>OX344803.1:21665423-22865423 GCA_947034925.1 Eudemis profundana
AGCTCAAGGTCGAAACGCAGCCTAAAAGTATAGCAGAGACGCACCTTTCGCATTGTCAACGATCCCATATTTACTGATGGTTTAGAAACGCTTAGCCTCCGGGGAGACTTTGCATCTCTCTGCGTCTTCTACCGTCTATTTAATGCGGAATGTTCCAAGGAACTGTTTAAGTTGGTGCCTACCGTATCATTCTACCATCGCACCACCCGACATCGGCAGGCAGTTCATCTCCATTTCCTTGAGTCACTACACTCAACAACGCGCCGGTTCCCTAGAACCTTTCTAGCGCGTACAATAGGGATCTGGAATGAACTTCCTGCTAAGATTTTCTCACTGCGCTACAATATTGGATTTCTTCGAGACCGGCAACGCAGTAAAGTAAGAAATGTCTCAGATCACACGTAATTATCGGCCGAGGACGACAAACATGTAATCTCAGGCTTTCTGACTGGTCAAGGTTTGTATACTATTTTTCTGTTCGACGAAGCCAGAAAGCGGTATCTTCGTTTACTGTTACCGTTCGCAAACTGACATTTTCCGGCCGGAGGGCAGAAAATTTACTTATTTAATATTCAAACTACACATAACAGAGTAGCTTGAATGGGATAAGCCTTTTAATTTTTACCTTATTTTCCGTGCCGTGAAAAACTGCCAAGGCGTGCTGTACTGCGCTGAGTAGGTTTAGGTGGAAGATTTGATCTGGTGAATTTAAAATAGTTTGTTCTCATTTTCCATAACGTGAAAAACTGTCAGGTTGAATAGTGCACAAAGGCCCTAAGGCTGCGACATTACGAGAGGCTTGCGGCGGGTCAAGGCGCCGCGGGGCATATTTGGGTCAAATTATAATGCTTACCCTAAAATGTGAGGTGTTTTACGCTTGTAGCATTTTCTCTTGCAAAGGATTCTTGCAAAGTAAAAAACCTTTTTTTTGCATTTTTGCATAAAAGTAATCTGGAGGTGCAAAGAGACGATGTGGAGCTGCCGCGGTCGAAGAATTTAAAAAGCACAAATGTTTTTACGTCACACCTGGCCATAAAGTGGCAATAACCGCCCGCTACGCGTGCGAAAATTCCAACTTCACGAAACATGAAAAATATTGTACCTACTTACTTACCACGGGCGGTAATAAAGGCTCAGATCGCATATTTATCACCCTTGCCTTCGGCTCGGGCGTCAAATACCGATCAGAGGCAATCGTCGATATTCCATACAAACATAAAGAGCATCATCATTTGCTTCCACGACATTTAATCGTTTTTAAATGTGTTTAATTATAATACACCTTGGCACATTTAGATATTATGAAACAATAATAACATTTACAAACACAAATAACATGTGTTCTAACAAAACAGTTTATCTTTAAGCTGGCTGTAATTTGCGATTTTTAACGCATTATAGAGATATCTGTGTAAATAATTTAATTTACTTAACATCTACGTTTATTACTCTTTAAAGTATCCACAATATTCTAATAGCGTTCTCTTTATTGAGTTTTGCTAAACGCGGCGGTCATTAAGGAGCGCCTGATTGGCCCATTCATGCGATCAGCGCCGCAATTAGCCACGATTGGCTGCCCAGCAGGGCTGCCTGGCACGCTATTGGCTGTTATACGTAAAATGATGCAAGTCTCTTTATTTCCTGTGTTCCTTCACGGTATATCCCTGAAAATGTAAGGTTCTAGCTTTAGCCAGCATAAAATTACGGGAGGCTGAAAATGCCCTGAATGGCTTCAAGGAAAGGATGGTACGGCCGTGCCTTTGTTTTGCTCCACTTGGCGGGGGCAGTGCTGTGCCCCCAGATAAACATACACCGCACTCCAAGGGGCACTTTGCGGGTACGTGGGATGGTACGGTTTACAAATAAATCAATAAATTTTCGAGTTGTTGGTATTAAGTATTTTTACTTAATATTCGTAACCTGGTACACACTAGCATCGGATGTTTTTTTATTAAAATCGAAACTAGACGAATTATAAAGTGTACCATCGACTCTTACTTATCACTTTAAACTTCAAATGTTCATCTACGATTATAAAATAAAATGAATTATTAATTAAGGTTGGATAACCTGGTTTGGGTTGCGGGGACTCGCTGGATGCGGGTGGCTTCTATAAGGCCCATGTGGAAGTCTATTGAGGAGGCCTGTGTCCAGCAGTGGACGTCCTATGGCTGAAATGATGACGATGAGATTAATAGGTAGCATGATGATGATTTAAATATTGTCTGCTGATAAAGTTGGGCGCTAAACGCGGCGGTCATTAAGGAGCGGCTGATTGGCCCATTCATGCGATCAGCGCCGCATTAGCCACGATTGGCTGCCCAGCAGGGCTGTCCGGCTCACTATTGGCTGTTATAGGTTAAAAGTTTATGCGGGTTACTATTGCACAACGAGAACTCTCATAATGCGCCTATTTTGCGTTGGTGTTGGCTGTTTTATATAATCAACTTTTAGATTAACAACTTTAAATTAATAGCTACAACAAACTATAGGCTAATTAAGTTAAAATAGTATATTACACAACTAATAATAATAGGTAATACAAAGAAAAGCCGAGATCGCAGATGTTTGCGGCCCGAGCCGCAGGCGAGGGACGTAAATAAGCGATCGAGGGCTTTCTTTATTACCTCCCGTGTTGTGTACAGCATTTTATGTCTACATTTGGCCCGAAAGCGGCTTTTTCCGTACGCGTAGCTTGCGGAAAAAGGCACTTTATGGCCAAGTGTGGCATAAACTCATTGGTAAGAACCTGGACTCGAACCCATGACCTCCATTTGAAAAGCGCATGTCCGAACCTGAGATTCCCCAATCCGTAGTGGGCTAGCGTGTGGGGGCTACAGCCCATTCACTCTTATCTATGAGAGTAGGCCTGTGCCCAGCAGTGGGACGTATCTAGGCTGATGATGTCCGAACCACTCGGCTACCAGGGCTTTTTCTTGTTAAGGGAGACGTCCGTGTGCTTGACACAGTCCCTACAGTTGTCCTCTTGAATGTTAAATCATAGAGATGAGAGCAGTGTGTCTACTATTAAGGATTAGCGTGTCAAGTGCTAGGACGTTTACTTTATATCAAGATTTTTGGGTTTAACACGTTCTCCGTCCCGACGCCCCATTTTCATGAAAGTTTTTTTCAGGAGTCCGTGCTTCCACTATGGGGTCACTTCCCCATACTGATTGCACAGTTGGGACTTGTGACATTGTCCGTTAGTTTTGTATGGAGACAGTGAACGTGTTAAGAGGTAATAAAATGATAATTTAAATATCTTCTCTTGATTGAGTTGGGCGCTAAACGCGGCGGTCATTAAGGAGCGCCTGATTGGCCCATTCATGCGATCAGCGCCGCAATTAGCCACGATTGGGTGCCCAGCAGGGCTGCCCGACACGCTATTGGCTGTTATATAGTATAGTACTTATTCAACTACATCCTAATATGTCGATTCAAAATAATAAATGTAACAAACAGGGGTACGTATATACGTAGTAAGGGTACGAGGGGTTGTATATCCTTGCACATAAAACCCTCACCGCAAATTATTTATACGAAAGTTTAGGTGAACTACCAGTCTCGCTCGCTTTTTTCTTGTGTATCATCTACCTGTTGCCAATTACTTGGCTAGTGTAAACTTTTAAAATCGGTGCGCGGGTTGCACTCTGCAAAGAGTGACACCCCCGTTCAAGCGAATATTGAAACGCTCCCTTTTGCTGTATTTTCCTTGTTATCTTGTTTGTAGAGTGTTGATGGTTTCTCCGTCGATTGGGAAGCGTCTGATTGGTCCGTTCTTGAGACCCGCACCGCAATTGACCAAAGTTATGCAGAAAGAGACCAGAAGCAAGCTTCGTATACTTGGATTATATACTTTACGCAGTTAAGCAGAAAGTTTATAATCCAAGTATACGAAACTTGCCTCTGGTCGCTTTCTGCATAACTATGGTCAATTAGACACGATTGGCTGCCCACGCGCCGCAGGGCTGTCCGTAATGCTGCCAGCTATCCTAAATCATTGTAGTCATTTAGATTTATGGTGACCAAGTTGCCCAATTCCAAAACAAACGAAAAGAAAAGGCTTTTAGGTCATTCCACGTAAAAGTAGCGCGAGTCACGATTTCATTGCGTGTTTTTTTTTTTCATTAAAGATACAAATTTAAGTGTCAATATATCTAGAGATGTTAAGTATCACTTCTTCAGAGATAAACTTAAATTTTCATTAAGATGATTCAACCAACACGCTATAAAATATTTTTTAGAAAAACTTTTTTTTATATTCATTCGCATTTGATCATCAATACCGGGCCGCGCCGAGCGAGGCTAGGCACGTGTTGATTGGTGGATTTTCTCCTCGCACACCGCTCCGCTACCTCGCACGGCTCTGGTGGAAACGCAGCCTTATCTCGATGTGGGTGTATTTTCAAAAACGTCATTTCGCTGTCATGACATATTGGCGAATATTGAAAAGATTCTGCCTCACCAGAATTGGACTTTTGGTTACAATGTAGAATCAGTCAAGTTCTAACAAGTAACCAACGAATGCCAGTCTAGTGAGGAGGAATCTTTTAAATATTGGTGGTCAGAGAAATTACGCCAGCGAAAATACACCCATATATTTCCGTGGGTAGTGAGGATGTAGTTGTGTTGGACTTCTGCCCCTATCGGTTAACCGCAGCTCTTTCCCACGTTATAACCAGCCCTTAAGTATAGCTGTGTATTACTTTCAATTGGCTATTTGACAACTTTTTACTGTGATATGTTACAGAAAGACCTCTCAACAATAGAAATATTACTAAAAAACTACTTGAATATCATAGCTCACCGAAATACAACAATATTAAAATCACATATTTAGACTTTCACAAAACGTGCCAAAAACACTTCATATACGGGGTGTTCGCGAGGGACCCGCATAAATTTCCAAGCATATAGCTGAGGTCGTAATGATTAAATAACATTATATGAACACAAGTCGAAATATCACTTAACTTTTTTTTTCCTTTCATACAAATTAAATAGATTATTATTGGTTCACCAGTAACACAATGCCTTAGAATGAGCTGGCATGATTTTATTAAATGAGTGATATTTTCATATCCATTAATGTGGAACTTTATTGATTAGCGTCAAATGTCAAAGTGAAAAATTGGACACTTGACATTACACATTAAACAACGATTTCCGTAGTGTGTCGGTCACGCAACATCGCAATTATAAAGTTTATTAACACTGGAGATGTTACAAATCTAAAATAATTAAAAACTCGAATACCTAATCTGTGTTCACCTTACTTTATATGACATTGTCTTTTCTAAACATGATCAGGAATACGCTGGCAAAATTATGCGGTTTCCTCGCGAGCACCTTGTATAACGTGACGTCGCGATAAAATAGGTACTTTGTTTGAGGAAATCAGGAACTTTGTTCTGCAACTATCTGCAACTCAAAACTTTAACATATTTCCTGATTTTGCTTATTTGAACAGGATCTTATGTAAGTTTTACAAATTACGGTTACAGTCAAGTTCCCAATAAACATGCATAAGTTCTACTTTCCTAAGCATGGGTAAAATGTTTGTAAACAATACAATAAAAAACAATACAATCATACTTTATTGCACACCAAAACTAAAATAACAATGCAAATTGCTAAACAATAGGCGGTCTTATCGCTAAAGAGCGGTATCTTCCAGACAACCTTTGGGTAGCGGAGTCGATGCAAAGTTAACACAAATAAAATAAAACAATCAATAAAAATACATAATTCATTTTGTGTTACGTTAAAGTGATTGGCTCTCTATATTTTCCAACAACTATACCCCTCCTAAATAGTCACGTCGCACGAAACTTTATTTGGACAAAATTAAAATGTCAGGCACACAGCCTGACCCTCAGCCTCGCGGCAAGTTAGCGACGTGACCGCAATAACCCCCGGATTTATGTATTCGGACATTATATTCCGACCGGGCGATAAAACCTAGCCGGGTCGAGCCGGATTTTACGAGACCAGGTTCCGTAGATACAGCATTTAGCTGTCAAAAAACTGAAAATAGGTATATCCGTCTAGCCCACAAATTGCAGAATTAAATAAAAATGAATAAATAAATATTGGGGGACAATCTTACACAAATCGACCTAGTCCCAAACTAAGCAATTCTTGTACTATGGGCACTAGGACAACAATACTTATATAGACAGAAAACATCCATGACTCAGGAACAAATACTCGTGTTCATCTTACAAATATTTGCCATTACCAGGATTTGAACCCGGGACCTCTAGCTTCCTAGGCTGTGTCACTCCCACTAACCAAAACGTGTCGTCAAACGCACACACTTTCACTGACAGGGCTGTCAATTAACTGTTGTTAAGCCTAACACATGCTACGCCTCTTAACGTACCGTCACCGAAAGTTTTAAGTGGCAATGAACAGAACGACCAGGTCCTAGCAACCATCACTTCTACGAATAATAATTTCCCAGAACCGACGGTTACTAAAGTCTGTTGTCTTAGGTATTTAAAAACAGGTAAACAAAGAACAAGAAAAGAAAAACACGTGACTCGGGTCGTTCAAGCAGTGGTATTGTACCACAGATACAAAATATTACTTTGATTGGCTGAACGACCCGAGTCACGTGGACTCTTTGTTTACTTTTTTTAATACCTAAAAGAACAGAATAGTGACAACGAGATTGAGTGGCGACCACAAGTTACTGATTATGGTACTGATGTCAGGCACACAGTCATGGCCTAACTCTCAGCGCTGCGGCAAGTTAGAGACGCGACCGCAATAACCCCCGTATCCGTGGTTTAAGCGTGAAAACATACCAGGCAGATAGATAAATAATCAGACAGACAAAGTTACTTTCGCATTTATAATATTATATGAAAGTGGACTTCTTCAAGAGGGGAGTGAATAGGTTTTTAAAGAGTCGGCAGCACGCACGTAATGCCCCTGGTGTTGCAAGCGTCTATACGCTGCGGTGACTGCTTACTATCTGACAGGCCGCATGGATTTAAGAATGGATAAATGCCATCAGGTGTTCCGCAGGATCCCTGAAATGGATCCCGCAGTCTATCTATCTTTCAAATGCGGTATAATTACCGATGCCGCGCGCGACACACGACTTGCGAAGAGGGGGTGGGGAGGGAGGATGAGCAAATTTCTGGCTATGTTATAAAATGACCTCAAAAAGTCTCGCAACGCAGTTCTTGGAGGTTTGAGATGTAACGTTAAACCAAGTCAGTATCGGGGGTATGTCCACAGAACTCGATTTCCACCGACTTGCCTATCATAGTTCTCAAATAAAGAATCCTCCACGGGTAAATAATATGCAGTCGGTGGAAATCGTGTGGAGTTCTGTGGGCATCCCCCGGTACTGGCTTTACATCTCAAAACTTTTTTGTTGTAGTAGAAGTGCGTTGCGAGACTTGCATCTTTCCCAGTCCGATCCACTCAGGATGGGCCGGCTAGCGACCTGGTTCGACCCCAGGGAACGCCACGGCCGACCACTCGGTCAAACAATCGCTATGCCCAATAAGCGTCGCGAGTTAGTCAGCTTATAAAAAAAACTTGTATCTTTTTACATGTAATGTTTTTGATGGGTTCTATTTATCAGCCCCAAACAGGCCTCACACATAGATTGCCACGGAGTGGAATGGGACTAGACAAATTAACTAAAGAAAATAACATTGGAAGCAGAAATTCGTCTACTGCTCCAAATCAGGAGAATCACTGCACACTAAATAATTTTGTCGCTGAATGTAGATGATAAGTATCGCAGTTAGAAAAGTATCTAAATATTCCCCATACAATATTCCCGGGAACGGCATCTCTAATCGCAGTACTCTCATCAAAGACAAAACGTTTGTCAAATAACAAGAAAATTGTTGGACGGAAATCTTCGATGCTAAACTAACCTTCACACAAGTGAAAAGGCTTTAGTAGTCAAAACCTGTGTGCAGATTGGCCCTTCCAGTCTTGTAAGTAATGCCCTTCAGACAAACTTTACCGTGAATAAAACTCCGGCACTCCTGCTACGAATATCGAACGAGTTTGGGACAATATCCTTGTGGCGTTTTGATTTTCAGCAATACACAAAACGTGATATTAAATACGGCCAAGTGCAAGTCGGATTCGAACACGGAGGGCTCCGTTCAGTAGCGTGGCGTCCAAAGAACTCGATTCCTAGCGGCTTGCCTAATATCAGGCATTTGAGCACCTTATTCTACAGCTCTTACGGAAAATGTACGCCAAATCTGCATAGGCTTGCCCAAGGATACCTTTTACGCCACGCCACTGATTCCGTTCTAGCGTCGAGCAAAACATGCAAAAAAAATACATTTCTTGTACCCCGTTAATATTAAATTTTGCGTATTTATCGCCCTTGCCGTCGGCTCGAGCGTAATACCTGCGATCTGAGAGATTATTTGTTTTACCACCTTGTAAGTAATGTACTATTGCTGTGTTAAGGCCAAGTTACTAAAGAACGCATTTAAATCATCGTGGGATGTGCAATATCCGTCTAGGTCTAATAAGATAAGTTACAAATTTTCATGTCATTCTATTTTCTATGATACATAATTATTATGACATTTTTGTTGCATACATTTTACTCTTTGATATTTTTCACGACATTTTCACTCATCGGAAAACTGCACTAACTTTCATTTGCTCGCCACTCGAAAGCTTTCAATTCGTGCACCCTCCGATAATTGAAGCATTTGTTCTTGAAAAAAAAACTGGAACAAGATAAGCCTGAAAGAATGGACGTGTATAGGGTTTGACGTTTGGATTGAGCACAATTAGGGGAAGGGTTACCATAAATCCCTGTTATCTGCTCGCATTTTTCAGAATGCATGGACTCGTATGATACCGCAAGGGTATATGGAGGTCATTATTATGATTTTTGTAAAAGGAAAACCCCTGGCAGGGGTTACAATCGCGGAATTTTTCGTACGGCCAATCCCGGGATCCCGGAATTGGAAGCCCTAGGCAACAGCAATTTATTGCACCACTGCGATTACCAACGCGTCTACCAAGCGTGATAATGATAATTAAGGCATATCATCATTAACATCATTATTTCAATCTTGAGACGTTGATTGCTGAATATATCTCTCCCAAAGACATCCACAACCAACGGTTTTTTTTTTAAAGCCTGACTAACTCGCAACCCTAGTGGGTGTAGCGATTGTATGACCGGGTGGCCGGCCGTGGCATTCCCTGGGGTCGAACCAGGTCGCTAGCCGGACTACCCCGAGTGAATCGGACTGGGTGACAACCAAGGGTTGCGCGCAGGTCGTCAGACCATCTTAATGGGGGCCGGCCCACACGGCTTCTTCCGGTTCATGGTCTCCAGGGCTCGGTACCGGTATTTTGAAAAAAACACCCTTCAAAGTTTTTGGGGGTGTTTTTTTTAGGAAAATATAAGTTTGAGGTGAAATGACAAAACATGCTGTCTATTCTTTTTTCATGTTCTCCAACATATAATGAAACCAGTAATTAACTAGAAACTTTCTAAAAAAAAATTCTGTAGAAGTTGGAGGGTTTAGTCACTTTTCAGTACTTTGAAGGACAATATCTCCTAAAAAGTTGAACTTGGGCATCCCATACACCGTAGATCTCTTGACATAACTAGTTCCCCGCCATTAATAGTAAATTACACAACTAGGGTGGTAAAACAAAGAAAGGCCGAGATCGCAGACATTTGCGGCCCGAGCTGCAGGCGAGGGGCGTAAATATGCGATCGAGGACTTTCTATATTACCTCCCGTGTTGTGTACGTCATTTTATGTTTAGACTTGGTCAGAAAGCGGCTTTTTCCGTACGGGTAGCGTGCGGTAAAACCCACTATATGGCTAGGTGTGGCATAAACCTCTTTTCTAACTATATACAGGGGGCCGACACTCGTTTTTCGCCGAGCGCGACCTTGAGTGACGTCACTTACCGCCGGCGGTACAAAACTCCATTGGTTGCCATGCCACGTGCTCGCATGCGTGCAGCCTACCGCTACAAAGTAAGTCCGATAGTTTTGACAGCTCCTTGAGCCTGTTCACGAACAAAAAAAAACAAAAGCGCTCGCATGGACCGCGTTGCACTGCACTTCAATCGCGTATTTATATGATTTCGAATTATCTCTATTTTAAAATTTAACAATAGAAATTTTAGAGTAGGGAAAAAATTTATACATAATTACGTTAAAGTGCAACATCTGTAAATAAAAAAAATTATAACAAAAAATTGTTTTTTAATTAAATCTATTTGTGAAATAGTTTATTTGGGTATCGGTCGACAGCCCTAGCACTGATTTTACGCCGCGCGGGGTCGACGACCGCACTTTGGACGTTATGATTCCAGAATGTTCTTTTCTATTGTATTGCGGGAGAGTGTCGTATCTGTTCGAAGAACTATTATATAATCTGTGCTATATATGTAGCGGCACTGCGATGACGCAATCGCTGACATATTGGAAATGTATTCGTAACTGTGTACTGCGAGACACACGGTCCGTAGCGAGCTTTCAATCGTGTAGCACATTACTGCGCACTACCTTTATATGTATCGCGGCCTGCCTGGTCCTGTGTCTTTGTACTTAAATTAACCTTCTGATAAGTGAGTTAATAAATAATTAAATAGAGAGTTGTAGTTTACCTCATCCACCAACAAGCAACCTCTAAATATATAACTGTCACAGAATAATGTACAACACATGTATTATACGTTGCACCGGCTGCTGAGTCCCACAAATTAATATTAATGACAAGTAAGCGATGGTTGCACGCAACTGTAATTGCCCGTAATTTGTATGACAACTTTTAGATTTATGGAACGATATGGTCAGGTAATTTATGTGTTTGAATTGGATTACATTCATGATTTCAGAATTTAATCGGCATGTTTTGTTTAACTTTTGCTGATTATAGATAGCTTAGTGACACCGCCTAGGAAGCTATAGGTCTCAGGTTCGAATCCTGGCAGGGGCAGACATTTGGGTCAATTGCAGAAAAAATGTACCTTTTACTTTTTTTGTGCGATCATGGTGTGTCTTATACCATTTTACTCAGAATTACGAGCACTTTTCATTTATGAAATAAAAAAAAGTTGTACAAAGTGTCCCAACTTTTCCGTACAAATTTTGAATTTCTCAGTTTCGTTTCACCGAAACTAAATATAGGGGTAAATCGTAACGAAACTGAGATTTTATTTTTCCTCTCATATATATTTAGTTTCGGCGTAACGAAACTGAGAAATTCTAAATTTGTACGGAAAATTTGGGACATTTTGCGCTACTTTTTTTGTGCTAGTACTGTTATGGGGAATAGAGTATAGACTTCTCTGAACTCATATTATGTATGTTCTTATATTAGTGTTCGTGACCAAGTAAAAGACAGATAAAAGTACAGGAGTAGAAAAAAATACTATTTTAATATCGTCACTGCGTGTCACTAGCGAGTATACGTCAAATTAAAAACAAAGTTTACCATAGACACATACTTATTATATTGTCAGTCATCACTACATAGTATTAAAACAAAGTCGCTTTCTCTGTCCCTATGTCCCTATGTAAGCTAAAATCTTTAAAACTACGCAACGGATTTTGATTCGTTTTTTTTTAATAGATAGAGTGATTAAAGAGGAAGGTTTATATGTATAATACATGCATAATATAATAGAGAAACACTGTGCGAAGCCGGGTCGGGTCGCTAGTATGTCGTATTTGCCTTGTTTGCACGCTATATTTAATTTTGTATTTTATATTTTAAAACCTAGTCGTAGAAAATAGTACATTGTGTATCTAGGGCGGTAATTCCTTTACCGCCCGTGGCACACGCAATGTTTTTCATCACACTTGTGAGGAAATCTAATTGAAATAGGTAACCTTACTTAACCTAAATAAAATTGTAAAACAGACAGTGACATTAGTGACATATATCCATAGACAATGCGAATGTCACGTTCGGAAACCAAAGCCGTAAAGACCTAAAACGACCATTTTAGTTGATTTTATATTTGCAAAATACTGAAATACACTATTTAAACATTTAATTAATGTTACTGAAATATGTGCTTTCATGTATTTGCAATAACAGTTATCTTTAAATAAATATTTCCGTGATAAAAGTGAAAAAAGTTAATTGGCGTTTCCTTTGAACATGATAAATAAGCGTAAAACAGAACCAGCGTTTCAAATTTAAAAAGAAAACCATTACGCCCCGTAATAGGTATTTACGGCCCGCAGAACCTAAGTATAATGACACCATTTTCGAGCAAGTGTGATGAAAAGTATTGTATGCAACGTTGTATAATTAAGTCAAAAAAACGCTCATGGCGTCTCTATTTGCGACCCACGCCATTCGCATTTTTTGACCCTTTTTATACAACTGTTGCATAAAATGCTATTTACTACATACCAATTGCATGCACATAACTATTCGTATCTGTTTAATGATGTGATAATTATACGAGCACTAATAATCACATAATTAGTAAATAACGGTAAATATCCCTGCCCCAGGGACATTGTAATATTATAGTTTTGTAGTCAATTAATGTTATTCAATAATAATTGTGTATTTGTAATCCTTAACAGCGTTGCAGATGACTAAACTTAACTTTTTATTGAGAAATAGTGACAAAATAAGTGGATGCAGTTTAGGGAAAAGGATCCAACCCACAAAAAGTCACCAGTGAAATGTCAACCTTTTGTATAAGCATTTAAATTCTAAAATTGGTTCGTCTGGGTTTTAACTTTTATAATTTTCCCTAAACTACGTAGGTACCAGTAATAGTACTTCGTACAGAAGTTTTTCTTTCTAACAAAAATGACGTTCGGATCCAACCACCGGACGGAACGCACCGGAGCCTACCGTCTCTAACGCACAACGCGTGCTCTTTCTGCTCGCTGGCTAAGCCGCTCCAATTTTTACTGAAAATATAAAATAGACTGGTGCGATATTCCTGAACTCTGTCGATTGCCTGATTCTAAAGCAGGGGTTTTCAAAGTGGGGGGCGTGACCACATTTTAAGGGGGGCACGGGGCCTCGGGAAATTTGAACACTATTACCTTATTAATAGTTCTCATTAAGCCACGTACATGCATATTACATTTAGACTCCTAAGAGCCGTGGCGCTAACGGCAACGCTAGGAAGAAGATGATGATGATTTGACTAACCCATTCACTTCCGTTTCATTGCATCGAAGCGAAGGGGGGCGTGGGAACTTGATTTTAGGCAGGGGCGTGCCTAAAAAAAGTTTGGGAACCCCTGTTCTAAAGTAACTGCTTTCCAATGTCCATGCTTACAAAACAGCTGCCATCCCATAGGTACACACTTTTTTATTAGGTAAAAAAGTCCCATTTGTCGTATTAGTATGTAGTTGTATGTCTGTAACCTGAGCGGCGGGTCAGCCCATCCATCAGAGCTCGCTTCCCGGCACATATCTCGGACATACGAGTCCGTCGTGTTTGCCAACTGCTTGACATCATTGTGGTCGCTAAATGGGAGACTAAGCGACACCAAAAGAAATAAGCTTTTGTCACAAAACTATTTTTGAGACCTTTTTTTAATAGCCGTGTCTACCTTTTTCTATAATCGCAAACTGCATGACAAAACTAACCAAACCACCTCGATTATGTAGTTTAGATGATCCCATGGCCACCTTCCAGCTCCGTCATCAACTCCAGTCCATGTCAATAGGTAATAATTAACAAACCAGATTTCATTACAAGACAATTTCTCACCTCAGTAAGTTTATAAACAATCACAGATTTTTGCCTTTTGAACGATATAAATAAATAAATAAATAAATATTAGGGGACAATCTTACACAAATCGAACTAGCCCCATAGTAAGCTCAATAAGGCTTGTGTTATGGATACTAGACGACGATATATTTAATAGATACAAATACATAGAAAACATCCATGACTCAGGAACAAATATTCGTGCTCATCGCAGAAATAAATGCCCTTACCGGGATTCGAGCCCAGGACCTCTTGCTTCGTAGGCAGGGTCACTACCTACTAAGCTAAAGCGGTCGCCTTATAACTACTTGATATGAATATTTGTCATAAATGACTTTAGTTTAGACACACACATAGTAATAAAAATTAAGTTAGTTCTACACCACTTGATACATAAGACGTATTGATTTTAAAAAGCGGGCGTAATGGGCCAAATTACAACGTCAGTTTAGCTATTTTCGATGGTATCATTATTTTCATTACTATCCTCAATTTTTGCTGTCTAGTTCATAATTTCCCTCTAAATCTCACGAGCTGAAATCGATCTTCTAGCTCTCTCAGCTCCTAAGCCTCATTTGACAAATTAGCTCCAAACTTACGAGAAGTTAATGCCAACAGATAGAAATAAAGGCTCCGGCAGCTGCCGGCTATCGGATCGTTACAGCACCAGCAGACTACCCTCCCAAATCGAAGAAGCGTATAAAACTTCAAAAGTTAGGAGATATAGGGCATTCTGACCGGCGCAGGATAGCAACCCGTGACGCATTATCCAAGTTGCCACGTTAGACGCGAACTACGGTAATGCCCGCGGCTCGAATGTAATCTTGCGGAGTTTTGGCACAGGTTCTACTTTCGTACCAAGCGATAGTCAACCTTAGGTGGTGTCTGTAAAGTTCAGTTTGGATTGGAAGGTTAGGTAAGTGGGGCACCGTAAGTCAGGCGGACTTGAGTTACCACCGGACGTAATGACTGCTACGTGCCGCGCCGGTCGCCGATTTCAATCACTTCCGTAAACATTGTTCCGGGGCGCGGCGTTGCCTGAAGTAGCTCTAACCTTTTCTTGGAAGCGTCTTTAAAAATCTACCGACAGTCACCATGTACGGGAATGTTACGCCATTTGCCGCCGTTCTTAATTTAGCAGTGTAATGCAAATCGGGCGTACAGGGCACACGACTGCTAACGAATTATGATTACACGGCTAAATTAAGAAGATTTTTCAAATCTGATAATAATCTTGACGGGGACTGAAGTTGACCGAGCAAAGAAGTTCTTTTTAGCATGCGTAGTACATAGGCACCAGTGGCGTGGCGTTGAAGAAATCCTTAGGCAAACCGGAACAGCTTTGACTTCAATTTTCTTTAAGAGCACTAGAATTAAGTGTTAACTGTCTTATATTAGGCAGGCCGATGGGAATCGAGTTTTATGGAAGCCACGACACTGATAGGTACACTTTACTTCCATCTCGATATATTTCTGTGACTGACTCTCAAAAATATCTGTGACTGACTCTCAAAAATGTACCCCTAGGCGTTATATGAAGGAACTAAAGAATCACATCCGCTGAAGTGACAACGAAGTGGTAGTCGTAAAAGCGTCGTAAAAGAGTGCTGAGGTTGCCACTGAGTTTTATGTGCAAGTAAAAACTTTGGTGGTAACTAAAACTTCTCAACGGATTGCTGTCATTTATGACGTAACTAATTTTAATATGAATTAGCGGTTTATGATTATGAGCGACGTAGAAGCGTTGTCGCTAGCTTGATAACTAATTGTTAGTCTTTTAACAGACTTTAATACCTCGGACCGTAAATGGCGTTTCCCGTCCGATAAGAGAGAAAATTCTACTTACTGGCTAAAGAAAGCGTATAGCGAGGCGAATAGTACATTACACAACTAGGGTGCGATCGAGGGCTTTCTTTATTACCTCCCGTGTTGTCTACATCATTTTATGTCTACACTTGGCCAGAAAGCGCTACACTTTATGGCCAGGTGTGGCATAAACTTATTTACGCCACGGTCGATAATAAAAAAAACCCAGATTGCATATTTATAGCACTCGAACACCAGCGATCAGCTTAATTCTTTTTTTATCAGCTGCGTAATGCACAGTAAATGAAAATTGAGTTTTTTCAGCCCGTACCTACTAAAGTATTGGTAACTAGTAGGTAATAACCAAAGATGGTCAGATAAATATAAAACAAGGTAAATAACCATATTTTTACTTTAAAAAATCCGACTGCGGTGCAAAAAATACCGCGCATTAAAGTGCATAAATCCGCCATTTTGTTTTTTTTCATAAATTTGACGTACCCATCCCATCCCACCCGTACACTCGCGCCATCAAGACGAATCTAATGATGCATCATTTATCAACATCGGGTGTGTCGTCGAGCGGACATAGGAACGGACATACGTACCTACATGCATACATATAGGTCAATAATCTCCTGTTGGGCTTCGCCGCAGTCGGGTAAAAAGGATTTTTCTACCAAATAGGTACGCTAACAAGTTTCCAGTACGTTTTTGTTTTTGTATCACTTAAAAACAAAAACGTACTGGAAATTCCTTATAAAAAATAAACATGTTGACCCAAATTAGTTCGAAGCGTACAAACCGCCATCTCATAAACACCCTCAAACAAGGTCGGAATAAAACGCTCCCAAATAAATATTTCACACGTTTTGGAACGGGCTCCTGTAAGCGATCATCGACCTTAACACTTTAGTAATAAGAGTGCCAAGTACTCAATGGAATTGGATAGTTCTGTAGCTATTTTCGACGAATTTTCTATGAGTAAAATCGCGTTTGTATACGTTTTGAGACTTATGTTGTGAGGTACGATACAAAATTGATCGGTTGACAACTTTATTCCGACGTGTGACCAACGTCACAAAATATACTTATATCTGGTTATTTTCTTTTAAAAATGTACGATTAAGTCAAAGACCTTAAAGTAAATACCCGGACGTAGCCTCGCTAACAGAAACCGAACCGAAGCTCCTCTAGCACAGAACAAGTAACAGTATTACTAAGGACCTTCAAATAAATAGCCAGACGGTGCATCACTAAGAAACAACTGAAGCATGTCTAATCGGCCGGCTACCTATCTGTGTGTGATAGGAAAAAACTAGTTGATGTGTGCGTGCGGCTCGTAAGTACAAGCAGCCGGCACTTTAGAAAGGGCTTCAGTTCTCTGTTGGCGAGCCTCCGTCCGGCTATTTATTTTAAGGTCCTTGAGTTACCAGGTACACTTCACTCGATTTTGGCCTCCCGCGCAGTGGGCGTAGCCGATTCGGTCGCCGGCAACCAAAACGTCACAATTTCACAATATACACGCATGGTTCCCATACAAATCGACGAACTATTTCCTTCTATATATTTCTGTGATTACAACCTACGTTTAAATTATTTGCTCCTAGTACAGGCCACATTCTGTATAACACTAACAAACAGACGGGCCCTGAAATACCAATGGCCGCGTTTTATTTGTATGCATTGGTATGCGCGCCGATACGTGGAAGGTAGGCGTTTAGGCTATGATATGATTAGTTTAAGGAAGTTAGGGAGGCAAACGAACTTGCGTATTCCGGACGCGCCGCATACTGATAAGCTCGAGTGTTATCAACTTGTATGGTATTTTATACGGTTTATGTTATATTACATAAGTTTAATAAGCAAATAATGAAGTAGGTAGCGCCAAAGACCTTAAAATAAAAAGAAGCATTTCAAGAGTTGAGTTATCTGATTCGAATAACTCGAATCAGACTCTAAACGAGTTGATTCGAACCGAGTTCATTCGCAACTCGAATCAACTCGCATACCTAACTCTATCTAGAATGATACGGACCGGACAAACGAGCGGATAACGAATGCGAGTTATGCGAGTTGCAGTTAAGCGATTCGCCAACTCGACGAATATTCATTTTGTTGCGAATACGCTGAACTCAACTCGACTTGCCGATCCGTTTGGCTGCTACCGCGAAGCGGATCTCATCCGGTTGATGCGAGTCGAGTCAACTCGAGTTTTGATTCGAATTAGCGACCGAGCCTACTCGAGTTATCCGAGTTGGAATAAAATCAAACCGTAAAGGTGGTTTTCCATCGGCAGGGCGAGACGAGACGAGACGAGGATTGAATTGAAATTTGTATGAAGTTTTCAATCCTCTCCTCGCGCATCGCGCAACTTGATACAAATTTTAATTCAATCCTCGTCTCGTCTCGTCTCGCCCTGCCGGTGGAAAACCACCTTAACATCGCTAGCCGTCTCGCAGTAAGTGCGCTGCCGGCCAGCCAGCCGTATGTAAGCGTGATGACAGATCGGACGTGCCGTTTCGCTTCCGTTACGTGCTTGCGTATGATTGGAGGCGAAACGATGAGGTGCCGTACCGGTGCCGAGCTGTTATGTGTGCTTTAAACCTTAAAGCCGGCCCAGACGTGTCCCCGCAAACACCTTAGACCGTTATAAAGAACTCGGCACATGACGCCTCCGCATAAACGCCCCGTGTGACTCGGCTCATCGGCGAGCCGCCGCATCCGGCCCAATAGCGGCCTTCCATAATGTATGAGCACTGGAACCGACCGCGGCCACCAACCCAACTGAAAATAAACCTTACCCCATCAACTTACGATCTATGTATCACTGCCACAAAACCTAGACGGCGATCATGCTTGAAGAGAGCTGTTCGTTTAATAATTAACGTTATTACTTGGTGTTATGGTAGGTTTTGGAATGATGTAGTGCGGAGACGTCGTTTGGAGCATGTCCACACGTATTGAGCCGAATGAGTGATCGTTGCGTATTTATGAGCGAGCGAAGCGCTATTGAGGGCGGATTACGCTTGGTACGGCACCCGTAAGCCCTCTCTGCCATTCCATTCTTCACAGTAGCATCAACATTTACTCTTATCTCCATCTCTGTCACACGTACACGAAAGTATGTAGGTAGAGAAGGAGGCAATCGTCGACTCTTGGTGTTACTCTAGCGAATGGCGCCGTTCGCGACAGATTCAGCCCATCACGAGATGGATCAACGGGCCTTATCGATTACGGATACGGCTATTAAAGGACCCCTGGAATTAGTACGGAGGATTAGTAAATTGGAACAAATAGCCGTGTCCTTATTGGGATTATTGATCTCTTCATCCATTGAGCAATGTTACAACCAATATAGTAGAATGTACCTATAACAAGAGAGCAAAATGATGTACTTTCGGCGCGTATATTGAATCCAAATTGAAGCTAGGGATTTTACAAGGGTTATTCTTCAGAAATATGTCTGCGGTCACCTTATTCCTGTGGCCCTTTTTCATACTAAATGTATGGAGACAGAGGAATAAGTCGCAGACATATTTCTGATGATATGAACGTAAATTAGTCACGCCAACTATGAGTAAATCTTGTATTGAGCAAATAAAAATTTCTTAAGCTGATAAGGAGTTCACTTGGTTCCTTTTCTCTGCAGCTGACCGTACCTTCATGGAACTTGCTCACAACCCAGTAGATTACGTAGAGCAAACAAATTTGCCCTAAAGTAAAAAGGTACCCCTTGGATCATCCTACTTAAATATGTCCCCACGTTAAAACTTCACTGAAAAAATAAAAGTCGCATAATTTTATTAACTTTACTTCAAATCATATGCATTCATAATTGTTTCATTTATAAATAACACTAAAATATTCATAATTAAAAAAAAAATGTATTTTAAATGGTAACATAGTGGTTATACAATGTTAACAGCGTAACAGACTTGTTCTGAATATGATTCCTTTAGTCCGTTTTCACAATTGCGGTTTCACAATTGGCTACCAAAGAAGAATATTTTTTCGCTGTTTCGCAATTAATTGACCAAACAAGAATTTATTTTCTGTTTTCGCAATCGAGTATATTTTCTTCGTTCGCAATTAATTACCAAACCCATTCCTTATTCTTCTTTCACAATTAATTGACCAAACAAGAATTTATTTTCTGTTTTCACAATCGAGTATATTTTCTTCGTTCGCAATTAATTACCAAACTCATTCCTTATTCTTTTTTCACAATTAATTATGAAGAATTTATTACTAATCGACTACCTTATTAAACTAGGTTTTAACCTCCTTCTTGATTAAACTTAATAAAGAAAAGAAAGTCTCCTTTTATGTAATTTCAAATTCCTTCCATTTGTCATTTGACACACGAATTTAAATAGAATTTCTTTTAAACTGGCGTGAATTAGAATAATTGAGAGCTCTTGAAATTGATAAAAAAAATTACAGTGGATGATATTAAGACAATAATAGTGATCATCGCGGAAGACCTATGTCCAGAATATGAGTGATTTAATTTCACTAATAAACTAAATGCATTATTTTTAACACTCCGGAAGAAAGAAAACTTTTTTATATAAAACTTGTAATCACATGTAACATTATAACTGATAATTGATTACAAAGCAGCGACATATAGATCCAGTTTCGTAGCTAATTCGCTGCGAAAACAGAAAAAAAATCTTATTTCATAGTCAATCACGAAACTCGATTACAAAAACAGCAAATGAATACTGGTTTGGTTATTAATTGCGAAACAGTGAAACATAATTCTTGTTTCGTAATCATATCACTACGAACGCAGAAAAAAAATCTTGTTTCGCAGTTAATTGTGAAACTCGATTACGAAAACAGAAAATAAATTCTGGTTTGGTAATTAACTGCGAAACAGTGAAAAATAATTCCTGTTTCGTAATCATATAACTACGAAAGCAGAAAAAAAATCTTGTTTCGCAGTTAATTGCGAAACTCGATTACGAAAACAGAAAATAAATTCTTGTTTGGTCAATTAATTGCGAAACAGCGAAAAATTATTCTTCTTTGGTAGCCAATTGTGAAATCGCAATTGTGAAAACGGACTAAAGGATATGATTAATAAAAATAGACTTATAATTGCAGTGTGATTTTGGAATTTTGGATGTAAGTGAAAGAACAAATTATATTATTGACGTAAGTACAAAAGCTTATTTAAAAAAAAAATATTTGAGGTAACAGAATTGTTAGTTTTTTGTTACTAGGGAGTAGGGACAAACAATTTATCTACAAAACTTAGCTTAATTGACTACGATTTGAATAAATTAATAAACCGGTCTAGTAAGCCGGTCGCTTTATACTTACGGGCAGCACGCACACATCAAACAGCGTTTAGCAACCGGCTTTTGAGAGGTGCTGCAATTATTATCTGTTAGCGAAGCTACGTTCGGCTTTTTAGGGTTCCTTACCCAAAATGGCAAAAACGGAACCCTTATAGTTTCGTCATGTCCGTCCGTCCGTCTGTCCGTATGTTACAGGCATTTTATTCAAAAACTACACGATGGATATTGATGAAATTTGGAATATAGGTGTCTTGTATGAGCCGCTACTTAGTTTGGTAGTTAAACAATTTTTAGGGGGGGGGGGGGGGGGCACTCCATACATGTTACAGAAGATTTTTTTTTTTTTCAGGAAATATCAACGTGTGGTACATAGTTCGACAGCTCTTTCAAAAACATTTTAAGGTTCTTAAGTAATGTTTTTGACTAGGTGAATATCTTTGGAATTAATCGCTCCGAAAGTTGTGAAAATTGTGTCCCTCCCCCCTTTATCTTCTAAACCGTGTGTCTGAAAAATATAAAAAAAATTACAATGATAACGCTTAATTAAGTAATATTTTCAACAAGATCGAATTAACCGTTTTTGAATTATTGCAGATAAACTGCGCTTCTCAACGAAAGGGCGTCATTGCTATGAAGATACGCTCTTTTGTTGTTGTACTTTTATACATCGTATTTTTACCTTATAGTTATGGCTATGGAACCCTACACTGAGCATGGTCCGACATGCTCTTGGCCAGTTTTATTTCAAGGTCCTTGAACGCAGTAATATTGTTCGTAGGTATAATAATTATTTTCATCCACATCTAAATTCCTAACCTAACACATAAATCGCATACGAGCATAGAAATCAGATCAAACTAAAACCCTCCTCTGACGTTTCCAAATTTGACAAACAGTCCAACGGCGCGTAAAAACGCGTAGCCTGAGCCTCTCATCCCTTCACACTGAAAACGGCAAATCCAGGAAAAAAACAGAGTGACATACGACGTTATGTGTCTGAGAATCTCGCTGACATGGGAACGAAGCCGGACCCTCGTCAAGCAACTCTAACCGCCTGGCCATGACATTGCGCGACCAGCGGCAGCAGCGAGTGACCATAGGGAACGTGCACGAACTATATGGTGGCAAAACTAAACGACAAAAGAGACACGGGCGGACAATAAAGGAAACTATCGCCCCCGTCAAATCAAGCTGTCAATGTCAATCATAATATATAAGTGTCAATGTCAAATATAGTAAGTCGTAGCTAAACTGACGTTAATCGTCCTTCAACGCGATAAATTAAAGTTATTAACGGCGTTTTCGTCAATGTGGCCCCAGCATGAGAGGGTATATGATTTAGATTGGCGACACCAGTTGGCAGCATTGTTAAAATACCACCTATATTACTAATTTCTACCTTCCTTAGACCGCGATGAGTGGAGGGGTATTCTTTTGGAAGCCTGCGTAACTCATGACAAGGCGTGGTTTTGAGATCTTGCTGAAAAGCGGGATACACGTATGGAAATCCTGATTATGTCCCCTGTGTAGGCGTTTCACGATTCACGTACCATAAATGCGGACGGATATGTCATTCTCGGATCGGGCTGTTTAGTCACGGAAGGCTTTGCCTTTCTCGCACAGCTGCTTAAATCGTCTGTTAAGACATAGAAGGCCCTATAATGACTATTACTAGGAAAAAACTAGAGGGTAGGCCTTTATGGAGTGCACGCTATAGGTACTACCAGCGAGAGATCGCGCTCTGACCTCCCGCTCACACCTATAGGGAACGTGCACGAACTATAGGTGGCAGCACTAAATGACAAAAGAGACACGGGCGGACAATAAAGGAAACTATCGCCCCTGTCAAATAAAGCTGTCAATGTCAATGATAATATATAAGTGTCAATGTCAAATATAGTTAGTCGTAGCTACAATGACGTTAATCGTCCTTCAACGTGATAAATTAACATTATTAACGGCGTTTTCGTCAATGTGGCCCCAGCATGAGAGAGTATATGATTTAGATTGGCGGCACCAGTTGGCAGCACCTTCGTCGTGCACGTTCCCTATGGACGCCGCTCGCCGCCGATGTCGTGGCCAGGCACTAAGGGCGGCTAAGCAATGTTTGCAGGAAAATGTTCTTTCGCTGATTCGGGGTTTTACTTGTCTATTATTGTTTTGTTTTAGATAAAATTGTATCTTTGCCTTAATTGGCTACTCGTAGTAGACCCTTATATTTGGATTGCTAGTACAGCAGATAGACCTAAATAAAATGTTCATGAGTATACTACCCAATAAAAAAATAAGTTGCGAAAACACAGGATTACTAAGACATTTGTAATTACAAAACCACTAAAAACTTTGCTGTAAAAATAAGATAATAACACTAACCAAGAATTAAAAAGCTGGCCATGGCGTTCCTGAATAATAATAGTTAATCGTGCAAAATAAACCGATGACGTCTTTCTAATATTGTACTGTTAGATTTATAACGAATTTATACCGCAAGTATAAATTTATAATAATCCGTGATATTATTACTTAGATAATTATAAGCTAAATATTGTTAAACTTACGAGTTTTAATAATATTTTCAAAAAATCATGAGAATTGAGGCAGTGAGGAACTTACTAGCAGACTAAAAAGAACGATTCGAGCTGGTGGTCGCAGAGGCTTGGACGCGTCCCGCGCTGGTGCTATCTCATGTCTATAAAGCGCCAGTTACCTTGATAGCCTCGCTTGGAGCGATGGACGAAATTTACGAGTTCATGGGGGTTCCTGTTTTGTACCCCGATTTTGCCCGCGCATGACTTTACAATCTCTCGGTATGGGAGAAAGCGAGAGAACTCTACACTCTAAAAAAAATTGGTTGCTCCTAACAAGATTGTGATAGTTATAATCAAGCATCTTGATTCCATACGAGCCTAACAAGTCGTTAGATGCACCAACTAAGATGATATTGATTGTTTATCATAGTTCAATTAACCATGTTCTGATTTGATTCAACAAACATTGATGTATAAGGTAAGGTAAGGTAAGATACCTCCCGCCAGAATGAAACAAACACATTTGCAATTTCTCATATCGGCGTCAAGCAAAAAATAAAAGCTGAGTCACGATTCTCATAAAACAAAACCTTGGATGAATATAAATGAGTGTTTTAAATCATAATGTCAAGTAATTTAGCAAATTACTAGAGGGAAAATAGTAGTCTATGGCAACTTAAGTGGTATAGTGACATTGGTGGAAAAACACTATAATTGGAAAATTATGCAACGTACGATAATTTACTACAATTGAGATCTAAATTGGTATATTTTTTAAAGATTGTTTGCTATAAAAAAATAAAAGATCTCACGAATGAACTTGTTTTGCTAAATAACCACAATTTACCACAATACAATAAGGTAAACGTCCCAGTGTTCGACAAGATATAAATGCGTGCTCGTAGTAAAGACTTAACATTAAAGATGGCAATAACTGGTGTGTCAAGCACTCAATCGTCAACCTTAATCTTATAATTACACACCAAAAAATACGTAAATCCTTAAATTGAAACAAGATAATAAAAAGTATACAGCAGGCCAAGAGAAAAAAATTACCTACCTGTTTTAGGAGATTGAACACTAAGGAAAAATGCCCTTAAACGGGTTTCCGTAATAAAAAACAAGTCCCTATTATAACAGAAATTAAATCTATTACTGTTCTGATCACCGTACACTTAAGTCGTTTTTATACTAACAATCTAATTTGACTTTAATGGCATACATTGGTGCAGTGACTTGACGAATGCAAGAGTCGGAAGGTCGGAACTTACGTCTACGCTCGCTCTATTAAGGAGCCTGTCTCCACGCTAGCGTGGCGTTTCCAAGCTATTAAAAGCAGACGTCGGATACCAGTATTTTCTCCCTACAAAAATGCCGGTATATTTCAGTTCTTTTCGCTCTTTGGTTTATTATTTATTTTCTTAATCGGACAATCTAATAATACGAAGTCATTACTTAAATAAACTAAGTTTTTTTATTTTATTTCTTTATATAAATAAATTATTGAGCCCTACAAAAATCATAACATCGGGCTATTTTGGGGGTTTTGCAAAATACCGGTTCCGAGCCATGATTAAAAGATATCTGATATATCATACCTATGGCATAAAATTCATTTTTTCAAAGAGATACGCTAGAGTAGTCGAACAATGACAGTATTTAATGTAACAGATACTCAGCGACAGTATAACAACAAATACATAGCTTGCTATTTTATCATCATTTTGTGATATAGTGGTACAGATATCATTGATCTAACACCAAACAGACTCGCACATTGTACAATATTTATGTTTGGTGGATGGGCATTTCTCCAGAAATATGTCTGCGGTCACCTCATTCATCTGGCCCTTTTTCATACTAAATGTATGGAGACAGATGAATGAGTCGCAGACATATTTCTGGAGAAATGCCCGGGTATCCATCAAATTAGTGATAGACTCGACCAAAATACACAAGATGTATCATCAAACTTGTAAAACAATGACAGTATTTAATGTAACTGATACTCAGCGACAATATACCAACAAATACATAGCTTGCTATTTTATCATCATTTTGTGATATAGTGGTACAGATATCAATATCATTGATCTAACACCAAACAGACTCGCACATTGTACAATATTTATGTTTGGTGGATATCCATCAAATTAATGCTATCATTATACGCGACCAAAATACACATGATGTATCATCAGACACTTGTAAAACTGCGGTTACTTTCCAATGGTAGATCAGTTTGTCATTATTTTAACGAAACGGGACTTAATCACGTAGTAGTACATTACTTAGGTACCTAGGGCGGTAAAACAAATAATGTCTCTAAGGATTATGAACCTTCATCCAGTGGTTTGGTCCAGACTCCACCACATGCTTTGCCATAGCTGACTTGTTTACTAGGAGATTTTTAACAACTGAGATGTATTCTTTGACTTTTTAGGGTTCCGTAGCCAAAATGGCAAAAACGGAACCCTTATAGTTTCGTCATGTCCGTCCGTCTGTCTGTCTGTCTGTCTGTCCGTATGTCACAGGCATTTTATTCAAAAACTACATGACGGATATTGATGAAATTTGGAATATAGGTGTTTTTTATGAGCCGCTACTTAGTTTGGTATATAAATAATTACAAAAATATTTTTAGGGGGGGCACTCCATACATGTTAAAGACAGTAATTTTTTTTTTCCAGCAAATATAAACGTGTTGTACATAGTTCCACAGCTCTTTAAAAAACACTATGAGGTTCCTAAGTAATGTTTTTGATTAAGTGAATGTATTTGGAAATAATCGCTCCGAAAGTTGTGTAAATTGTGTCCCCCCCCCCCTCTATTTTCTAAACCGTGCGTTCAAAAAATATGAAAAAAATCACGAAGGTAACGCTTAATTAATACTTTCAACGAAAATTATTTTCAACAAGATCGAATGTACCATTTTTGAGTTATTGCCGATAAACTGCGCTTCTCAACAAAAGGACGTAATTGCTATGAAGATACGCTCTTTTGTTGTTGTACTTTTTTACATAGTATTTTTTACTTTATAGTTACGGCTATGGAACCCTACACTGAGCATGGTCCGACATGCTCTTGGCCAGTTATTTCGCTATGGTGCGCTTAAGCGTCTATTATATTTTGTGGAAATTCAACAAGATATAGCCAGAACTAGCCATTCTTACAGTGCAAGTTAAACCTTACTAATTGACCATCTCACAGTTGAGCAATATGCCATTGACAAGTTACCATGTCAATGGAACCGGTACAGCCGCCATTAAGGAGATCGGAAGGTATATCAACTCTATAAAAGTTGTCACAAGGCTGAATTTACATTAGCACAGAATGCATGTTATGACGTTTTTTATTCTATGGTCACAAATTCCAGCCGTGCTGGGTGGTAATCAAGGCATTTGCGGAAAGTCGCTTGACAATGGCGGGTGGATGGAGCTGCGTGCTTTTGATGTGCGTTTGTGCCGGTTGGCCTCTGGCAGACGCAGCCCGTGTGCTGTTTGTGATACCAACCCCCTCAATCAGTCACCAGATTGTCTACCGTCCCATAACGCAGGAGCTTGCACGACGCGGCCATCGTGTCGTCGTCCTCACCACCGACCCTGCCTTCCCACCCAGCCAAGCACCATCCAATCTCACCGAAATCAACCTTCATGACGTATCCTATCCTCCATGGACCGATCGCTTCCTCAAGACCGCTACAGGCAAAAAGAACGACTTATATACGCAGGTATACACGGCGTTCGATCTGATGGTCGAGATATTTGCCAAACAGATGAGAACTGAAGCAGTGAGGAACTTACTAGCAGACGAAAAGGAACGGTTCGACCTGGTGGTCGCAGAGGCTTGGCCGCGACCCGCGCTGGCACTGTCTCATGTCTATAAAGCACCAGTTATCTTGATAAGCTCGCTTGGAGGCATGGACGAAAATTACTTGCTCATGGGGGCTCCTGTTAATCCAATTTTGTACCCCGATTTTGTTCGCGCACGACTTTACAATCTCACGCTATGGGAGAAAGCGAAAGAATTGTACAATCGCTACCAGGTCCATCGCTTAGTACTATCTTACGAAGAGAAGGAAAACATCATGCTTCGGGAGGTGTTCGGTGCGGATATACCGCCACTTCAGGAGCTGAAAGAAAACGTGGAACTGCTGATGGTGAATATCGATCCAGTGTTTGAGGGTTACCGGCCTGTGCCTCCCAATGTGGTACACCTGGGTAGCCTGAACTGTGCACCGCCGAAAGATCTGCCTCAGGTAAGTTAAATGCTGTTACAGTCTTTAATATCGTGCTAGTTGTAATCTTCAGCTATATCGCTAGAAGAGAGGGGCATACCTAATTTAGAACAAACAGGTCATGGTCATTGGTTTCAGTGGTGGAGATTATGAGTTTCGGGTATTGAAGGCAATAAGAAAGCTGAAGAAACGTGCAAGAAGAACGAAGCATCTATCTATGGCTTTGCCTATTAAAACTCACCTTGAAGACATATCGCTTATACACAAACATTTATTCATATTGGGCGGGAAGCTCAATCACTCACTGGCGTGGTACGGTTACTGTAAATCCATCCAAAATGCTTTCAGTTATAACAACACATGGCTGTATATGCTCCTTTCATAGGATTCAGTTACTCTTTATTTGAACCTCATCTGTATACGGCGTCATAACCACAAGCTGCGAACTAATAGCCTTATCACGAATAAAGAGAATACTATAAATTGTACCATGCATATTTTTAAAAAAATTGGTTATTATCTATTCTTTGGTATTTTGCAGGAACTGAAGTCATGGATGGACTCGTCGGAGCACGGCGTGATCTATATGAGCTTCGGCACTAACACCGACCCGTCGCTGCTGCCAGCAGATCGCATGGCGATCTTCGCCAGAGTCTTCTCAAAGCTGCCGTACAATGTGCTGTGGAAGTGGAAGAATCCTCCTGCTGGGCTGCCAAGCAATGTTCGCACGTCGGCGTGGCTGCCACAGCCTGATCTGTTACGTGAGTTGCTCTTCATTAACGACCTACAACCAAACAACGTAAATGAGAGCCTGGTGGGGTGCGAAGAGAAGACAACAGTAACCAATCGAGGTGCTCCTTATTGTGCATATTTTAATACTCCTATTATTAAAACGCATAACAATCTATGCATATCGATAGCATTATGCTGGGTGTACACTTGGCCTTTAATGCGCTTTATGTGCCTATACATGCGGTATGTTTACATGTCCTTTTATTTTACGCAGGTCACAAGAAGCTAGTCCTGTTCATCACGCAAGCAGGCCTGCAGTCCACTGACGAGGCGCTGCGCGCCGGCGTCCCTCTCCTGGCGTTCCCCATGCTTGGCGACCAGTGGTACAACGCCGAGCAGTACGAGCGGCTGGGAGTGGGACGCCGATTGGATCTGGCTGCCCTCACCGATCATGAGCTGCTGACAGCCATTGAGGGGGTCATCAATGATCAAAAGTAAGCTCATTTATCTATCGTACCGTTGCTAAGATAACGATGCAGCTTGGATGCAGTTCGTCTGTATCAGTCGTAAGGAACGCAATGAACAGAACCCGATGGTAACAATTTTTTCACTTAAATGATAGGTATCATTAGTAGTAGTTTGGTAAACATGTTACCAGTTTTCTCATAAAATCAATGGTTTGTGGTCTTCACCTTAGGGGTTGATAGTACGCTTCAAATTCTCTTAGAGGATTCATCGTCCTTTTGGATTTATGCAATATCTACTACAGCTTTAACAAGCTTCGTCTTAATCGAAATGTCGGAAGTTGACGCTATAGGCTCACGACTGGTTTTCACAATTGTTTTTTTAGAGAGACTTTCTTTTGTAATATTTCGCAATAGCGTAATAAATGTGCCACGTATGTTTTCAAATTGCAAGGGCAATCTAATACGACTGATTTAGCTACTTTTATTTGCATTGCGCGTAGGTTTGCCATTTTCACTAGATTTGTTCCTCTAAATACAGTCCCGGCTTAAAATATATCACCTTTATGTTACAAATAAAAGAACACCGCCATGTTTTTTTTTTCAAAAATACTAAAAAAACAATCGCTATATTTGGGCAGGTTTTGTCATCGGTCGTCCAAGAAGTTTACATACTAGGTACCTACTTCCTGATGCAGTAATGTGCAAATGTTTTATGAAATATAAAAAAAAGTTTAGACACTTAAAAAAATAAGGTGATATATTTTTGGCCGGTACTGTACATTACAGAACTAGGGTGGTAAAGCAAGGCTTTTTTATTACCTCCCGTGTTGTGTAGATCATTTTATGTCTACACTTGGCCAGAAAGCGGCTTTTTCCGTACGGGTAGCGTGCGGTAAAAGACACATTATGGCCAGGTGTGGCACAAATATTATTTCAATTACAGCTACCGGGAGCGGTCCAAATGGCTCGGCCAAGAGATGCAGGACCGCCCAGAATCCTCGCTGGAGCGCGCAGTGTGGTGGATCGAGCGCGTGCTGCGCAGGCGCGGCCCGCGCATCCGTGCTCCAGCCATCTCCGTTTGTTGGCTCCAATTCATAGAGGGAGACCTGCTAGTAGCTGCCCTCGCGCTACTAGCTGGCATAATAGTCGTGCTCTTTGGATTGTACAAAATATTGACCACGCAAGCAGTAAAAGTCAAAACAACGTGATTTAAATATGCTATATTTCGTAATAGTTCATTACACAACTACATACATAATAATACTAATACAAAAAAAGGCCGAGATCGCAAAAGTTTGCGGCCCGAGCTGCAAGCGAGGGACGTAAATATGCGATTAAGGGCTTTCTTTATTACCTCCCGTGTTGTGTACATAATTTTATGTCTACACTTGGCCAGAAAGCGGCTTTTTCCGTACGCGCAGCGTGCGGAAAAAGCCACTTTATGGCCAAGTGTGGCATAAATAAATGTTTTTGTTTGTAAATAACAAAATATGTCAGTAATCATTTTAAATACCTACCCATTCCGAAACGTAATGCAAATTTATTTAAAACTTGTGCTGATATGTCCAACAGGCATTTGAGAGAAATATATAACAAAGACCTTTTCCCAATTCCTGCAGAGACAGCATTTATGCGTAAAAGCATGTATTGTCAAGCTAGCAAAATGTATAATAAACTACCTGCTGGATTCAAAAGGTTACTAATGTTAGAATTAAGGAATAAATTATTAAAATTACTTATAAATTAATGTTATTATTCAATACAGGATTAATTCGAATGATTAGTGATACGTTGACCGTAAAAAATTTAACATCACTGTACTTGTACTGTTATTACCTATATTATACAAATAAACTATGATTGATTGATTGAGGACTGCGACCAACTGTAATGTCTCCACTTAAGTCAAGTGTTTATTGCGTCTGTCTTTACATCACACCTGCCTGGCCAAGTGGCAATTAACCGCCCACTACGCGTGCGGAAAATACCACTTCATGGCCTTTTTTTTTTTTTTTAACCCGGAGAAATGCATGAAACTGCATACCACTACGTAACCTAAGGCCATCGGGGGTGACAGCCAGATGTTACGCATTGGTTATGTGGGGCTCTCCGCTCCAGAAGGGATTGGCCTACCCACTAAAACTCAGGGATGCTTCCACCCTGTGCCTTCATGGTGATGCCGTGGGATCGCTAGCAAGCCACCACGACATCACCGGCACCTTCGCCCTAGGGCGAACCCTCTCCGAAAAAGGCACACTGTAGCATGGCCAGTGTGCCTTCCCTCACCTGCTTCCCCCCGACCAACGGCCGTCCCCCGGGGAAACCAGGAACCGGCACCGAACACACGGGGTCCAATCGTGTATCCGGCGCCAGTCCCACCCTCGCCGCCACGGGAGGACAAACGCCCCTGCCCCGCAGCTGTCCACGGGAGGACAAACGCCCCCACCCCGCAGACACTCCCGCCTGTCCTTACGGACCGCGGTGGGCCAGTCCTCCGCCTCCCGCCCCCAGCACAAGAGGTAGCGGTAGCCTGCAAGGCTGAGTTCTCGGGACGCAGAGGACTAGTCCACCGCCACCACGCAGCGGCACAGGTCACCCGTCTGGTGCCTGCCCGCAGTGCCCCCCAAAAGGAGACGTCGGAGGGATGCTGCCCGTGCCCGACGCTCCGCCCTCGCGTGCCGCACCTGGAGAGTCCTCTAACAGAGGAAACCCGGTGCGGGACCCCCCAACCCCCCCTGACAGGCTCATTCGCAGCATCGGCAAGTGATCAATTAGGGGCCCCTAAGAAATCACTTGCCGTTGCTCCCGGGGTGCACCGGCCAAGACGCTTCCCTTTCCTGCGGATCAACCGGATCAAGAGGAATGAGAAGAATCCAGACACTCTGGGAGGTTTCCTGTCTAGCACCCCACCACTTCATGGCCTGGGGGTGATGTACAATGTTGTACTTAACACGGGCGGTGATAAAGCAAGCCTCAGATCGCATATTCATCGGCCTTGCCTTCGGCTCGGGCGTCAAATACCTGCGATTTGAGACATTGTTTGTTTTACCGCCCTAGGTAAATAATGTACAATTATAGTTTTTTTTATTCAACTTGGGTGGCAAACAAGCGTACGGCCTGCCTGATGGTAAGCAGTCACCGCAGCCTATGGACGCTTGCAACAGCACGTATTACGTGCGCGTTGCCGACCCTTTAAGAACCTATTCACTCCCCTCTTGAAGAACTCCATACTGTAGCCTTTCGGGAAAACCGCGGCAGGAAGATCATTCCACATTCGATTGGATGATTGTATGTTATTAAAATTTTACAGCCACTACATAATGTAGGTACTGCCAAAATTTCATTTCCAAAAAGCTATCGATTTAGAAGCTAGTAAAATTAGATCCACAAGTAACTGCATGACTGTTCCGAATCGCCCCGTCTCCCACAGGTGGGGTGGTTCTGGCCTAATCGGAAACTAAACTAGTTAGCGCTGGAGATTACCGGCTGGCGAGGCCGCAGTGGGATCCTTCAGAACTTCACCGTTAACCCCGTGCCTATTATAATTTGACCCGTGAACTGGTAATAACAATTTGCGATCGGAGATCACGCTGCTGTGGCCCTGGTCCATCAAAGTCGAAGCAATAAGCGGTCTGACATATTTTCACCGCTTACAAACTGGTATTTAACCTTAAGACGTCTTCTGCTGAACATAGGCCTCTCCTAAAGACTTTCACAATGAACGGTCGCACGCTGTTTTGGCCTCCAATCTAAAACAACATTATTTATTTCTTCCTTCGGTTCGCGGTCTCCACTTGTGAGCCTTTAACGTCACATCGGCTATCGGTTCTTCGAGCTATATACGCAGCCCACTGGTAATTGCTAACTCTGACGGGTATTTGGCTACCTTGGTTTTTCTACAGATTTCCTCATTTCTGATTCGATCGCGTAAAGAGACTTCGAGCATATCTCTCTCCATTGCACGTTGAGCGACTCTGAGCCACGCTTCTGCTCCGTATGTCATTACTGGCAACACATAGGTACTAGTCAAATATCTTGGTCTTGAGACATTACGGGATTTTGGACGACGCGAGGTTTGAAACTAAATAACTAACCGAGCGAGCGAAACGCCGTAGCGTGTCCAGTGGATATCTAGCTGTTCTCCTTTGCAGTTCGCATTTCTCAACCGATTCCCCTGAATTTTGTTTTGACCAGGTCCGATAATTATATAGATGTGTTTTGACAATTCAGTTGTTGGACATTTTTTTTTAATGGCGGGGCTATGGGGTTTGACAAACTCGCGATGTCTACTGGTCACAGCTCATTAGAGCCACTCGGCAGCTCGACTTGTTGTCGACAGGTGGTCCGCGGGTGGACGCCGCGTTGTCACCAGTGAACCTCGCGTGGTCAACGAGTGGACCTCGCATAGTCAACGAATTTCCAAGCAGTCTACCAGCGTTGGGCTCTAGGCTGGGAATGAAGGGGTGGCGGGGAGCGCAACACCCTCGCCTGGACCGCGCACTGTCATCGCGCGGTTCACGCGAGGCAAGCATTCGAGCAGCGAGCTATCATCGAGTGGTCCACTCGTCCGCGCGTGGACACGACGCGAGCGAGGCGATTCGGTGATGCTAGGTACGCAGTTGATGTAAGGAGCACATGTCCATACAAATTCATTTAACGAATACTAACCGCTCGAGGTGAGGCGGTGCGGGTCGGGTGCCGGGTGGCTCTAATGAGCTGTGACCTTACAGCTCACAGAGCCACTAGTAATAAATAAATACTAGTCATGACTTCGACTTTGGCAACACCACGCTTCGATTAGGCACCGTTGTTAACTCGTAAAATAATAGTACATTCCAGGGGTCGGACAAAAAGTGAAGATAACGTAAAAATTACGTACCTAATCTTGCAAACAGGATGATGTTTGCGTTTAAACTTCCGTGTGACATGTAGTAACGAAGTAGTATTAATGAAGTAACAAAATAATCGTAAATAAATCCATGGAATTAATAATACAGGTGGTAGGGTGATGTAGTGAATAAAATAAATTTCACGAAACTTGTTACTATAAGGTACGATTATTTAAAATTAATTAGGATAAATCTGTGGGAACCTCAGATAAATAGGTTTAATACTCGTTACCTTCGTTGGTATATCTTGATTAGAGCAAGAGCAGTATACGTGTTTGTCAAGTACCTCCAAAAACGGAAAATTGCCACAATATTCGATTAAAGATGACATTTTACAGCGTTTTTTTATACATTAGTAAATATAAATTATACTTAGCTAAATATAATCGTGAAGATACAAAAGCTAAACAATAACGAAGTCAATTTATTGTTCATCTGATTGACAATGTGTCAGTCAAAAACGTACTTACTCATTTCAAGTGGCGATATCGTTTAATAAAGAGATTGATAAATGATAAGTGATAATTGTGTATGAAAATCAAAAATACTTTGAAATCATCCTATAAGTGGTTTGACGTCATCCGCACTTTTTGTCCGACCCATGTACATTACACAAATTAGGGTGGTAAAATAAAAAAAGGCTGAGTTCGCAGATGTTTGCGGCCCGAGCTGCAGGCGACGTAAATATGCGATCGAGGGCTTTTTTTAGTACCTCCCATGTTGTGTATTTTATGTCGATACTTGGCCAGAAAGCCACTTTTTCCGTACGCGTAGCGTGCGGTAAAAGCCACTTTGTAGCCAGGTGTGGCATAAATTATGTTAACGACCACATTGACAATGAACTCGCGAATACGCAACAGCGCCCGGGGCTCTTCAAATTTTAACTACTCTCGCGGCCTCGTTTAGCTGCTCGGCTTTTGTTGGTTATTCATTAGGTTTGTAGTTCGAGTGTGTCTCAGGGACTTTGGCAGAGGAATTCTGTGTCACTTCCAAATGTGTTGATTGATTGCGCGAACGAAGTGAGTGATTAATATACCTGGTTTTATATTAATTAGAAATGGCTGGCTCATACATATGCCAAAGGCTAGTGTCAGCTAATCAGAGCCTCAGAGGGTTAATGCGGCCAGCTTCCAGGGCACCCCCCCTCGTGGCACCAACCTGGAGCCCGTGCATTATTTATTGTGCATATTAACATTATCTCACGTTGTACAAAACACGACAGGGCTGCTAGACGTAGTAGTTGCCTCGCCGGGCAGCGTTCGCTAATACTACACATAATAGTGATGATGACTGGGTTAAAAATATGTAATTCTATTTAGTCCGTCAGTTAGATTATGGAAAAATATGGGACACGTATTTTTTGGTTTATCAAAATATTAAAAATCGACAAAGTTATAGATCATCAAACTTCTGGAGTGGGGGCTTGTGACGTCACTCTTGAGTACAATTTGTACTCAAGAGTGACGTCACTCGAAACTTCTAAGCACTCTATCCTCGTCAGTTTTTGTTTGTCAAACGAAACAAAAAATACGTGTACCTACAATATTTTTTCATAATGTAACAGACGGACTAAACAGTTTTTTTTAGTCATCTAGCCTATTAAAGGAATGCCGAATGCTCCCGAAACATGTCGAGTGTTTGTCTCGTCTTTTGTACAACGTGAGTGATTCGTTTTTTATTCAATATGTTTGAGTCTCACGGTGTTTTCTACGTAACAGTATTAGGGTCAGCTGCAGAAAAAAATTACATTTTATTTTTTTTTGTCTGATCATGGTGTGTCTTATACCATTCTACTCAGAATCACGAGCACTTTTTATTTATGAAATATCGTAACGAAACTGAGATTCGTTACGATTTTCCTCTATATTTAGTTTGGGCGTTTGTACGGAAAGGTTTTGCACAACTTTTTTTTTATTTCATAAATGAAAAGTGCTCGTGATTCTGAGTAAAATGGTATAAGACACACCATGATCAGACAAAAAAAGTAAAAGATACGTTTTTTCTGCAATTGACCCATTACAGCCCCACAATTCTTCATTTCTCTAGGATAGCAGAGGGTAAAATTGTACTAAGTTCACTTGTCTCAGAACTGTATTACATCTTCAAAATAGCACAACACAACCCTTATTATTCGGTATTAGAGCGATTATCCTGCAAATGAGGGCTACCGCGAATGAATTGCACCGCTTGAGGCGTTAGTGTAGCGTGTGGTCTCCGAAAATGTCAAATGTCACTTTTTTTGGGGGACTACACGGGTTTATTTGTTAGTAGAATAATTTTCTCAATATTTTGCAATATCTGAGATTATTTATAGCAAATATGAGTTACGTGTCAACGAATGTCAGTGCTTTAAGACAGTTCCATCATTCGGAAACTTATCTCCTCTTTTTTCTGAACTAAACGCAATACTGCGGCATGCTCGATATTTTTAAAAGTTTTAAGGCATTAAATTTAAATACGATTGAAATGTAAACTTCGTTTTCACACCCGTAATAACAAACTGACAGCTATACTTCAGGAACCTACTCGACAGTGGCGCCAACTGGTGAGCACAGAAACGGTAGCCCTCATTGCATGTCGGATTAAGAAAATAATACGAAGTGTAGTTCAAAATTAACAGTATTTTTAAAGAAAATGTATGAGCACTTAATTTTTATGACCAGTTGATGTTATAGGCATTGAATCCAGTATACAAATATAAAACATACATTAAACTTTAATGTATATATTATGTTTGTATACTGGACAGCGCCTATTATAATATCCTTTAATGATTAAAGGATCTTATAATAGGCGACGTGGTTAAAAAGAGAATTTGACCTTTTCTGAGCCCAAGTGGGATATTCCACATCATTAGCACAGTGCCCACGACCTATTAAACCGTCAAGGTGCGTATACTTACTTATAAGGTCTGATCGGGTATGACGTAGCAAAAATGTTTAGATAATTTTCCAGGGACATTGATTATACTTCGTCTCCACTACAAAAATAACAACTGAGCAGAATTACGAATGTAGTAAACTGAAGTTGCGTTGAACCCATATTGTGATGAACCACGAATAGTTGTATCCCGATTGCGTTAAAATAACAACTGAGCAGAATTACGAATGTAGTAAACTCAAGTTGCGTTGAACCCATATTGTGATGAACCACGAATAGTTGAATCCCGATTGCGTTTAAATAACAACTGAGCGGAATTACGATTGTAGTAAACGGAGGTTGCGTTGGACCCATATTGTGATGAACCACGAATAGTTGAATCCCGATTGCGTTAAAATAACAACTGAGCGGAATTACGATTGTAGTAAACTGCAGTTGCGTAGAACCCATATTGTGTAGAATCACGAATAGGTTGAATCTCGATTACATTAAAATAGCGGCTGTGTGGAATAACGAATGTAGTAAACTGCAGTTGTGTTGAACCCATATTGTGTAGAATCACGCATAGGTAGAATCCCGATTGCGTTAAAATGGCGGCTGTGTGGAATCACGAATGTAGGAAACTGCAGTTGTGTTGAACCTATATTGTGTAGAATCCAGTGGCGTGGCGTCCATGGAACTCGATTCCCATCGGCTTGCCTAATATTACGCAGTTTAGCTCTTAATTCTAGTGCTCTTAAAGAAAATTGCAGCCAAAGCTGCTCCGGCTTGCCCAAGGTTTTCTTCAACGCCACGCCACTGGTAGAATCACGCAAAGGTAGAATCGCGTTTGTGTAATCAATCGCATAATTGGGACGGATATACATATGCGCCTTTGAAGCAGAGGTCGTGGGTTCGAATCCTGGCTCATACCAATAAGTTTTTCGGAACTTATGTATGAAATATTATTAGATATTACTTAGAAAATCACCATGAGACTCAAACATTTTGAATAAGAAAAGTACGTGAAGCCATTGAGATAAGTCGTCACCCGAATTTCAACTGGGATAGTGGATGGTCGGTGCCCCCTAGTTATAAAACAGTACTACGTTGTGAGCCGGTAGTTAGTGGGAACGCGCCCTTAGAATGTGACGTTATCAGTGTTGTGTGTCAATTAAGTTCTACGCCTATAGGTAACGTGCTACGAAGGTGCTGCCAACTGGTGCCACCAATCGAAATCTTGTACTCTATTATGCTGGGGCCGCATTAACGGGAATAGTACATTACTGCAGAGGCCGGGAAGTAAGGGGTTGCCGGCCGAATACATATAGCTGCAGATAATTACGAGGCCGGCGACCCCATTTCCCGCCGAGGAATGTATAGTGCTTTTCTCAAATATGCAATGAAATAAATAAACTTACTATAATAACCTTACTTAATATTTTATAACACAAACTTTCTGTCAGAAAGTGACGTTAGTGACATATTATAGACAATGCAAATGTCAAGTCACGTTCGGTCCAAAAGCTGTTTCAGTTTACATTTTTACCGCGAATATTTAGATGAAATATTTTAAATGTGTATTGGTGTAGTTAAAATTGCAATTTAAAATTGTTTATAGTATGTTATTTGTTATGTTCATGTGAATTTTAAATAAATAGAACTGCAAAATGTAGCAAACATCGTTTTTTGTTTTTTTAATGGCTGAATGCCGTGATGCTGTGGCCCAAATAAATGTGGAATGGAAATTTTAAAAAAATACATTGCCGGCCTAGACCGGCAATGTAAGTATGAAATTCCATTACGTGCCAAGTGTCAAGCCGCACCGGAAACGAGGTACTTTGCGGCCTATTTTTAGGCACGTAATGTCAACATTTCATGCCATGTTTGAGAAAACACCGTTAATATCGCAATGTATGACAATAAACGTTAGTGTAGCCACGACTTACTGTACTTAACTAAGACCGGTTTTTTTAGGTCTATTAAGGTTCACAAACGTATTATATTCCTAGGCAGCGAGTTTTTTTTTATTGAAGTTCAAAAATGAGGCATTTGGCGTTTGTAAAATAAAATGCCATAATTTCAGAGCAAGTTTGAGAAAAGGTTATATTTATCAAAGTTCCTTTTAGTTTAGCATGCGAACGACAAGGACAGCTAAAATTGATAGACTTATCTGAAAATCCGTAAGTCATGTCCACCGGGCTATCCCAAAAAGCCGGACATTTCGCTCTGAATAGTGGGATAATTGCTGAATCAACATGAATATTGAAAATGCATGAGCAATTAATTAGACTCGCCGAGCCGCCATGTTGGCAATAATTAGATTTATTCGAGTGTTTAGATTAATGTACGTTCAAGCACAGTATTACCAGTTGTTTAACTTCGTCGAAAGATAAGCTCCTTAAATGTTTGCGTTGCACACGTCAATGGAGCGCATCGCGAGACGCACGAATCACCGACAAACGTTTCAAGAACAGTTTTCTTTTACTTTTCTCTGAAAGCAGTTTTTCATAGGATTTATATAAAACATACCTAACCTGCTGTTAGTAAAGAAGGCTCCTTCAAAAATTACGAAAATTATACGATTTGTGAGAAAAGACTTGTCGATGACATGAAAATTAAACACAATGACGATTAAACACTTGATGAAACATTTCGGTAGTTACCTATAAATCTCATAGTAATAAAACAACTTAAACGGATTAAATCGCGTATATTACTACATTTTAAGTCCCGACGTTTCGTAACCCTTTTCAGCGTTCGTGGTCGCGGGTAGACTGAGAAAATCATAAATTTCCTCTGTCAAAATTACTGTTGTGCAAACCTACCCACTTTAAAAAATACAAATTCAATATTAGTGTTGCCAGATGGGCCTAATGTGTAAAGATGTTCACACACATGCCAGAAGGGCTTAAAAACCTAACCTTAGAAAAAACTAGCGGCGCTTCCAAAAGGCATACTTGATAAGAAATAAGGCCAAGGAAACTTATCAGCCACGCCTTATGCAAAAAAGAAAATAATTTAAGCAAAAGACTCTAGGTATGCTATTTTTGGTAAAACAAAACAGAAAAAATTTTAGTGTTGCCAGACGGGCCTAATGTGTAAAGACGTTCACACACATGCCAGAAGGGCTTACTATCCTAACCTTAGAAACTAGCGGCGCTTCCAAAAGGCATACTGGATAAGAAAGAAGACGCCAAGAAAACTTATCAGCCTCGCCTTATGCAAAAAAGAACATATTTTAAACAAAAAGACTCTAGGTATGCTATTTTTAGAAGAAACAAACACCGTTCAGTGTTAAGGTTTTACAGTGCCGTATCTCGCCCGTCCCTTGATGAGATGTAATACAGGATCCCAGGCAGGTGGTAGAGACAAACCATCTTCTCTATTGAAATTAGGATACTTCTTGATTTCAATGAATCTTCTTGATTTGAATGGTAAATCTCACCACCATCCCTGTCAACTTGCTACAGTAGGCAAATCTTTGTTTCAGAGGGCCAGGGGTATCTGCGATAGCCAGCACTTGGATGCTGAGCTGCGGCATGTCAGGAGTACTCTTCGAGCCAATGGTCTCAGGATACCTCGTGCCAGTCAGAAACCACGTGTGAAGATCCCGACAGTTGAGCGTAAGCCTGCTGTGTTACCTTTTGTCAAAGGGGTTACAGATAAGATCGGCCACATTTTGAAGCGCGCTTCTATCAAGACATTTTTTAAGCCGCTGAAGAAGATGTCACAATACCTCAGACCCGTGAAGTGTAACATCCCTTTGCAAAGTGCAGGTGTATACAAGCTTGATTGTCAGTGTGGTCTTTCATACATTGGCCAGACGAAACGAAGTGTTTCCACTCGGGTGAAGGAGCACGCGGCTGATGTCAAACACCGTCGCTGTAACAGGTCTGCAGTCTGCGAGCATGTCATGGACAAACCTAGCCACTCAATCAAGTTTGATGATGCTTCGATCCTCGCTAAGGAGAAGCGCTATTTTCCAAGGATGCTTCGTGAGGCTATTGAAATCAAGAAGTATCCTAATTTCAATGGAGAAGATGGTTTGTCTCTACCACCTGCCTGGGATCCTGTATTACATCTCATCAAGGGACGGGCGAGACACGGCACTGTAAAACCTTAACACTGAACGGTGTTTGTTTTTTCTAAAAATAGCATACCTAGAGTCTAAAGTACAAAAGTTTAAAATATGTTCTTTTTTGCATAAGGCGAGGCTGATAAGTTTTCTTGGCGTCTTCTTTCTTATCCAGTATGCCTTTTGGAAGCGCCGCTAGTTTCTAAGGTTAGGATAGTAAGCCCTTCTGGCATGTGTGTGAACGTCTTTACACATTAGGCCCGACTGGCAACACTAAAATTTTTTCTGTTTTGTTTTACCAAAAATAGCATACCTAGAGTCTTTTGCTTAAATTATTTTCTTTTTTGCATAAGGCGTGGCTGATAAGTTTCCTTGGCCTTCTTTCTTATCAAGTATGCCTTTTGGAAGCGCCGCTAGTTTTTTCTAAGGTTAGGTTTTTAAGCCCTTCTGGCATGTGTGTGAACATCTTTACACATTAGGCCCATCTGGCAACACTAATATTGAATTTGTATTTTTTAAAGTGGGTAGGTTTGCACAACAGTAATTTTGACAGAGGAAATTTATGATTTTCTCAGTCTACCCGCAACCACGAACGCTGAAAAGGGTTACGAAACGTCGGGACTTAAAATGTAGTAATATACGCGATTTAATCCGTTTAAGTTGTTTTATTACTATGAGTGATAATCGCGGAAACCGAAGACAATATTACCTATAAATCTTTTTTTTGTTGATAATATTCACTCGGACACAGTGTGGTCAGAGGGTTTCACCATGTACCCCTGGGTCGAAAGGTAGGTGGGCTGTTCTAAGAATGGCTTACCCCTTAACTAGTGCGCTGGGGCCAGAAGGGCCTAACCCAAGGGTCCGATTCTCCAGAAGGGGAGGTGATGTAGAGAGCACGAGGAAGTGTTAGAAAGAGATTAAAGTCGACAAATCGGCCTTATCTTACTACGGGTTGCGGGGCTATTTATGCTAACTAAGTAACGACGATATAAATGTAGTTCGGATCCTGACGCAACACCACGCACCATGCCCTTTTCGTATACGTACAATGGTACCTACTAGCGTAATTGCCAAACGCTTAGAGTTAGACTACTGGTTATATAAGTACTATGGTTCAACGAGCCGTGTGTCCCTCGTGTGTTGAGGTGTCTATTAATGATTATACGATCATGTGCATCCACTAATAAATTAACTGGCTACGCTTTGGTGATCTCTTCGGGGAAACTGAGGGTTTTGTCTGTGCAATTGCGGACAAAGTTAAGATGACGGACAACTACCGGAAATATATCCTGAGGGACGGTACGGTCGACATCTGTCGGGCATGCCGCCGCCCCGGAGAGTCTATCAGGCATATTATCTCCGGTTGTTCCCATCTAGCTAACGGCGAGTACTTGCACACACATAATCAAGTAGCCAGGATCATTCACCAGCAACTTGCTGTTCGATATGGTCTTGTGGGGTCTGAGGTGCCGTACTATAAGTACGCTCCAATGCCGGTCTTCGAAAATGGTCGTGCCACGCTCTATTGGGATCTATCTATCATCACGGACAGGACTATTGTAGCCATTAAGCCTGATATTGTGTTGATAGATCAATCCAAGCGCCGTACAGTGCTCGTCAAAATCACCATCCCCCATGACGAGAACCTCGTGAAGGCCAAGAAGAACAAGGTCAGCAAGTACCTTGACTTGGCTCACGAGGTTACCGCCATGTGGGATGTTGATTCAACGATTCCGGCGTACGGGCTTATAGCGAAGAGTCTCGACCACCATCTCAAGAGACTCTCGCTAGACGGTTGAATCAAGGGTCAGATACAGAAAGCGGTACTTCTGGACACGGCGCGCATAGTCAGGAGGTTCCTCTCTCTGCGGCCTTAACCACCGGTAGCTTGGGCCCCGCCCCGCTGCCAGCGCCACCCTACGTTAGGTTTTTTATAATGTGTTTATATTTTGTAATTTCATGTTGTATTATATAGTGTAAAAAGCCTAATAAAAGAGAATAAAGATATACCGAAATAAAAATACTAATATTTACATATGTCTATTATTTCATACTTGTTATAATTACTTTTTGATTACCCCTCGTAAACTCTTGTATTTTACGATCACAATTTTTTTAAACCAATTACTTTACAAATGGCAGTAGTATAATTGCGTAACGATGGTCCTACCGATTGCGGAATCATGATGATCAAATAATTTTATTTTTTTATCTTCCCTTCTCTTTTCATTGACCTGAATTCCACGTTTATGTTATGAATACTTTGGTGACGCGTTATAGAGCTAGTTTTGAAGCCAATTTTGTTATAAATATGGTTTTATACACTAGGAACTCATATTCTTGTAGAGTAATACCAAAGAGAAAAATAAATCTCTTCAGTTTCGTCACAAATGGCCAGAGATCGGACAAATTTGCGTCATCGCTCCTAAAAAATGTGGACGTGACTCAAAAATATAATCATTTAATTAATTTCTTACCTGAGATTTAATTTTGATAGTCATAAAATACACAGGTTTGTTATAATGTACATATATTAAAGAAAATAATCAGTATTTACGAGCGATGACGCAAATTTGTCCGATCTCTGCAAATGGCAGTCAAAGTTGACTCATTCATAATTTTGCAAAATAACGTCTAAAGTGCATGTGTGATTTGAACGGTAAGTAGTGGTTATTTTGAAACTTTTTTTTATACGATAGGATAATTTTTTTTAGGCAGATGAAATGCATTATTATATTCAAAACTAGCGACCCGCCCCGGCTTCACACGGGTGCAATGCTGATACTAAATGCATGTATTATACCATATAAACCTTCCTCTCGAACCACTCTACCTATTAAAAAACCGCATCAAAATCCGTTGCATAGTTTTAAACATCTAAGCATACATAGGGACAGACGGACAGCGGGAAGCAACTTTGTTTTATACTATGTAATGATGTCGTTATTTCACCATGAAAAATATTGTTTTTTCAAAAATACGTTACATTTTCGTTACGTTTACGTTACATTTTTACAAAATGTAAGGTATTTTTTTATAGAACATAGCGAAAACATGTGCTAAAGGGAAGTGCACAAAGAACAACGCTCACATAAATAAGTTTTCTTAGATTTCTATTGACAAAACGCAGTATGTTAGGTGGGTATTTCTAAGATGAATAAATTTGAAAAGGTACGTACAGTAGAAACAAGGACCGGCACAAGAGAATTGAGGTGTGTTCTGTGTTCATCTCCGCTATTTATTTCACTTCTTAACTAAACTTTATAAACTTTGGGTTATTTCGTGAAGGTATTTAAAAGCTTGAAATAAATTCGAAGTCATAAACATGCTTACAATCATTCATACATATAATTTATTCCTCTAAATATTTTTTTGCAACCTGAATATTGTTGAAATTTAACTACATTTTAATAATACTTCCTAATTCTATCGATCAGAGTGTTCCGTGATATACTTGTATATTTTTAGCCACTAAAAACTTAATTATAAACTCAAACTCCTTTATTGATAATAATTACTTATAACAGGTCGGTTGCTTACAGACGAGATATGTATGACTAACTATGTAACTATGTATGTAGGCATAACATAACATGTATTTTTTTATTATCTAATGAGAATATTTATCAGTATGATTGAAGCTTTACGACAACTTATGTAACGTTTTATGATAACGTCACATATATTTTTTATTGGCCAAAATCCGCGGCCTTGCCCATATCGATGCCTTTAGACTCAAAGGGCGTAAATGCCATTAGAACCTGCGGTGTTTACGCCCTTTGAGTCTAAAGGTATCGGTATGTGAATTTAACACGTTCACTGTCCCCATATAAAATTATCGGACAATGTCACAAGTCCCAACTGTGCAATCAGTATGGGGAAGTGACCCCATAGTAGAATCACGGACTTCTGAAAAAAAACCTTTATGCCACACCTGGCCATAAACTGGCTTTTTGCGCACGCTGCGCGTACGGAAAAAGCCGCTTTCTGGCCGAGTGTAGACATAAAATTATGTACACAACACGGGAGGTAATAAAGAAAGCCCTCGATTGCATATTGACGTCCCTCGCTTGCAGCTCGGGCCGCAAACTTCTGCAATCTCGGCCTTTCTTTGTATTACCACCCTAGTTGTGTAATGTACTATTATGCCATTGGCACCGGAACAGGGAACGTGTAAATAGCACGCTCAACCTTACGTCTGCTCACCAACCGTGTAAAAATACGATAAATTTATCTGTTTCGCACAGTTTCAGTATTTCTCTTGCAAGAAAACAGGAGATCGGTAGTTCAGTATACGGTACGGCAGTGCACTGATTTACTAGCAGGTATTTTGTATAGCGTGAAGACACAGCTGGATCACTGAATCCAAGGACCATTAAAACAAGAGGACTGTCATTCTCCATACTTTGGATCGTACCCCGACCGCAAGGGGATTTCCAGGCAAAAACTAGATGGCGCTAAAAAACTAAACATTTTGTGAAGTATGTATACCTAGCAAGTTGTTTACATATATCAAAAAAAAAGAAGAACATTACGTTCGATGTCACTTGACACCAATAAAGAAAACTGTCTCGATAATAATTTCTATCAATCGTATTAAATAAATTAACTAATTACTGCTTCAGCTTGTATTTATAATATTGCGATCCACACATTATAAATTTAACATGGTAGCAGAGCGCTGTGTGAAGAATATTACCTAACTTGAGTACGTAAGTACAAAAATCGAAAAATGTCAAACATAAAAATTTACCCTCTCACGCGAGAAAATTACGATACATAAGATTCATCGGATTTGACTTGGCCAGTTTTCATTACATCAGTCATTTTATAAAGTTATTCAACATATATATATATATATTTTTTTTTAATTCTGATAAAAACTGGCCAAGTCAAATCTAACCTACTTTAAGATCTCACATTTTTAAAAAACAGCAATTGTTATAGGTATCCAATAAAGCAAAGAAATAATTTAGTAGTTCATAATGTTATTTTGTTCCTATAAATACATATTTGGATTTTGCATAGGACTTGGCTTTCCTTTTTACATTTATGTTTTTGGTGGGATATCATTACTTTTTGTAAAGAACACTAGGCAGGTATTGAGATTTAATGTTTGTAATGCTTCCAATGATACAATAAAAAAAAATTGTATGGGGACTTTTAAATTTATACACGTAGTTTTATGTGTTTACGTTAAAGAGGTTCTGAGTTATAGAAGGGTGAAAAGTGGCACCAAGTGGTTCGTGTAATATTACACTTGGCGCTGGCTAGCCAGTTTTGCTTTGAACTTGGCTTGACACGCTGCCGCGTGTCTAGATTCATCAATTGGACTAAATTCCAAATTCGCTTAGCTGTATACCGGGTGTTGCCTGTAACAAGAGCGAATAATTAAAACGTAGACCCATCAAACAATAAAACTTTTGTTCAATAACTTTTAAAAATTATGTAATCTTGAGATTTTCTCTTTTTCATACAAATTAAATAGTATTTTCAATGTACGTTAACATAAGTCTAATTGACGTCGCTTGTCACGCTACTAACATAATTAACATCGCAATACGTTGCGGCTTCAAATAAACCTTAAAGTGTACTAAAAACCAAAACATAAGTTAATTTTAAATGTCGCTGAACAAATCGACACTGGAAATTTCAAATGTCGTAAGGGACAAAGGTCGACTTTTCAGGAGAGCCAAAAAACAAAATTCAATTTAAAAAAAATCGTAACTCGGTCGTTTCTTAACCGATTAGGATGATTCTCAGATTTATAATTTTCAAATAACTTTATCTACACCGAACTAATTATTGGAAATCTATAACCTTAATAGTTTAGGAAATAGTGTCCCTTACGCAGTGAATTTAAGACGAAAATGTCCGTTACGAATCTGAAATAACCCGTTTTTTTCTTAAAAATATTATCATATAGTCGTAACTACCAAAAGCGTATTTGTACATTGCAAATTTCTGTTGTAAGTTATATTTATGGTTTCCAGGTTAATGAAGTAAGTAACCATAAAATGTATGAAAATATAAATTTGTATACTAAATTTATATGGCACTATGTTGTATGGGTCAACTTTAAATTTTAGGAAGTTACGACAAAATTTAATCTTCTCATAACTTTTTTATTTGACGGTTATCAAAATTTCAATCGAACAGATCGATAGAGAAAAAAATACTGATTCCAATGGTATATTTAGTGTACTTACGACAAAATGTCCCTTACGACATTTGAAATTTCCAGTGTCGAAATGTTATTCAGTCTGAGGAGTATAACCTCAGTTTTAATTATTTGTTCCTAGTACAAGCAACACGTTGTTAAGTCGTATAACACCAAACTTTCTAATTATCTCCTTCTCAAAATAATCAAAATTTCATAAAGACATTATACATATGATATTCATGTATTTAGACAAAGATTCAAGTCAGTCGTGGTTCAAATGCGAGAGAGTGCAGTCGCATATCCAAGTCAATATATATATAAAGAGTTGCTAAAACTTTTACAAAATTAAATTTGTACTATGGCATAACACCAACACATTAGAATAACACCAACCTTTTCTTGAGTCGACCAAGGGTACAGGGTTAAACCGTGTTGTGGGCGATGGACGGACAGACGGACGGACAGACGGATAGACGGACGGACGGACATGACGAAACTATAAGGGTTCCGTTTTTGCCATTTTGGCTACGAAACCCTAAAAACAAGTGGAAATAACTACTGACTATTTCTTTATTACAACAAAACAGTCACATAACAAAAAGGGATGAACATTTTAAAAAGTGATATTGTAATTGGAAAACAGCTCTGGTCGTTTCAGTCCATTAAAAGTAAATAACGTAGCTTGAGAGAAGCTAAATCCAAGTGAACCGTTTGTACTATAAGCTGGAGTGGATTCTGAAGTGATATCGGCTGTATGTTCTTCGCAGCGAGTGCTTGAAGCCCCGCACCCCTGCACCACTTCAACCGTCCACGGAACTAACTGAAAAATTCTCTATTTACCGGCCGTACCTGCGTAGGGTTGCCACTATGCCAGTTTTATGTGAAAGTATTTGCACTTAACGTATTATGTGTGAAATTCATTTGAATTGTGGAGTGATATCGGTCCGTATGCTCTTCGCAGCGAGTGCTTGAAGCCCCCCGCACCCCTGCACCACTTCAACCGTCCACGGAACTAACTGAAAAATTCTCTATTTTCGGCCGTACCTGCGTAGGGTTGCCACTATGCCAGTTTTATGTGAAAGTATTTGCACTTAACGTATTATGTGTGAAATTCATTTGGATTGTGGAGTGCTATCGGTCCGTATGCTCTTCGCAGCGAGTGCTTGAAGCCCCCCCGCACCCCTGCACCAGTTCAACCGTCCACGGAACTAACTGAAAAATTCTCTATTTACCGGCCGTACCTGCGTAGGATTGCCACTATGCCAGTTTTATGTGAAAGTATTTGCACTTAACGTATTATGTGTGAAATTCATTTGGATTGTGGAGTGCTATCGGTCCGTATGTTCTTCGCAGCGAGTGCTTGAAGCCACCACCGTCCATGGAGATAACTGAAAAGTACTCTATTTACCACTGGCCGTACCTGCCGCGTAGGGTTGCCACCGTGCTAATTTTACCTAAAAGTATTTGCACTTAATTTTGTAAAACAGTGTGGTCCTTTGTGGGCTATTTTATAAAAAGCTACGTACAAAAACTTTTTTTTGGTCTGAGGCATTTTACATCATTTTTACTCGGAATCTGTACGATAGTCTCTGATAGAAAAAAAAGTGTCTCAATTTTTTCATACAAAAATCGTTCTTCCGTTCCATTACCGCCATACAAGTGTAAACGAAAAGAAAAGTAACGGAATCGGAATAAAAATATTAGGACACGTTTGTTCTGCCGAGTCGATAGTACTCGCGATTCTGCGTAGAAATTATGTAAATTTTCTCAGATCTAAAAAAATATATTTTGTACATCTTTTTATAAAATGGCCCTTATGACAATGTACAGGTCGATTCATAAAAGCTGACGCGGATTTAGTATGAAATAACCACTCGCTGCATATAAAATCCGCGACAGCTCTTGTGAATCGACCTGTGTATATTATAAGTGAAAATGGATGTGTACAATGATAAGTTATTTAGAAGCTACAAAGGGAAAAGGGAAAAAAAATAAATGAAATACTTTTACTCTTCCGACTTTTACGTTGATTTATAAGGTACGTATGGACCAACATAAATGTTGCATCACTGTTCTCTAAAAATATTTTCTGCATCGTGGCTGTTGTAATTGTTTTATTGCAATGTATACGCCAGTTTAAAAATAATTGAAACATGTTTGACAACCCTAGTAGGTGCTCGCGGCGTGCGTTCTACATTGTGAGAGGGAGATTGCATTCTGAGGTGGTTGGTATTTCGCGCAATCGTGAACGAAATGACGTCAGGCCAATTTCAGCGTGTAAAGAGCCGTGTAGTGCAGCAGCTCAGGGAATTCGAGGGAAATTGCAGATTTCCTGAATTGAACGTATTGAGCATGCCTGTTTTCGTGAAATAACTCCTATAATTTATTATTATTATTATGAGCCTGCGGTGTCCCACTGCTCTCTTACACATATTAAATATTATTTTGTAATATAATAATAATTAATTAAAATATACAAACATGCAAAATTTAAAGTTCTTATGAATTAAGAAAAAAAATTATTGAAATAAAAACAAATCACTAACGTTGTAAGCGGACAAACTATACCATGTACTTAACAGAAATTATTATAGGTAATATAACCACAAAATAAAAAATAAAAACAATCGAATTTCAATTAACCTATTTTAATAATAAATGCACTAGTGACTATGCACAATACCCCTTCCTGTAATAGAAGCAAATGATTAAAACGTAAATGAGTCATTTTCAAAAAAATGTACACAATTAAGGGATTTAATTAAAACAAAACTTAATTTATTCCTCTGTGTTACGAAAGTTACCCATATAATTTGTATGCCTAACTTTCGTAACACAAAGGAAGCGATCGTGATTTGGTTTTTATTAGGACCTTAACTCTGTAAAATTTTTTTGAAAATGACTCAAATTCTATTCCTAAAAAAGTAAAACATTTCTCCAATAACTTTTAAAAATATATGTTGTCTTTACATTTTCTTTATTTTCATACAAATTAAATAATATTTTTAATCTACGTTAATATCATTCTGATTGATGTCGCTTGTAAAGTGTTACAAACATAAAATTATTTGCAATACATTGCGGATTTAAAAAAACTTTAAAATAAGTTAAATACTAAAAATGAAAATAATAAGTTATTTTTAAATATCGATGAACAAATAATGTTCAGTTTGAGGAGTACAACTAGGGTTGCCAGATTGAATTACCCTGTTATCGGGAGCAGGAAACAATATGTCGGGATTTTGAGACTTTGGTCGGGAGATGCCCATGCTCGACGCGCGTGCTTTTTTTTTAGCCTTAAAGAGCAGAAATTTTCGCGGGCCGGACCACCTTGAGTGGATCGGACTAACTTTAAAATGAAGTCCATTTGTCGGGAGATTGTCGTCTTTGTCGGGAGTCGGGAGGACATGCAAAAAATCGGGAGAATCCCGCCAATTCCCGACCATCTGGCAACCCTAAGTACAACCTACATTTTAATTTAACGCAGATTACGAATCAATTATTGGCTTCTATTGCACGCCACACCGGTAAGTAGAAGTTTGTTAAAATATTAGTATCGTAGATACTCGTTTACACGCTTCACGTTTAATCTAAAAGTTATGGGATACAATCGCTATTAAGTACGTAAGACTTCGCTTCTAACTTTATCGAGAGTTCAATTCCCTTGGATGGTATACTCACTTGCAAGCAACTTCAAACTAGGTAAATACTTCTAATTCAACTAACTTTGATCCTTCCATACTTGTTTTAATAAGAAAGAAGCTACCTCCAGTAGGCTTATGCTGCTACGCTTTTTCGCACGATAAATAAATGATAAAGTACCGTGGACTGGGGTTAATTTGATTCACGGGGTAACATTTATCATCGATTTTTCAACTTTAAAATGCTAAATATTTTATTGAAGAGAAAAATTATATGTCTCAGCCAGGATTCGAACCTGCATCTCATACGGCTATCCGGGCCAATACAGGCGCGCTACGAACAAAGACATGTAATTTTTTGATAAAATATTTAGAATTCGTTGGCAGTCGTTAATGCTACAATAAAAAAACATTTAAAATGCTAGTTTCTGAATGCGTTCAGAACAATTTATTATTAAGGTAGGCAACCGCAATAAAAATACTTAACCTACGTTCAAAATCAAAGGTTTTTGGGTCTAAAAATCGATGACATTAATGTTACCCCAAGAATCAAAGTAACTCCAGTCCACGGTATGCGTGACTCTCACACACTTATTTGTCAGAACGTGACGGATGCTTTATCATTTATTATATCGCGCGACAAAGTGTAGCATCATATATGCCTACGATCCTACTTTTTTGTCAAAACTACATTTTTTTGTAGAAAAAGCTGCAATTTGGACATCGTTTTGTTGGTTTTTTTTATTTAAGTTTAGTAAAAAACTAATATAAACAAATATTGAGACTAACTGTTTTAGGTAAAAAGTTTCATTTTGTGCTTGAATTATTTATAATATTACACTACAAAAATGGGTTGCTCCTAACAAGATCCTGATAGTTATAATCAAGCATCTTGATTCCATACGAGCCTAACAAGACGTTAGATGCACCAACTAAGATGATATTGATTGCTTATCAGTTCAATTAGTAACGAGTTTTGATTTGATTAAAAAAACATAGATTTAAATATTAGGTAACTAATTAAACATGCCATAACTAGAACTGCGATGAGTTAAGGAAAGTGTGGAGGAATCGCAACATAACCAAAGCCACCAAAGTCAGGCTCGTGCGAACACTTGTTTTCCCCATTTTCCTTTATGAAGCAGAGTCGTGGACAGTGCGCGAGTTGGAAAAAGGGAAGATGGACGCTCTGGAGATGTGGTGCTGGAGGAAAATGCTCGGGATATATTGAACAGAGTTCCGTATCAACGTGTCCATACCCCAGGAGCTCGGCATCAGGCTGCGTCTGTCGGTCGTAGCACAGTCGCACATACTGCAGTATTTTGGGCATGTCTCCAAGCGGGATAACGACTCCATTGAGCGGTTGGTTGTGCAAGGAAAAGTAGAGGGAACTAGATCGCGCGGCAGGTCACCTATTCGCTGAAATGATCAAGTGAAAGCCGCTGTAGGAAACCGCATATCTGACTGTGCCAGACAGTCTGCCAACAGGGAGAGATGGCGGGAGATCGTGCGGAAAGCTGTGTCCGCCTCTACCACCGATGTGGACGTTTCAGTGTGACCACGACCGCTTTGCCAAGAGCGATACGACAGAGAAGAAGAAGAATTAAACATGATCGAATCATACAAAGAAAAAAATAATGATAGAAACAAGGAATATATTACAATCGCAAGCTAATACAATCGTATTGGAAACAAAATATCAAAAATACATCTAAATATTTAAACTCAATTGCCCAAGGGTTAACTGGATGAGATCCCTTAATAAATAAACAATAATAACCCGCTGGGTGTACGCTTTGCCTTTCATTAAATTGTCGAAAGGGCTACGCTTTGGCTTCGGCTCCGCGCGCGCCTCCCTAAGGTCCGGGACACCATTGTCCCATGAACGGGTAAGACATACAATAACAATAAAGAGATAGTCCGCCATTGTCTTTATTTCGCAACCTTGTACTGTACCTCGACTTATTTTGTGCAATAAACTGTTCATTTATATTTATGTACTCATTGCAACACATAATGTTCCCAAGCATTCCACATTTAATATCAAACACAATACCCTCAAAACCTTCAAAAACTAACAATTTTCCCCTCAAACGACCCATACCTTAATTACGAAGCCTTCGCGCCGCTGAGCATCGGTATTAGCGCTGCAACGGGTCGCGACCTGTGGGGGGGGGGGAAGGGTGGAGGGAGGGGGCGTGGGGGTGAGTTACGGCGCGGGTGCACTTTACTGCCGACCCAGTGAACTACCTGCACTGCCTTAGGACCGGGAATACTGGTGATATAGTACGTGCAGCTTTAGTCGTAAAAAGGTTTTGTAAAATGCGCAGAGGCGACGGAAATCTGGAAAAACTGATTATGATGATTATGGGGCACACCGAAAACAAATAATGTTGTACGGTTTTTCGCTAACAAAATGGGCCGATCAAGTGAAGGACTCGTCCTCCTAAATGGCATGTGGACTGGATTTTGTTTCTGATGTATCTCGATTCTACTATGTATAAGGAACAAATATATACCTGTAACTACACTTGGATTACTATAACAGCCACAAATTGCAATCAAAAGTAACCGACCGTACCGAGCATTGAAAACGCCCCATACAAAATGGATGCACTTTGTGACGTCATCATGAGTCCTCTCCTCACTCTACTACCTAAATCTAAATGAAAAATAAAATAAAGTTAAAAACTAAAACCCGACTACGAAAAAGTCTAAAACAAGAATCTTAGGTTTTAGTTCACCAGGCACAGATAAATTGCATTTTTTTCATTTAGAGAACGTTTCGGGTATGCTGTCGGGTATTCTAAGTCGAGCATTAACTATTCAATGTGTAATCGTTTGTTTAAGACACATTCTATTATAAGTAAGTATTAACTTTTCTACGAAAATCCTACATATTCTTTTATAAAAAATAAGACCAGTCTGGAAGTACCTTCTTCCATTCATAACCGAGGGCGTCCTGAGGTAACAATTAAATAACTGGCCAAGAGCATGTCGGACCATGCTCAGTGTAGGGTTCCATAGCCGTAACTATAAGGTAAAAAATACGATGTAAAAAAAGTACAACAACAAAAGAGCGTATCTTCATAGCAATTACGTCCTTTTGCTCAGAAGCGCAGTTTATCGGCAATAACTCAAAAACGGTTAATCCGATCTTGTTGAAAATAATTTTCGTTGAAAGTTTTAACTAGGCGTTATCTTTGTAATTATTTTTATATACATTACTTAAGAACCTTAAAATGTTTTTGAAAGAGCTGTCGAACTATGTAGGTACCACACGTTGATATTTTCTGAAAAAAAATTTTTTTAGCTACTGTAACATGTTCGGAGTGCCCCCCCTAAAAATATTTATTTTAATTATTTAACTACTAAACTAAGTAGCGGCTCATACAAGACACCTATATTCCAAATTTCATCAATATCCATCATGTAGTTTTTGAGTAAAATGCCTGAGACATACGGACAGACGGACAGACAGACGGACATGACGAAACTATAAGGGTTCCGTTTTTGCCATTTCGGCTACGGAACCCTAAAAATGCTAACTTTTAGAGAACACCCTCTTTTTTATAAAGACGGTTAGTAACATATAGGGAACGTGCACGAAGGTGCTGCCAGCTGGTGCCGCCAATCTTGATCATCTACCCTCTCATGCTGGGGCCACATTGACGAAAACGCCGTTAATTTATCGCGATGAAGGACGATTAACGTCAGTGTAGCTACAACTTACTATATTTGACATTGACACTTAGATGTTGTCATTGACATTGACAGCTTGATTTGGCAGGGGTGATAGTTTCCTTTATTGTCCGCCCGTGTCTCTTTTGTCGTTTAGTGCTGCCACCTATAGTTCGTGCACGTTCCCTATAGATGCAGAAACTTGCAATCGAATCGTATATTAATAGTGTTACGTATACGTAAATATACCTACCTAAGGGTAGCTATAGTCGCTGCCAGGCAAACTTTTTCTAGTAATCAATCACCCCAAGAACCACGAGCAACTTTGTCGACACAGGCCGGAGATTGAGTAATTTTTTATCATATATCGATGACGGTAAATTATGGCATATATATAAACTTATTACTCCTTATGTTTACGGTATATTTACTTTACTATCTAAACCTAATCAAGGGCTATCTGCGTTTTCGCCTAATTATTATTTCCCAAATGTTCCATATCCCAACTTACGATTTTCTCTGAAACCATATTTTTTCGGAGCTTTCATAAACCAAAACCTAACCTTCTGTATTCTATAAAACCATAAGAAAATACACTGAGAAAAAATTTGGTTTCGGGTTGGTTTCCGGTGTGCTACCAAATATTCAGAAATACCCAATATTACAATATTATATGGGTCGAATTGAAAACCTCGTTTCGAAAAAAATAATCTTTTGCGAAGAACTAATTTATTTTGTAAAATATGACGACCTCACTTTCAACGAAATTTTTTTTACTGAAATGTTATTGGCTGATTTAAATATTCTGTGTAGCCTGTAGCAAAAAATATACGTTCGTTCAAAAATTAACAACATTTGATCTCTCTTAAATAGGAATAGGAGTAACAGTCCTGTTTAGAAAAGCAGATTTTTATTTCTATTTGCCCCGTCATTCCTATTTTCCCCGTTTTACGGTAGTAAGAATATTGAAGTACTTAACTTTAGAAAATCAGATTTTCCAAATGGCAGATTTTAACACAATGACTATAATTTATTCTTCTAAATGTAAAATTTATTGTGCCCGCGGGTTTACCCTGGTTCTGATTTACACGACGGGGCTACCTGCGCTGCAAGAGCGCGCATTATACTTTCATGTCGGGCCTGCATTGCTTTACGCTGCGGGTTTCGGATACGTTCCGAAATTGGGACGGAATGCTGAAAATAAATACTTAACACAGCTCTACAAAAAAAACCTTTTTTTGTTGCCCTGGATATCATCGCAAATCTTTACGTTTTCAAGTGCCCAGATTACGAATATATTCATGAAAGTTCTCAATGTGCTTGTATTTTCATGATTTTTGCATTTCTTATATTTTGAACAAGTATCGGCTTATGTCGGCGGTAATTAATATGAAAATAAAGATTTTAAAAGAATCACAGCAAATCTTACAAAATCATTGATAGTTTCATGAATTGTGTGCATAAATAGACCCAAAATTACTTTCATATCTAGGGCAACAAAACCACTGTAGACCAGTGTAATATATGTACATATTATAAGCTTCAGGAAGAAAACGCAAAGTCTTCGCTCTACTAAACAAGGTTGACAAAATTAAGTGCTAGATTAAGTAATAATATAATAATGCCGCAGGCGGATTTCCTAGAAGGGGTTTTCTTTTTATAGTTTTATTTTGTTTACGTTTAGTTTTAATTTTCTAGAATAGTTTTATAATGTTTAGTAAGTAGTTTTATTAAATTTAAATTGCATTGTTTTTCTGTATTTTACTGTTTATCCATTAGATTGAAATATACCTTAAAATAATCACGCTTAGCTACAAGAACTTAAAATATAATAAATAAATATTACGGAACATTTACACAAATGTATCTAGTCGCAAACTAAATAATGCTTGGACTATGAGCACTAGACGACGATATACATACTTATATAGATAGATACATACTTAAATAGATAGAAAACATCCATGCTTCAGGAACAAATACTCGTGCTCATCACACAAATATTTGCCTTTACCAGGATTTGAACCCGGGACCTCTAACTTCGTAGGCGATGGCACTCCCACTAGGCTAAACGTGTCGTTGATTAAACCTTACATGTATTCAAGTCTTTAAGCGGCCCTCTAGCAAAATAAAAACTTATTATCAAGTAATTTAGCAAAAAGCGACGCGAATTTGATTTTCATTATATATGAAATCGATATAGAATGAAAATCAAATTGCCGTCGTCGTCCGGTACTGGTACAATGCGACGACGACCGAACTAACCGACGAACTGGTCGAGTGACGATTTAAGCAAGGTTGCTGCCAAAAACTGGATAAAATTAGTCGAGTATAGAGCTTAATAGCGTACAGGAGACCAGTTATGCCGAGAATGATGAGAGCTTTAATTTGAAAAGGCTGAATAATGCAATTCCACTCCTTCCATTTCATAGTTAATCCATTAATCTACAAGTATTAAAAACAAACGCCTATTTCAAAGTCAGTTCAAAAACTCGTTACGGATTTCAATCGAAATAGTTTTTGACACCACTACAAAAACTGCGTCGGGTAAAAATCTCAATCAACTACGTAGCAACGAGAGCAAAGCGCCGAAACAACATGGGCCTAAGCCGACGTACCGACTAATCCGTCAAAAAACCTAAACTAGTTACTACAGGTTCCAAAATGGAAATTCAAACATTGCTGTCCCTGTCACTCAGATCTTGAAAATCAGCAGAGTAAAAGGGATAGCCTGATGGGAATTTCGTTTTGGAAGTTGGAAGTGCAACTCAGGTTTAGCGGTGCAACAAGTTTGGAACAATGCTGGCCTGCACTGGACAGGATTAAAATACTCCTATTAACAGTAAGCCGGCTAAAGGTTGGCTTTTGTGTTAATATGGTGAAAGTATTTTGGAGAGGAGCCTTAATATAATCACACAATGTGGAATCTCTCGTAGTGATATCAGAGTTTTTTTAGTCATATAATAGTTCCTTTTTAGGGTTCCGTAGCAAAAATGGCAAAAACGGAACCCTTATAGTTTCGTCATGTCCGTCCATCCGTCTGTCCGCCTGTCCGTCTGTCCGTATGTCACAGGCATTTTACTCAAAAACTACATGATGGATATGGATCAAATTTGGAATGTAGGTGTCTTGTATGAGCAGTAGCGGCTTATTGATTAAGTGAATACATTTGGAAATAATCGCTCCAAAAGTTGTGTAAATGATGTCCCCCCCCCCCCCTCTATCTTCTAAACCGTGTGTCCGAAAAATATGAAAAAAATCACGAAGGTAACGCTTAATTAACACTTTCAACGAAAATTATTTTCAATAAGATCGAGTTGACCGTTTTTGAGTTATTGCGCTTTTCAACAAAAGGACGTAATTGCTATTTAGATACGCTCTTTTGTTGTTGTACTTTTTTACGTCCTATTTTTTACCGTATAGTTACGGCTATGGAACCCTACACTGAGCATGGTCCGACAAGCTATTGGCCAGTTATTTCATATCTCGTGTCATTATGAGCCAACGGGTGCAACGGAATCCGGAGTTGGCTTCTGGGAAGATGAATTTCAGCACACCTATTACGGGCTTAGGCTCATAAACTTTCCTGATTAACTTTTTGCGTTATATGATGTAGTATAATTTCCGATAGAGTACAACTTGATCTACTACAAGATATCATAACTTCAGAACATCGTTTTCGAACAAACAGTCTGTAATACCCACAGAAATATTCGCGATAGAAGGAAATAGTTCGTCGATTTGTATGGCAACCAAACGTGTAACGTCTTTCGCTTGGCGTTTGACTCCAAAAGCAGATGATGGTGATTAGTGATGGAAAACATAAATTTTCCATTTCATTTTTGGTATTTCAACAATGAATTATACCATTATTATCATATTTACAAATATGATAATAATATTGACGGCAACTGAAGTTAACGGCGTGCAAAGTAGGTCGCCGTCACTCTTTTTAGCACGCGAGGTATACAGGGTGATTGATAATTCGACCTATACCTTGAAGGGGGTTATACTAGAGCTCATTTGCAATAAATTTAGCCCAGTAAACTAGGGGTCTAAATTTGATAGTTATCAAGTTATTTAAGTTTTACGTTTTTTTAGAAAAAACCCGCCTTTCGGACTAAAAGTGATAATTATGAAAAAAGTACTTCCATTTGGCTGGTATAAACTTTGTTTTCTAAAAGCCGATGAACCAATGACTACTTCAAATAAAAATCTGTGTCAAAATTTCAGAATTATCTTAGAAATAAACGGTCATGAAAACCAAAGTCATAATTTTTTTTTTCGATTTTGTTACAACTGATGAGAATTACTTGAAAAAAATGTACGGCACTTGATGTAAAAACTACAGAAATAAGTTCCTCAATTAATAAGCTTTCCAAAAAAGTACAAATGTTGTCAACTTTTTCAAAAATCTTGAAAATAATAATAATAATTCCAGAGCAGGTAGCGATTTCGCAAAAGGCGTACCTGGTCCGGAGCCGCGTTGTTTGTGTCACCTTTATTTTTCTGAGAGCTTCAATTGACCTGCCTCGGTATCTTATCTTATCTAATTAGGGGTGAGATCTGGGTACATTGCGTTCGGTTCGTGTTCGGGCATGTTCGTGACTAACCGAGGTTTAATTATCTTCATTCAGTAAGTGATCAATCAATTACTTTTGACCTTCTTTCCAACTCGGACGTACTAATTTCTTAAAAAAAATGGCTGCTTATCAAAATGAAGAATACGCGGATATCCTGTACTGTTACGGGTTTTGTGATGGCGGCTCCGCTGCGGCTCGCAGAGAATATCAACGACGCTTCCCCAACCGCCGTTTACCTGATGTAAGTGTGTTTGGTGCGACGTATCGACGTATTCGAGAAACTGGATCGGTTCAACGTCGTCAAGCTGATGCTGGAAGACCTCCAGTCCATGATCCGGTTGAAGAGGAACAAATCCTGGAGTGTTTCCGCGCGGATGGCACTACATCAACAAGGATTGTGGCTAACCAGCTTGGGATAACTCAGTGGAAGGTTTGGTTCACATTACATTCAGCACGGCAGTATCCATACCACTACACTCCAGTACACGCTATCGAGGAGGGAGATCCTGCAAGAAGAATCGATTTCTGCAGATTTTTGTTGAATGCTGACATCGAAGACCCGGAGTACCTGAAGAACATTTTGTGGACAGATGAGTCCAACTTCGACCGCGACGGAATAACTAACTACCACAATCTGCATTTTTGGGCCCCCAAACATCAAAACCCACGGAGGTCCAGAGAAGGAGCTCACCAGCACAGATTCTCACTAAATGTCTGGATGGGTATTGTGCACGACAATTTGATCGGGCCATTCTTTCTGCCGGCGCGATTAACCGGTGACGCGTACGAGAACTTTTTGAGGGACGAACTACCTATGCTGCTGGAGGATGTGCCGCTTGCCAGAAGGATAGCCATGGTGTATCAACACGATGGCTGCCCAGCTCACTATTATCTGCGTGTGCGACATTGGTTGGATGTGAATTATCCAGAAAAATGGATTGGTCGAGGTGGTCCGATCCCTTGGCCAGCGAGAAGTCCCGACTTAACTCCATGCGACTTCTACATTTGGGGTCACATGAAGGCATTAGTCTACGACAGGCCAATTCGTGATGTAGAAGATTTACGAGAAAAAATTGTAGCAGCTGCCCAAACTATTAAAGAAAGTCTGTCGACGCGGGTTACAGTCAGTGAAGTACGTACAAGACTTCGTGCTTGCATTCGCAACCGAGGCAGGCAATTCGAACAAGATTTGTAGTTGTAATTGTAATTTATTTTAATTATTTATTTATCGTATGGCGAAACATTACCCTGCGTGCTTCTTTTTGTGTTTAGTAATAATTTAATTATTTTAAAATAAAATTTTATTTAGAAACTGGTTATTTTACTGCTTTTGCAATCTTATTCCTACCAACAAGCATTTGATGTAAATAAATTAATATCGTGCTTTCTGCATGAAGAAACACAAAGTAAGCAGACTGGCTTCAGGTCCGGTATGCTTATTTCTGTCAGTCATTAGGTATCATTATTACTTTCAATAATTAACTAATTGGTCACCTCATTACTGAAAAAAATAATTAAGCCTCGGTTAGTTAGTTAATGATTTGTAAAATAATTAGTTAACAACGATACGTCCAATTGGAAAGACGGTTGACAGTAATTGATTGATTACTTATTGAATGAAGATAATTTAGCCTCGGTTAGTTCGTTGGATTATACGAGGTTCATGCTATTATTCTTTGTTTTGATAAACAATAATTCATTTCATTTGTAAAATAAATAAGTTAACAACGATACGTCTGAATTGGAAAGAAGGTCGAAGGCAGATAATTGATCACTTACTGAATGAAGATAATTAAACCTCGGTTAGTCACGAACATGCCTGAACGCAATCTACCCTGATCTCACCCCTAATAAGGTAAGATAAGATACCGAGGCAGGTCAATTGAAGCCCTCAGAAAAATAAAGGTGACACAAACAACGCGGCTCCGGGCCAGGTACGCCTTTTGCGAAACCGCTACCTGCTCTGGAATTATTATTATTATTTTCAAGATTTTTGAAAAAGTTGCCAACATTTGTACTTTTTTGGAAAGCTTATTAATTGAGGAACTTATTTCTGTAGTTTTTACATCAAGTGCCGTACATTTTTTTCAAGTAATTCTCATCAGTTGTAACAAAATCGAAAAAAAAAATTATGACTTTGGTTTTCATGACCGTTTATTTCTAAGATAATTCTGAAATGTTGACACAAATTTTTATTTGAAGTAGTCATTGGTTCATTGGCTTTTAGAAAACAAAGTTTATACCAGCCAAATGGAAGTACTTTTTTCATAATTATCATTTTTAGTCCGAAAAGCGGGCTTTTTCTAAAAAAACGTAAAACTCAAATAACTTGATAACCATCAAATTTAGACCCCTAGTTTACTGAGCTAAATTTATTGCAAATGAGCTCTAGTATAACCCCTTTCAAAGTATAGGTCGAATTATCAATCACCCTGTATACACCTTTTCCTTGTACCTTGTTATATTCTGTGGTAATACCGCATTATTTTACCTAAGCCAAAATATAGTGTACTTTTAATTAGGAAAAGAAGTGAGGATAAGTAGCCGTTAGCCGATCTCTTCTACTGAATATACTCCTCTTTGATTTGGGTAATGACGTCACGTCATGTACTCAGTCTTACACAACCAAATGTTAAACAAATGACGAACGTCACGCTATTCATTACCGTTTCTATTGATACCACATAATTCTGTGTCGCATCAAAAAAGCATAAGTCCTTCAAATTCGGTATGCTATTTTGAAGTTTATTCCTTTTTAGAAAGACACAAACTCCATTGCCAATTTTCTTGGAGTTAATTTTGATATGCATAGCATCATATCGGCCCTCGACATTAATAGAGATGTTAATAATTAAATAGATACTAGCCCCACTGGGTTTCGGTTTGTTCGTTGTTTCAGGGTTCATACTAAAGCTTATGTAACATTGTAATACTGTCTATCTTAATTAATCATTTATGAATTTATCGCACCGTGATAGACAAAACGTTGTGTGTACGTTTGAGGATAACAATATGGAATCATATAAATTGACATGTGTAATTTATTTTCGTGAATCTTAAAAATTCAATCTACCTCCACTAAAGGACTTCGAATCATTACTAATACCGGATTTTCTAATAGTTAAAAGTAATTGTATTCACTACATAGTTCCGAAAAGAATAATTATTTCAAAATTTCATTATTTGAATCCATGCTAAAAGAATTTTTAGTTTTTCAGGATATTACACGGGCCTTACCTAACTTAATTGCACTTTCTACAACACCGTCTATGGTAAATTCACCGTTTCGTAGAAGATAGCATTCGGAATTTAGAAATTTCGAACCATCTCTTGGAATTACGACTATTAACGATTTATTTTAAAAAGATGTTTAAATTAAATAGAGTAAGCGAAAAGTGTAAAATGTTGGAAAGAACAAACCTACTCCACAAAATTTTATGAACCACGTTTCGCTAAATGAAATAAACGAATTAAAATTATTCGTATGCAATGTCATAAAGACCCGGTGCAAATTTAAGCCCAATGCGTTGTCTTCTATGTTTATTTCTCGTCTACCAATTTTCCACCCAATCTTACGCCCGCTCTGGCAAGAGCGAAACGATACAGAAGAAGATCCTATGTCCTTCAAAATTTGACCCTAGGTTTTAATATGCGACACCAGAAACATTCACCAACTGCGACCTATATCGTAAAGAATCTCACAACTTTTAGGTTTGCACAGATGCACTATGCACTCACTGCCTCTCGTGTATTATGCATACGCTCGCCGGATCATATTTCAGCGCGGCTACGGTCAGTGCTACCTACTCCCTAGGGTTACCACGATAAGAATGAAAAGTCCTGAAAATCCTGCCATTGGTTTGGGTCTCCCAAACCAACATCCTGAATACACTGGATGGCAGGCTCAGTCCAGCTCTTGCTTGACTGAGGCAAAGACAGACGTGCTGTTCTAGACGGGACCCGGGTGTCTCGACCAGAATTAACCCCGTTTCAGGGTGCAAAAAAACTTATACTAATTTCGGTTCTCTGACTGTACGTACCTCTGCGACCGTTGATGTGGGCGGGTTCCGTCAAGTCAAAGTCGGGCAGTCAAGTCTATATCAGTCAGGAGTCAAGTCAAGGTTCTTCAATGGATCGGGAGTCGCTTGATGGCGAACAATGCTGTCCCGAGACAAATCCAAAGGGGTGCGGTTCGCGTCGCGAAAACAATCTACGCACTTCAAAATTTGCACAACCGTTTATGCACACAAAATCACTAAACGTATAAATCGCCTTCTGGTACACAAAACTCACAAAAAACAACACCACGCTGTTGAGCTGTCTAATTACATACGAGAAGTGAAGCTACTTAATACCAACCGGGGTTCGCACGATACCTGTCAAATAGTGAGGGGACATCACACGATTGCAGTCCGATTTATATAGGGACGTAACACGTGCGGTTTCTCTTTGGCCAACTTTGCTTGTAGTATGTTCGTTTACGGTTCGCATTAAACAAGCCACGATGTACCTTTTGTAGGTAGAAAAATTACTGATATTATACTGTGACCGAGGGTAGGTTTTATCAAGGTTACAGTTTATCACGGTCGGATTCAGATGCTTTTGGGAGACGCTTGGGACCCCAAGCCCTTGCCTTCTCTGGAGTCACCACTGACCATCAATCAAAAAGCCCTAAGACTTCTTGCAGCCGCGCGGGAAATTTTGTTTTCTATAATGTATAGTTTTGGCAAAGTATAAGGAAAGAAAAGTAGTCACACTCCGACATTTAAAGGGCGTGGAATAGCTATATTCAAGGTCGAGGCGCAGGGCTGCCGTCCGTCGGTTTCTCGCATCCGAAATACAAATACGATACAAATACAAATAACTTTATTTTGCTTGAAACATGGTATAAAATATGGTCAGACAATATATATTAGAACACATATTTCACCAGCTTCTGGCATACAAAATCTTATAACTAAAATCAATTTAATTTACGAATACACTGTAATAACACGTTTACGATACATTTCGCGGAAGCCAGCAAACGCGATGGTGCGATCCCGACTAGAGCACTGTTACCTACGCTTTCCTAAAAGTTTGCTTGTAGTTCGTTCGTACACGGCGCGCACACATGCAAGTGGCGCCCTGTATCTTTTGTCGGAAGAAAATTAACTGATTTAATACTGTGGATTCAGCTCCAAGACTTCCAACATTTTCTGCTCTTTTATTACCCACCGGTCGTTGCCGGTGTTTTTATACAAATGGTGGTAAAATCCTGACATTTCCAAAGTTTCGCCGTAATCCTGATATATCAGAACAAATCCGCACACATGGCAACTACTCTCCCGCCCAAAAAACCCAAAATAACGTAATATTATTCCTCACTCCAATGCACTTACATCTTTTCAGTTATGGGACAATATCTACCGCCGTTTAAAATGGCTTATAAATGTTCCCCGTTGTGAAAGACATACACCTTTCCGGTTCTACATAGCATTTGCAATGCAAGTCGTAGATTTCAGGTCCAGCGAGAGTTATGATGTTGGTTGATATGACGGCTCGCTTTGGCTGGCTGAGAGACTGAAATAAATGGATAGTCATGATTATGCAACAATGTTAGTAATATTTCATTATTTTCTATGCTTAAAGTAAACAAAATTAATTATTAGTAATTCCGGGCATATGCCATACCGGAGAGCCTATGGAAAAAAACTGATAAATATGGAACTGGATAATGGAACTACTTTCAATTTTGTTTGCTTCGCTTAAACAATGACGATAAGATTAATGTTTAGGTAAACGAAGCAAGCTAAATTTTAGGTAGTGCAATTTTTTTATTATTTGTTAACTTCATTCGATTGACCATCTCCCCCGAAATTACTCTATTTGAAAGGCTCACATCATCCATGTTTAAAAATATTTACGACACCAGAAATTTACGAACATTAACGAGCAACAATAAAAATATTGAAATTGCTATTAATGTGCTTAATGTTTGGGTAGTTCCCTCAATTCCTCATAACTCCCATGATTAAAACTGGATTTGGAAAAAAATGGAACCAATCTGGAAAGACCACTACAAAAACTAAAAGATTTTCTGAGTTCTGACGTAACAAACAGAATAAAAAACTACTGATTAGAGAACGTATCCTTAATTGTGAAGTCCGTTTTAAAAAAACGGAAGTCCAGTGTAGCAACTGCATACTTAACCTAGCCGGCTGAACTTCTTTTTACCATTCCTCGTATAAGAATGGAGCGGCCACGCCGAAAGGTATTCTAATATTCTGAAAACCAGCGCGCATACGCCGTTTTCATATAAAGCGGTGGAATAAGCAGCAATTCCCATTATTTTCTCGTCGAAGCGTTTCGCCCAGTTAGCGATTCCTGAAAGCGGCAACAGCAACGTTCCGAGCGTTATCGATTGCTGTGCAAGCTTTGCCCAAGAACACACTGGTCATATTTTTATGCAAGATCATTCTGCTGAGACATACAAATATGGACGTAACAAGGAAACTTCTTTAAGTATAGTTAAAGAAGTTTGTGTATACACAACGGACATAATTAATATAGGAGATTGCCGACTTTTGGTACCAATATCATCATAATTGTGTCACAACCAAAACGATACCAATGACATAGTTTTATTTTTTTAGTCGTGTGGATTTTTTTATTACCAAATTGAAAATGGGAAATTTGAAACCAATTGAAAAATAATTTTGCTGTACGATTTCCGCCGCCACTATGTAAAATGTATGATTTCCTTAAAAATGTACCTACCTTTAAAAAACTGTTTTGCTAGTAAGTAGTAGTAGCACAACAAAAAAAATTAACTCATGACGGCATTAACTAAATACCAAAATTGCATTGTTATTGAAGTTCATCTTCTGCCTCCGGATCCATTTTTATTTTTAAGTTATTATAAAAATTACCATACTAAATAAGCGTCATGAAGTTTAATTTTATTATTTCTGGCCCAATATTTTCAAACCATACCTTTGGGTTCCGGATCACCTTTGGCCACCCTAGTGGTATGGTCCAATAATCATCCAATAATCCAGTATCCGCACCAGTTTGAGTACTGGTGTATTGCTCATCATGTCTTTCTTTACACAATCTAAATGTCGCAGTGATAATAAACGAAGTTACACGATAAATTCCCAAAGAGCCACGTAATTCCGTACATTCTCTAAAGATGACTGACAATTCATCCATCTACGTCATATTTCCTCCTTTTAATCTAAACTGCCTGCATTACTCAAAAAGGATCTAATACTAAATGGTCAGTCATAACTAGCGCCCTCTCTGCGACTTTATCCAAGCCAATAATCAGATATTTTTGGCTAATGTAACGTTGTTATTTTATCACGATCCGACATATGTTTATTCTGAGTATAGTCAGTAGGAGTTACGAAACGAAATATAACTATAAAATTAATATACCAAAACATTTTTTTTTCACATTTGGAACGTTTTTTCGGAGTAATCCGGAGGCAATAAAACTGAAATAAAAAAAAATATTTATCAATTAATGACACCAAATGACGCCCTTTTTCAACTATGCCCATTAGAATGAAAAAAAAGTTAAAATGACCTAGTGTGTACAAGCCTTATTCACCCCCAGCAGCCATGTTCGACTGGCCTTTTTCCACAACATGCGCTAATATAGTGTGCTTCACAAGAAAAACACGTAGTTTCATACGCTGAAAGGCGATTTGGCACGCAGCATGCGAATCTGCAAGCAATCTTTGCACTGACCCCGGGTATTCAATTTACTGTACGCATTGAATATAAGAAACTGCTAGATCTTTCCAAGCTGAAATTGAGGCTATAACATTAGAGGCATTAGCTTTAATCACCGAAAACGACTGGAAAAAGAGGTGGACCACGAGAAACGTATTGAAAATGACTACTAGCTAAGAAAAAGTTTGGAAATTCCTCGTACTGAAGTACTTGTCAACATAATACTGCAGAAAACTATTTCTATGATAGATAGATAGATAGATTTATTTATTTCATAATACAAAATTACATGATAAATTATACATGCCAATTTATATGAATGCGTATTATGATCGTCAGAAGCAAAAATAATTATAATTCAAATTAATAAAAATGAAATTAAATACAATGTCAACAAAATAAATTAAGCAAAATATGAACAAAATATGCAAATATGCATAAGCAAAATATGCTGTCAAATGTGAACGTACATACTTATTTAACATTGTTGAGCATACTAATTATCTATTTTATTTTCTGTGTACCAGGTGATGATACAGATACAGCTCTGAAGACAATAATGTTATGAGGGAATAATTTTTGATGGTGCTCCTGAATATAATTATTACATTACTTCAATTTTATTTATGTACGTAATTTTCTTTTTATTAAATAATCTTTTAGCGAGAATAAAAATACACGTTCTGTGAAAACTTCAAGTCTCTATCTATTACGGTTCAAAAGCTAGAGCCCTGTGACGCACGGACAGACGGACAGCGGAGGCTTAGTAATAGGGTTTCGGTGACACCCTTTGGGTACGGAACCCTAAAAAACAACGAACACCAAGACTGCGATGTACTAACCAATGCAGATATAATATTAAAACAGTACGATAAGAACCGCCCGTGCTTTAACTAAACTTGTATCCTCGTATTTATCATTGGAGATAGAGATGGGCGATAAATAACGTCACGATGAAAAAATCACAGTGATCAGTCGGTTAAAGATATCGCTGTGACTGACCGCGTCGGAACGTTCCAAAATCACATAGGTTGTTACTTCATACTTCATTCTGATAACTATCTCAGTCACTTACGTCACGAAAACGTTCAAAAACCGAGCGCGATCTTCGTTCCGTTGGCAGCGATGCGACGGCGTCAATCGAGCTTATTCGTCAACGCATCTACGTCCATTACGTCACTTAGATAACTGAGCCATAGATATCGTGATATGAGCGATAGGCGTGCCAAAATCACGGCGATTTTTCACAGAGATTTTCTTGGAATCGGAACGACAGTCACGGCTATACAAATATCACGCTTTTCCCTATCTCTAATTGGAGACGAAACCACGGAATAAGTACTAGAGGTAAGTTCAAAAGTTTCTCTTTCTAAAAGAACCGACGTTCGGGTCCGACCACCGCGCGGAACACACCTCATCTGACCGTCTCTCTCTATCGCATAACGCGTGCTCTTTCTGGTCGCTGGCTAAGCCCCTCTGCAGTGGCGAAACGCGCGGCGAAATCGCGGAGTGAGCCAGTCCTGACACACACATCACATCACAACATCCGCATCAAAAACACAATACACACTATTTACTATTTCAGAAAATCCCTTAACCAATCTAAATACACTGCGACTGTCTAGTATACGGTACGACCGCAACTCCTCGGCGAGCGTTTTTCGAGAATTTCCAACAATTTAAATGGAAGTTGTTCCGTGGCGCAGTTTTTGTTCCGCGAAGCGCCGCCGCGGGCGTCGCATTATGCATAAAAACAACCGCTTAGAAGTTGCTCCCGCCATCGATGGCCACAGAGTAGAATACGCAGTAAGGGACATTCCTCGGCCTTTCTTCTAGCATTTCCAGTGTAGAATGGACTGCCTGCATTTGAGACATGTCGAGAAATTGTCTATTTGGGTGAATCAACTTTTTCTTGCTTTATGCTAAGATTGCCTTTTCTCCTTATTTGTTCACCTTTTGCATGTTGTAACATGATTTAAATGGAACAAGATCTTACATCTATAGATAGATTAGGCAAAAAAAAAATGTTTTTAACAAATAAATAGTGTGACCCAGCGGACGAACCCTTATTTTCATACAAAAGTGGGGGACAGCTATGTCCGCTGGGTCACTGCTTATAAACAAGTTATAATAAACAAATTATAATAAAAAATATAAGCATTACGTAGCTTTATTATCTGTCTTTTAAATTAGCATACATTTTATTCAAAAAATATCCGAATAAAGATTTTCTTTCAATTTTAGTTGGAGAATGTAAAATTCTGTTCACAAAGAAAAGTTGATTCACCCATTTACAACGTGAGTGATCCGTTTTTAGGGTGCCGTACCTTAAAAGGAAAAAAAACGGAACCCTTTTAGGATCTTGGAGAAATTCATTTGATGGTATAGTTTTTTCTTCAAGTCTAAGTACTAGCTCCGCCCCTTTGGTACGTATTTCGTGGGGCCGATTTGGAGAGTAGTCAAAAAAATATAAAAATAAAAAGTTTTTATTTCGACCAACGAGATCATAGACAATGAAAAATTCAAAATTCAAAAATTAAACATTATAAGTTTATTATTATTATTTCGATGCTTACTGCTCTAAATAATAGTTTTAACGGTTAGAAATTCTAGAGTTAAGTTTTGTCATGGACTTACTGCTTCTTCGTGTTCTATTTAGCCTCCACAGTATCGGCTAAGAGAAGCGTTGCAATAATTTTTAAACGAGTTTTTGTACCTTTTAAGTGGCAAACGAGCAGACAAAACTCCTTATGGAAAGTTGGAGTTCAAGTAAGCTCTATAATTAGACAATTATTTCAACAAGACACCAAATTACCTGATCAGGTGAAAGAAAAGTAAACAGGTAACTTACAGCGTATGAGATTCGGCCATATTGCGTAATAAGGAATAATGCATAATTTTTTTTATTGCATTGTTTAACAAAATATGAAAATACCATAAAAAAAGATGACATAAAGTGAATATAAAATTAAAATCGACCGGGAAATACAGAAGATATGGACATTTTAATGCACTAATTAAACAGCGATTAGACGGAGAGATCCGATATGGACTATGACGTCATAGTACACGACTGCCATAAAAACTCCATACTATATTCTATTTTGCTAGAAAGAGATAGAGATAAATCTTTGAACGCTCATATCTTAGTTATTTTTATAGTTATTCGAAAAATATTTTTTCCTAAGGTTCCTTTATGATTAATAAATATGTGGTGACAAACTAGACATCTTTCACTTCTGATTTGTTCTACAGGGTGGTTTTCGATAATCTGTACATATGAAAAGTGGTGAAATTTCAGCCAATTTTATCGGTAAAACTGATTTTAATTTTTCTTTGTGGTCATTGGTTTTTTTTTACAGATTTTTTTTAACTTTCAGTGAAATTTTCGGCAGTACATCTGTTTGCCGCAGTATAACTTTTGATCTAATTACTTACCCTTACCTTCCCTTCCCTTACTTAGCCTTATTGAGCTTACTATGGGGCTAGTTCGATTTGTGTAAGATTGTCCCATAATATTTATTTATTTATTTAATTACTTAAAATTGTAAGAAAAAAATGCAGGGTCATGGCAATAGACACAAAAAAATATATAATTGTGTAAAACGCCTGCAAAACTTCAGTTTTTTACGGAAAACACCGTTTTTCTCGAAAGTTTGCGAATATTGTGACCATTTTTTCATGCTTATTTTCGTTTAGCACTTAATTTAGACCTTAAAAACATTTTTTTCTTACAGCTTTGAACAATAAGATCAAAAGTTATACTGCCTCAAACAGATGTACTGCCCAAAACTACATAGAAAACTGTAAAAATCTGTAAAAAAAATTTTTTGCCCAGAAACAAAGATTAAAGTCATTTTTACCGATAAAATTAGTTGGAATTTCACCCCTTTTAATATGTACATATTATCGAAAACCACCCTGTATATCGCTCTATCAAAGTTTTCTAGGAATAAAAAACATGTGCCTTTTTTTAACTTTGACGCTGGCGGAATCATCGATACTATCGATGAAGCTATAACACACAAAAAATTTAATTGATGTCATAGGCATTCTCTAGGCTATTCATAGGCTCTCATTGGACTTCGTTTCCCGGGCACGACACCCGCCTGGAGAGAGATATCTCTAAGTATTGTCCTTTCTTCCCACAAGTGCATTAACCACTCATATGAAACTCAACCTTATATTGGCAGAGTGCAATGCAAAGCGGGTGGAGGGGGTAGCCTAAACGATCACAGCGCTCGCTACGGCTAAAATTGACATTTTTGTCGCTGACTTTTCTCACTGAAAACAACAATTTTAATATTATTGGCAATAATGTTACTGACTACCATTGTCCAAAATTGTGTAATATAGTAAAATAACACAAGATTTCATTAATATTTTTCACAATATTTACTTACTTCTTGTTTGACAGCGGTGACAATATTGTCCATAATGGCCGCCTATCACGTGGCGCTGTCGTCGCGCTCGGTCGGTCCCAATAAGTTACTTTTCTCAAACATGGCATGAAATGTTGACATTACGTGCCTAAAAATAGGCCGCAACGTACCTCGTTTCCGGTGCGGCTTGACACTTGGCACGGAATGGAATTTCATACTTGTTACATGTAATTTTTTTAATTTCCATTCCACATTTATTAGGGCCACAGCATCACGGCATTCAGCCATTAAAAGAACAAAAAACGATTTTTGCTTTATTTTGCAGTTTTATTTATTTAAAATTGACAAGAACATAACAAATAACACATTATAAACAATTTCCAATTCCAAACAAATAAATTGCAAACCAAACCACAAGAATACACATTTAAAATATTTCATCTAAATATTCGCGGTAAAAATGTAAACTGAAACAGCTTTTGGTCGTAGGTATATGGTTTCCGAACGTGACTTGATATGTATTTGCATTATCTATAGATATAATGTCACTAACGTCACTTTCTGATAGAAAGTTTCTGTAAGGATATTAGTAAGTCTATTTATTTCATTGCATATTTGAGAAAAGCACTATACATACCTCGGCGGGAAATGGGGTTGCCGGCCGAGTACATATAGCTGGCCGAGCGAAGCGAGGCCAGATAGTTACGAGGCCGGCAACCCTTCACTTCCGCGCCTCTGCAGTAATGTACTATTCCACTCATCTAGCTATATATTGTTACAAATTAATATTAAACCAACATTCATACCAATGTTATTCCAATTTCGGCTCCCTGCATGAATCGTACAAGGTTCGTCGCGTGTTTTTGTATCATTACAAATTTTCTCATTTGCTTATTCTCTTCTTTTTTTACATCCCATTTCGATTAAGATAAGAAAGTAATTATAAAAACCTATATTGACTGTTTTAAATGTAACTTTAGGGTGATTTGAATGAGTCGCTTTTCCATACAAGCATAAAGAGGCTCATTATTGGCATTCACGGCATCAATAGGGTATTTGACAACAATCAAAATAAATTCAATAACTCTAACCAGCAAATTAAGCTTCCAAAACAGCCCGGATAAAATTATTCAAACTTATTTTCGTACCATCAACGATTTTGCAATGACGAAAACTAAAAATAAGGCACCATGTTGAGCATGACGTCACAAGATAGTATATCATACTAAACTGCATACTTTCGGAGCGTTTTGACACTTCATAAAAAGAAGCTGATTTGAACTGTCATCAAGTAGCCTATTACGTTTATATTAAGTTTTATTTTATAGCTGGATACATTTTGCATGCGCGAAATCACTGAAGTCTCCAAAACCAAAATTAATGTGCCTAATAAGGTCATCGCCATCTATCAGCATGGTTTGAAACTAAACGTTTTATACATTTTTTTTGGCTTTTTTAGAGTTTCTCATGTCATTTTACAGAAAAAAACTATAAAATAAAAATAAAACAACTTTCAAAAATAGTTAATACCGTAGACAGACACACTCTGTTGCTCATCGGCTAATTACCGTACTGTCGTTCTCTAACTAATTACCATACTGTCATTCTATGCCTAATTACCGTATTGCTCCGTTCACTGCCGTATTGTCGTTCTCTCAGCGTTCTCTAAATTATTATCGTAACCAGTATTTTTTTGCTTTTATGTAATACAGTGTGTTTCGCTAGTAATATTTTGCTTAAGAATTACGTATCGTTTAAAAAATCCGTTTTGAAGCATGTTTGCGGTGGCATAGCTTAACATTAAAATTTTGGTACTTTTAGCACTAAATGACACTAAAAAAAATACGTTTATTGTGGATTAACAAAAATTAAGTAGGTATTATCTTTAAAACTTTATTTTATTCATCCTATGATTGGATAACTAAGGGGTAAAGTTTTCTACGAAAGTTCTTAATTTTTTAGTTCAAATAATACGCCGGCGAAGCTACGGGCATAGCTAGTTAATTATAAAAGGTAAATAACACTGTTACGGTTATTAGGTACCATGAAAAGTTCTTGAGCGACTGTTATCTTACCTTGCAGGAACACTACAAACGACGTGTACAACTCTAATAAAAAGAATGTCATCATTTGTAAATTCAGTCCAACCGTTAGTGCTTTGTTAGTGCGTTGCAATGCCACAGACAGACTTAATTAAATACAAAAGTAACATGCTCTGCTTGATAATGAGACCAATAAAACTGCTTATTGTTAAAAAAAGACAGACTCTAAAGACCTCTGAGTTTTTTTCTATATATTATTGTAGAGCTGGGCGTTTTTTTTTCACAAACAGTTTCGATAAACAGTTTTTTATAAAGAAACGGAGCAACAGTTTCTTGCCACAGCTAAAAACAGTTTCTTCAAAACCTGCTACTCGGTGTAATCATAATGATACTGAGACTAAGTTTTTAGAACAAACAAATCAATATCGATACTAGTCAAAACTTGCTACAGCCGTCGCGTAACGTTGCTCACCTACCTAATAACTAAGCTTTCATTTCATTCGGAACAAAATTAAGCCATAATAAAAAAACAGTTTTTAAGTAACTGTTTTGCACAACAGTTACTTGTCAAAAAAACCGTTACGTTTCGTTTCACCGAAAATGCGTTACGACCCAGCTCTATATTATTGATAAAAAAAATTTACGGTAATTAGGTATCATGAAGAGTTGTTGAGCCGCTGTTTTCTTACCTTGCAGGAGCACTACAAACGACGTGTACAGACAAAGGCGCGATAAATAACCCGCCGACACCGCGATACATCTCCGTCCGCGTCCTTTTGTTCATTCCTCCCATTCGTTCCCGTTCCCATTCGTTCCCGGTGTTGCCAGCCGCGGAATTCAGTTTGAGCTAGTAACTAGTAATTAAAAACTTATATAACCCCCGGTAACTTTGGATTGACTTACCAGATGTTAATGAACCATTGCTCTGATAACTAGCTATGTAATAAAAGAAACTAGTTGGAGAGTTATAATGCCACTGACAGACCCACAAACAGAGAGACACACATAAGTAACAAATTTATAATATCCCCTTTTTGCATGGGGGTCCAAAAACAGACCAATATGAGGCATATATTTATTTTAACAAGGAAGTGAAGTAGACGGGATACATGTTACATAAGGAATTGGTTCTTTGTGGAAGAAAAGGAGGAGGGAGGCCTTTTCCCAGTAGCGGGCATATAGCAGGAGTCCAATAAACAAAAAAATTAAATACCCGGCAATTATGATCTGCTTGACTATTGGACCAATGAAATTACATATGTATTGTCAAACAGAGAATTAAAAATCTTAGTATCACGTACAAAAAAGTAATAAGTTTTTATTAAATCTTAGTATATACGCGTAACTATACTGAAACAAAAAAATGCAGAAAAAATGTTAAGTGCTACGCTCATATTTTAATGTGCTCAATTCAGCACCAAAAGTGCTACATTGGCAACCCTGTCGTTCCATCGCTTCCACTCCGCTAAGGAGGGAAATTGGATCCGCGCACTGTATTTTTCTGAGCCTCAAGTGTATTTGGTGTGATAAAAGTGATGTAGTGCAAGTGTGTTCGCTCGAGTGCACCACACTTTAAACAATACCCTATCCCGGTGTACTACGGTTCATATTGGCTTGGGTGGAAGAAAACGGGTAAATAGTTGGTATCAAGGGTGTTAGGTGCAGATGACGTCATAAGGGCCGTTAATTACATCACGGGCCTGCTATGGACGGTCGGATTGATGATTGAATATTCGCTTGCAACGCCCTCTGTTAGAAGCAGGCGTATCTTGAGGTCGATGTGATATGTGGGATGCAATGTGTTGGCGGCAGGGAGCCTTAACTCATATAGGATTTGTCCAGTGATCTCCGAAATCGACCTCTGGGAGAATTAACGGTAAACAAACAATCTTTAAATTTTTGATTCGAAAAAAAATGTGGTATACATATACATAGTTCGGTAACATTTTCAAAAGGTTAGCTGGAAGAGATCCCTTACAACAACAACCTTAGATGCCAACAACTTTGCTAGATCATACAAAATTGAGGGAACAGGTAAATTTTCCGGTTATACATAACATCATACTTTCATCAGCAAAAAACATCAAATAAATAGGTAATTAAATTATGTTCTAAGGTATTTCCTGTGGAGAGTTTTTCCGTAAATAAATTTCTTTTTCTAAACTCAACATTATGTGTCCGAGATAGGACCTATGTCACTTCTGCGCTTAAAAACCCACCCGACAAACCACCGCCGTAGCAGAGGTTGAAATCAGCAGAGTTCATTTTCTGCACGTAAGGGGAAGGGGAGGGGCGGACCGCCCCGGATGCCAAGCATGGTGACATACGGCGGGGTGCCCCCCCCCCCCCCCCGAAAAATCAAAAAGTAGTCCGTTTTTATACGCCGCCCCAGGGGCCCGACTGGCTTAAACCACCATTGTGCAGACGCACTAAGCGGCGCTTTCTGTTTCCATTCTAAAGTGTTGCAGTGTCGCGTCGTGTCAAACGCAATGTTGGGAGAAAACGAACATCCTGGCGAAGAACTAAGAACTTGCGCCAGTGGTACAATAAAAGCACCCGCTCGTTGTTCAGATCTGCTGTGTCGAGAGTTCAAGTTGCTTTAATGATCGCCGACCTTCGATAGAAGATGGCCCCCCAAGAAGACGAAGAAGTCGTGTCAATACAGAGAATAGAAGTACCACAGAAAGTGGTGTCACGCCGCGCCGCGTAGTGCGGTTTACCTCACACAATTCATAGGTACAGAGAATAGAAGTACCTATCACGCCCCGAGTCACAACGCGTCGCGCCTTAGTATTTTTGCACTTTTAATGGCATCAGCCATTTGGAGAGCCTGAGCCTGGCCTTAAATATTCGCTTGCAACGCCCTCTGTTGGGAGCAGGCTTATCTTGAGGTCGGCGTGATATGTGGGATGCAATATGTGTCGGCGGCAGCGTTGTAACGCATACTGGACTTGTTTCCGTTTTTAAAATGTGATTTACAGTGACATCACGGATGCCACGGGAATAATGCAAGTTGTTAACTTTTACAAGTTTTTATTGCAATGTTATTATGTTAATTTCTTTTAGATCAAATTTTTCAAGTTGAGAGCATAGTATTGACGTTTTTATTCAGTTTTGATAATAAGGCAATATTTGGGTACCAATACCAATTAAATGAGCTGGGTGGTAAGCTCATTTAATTATGAACTCTCCATACGGACTATTTTCTTTTTATAATAGGAAACTGCATGCATTAAACCATTCAGATGAGCCCAAACACTGTAAATTTATAATACGAGTATAATTTGTGACGTTCCGCAGGTAACTACTTTACGGCCATTCTCCAGAAATATGTCTGGTCACCTAATTACCGCGTCGCTGTTTTCATACTAAATGTATAGAAGACATGTTTCTGGAGAATGGCCGTTTAAGTTACCTTATGGATATCCTCCAATAGTTTTCAGTTCCATAATCAGATCAACTCCAACTCCATGTCATAAACATTGCATTATCATCCGACTGTACATGCAAAATTTCAGCTGTGTCCATGTCTTCATATAGTAAGTAGAACACCACTCAAATAACATGTTTAAACGTGATATCCGTATCCCAGTTACAGTGCCCGCGCATTATGCGCCCTGAATATTCATGCATATGCACGCAGTGCCAGACACGTTCGTACGTATTACCTACATCTCAGGTTGACGAGACTGACGTGCCGCTTGGGTATTCACACTCTGAGTCTTGGTAAACGTTTTATTCATGCTACAAGTAACTAGGTATGTTCTTTCTGAGATTGAACTTGTATGTCACGATAATGTTGCCATTGTATGAACTACAGTATGCTTATGACAGAATCTAGTTCACGTGACGTCATCAGTTTATACGTTAAGAACCTATTTTTGTTATATTGTAGTGTCACTTTGAAATTACAATAGGTATGTGTATTAGTTAAGGGTTATTGAAATGGCCAAACATCTATAGAGACTAAATGCCATTATGGACATTTTGTTTTTAGGACATCCATGACTTAAGTTAAGGTCTTTTTACCCGACTGCGGCGAAGCCCAAAAGGAGGGTTATCTGTTTGACCTGTATGTCCGTTCCTATGTCCGCTCGTAAGTGCTCAACGACACACCCGATTTTGGTGAGTGATGTATCATTAGTTTCGTCTTGATGGCGCGAGCGTCACTGAGTACGTAAGCACATTACGTACATTATTAATAAGTTAGTGATTTAAAATACTAATAATTCGATTGTTGTTTTTGTTTATGGTTTCTATTTGAAAAGGTATGAGTATAAACGTACGAATATGCAAATAATTATTATAGGCGTCATCGTTCTGTTGTAAGTGCTCCTGTGATTAGTTTATACTAAAATATGTAGCGTCATGGTTGATTAAAAAGTTTTGTAATAAATTGAGTCGCTTAAAATAATAGTCAAAAATATATGTTTACATCATCTTTATATGTAGGTAACAAGGTAATAAGGAGGGCCTTCGATCGCATCTGCGATCTTGGCCTTTCTTTGTTTTGCCACCCTAGTTGTATATGGTAAATGGAGTGTTTCCATTGATTACCGTTACCACAAACACATCCCTCGCTACGGAGCCCTGGTGGGAACGCAGCCTTATGTATGCACTTTAATGCGCGGTATTTTTTGCACCGTGGTCGGATTTTTTTTAATAAAAATGTGGTTATTCTCAATGCAGACGTTTTGCTCCAAGGACCACCCACTCCTAATTCTCTGCGCCGAAGACACTTAGCATGAACAATTCTGCTATCTCTCATCGGTAGTACATTACAATCTAAAATAATTTGATATTATTAGGTTTCCAGTCTCAACGATCTTCAGTGTTACTTAAAAACCACCGTGAGACTCAAACATATTAAAATTTAAAATATAAAAACGGATCCCATCAAAAACATTACATGTAAAAAGATGCAAGTCTCGCAACACAGTTCTTTGACAACAAAAAAGTTTTGAGATGTAATGTTAAACCAAGTCAGTAACGGGGGGGGGGGGGTGTCCACAGAACTCGATTTCCACCGACTTGCCTATTATTAGATCTATAAATTGTGTTCCTCCACGGTTTAAATAATAGGCAAGTCGGTGGGAATCAAGTTCTTTGGACACCCCCCCGGTAGATACTGACTTGGTTTAACATTACAACTCAAAACTTTTTTATTGTAAAAGAACTGCGTTGCGAGACTTGCATCTTTTTACATGTAATGTTTTTGATGGGATCTCATTTCTTTTTTTAAGTGATCTTCCTTTATTTATTACATTCCAATCCATTCTTTTTCCTATTTGAACTGCAAAACTAACTTTGTAATCGCATGTATTTCTAAAGGATTATAAACTTATGTGTACAGTTGTGACTGAAATTGCAATATTTGGAGGTTTTTTAGGACTTGATAGGCTAAAATCTAACTATGTTTAAAATTTGGAGCCTGTGAGTCTGCTAGAAGTACCTTAGAATTATGATGATCATCAGTCAGTCAGTGAGTCTGTGACAAAACTAAGGAACTTTGACATGCAATAGTTCTTAAACTACACGTTTAAATTTAATGATATTGAGAATATATATAAGTCTTATTGTGCCCTATATATTCCTGAAATTTCAGGGTTCGAGCTTTAACCAGTACAAAATTACGGGAGGCTGAAAATGGCCTGAATGACTTCGAGAAAAGGATGGTACGGCCGTACCTTTGTTTTGCTCGACTTGGTGGGGGCACTGCCATGCCCCCAGATCACTCACATAATACAAAACTCGAGACATCCCCCCCGAAACAATGCCCCCGAAACATGTCGAGTGGATGTCTCGTCTTTTGTTTTACGTGAGTGATCCATTTTTATTTCAATATGATCCTCAGTCTACTTAAAAACGAATGAAATTTGCTCAGGTTCCACCCAATGATTGTGACCTCAATACCAAAGCAACGGACTTCCATTAAAAAGATTCCAATAACCATACCATTGCACGCGACTTTTATTAGCCTAATATTGCACAAACTCCATCGTAAAACCTTTTAACGATCCTTCTTTAACTCGGGAACTGAAAACATAAAACTGGTAACAAGGGCTATATATTTCGTTCTGTTTCGGCTTCAGCCAACTTCTCAGTTATTAATGCGCGGTGTATCTTCGAGTTGGCTTGAAGTTGCCGGCTTACTTATTTAATGAGGAACCTTTTCAGTTTGTATGTTGATGATGGGTTCCCCTTGTTATGGTTTTTTTTCTGTAATATACAGTCAGCGTTAAAAAGCCTTTTCGTGCAAAGTGATAGGGTCGTCAGGCTCTGATAGGATGTGTTTAGAACGTCTGATATAGGTAGTTTCACGAGAGTTGAGGCAACGCACACAACAACACTGTCATGTAATGACAGCGGGATTTTGAAATTACTGTTCTATTTTCCTACCGATAGCAGGTTCAACAGTGAATTGCAAGATAGACCAAAAAGTTTGTTTGAACTATAGCCTTGTGTTTATTTACTCACTCATTCATTTCATTCATTCACTTTTTTTGCAATGAGTACTTCATGTAGCTGTGTGTGTAATCATTTACCTCAACTCTCTCTATAAGGATTTATATTCACACACGAGGGATATCGTTCGTTGTATGTCATAATCTTTAATTTTTAACCTATTTCCATCGAAATATAATGTATGGAACGATAACATCTAACAAAACTGACGTTGAAATTTGCCTCATAACGCTTACTTTTTAAAATCAATACGTCTTATGTATGATAACTGACTTAATGTTTACTACGTGTGATTCTAAAGTCATTTATGAAAAATATTAGTATTAAGTTTAAGAAGACTGCAGTTACGATTAGGTAGCATATCGTTTAAAAGACAAAAATTGTGATTGGTTACAAAGCTACTAAAGTGAGAAATTCATTTGACGCCTTAGTTTTTTTCTTTTGCTTAGCTATTTTCAGAGCGTCACTTACGCTTCTATTATTATATTTCGATGTCGATTTCCCACAAATATTCTGACCATACATAATGCAATAAGGTCGTTTAGTAACCTGTAAACAATTCCCTATTGACAAGAAATTCGACCTTTCCAAAGCCCCATAGGCTTGAGCGCGCTCGTTCATTGAACGGATCGACCGGAACTAGTACCATCGTGCTAATGTACTTACTAGTTCGGTCTTAGTTCATTTAGTTCACTAGTACACTATCAGGATCTGACCGACCAATCTATTCCAGCGCTGTGCTGTTGCGTTCCATTTTCTCTTTCAGTCAGAGCTGTTACATGTCGAATGTCGGTCGGCGGTTGATCGGATTTGACCGGTTAATGTACTAAACGTACTAAAGAGCGGAAATGAAACGGAATAGTTCGTTCTAGTACAGTGAACGGAATTCATTCTTTTTGTTTCAGCGGGACGTGTACTACGCTTTATTGTTTTATTCGCCGTGGAATATCGGGTATTTACCCCATTCAATGCGGACTGTTTTTGTTCACGAATATATCTTGAAAATTATATATGATAATAATCATCATCATATCAGCCGAAAGACGCCCACTGCTGGACATAGGCCTTCCCCAACGATCTCCACCCCTGTCGGCATTGTGCTGCTCGCATCCAGCGGTTTCCCGCGATTTTCACCAGATCGTCGGTTCACCTTGTGGAAGGTTTGCCAACGCTTCATCTTCCAGTACGTGGTCGCCGCCCCAGCGGCCATCAGTTCTGCGAGCTGTGTGCCCCGGCCATTGCCGCTTAAGGTTTGCAATCCGTTGAGCTATGTTGGTAAGCCTAATTATGATAATGATACAACATCTTTAATGTTGCATAATTAAGAGCTTTGTTTTCATCACAAACGGTACAATTTAATAATTGGTTTTCTTTTCTTGTTAAGTTTATTTTTCTACTGTCTATTTAGATCTATGGCACGTCTTGTCTTTGCTAAAAATTTAAAGCTTCTTGTCCTAACCTCGGTCGAATTCCCTATGAAACCAAGTCTTTTTCACTGCTCTTGTTTTCCCTGACTGAAAGAGTACCTATTTAGGGTATACTTTCGTTCCATTTTTAGGGTTCCGTATCTCAAAAGGAAAAACAGAACCCTTATAAGATCACTTTGTTGTCCGTCCGTCCGTCCGTTTGTCTGTCTGTCCCTCTGTCAAGACCCTTTATCTTGGGAACGCGGAGAGTTATCGATTGAAACTAAAACCATATCCTCGGGTCTATGATCACTTGAAGCTGTAATTTTTTTTATCTAATACTGATGGAGTGAGGTATATGAGAAATTGAGAGAACTCGGTGGTTTTATTAGGAATGTTATTCGTTTAATTTCTCCCTTCGGCCGCCATCGCAACCATGTTTCACAACCAGTTGCAAAGGAAGAATTTTCCTCCTTTGTTGGCAACTAGTTGCGTTAGCCGAATATTGTGACTTAATCCAAATCCAAATTTTGACCAATTGCGAAGATGTTATCCATTTTCCAGCAAAATAACATAGTCAATATTGTTAAGATCAGCTTTTTTAACTGGTTTACTGTTTGAATAGCTTTCGTAGCTGGCTTAGGCAGGATCTTGAAATGCAGAGTACTCGGTAGCCTTAAGTTTGAATAATGTTAAGTTTAGTCCTCGGACGGCTACGTTTCATTAAGCTTACTGGATTCAGTATCTTTTTAACGGAGCAGATGCAATTTAAATTGTATAATATAATTTTCTCCTCACTAGATGTCGCATAATGGTGCTCCAACACTGACTGTTATAAATGTTATATAACGTTATAAAACAGTTGTTATAGCGCCCCCGAGATTGTCAAACGGTTTGACTCAAACACGTAAATTTTGGTTTGACTCAAACCATTTTGATCGTTTACAAAGGTGGTTTGAACGGTTTGTCAAACATATACGGGTTTGAAGCCCGTTTGATGAAATTTCATATTTTTGTTGTGTTTGAGGCGCCGTTTGATCGTATTCCGACTCGTTTGATTGAACAAACTCGGCTTAGTTTTGTGGTGGATTTCGTAGTGGACACAAGTCTAATCACGGCGGCGTACCGTACCAAACTGCGCAGTGCCGTTTGACAACCGTTCAAACCGACATCAAACGGTTTCATCAAACACGTAAGGTTTCAATCAAACCATTTGACCGTCTGGGGGGCGCTTATCGAAAATGTTATACGTAATTACTATGAGTTTTCGAAATGACTGTTAGTGAATGTTGTCGCATTTTATAACAGCCAATGTGGGAGCACCGAATGAGGGCTACCGCTAACTAACTAATTTCACCGCTAGAGGCGCTAGTGTAGCATGAGGTCTCCGAAATGTCAAATGTCACTGTTTGTCGGGCTACGAGGGTTTATTTGTTAATAGAATAATGTTATCAATATTTTACAATATCTGAGATTATTTATGGCAAACATGAGTTACGGGTCAACGAATGTCAGTGGTTTGAGACAGTTTCATCATTCGGAAACTTATGTATGTCCCCTTTTTTCCGAATTAAACGCAATACTGTGGCATGCTCGATATTTTTATGGTACGGCATTAAATACGATTGAAATGTAAACTTCGTTTTGACACCGGTAATAACATACCTACTGATAGCTTTACTTCAGGACCCTACTCGACTGTGGCGCCAACTGGTGAGCTCGAAAACAGTAGCCCTTATTGATTTGGTGACAATGGCACTTCCCTGATCGCATTTTTAACCATTTCTCTGGTAGGCTCGGATTACCATTTTGGATTATTTTGTAGAATAGCAGTACCTCTAGAAAATAACAGAAAATGGTAATCCGATCCTACAGGGATATAACCAAAAATGCGGCCAGGAAAGTGAAAAGTGTTCCATTCCAACGCTATAGCTAGGTAACTTCGTTGGTGACACTCACCTGTGTGCTTTTTGTTTTGTGCAGCTGTAATTACTTACACAAATTACCGCCAACACGAACAGGGGCCTCCGGAGGCAGCCTCCGTCGGTCGTCGCTCGTGTTGGCGGTAACTTGTGTAAGTAGTTACGGCTGCACAGAACAAAAAGCACACAGCTGAGTGTCACCAACGAAGTTGCCAAGCTATAGTAGAACTACGCTTGTACAAAAATATAATATAGGGGCATTTCGTACAAATGTAGCATAAACTATTACTAGGTACTATGCAAACTAAAGAAGAAATTAAAAAAAAAAAATCATAGTTGTATATACCCTCGTTAGTTAGAGCAATGTTGAATTGAACACAAGCTAAATCAGACACGTATAGACAGGACTTTGAGTAAACTTAATCATAACTCGAGGAAGCCACGCGCTTACTCGTTCGAGTCGTACTGCGAGTCGAACACGGTAGAAGTCGGGACAACTAAATAATAACCGGCATTATTGTCGGCTGTCGCGATCACATGGTGCGACACAACTTTACTAGGGTTATCACTAGCCTTATAGAGCAAACATGATACTAATTGGAGCCTTTTTTCCTTGGCTACCGTTAAGGCTGAGCAGTGCTGCTAGGTCTTAAACTACGAAATCTGTATTTCAAGGCACAAAAACTGTATAAAATCTGTGCTGTAGAATTTCATGACTGACTGGCTGGTACGAGTGCCATTGGCCGAAATAATGTCAGGTTTAAAGTTCCAATCATAACACGCTAACATTTTGGCAACCAGGTTTGGCAACATCGGTGAGAGTAATGCCCTTGCGATGATGTTTAAGTTGCCTGCCTTGGTTGTTATTGATAAAAAAAAGGATAATTCATACTACACACTAAGTAACCACGATGTTATGAATTCAATCCACGGTCCGATATATGTACGCAATCTTATAGATCATATAAAACTCATGTCAAATCTGTTATCTGTCATTTCTTCAATGAATCTGTATAGATACAGATAAATCTCTATAACTAGCAGTAGGTACTGGGGCTGAGTGGAAGGAAAGCGGCCCCGCGGACGATGCCCACGACGATGAACGATGAGAAGATGGCTACCTAACCTTGTGAAATCTGTCACGCAATGTTCTGTGACAGAATGTTCCCAGAATACCGCTAGTTTTGGGAACATTCTGGTGGGACCCAAAAGATCTAGTTCAAAGAATAAATGGTATGGTTTTCGAGCAAAAAAACAAAGTTAAAAGTTTATAAATGTATGACATTATTTTTTCTTCAACTGCCGAGTAGAGGGCTAAAAGTATATACCTAGATTTTTTTAGTTATTTTCCCCTAATTATATATAAAATTACGCAACTTTTTGGTGCGGTTCCAATATGATACTGAGAAAATTCGGTTTGGCGCTCCACCCTACTGCACACTTCATATTATGATTCTATCGGTTAGTTAAGTTGTTTGGCAACCCTAGCTTTACCGCGGCGGGTCTAACTTCGTCGCCATATTGAATGCGGGCGCGCGACACCCATCCTCGCGGACACACACACATATACTACAACAAGTGTGTAGATATAAACTTAATTGAGGACATCGTACGAGTATACAGCACACTCATACCCGGTACTTTCGCTTATATCATAAACTCATCCTTTCTATCCCTCATCATTAGGGCGTGTAGAACCGGGAAATGTTAGTATGGCAGTACCGGAAATTCCGGGTTCTCTCATACTAAAATTTTCCGGTTCTGCACGCCGTACTCATCGTCGTACCGGATTTATGTCCTATTCCTTCCCCATTTAAGTGGCCCGCCTTTGGAACGGTCTTCCTCTTAAAATAAAGCAAGCTTATTATCTACTTACACTGCCACTTACTGTAGATTTATATTGTAATAGGTAGGGAATTCTCACATAATGTGTATTTCTATTACTTACTTTTTTTCTGCAACATTAACAAATAATAAACACAAAATAAAATAAAAAATAATACGGGGTCCCCATACAAGAAATGTATTTCTGTCCGGCTGTCACAGGGCTGTTTTTTTAGCCGTAATATACTCCTTCACTTGACATATTCACAGAATGTATTTCTATTGCCGCTATAACAAAAACAAAATAAAATAAAAAGGGGTCCCTATACGAAAAACGTGTTTTTTGCTAGACGGTGTTACGGAACCCTTCGTGTGCGAATCCGACTCACACTTGGCCGGTTTTTTGATAATTCTCAGGCGAAAGCTCATCTAGTCACCTTTTAGACTCTCAATTAAGTACGCCACCATACAGAAAAGGTCCCTTAAATTACATCCATCCTTGCTTAGACCTAACCCAATTTCAAAACATCAAAATGGTCACTCATTCCTTTATATCCCAAGCGTCGCAGAATTACTGCAAATTTGACCGATAACATAGAATCAGCCATATACACAGATACAACTATTTATCTGTACAAAAGTATCAATAGGCTTCTATTGTCATCACCCGATAACCCAAAATTAATCTTAAAACGAAGATATAAGGTCGTATTTCGTGTAACTAGTTAAGTTGATTCCGTAGTAGAGGCACGTTCGGAAGCTACATTGAATTCATTTTACGTCCCCCAGGGGGCGTTGCGAGCGCCACGGAACCAGTGTTTTCATAAACACGGCATTTCTCTTTTAGGTCTTTCGAACTTTCGTGACATGTTAAGTGTTTTGAACCACTGAATGGGCTTCGAAGTTACGAGGTTTGTTTGAGACGAGAAAGATTTGCAGCATGAATATGTCCTAGAAATGTCCAAAATTCCGAACCATTTCGCTCCATAAAGAGCTCTGTATCAAGTAGTGCGTAGTTTTCCGCTTTAGTGCAGGCTCGTATACCTACTCAAGTAATGTTTGTAAATGTTTTTCTTTAATTTACGATGTATCAAGGAGAACACCAAAAATGCCGTCATGGGCCCAGAGTATGGAGGTCGAAGATATATTTGTATTTATCAAATATCAACGACGCAACTAAAAAAATTGAAACATTTATCTAGTAAGTAATAAGGACAGTTATTAAAATCATCAGAAAAAAATCGAGCATATCTAATATTGTCATCCATTCCCAATTGTTTAATGCATGGAGCGAAGGGATGTGGTCAGCAAAATTACTGTTACCTGAATATCGTATTTTTAGGGTTCCGTACCTCAAAAGGAAAAAACGGAACCCTTGTCCGTCAGTCAAAACCCTTTATCTCGGGAACGCGCGAAGGTATCGAGTTGAAAATAAAACCGTATACTCAGGTCTACGGTCCTTTGAAGCTGTGAAAATCAAACTTCTACATAGGTTAACGTGAAAAAAAATACGGCCGTTTATGCCACAATAAACATATATTCGACACTCTCAAGGAAACCAAAATTCAAAGGGTTCTTTCCGTTGACCTAGAACTATGAAATTTGGCAAGTAATACCGTCTTATACTACAAGTATAGGGAACAATCTGAAAACAACTTTACTAAGGGAATTAAAATTTATAGGGTACTTTAATATATGTACCTACCTAAAATTTTTTACTGAACCCTCGATGGGCGAGCCAGACTCGCTCTTGTCCGGTTTTCTTATCTAAAAAGAAACTACATAATATACATTATGACCCGAGTTAAAATATACGATGCTTTTTACCCGACTACAGCGAAGCAAAAAGGATAAGTAGCTTATTTCACCATCAGCTGAAATGTTGCGGTCATCCACTGGTTACCTACCGCTACCATACACACATTCTGTTCACCAATCTCCCAGCTTGCAGCAGTACCTAACAGCTTGCAGGTACTCTGCCCCTAATGGTGTACCCACCATCTGCATCACTGGTTAACCGACAGTGAAAGCTCGCAGTAAACCTAACCGGTTTCCGCCCTAATCGCGTAACCCGCACTCATACACACCCATAACCAGCAACTGTCACTAATGCAATAACAGACCTTTTTAAGTAAATGCTTATAAAAACACCCCTTACACAATTGCTCTCTTATTTGCTACCTTATAATTCTGCGACCCTCGCATTACTCTTCAACCCTTTCAAATTACTTTAACGTTTAATTAGTTACTTAAAGTTCACAAAAACCCTTTCTTGTTGCTAATAAATAATTAAACTAGGGTGTCGCGGCGTGTCGGCAAATTGCGCACTTTTGCGGACGGTCCGAAGACTGTCCTGGTAATTTACAACTTTGCTGTCAATGTAGTCTATCCAGCTATCTACAGGGTGTCCTTAAAACCAACGTCCATACGAAAAGGGCTGATAAACCAGCTCATAAGACACCAGATTGAGTAAATTTGACTTCTAGATAGACTACATTGAGAAGTCTTGAAGTACAGATTAAGTAGGTAAATTTGACTTTAGTAAAAATCTCTTAATTTTCGCGATATTGATGTTTTTGCAAAGCTCGTGCTAAGGATACCCTGACTCGATGTTTTGAGAGTCATGACTAAAATATCAAGTATTTTTCAAATATTTATTTTGCTATAATTATGCTATTGAATGCTAATTCCTGTTTATGTTAATTTCTTCTAGTTCTAAATTTGGCCCATAGCGCGTCTGTGTATTCGTTCTAATAGTATAGTAAACAAAAATGTTTAATTTTGTTGTGCTTATAAAAAAAGTTCTCCTGTAAGAATTCTAAAGCAGTTTATTATCCAAGAAGGATACGGGTGGTATGTCTTATACGGGTGGTATGTTACTTCGATAGTTCAGGCGTCAAATTATCGCCTAGTGACTGCAATACGGCCACATCTCAAAAAAACATTTTATGACACACCTGGCCATAAAGTGGCTTTTTCCGCACGCTGCGCGTACGGAAAAAGCCGCTTTCTGGCCAAGTTTAGACATAAAATGATGTACACAACACGGGAGGTAATAAAGAAAGCCCTCGATCGCATATTTACGTCCCTCGCTTGCAGCTCGGGCCGCAAACTTCTACGATCTCGGCCTTTCTTTGTATTACCACCCTAGTTGTGTAATATACTATTTTTTTGAGATTATTGTTCATTACTGTCGCGTACATAATACGTGACAGTAATCAACAATAATCTTTTTTTTTAGGTGTGGCCGTATTGCAGTCACTAGGCGTTATATTGGACACGAAATTGACGCGAAGTTGGGAATCCTACTGCTCCTGCGGTCTCGGGGCCGCTTTGTAGGGACATGATTATGGTACTTAGTGCACTGAAAGGCCTCTTACGTTGGCAATTTAAATATTCATTATGATTAATGATACTGAACGAATTGTTGGTGAATGTGATGTGTATGGGCTGAAACAATGTTGACGCTTTCATTGTGGTATGTTTATAGATAGAGCACACTTAGGGCGGTATCAGTAGTGTGTGTTTGTAACAAGGGAGTAAAATGATGTATTTAAGGCGAGGGTGTAAATTGAATCCAGAGTACAGCAATAGTAGATTGTGTCACAAGGGAGCAAAATGATGTATTTACGGCGAAGCGTACGTTGAATCCTGAACGAAGCGAAGTATTCTACAATTGAATCCCGAGCGTATCGAGGGATTCTAAAGTAGAATCTGGAGCGTAGTGAGGGATGCAAGTGTTAACGCCCGTGATGAAAATAAATTTGCTACCTTGTGACACATACTGCTTTTTATTTATTTATTTATTTAAACTTTATTGCACAAAAGAAAACTTATCGTACAAAAGGCGAACTTAATGCCATAAGGCATTCTCTACCACACCGACTATGAGGAAAATTCAAATACAAACGCTACCTACCAAAATAATGAAATGTATAGTTAATCAAAAAGCATCACGCACTATTATTAAAAATAAAATGTTAAATTTATACTTATTATTTTATAAAACGATTATTATTTTTTACGGACGAAAACACCGCTTCCATTTTATATTTATTGCCCTCGCCTGCGACTCGGACCGTAAACACCTGTGATCTGGGCCACTTCTTACTATACCACCCTCTGTGTGTAATATACTAATAAAACTGTCTATGGTGTTGCATATTCTAAGTGCGTTCAAACTAATAATACCCTGCTGTACTTGACCAGAAAAGTACCACTTTGATCCCTCTTATGAGGGAGCAAAATACTTTTTGTGAATATGTAGGAGGTATGAAAAGTATCTAAGGCAGTATTGCGTCCCCGATCACATATTTACGATATAAAAAGCTACAATCTAGGTGATTCTTTATTTTACCGCCCTAGATGTGGAACTATGCTATTACGTCTTATATCAGGAAGTGTGATTTTCTCTCTGCATAGCGGGTACAAAAAGTAAAACGCATTTACGCACCTTATGGGCAAGACGAAATTTGGACCCGTATATTATTGACTAGTATTTACCCGCGGCTTTGCCCGCGTTTTTCCCGTTACTATCCCAAGGGAACTCTTTACCGGGCTTATGATGCTACGCTTTGTCGCGTGATAAATAAATCGCATGTTGAGAACGAAACTGACCCAACTCAAAAAAGCAGATTTGTGGGAAATCGCAAAAATGTTATTGACTATTAGGTTTGTCCACGTTTTTTGTGATTTCCCACAAATCTGCTTTTTTGAGTTGGGTCAGTTTCGTTCTCAACATGCGAAATGATAAAGCATTTGTCACGTTCTAACAAATAGTGTGTGAGAGTGACGGATGCTTTATCATTTATTTATCGCGTGACAATTTGACAAAGTGTAGCATCTTAAGCTTACAGGACTTGGACTACTTGCTTAAATCCATAAAATTGTGACTGCGTTATTAAATTTAGTAACAAATATCCACGCATTCAAAGCTCCAAACACTGAAACATCCAAACAAATTTACAAACTTACACATTTATAATAGTACGATAGCGCGATAAAATAACACCCTTCTTTGGAAATAGATTAATTCGTCCTTTTTCCGCTTTCCTTAGCCAATGTCCAGTAGTAATTCAGAAATTCGGCGTCAATCTCAACCTTGCCATAATTTGACCTGTGAACGAGTAATAATTGTTCAAAATCGGAGGTCAAATTATGACAGTCCGCTCTGAATTTGACACAATGTGTCTTAATGACACATGATTTACGACCCCATAATAGTAGTAAGTAGTCGTGTCCAATGCGCGCAGCGACGTAGACGCATTGATGACTAATTAATTAATTAATTGCGGAATTAGCGCGGCACGGCCGCTGCTAATAGTTTTGAAACGATGAGTAAAACCGTCGTGAATAAGCTCCTCACCTTTCTGCTGCGGATACTGCGGGAAGATGAGTTGGACGCGGAGCAGGTGTGTTTGGCGAGCTTCAGTGCTACCGACATCTACGCAGCGAAGAAGGTGCTGTTCGAGTCCCTCGGGATCGCCGGCACAGTTATACCTCACCGGAGAGGAGACGAATCCGGAAAAAAATCCCTTAAGGACATCGTTGATGTTCTGAGGGAGCGAGAGAGCGACTTGCCTGAGTTCGTGGCGACGGAGGTCTCCAGATTGCCGTCCTGCATTCCAGAACATGTCGACGTGAGTGGCCTGCTGAAGGAAATCGTGGCCCTTAAAGCAGGCATGGCTGAAATTTTGAGAAAATTTGACGATTCACAGGCTACTATAGCCGAGTTACGCAAAGAAATCATCAGTTTGCGTAATAGTGCCCCAGAAACTCGGTCACCAGTGACGTCAAATTCCAAGAGTAATGACAGGGCGTCAAGTGTCGACTCGGTCAGTTTGCATGTTGCTGACACTGCGCATGCCGTTCCACTGCCCGCGTGCCCCCTCCGCGCCGGGCCTCCCCCCGCCCCTTCGTCTAAATCACGTCATCGCTATGCTGATGCCGTAGCCGGTCGGTCTGTCGCAGCCAATCGGAGAGACGCGCCATCAAGAGCGCGTGAAGTTCGGGTTCCTCCAAAGGAGAAGCCCCCGCGCACCGATGTGGATAAGGAGGGCTTCACAATGGTGTCGAGGAAGCGCAACCCGCGCAAGAGTCAGTGTGGTACTGCAGAACCGGTCGGTTCTGGTCTGCGGGTCGCCACACCGGGCAAGGCGCTATATGTATCGCGCCTACATTACACCGCCACGGCTGATGAGGTGGCGGAGTACGTTCGTCAGAAGACCGGCTTCTCGCTGAGGGTGTTCCAGCTGCGTTCGCGCCACTATGTGCACTTCAGCTCGTTTGTGGTGCGCGTGCCGCGGCCGCTGCAGGAAACCATCGCAAGTGCTGACTTCTGGCCGAAGGGTGTCGTGTTTCGACGGTTTCGGGGCAACCTGCCGAATCCTACACCAGAGACGACGATGCAACGGGGCCACGCCGTTTCGTCGCCTAAATAGTTATTTTATTTCTACGTTTCATGACGCATTGGTTTTTTTACTGTAATGTCATGTTAACATGTATTAATAAATAAATAAAATAAATAAATAAAAAAATAAATGATTATTGATTGAAAAAGCTTTTTATATTTTTATGCCACACTTGGCCATAAAGTGGCTTTTACCGCACGCTACGCGTACGGAAAAAGCCGCTTTCTGGCCAAGTGTAGACATAAAATGATGTACACAATACGGGAGGTAATAAAGAAAGCCCTCAATCGCATATTTACATCTCTCGCTTATAGCTCGGGCTACAAACATCTGCGATCTCGGCCTTTCTTTGTTTTACCACCCTAGTTGTGTAATGTACTATTTCATCACACTTGCTCGAAAATTGTGTTGTTACACGTAGGTTCTGTGGGCCGTAAATCACCTATTACGTCCTAGGGAGGTGAAATAAGTCTGTCTACTCGTGACCATGAACGCTGAAAAGAGTTACAATACGTCAGGATGCAAAAATGAATATAGGTACACGATTAAATCCGTTACAGTTGTTTTATTACAATGAGTACAAGAGTACAATTAATCGCGAAAACTATAAGGCAAAGCAAAAATATAAGGTAAAATAAGTCAAATGTCTATTTTTTTTTTACTTCACCGTAGTCGGCAAGTTTGTAATCGACGTCGAATTTCTGAATACACTACAGGACATTATTCAACAAACGTTCCCCTGATGAGATGAATATAGCCCGGAAGATGCGGGTTCGGCCCACGGTCATTGTTATTTTGTCTTAGTCACATTTGCATTTCGACGGGCGGACAATAGTGTCACTCATCCCCACTCAATACGAGTAGACGCCCTACTTCCCTTGATGTTCAACGATTCACCCGAATTCTGGTACCCATTATGGATATACATATATTAATCGACGAAAATTTCGGGGTTTTTGTATACAAATAAGATAGCTGTCGGTTATTCATATAGAGTACTAGTAAATGCCCGCACTTCTTTTGAGGAGGTGAAATAAGTCTGTCTACTCGCGACCAGGAACGCTGAAAAGGGTTACAAAACTTCGGGACGTAAAAATGAACGATTAAATCCGTTAAAGTTGTTTTATTACAATGAGTGATCATCGCGAAAACCGAAGACAAATATATTAGGTAAAATAAGTTAAATGTCTGCTTTTTTTTTACTTCGCCGTAGTCGGCAAGTTTGGAATCGACGTTGATTTTCTGAATACAATACAGGGCATTACTCAGCAAACGTTCCCCTGGTGTATTTAACCCGGAAGATGCGGGTTCGGCCCAGTGTCATTGTTGGCACATTTTGTCTTAGTCACATTTGCATTTCGACGGGCGGACAATAGTGTCACTCATCCTGAACACAATAGACCTACCCCTCGGCGCTCAACTATTCACCCGAATTCTGGCACACATTACAGGATATATTTTAATCGAAGGAAAACTCGAAATTCAAGCAAGAAGTAAATTTTCCGGTTAAACGACTGAAAATGCTATTAGTCTCTCTAAGGTTCTGCAGCCATCAAGCCATTCAGAAATTCTGGCATATTTTAGATATGTTTCTCTGAATTCTCGCAAGGATCATTCCAATTTTGTCTGTATTTTTTTCCCTTTTGATTTTTCACCTATTTCGGCTACAATAAGCTTTTTATTACTTCCTAAGATCCAGAAAAGGTTCCAGTACACGCACACAACATAACCACAGTTTAAACACATTAGATGTCCGAGTGGTCGACACTGTCCCTGTAGTTGCCATCCTGAATGTTAACTAGGTTCCCATACAAATCGAAGAGCTATTTCCCTCTATCCTGATACATTTCTGTGTTATTTTATTTTATTTTAATAAATAAATATTAGGGGACAATTTTACACAAATCGAAATAACATAGTAAGCTCAATAAGGCTTGTGTTATGGATACTAGACGACGAATTTAATAGATACAAATACTTAAATACATAGGAAACATCCATGACTCAGGAACAAATATTCGTGCTCATCACACAAATAAATGCCCTTACCGGGATTCGAACCCAGGACCTCCTGCTTCGTAGGCAGGGTCACTACCAACTAAGCTAAAGCGGTCGTCCTGAGTTATTATGCCTGTTACGTGAAATTCCGCCGCCTCTCGCTTCAGTCAGGCCTCACACATCCGTACAATCATATTTATGACACGTAAAAACGAAACGACAATTCTCCCCAACATTACACATCCAAATTATATAGAAACAATTTATGCTACACCCCAAGTTTATCGTTTATTGTTTTTCACATACACACGTAGTATCGTAACAGTCCTTTTTGCTTGCCGTAGTCTGATAAAAATAAAAACGGTTTACTATTGGATCGCATAAATTTAAAAGGCATAATGCATCATTTCGCATAATTCATCATTTGGCATAATGCTTTTTTTTCTGATCCCGTAAACTTTTCAGGATTATTATAACGCAAACCTAACCTAACCTATTTAACAGGATGAGGCCTTAAAGAGTCCTGAAAATTCTACAGTTTAAGAAAAAAATGCATTATGCCGAATGATGAATTATGCCAAATGATGCATTATGCCTTTTAAATTTATGCGATCCAATAGGTTCCCAATAAAAACATTGGGCATATAGTATGAAGAACTCTAAAAAAAACAACTTCAAAAAAGGAACAAATAAAAGTTCCTCAATATAAGTATTTGGAATTAGTAGAGTAAGTAAGTATAAGTTAATTTAAAAATGTAACTTTTGTGATGTTCGAAGTTTTTCTGTAGTAATTGTCATTTTGTGACCCTTGTTCACAAAATAACAATTACTACAGAAAAACTTTTCTTATCGAATTTGGAACGGAATTATTTAAGGGATCAGTACCTAAATGTTTGAAACACTTAAATAATAATTGCCTTACGAAGAATGAGACGCTTTTAAATGTTTAATTGCATTTAAAACCGCCACTTGGGGCGAAGTTAAGTCTTTGAAGCCATAAATCCTTGAGATTTTATCCTTTTATATATTACGGGTATTTTGTGCCCCTTGCGGTTTTGGTTCTGTTTCTTTGACATGTAAAACATGGATCGTGGATAAATTAATAAATAAAATTTTATTTATTTGTCAATATCTTGTTTATTTGCTTATAAGTTTAGGTAGGTAAGTCTATTGAAAATTAACAACTGACTTTTTTCTATCCTCACCGAGTTTCTTAGCCGGTTCTTCTCGGGGCAGAGGTTTTACACTGGAACCAATGGTAAATCTTGACATTCATAGGTGCATTCTAATATACCTAAATTGAAAAAATACTACTTTGACTTTTATCAAATTAAATGTCACGTAACCCCAACGCGTAACACGTTGTATTGTCCAAGAACCTTAAAATAAATAGCCGGAAATAGCCTGAAGCACCTCTAGTCCGCCGGTTTCTTTAACGCTAGTTGGTCTGGTCAATATGTGCTGCGGGTTGTAAGAAAAAACTTGTTGATGTGTGCAACCGGCCCACTACAAATGCTTCAGTTATCTGTTGGCGAGGCTATGTCCGGCTATTTATTTTAAGGTCCATGGTATTGTCTATAAAGATTTGTAGGTGTTATTTTTCGGAACTTAAATAAAAGTTATATTCATAAATTCGAATGTTGGTCTTTACAATTCAATGTCAATAACATTATCACAGCGAGAAGGGCTTTTCAAAACAAATACTTACAATATTTGTACATAATTGTCTAAGTAATATCCAATTTAATATTTACATTCAGTCAGATATTAAAAACTTCTACTATTTTAAACGTTTCTTTACCGTCTTTGATTACAATAACTTCAAAGGAAATGTTTAATTATTACTCACTATACTTGTACAATAAAAGAAAGAATATCTATAGATGAAATTCTACCGAAAAGCAAATATTATTTACATTAAAAACCAAGACAATTCCAAAAACCTTTAAGAACGGCGTCAGCCATAATTTCTTCATTACAGCTTTAAAGCCGCGTGCAATTTAATAAAATTGAAATATCTACTGAAACATCCACTAAGCTGTTATAATGCTACTTTAATATGATTTGTTATTGCATTATACACCAAGCCTTGTTTTCAACGCGACGATATGAACGTTTATCGTCTCATTTTACTAGCTTCTAGCTTTTTAATCTTGTCAAAAGCTCCGATATGAGTTTAAAAGCAAATTATATTACTTTCTGACAAGGACCATTAAAAAATGAGGACTGTCATTCTCCATACAAAAATCTGTTCCCCGATATTTACAACGCCATCTATGTATAAGCTTGGTATAAGAATTATATTATTTACAATTATTCAACTTTGCAAGCGTGACACAGTATTTAAATGTTAGAATTTATTTATTATTAGCTAACGAACTACGAGTAATTATTACTGTACTATGTTTCTTTGTTCAATTATAACACCGTTAAAGTTTTTTTGTGCCATCTAGTTTTTGCCTGGATATCCCCATGCGGTCGGGGCACGATCCAAAGTATGGAGAATGACAGTCCTCTTGTTTTAATGGTCCTTGCTTTCTGACAACAGGTTTTCCCCCTTAATTTAACCTCTCTGAATCCAAATTTATTGCTTTCTCAAAATCTTAAGCCCTTCTAAGATAAGTAAAATTGTGAAGTTTACATATAGCATAATTATGCGACATTCATATTGATTGTGAGACGGACTAGTTGGCAAGGTAAAATAACTAAGAGTTTTTGAATTCAAAGAATGCCGTCTGTCTCGCTCTAACAAAAGATAAAATGATTTGGTCTTAGTCTAGCTAAATAGATGCATAAACGAACAGTATATTAACCTTTCGTCTGTGTTTGATAAGGATCCTGATCACAAATTTAGACGGTATTTTTGCATTTTTTTGACAGATAGAATTTTTTGCTCAATGCGGCGCAAATGAGGCTTGATTCCGCGATTTTTTACCAATCACACAGACGAAAGGTTAAATAATCAATAAAATAATGAAATCGTTTTCATTGACGGCCCTCTTTAAGTATTCAAGATAGCGGTAAAGGGGCGCTGAAGCTTGCGTTACAGAGCGCTCATTTGACATAGAAGTACGTTAAAAGTATAGCCATAAAAGTAAATTTCATTGCAATCTGATATCAGCTCCAATGACTCTCAACCCTCGCTCCATTCCTCTTCGTACTCCTTGAGGAACCTGACGTGGAAGCTGGAGATTTGCTCCATCATGTAGCTGAACTCCTCGCGGGGATGCAGGATGGTGGTGCGGAGGTGCAGGGTGCCTTCCGCCTGCCCAAACCCTGAACCTGGCACCACGCAGATACCTGGAGACAATGAGGAGTTGAGCATTTAAATAAAAGAGTACCTATATGTGTTCTTTACTTACTATATTTACTTTTTGGATTTTATTTGCTCATAATCGTTTGTACTTTCGAACCTTATACACGAATGGTGTCCCAAATTTTTGGTATGGAAAATGATGTTTCCTGATATTTATGAGTCAGTCCATAGAAACAAAAAAGTCTTCATATAGCGTGACGATCTGGAATAGAAATTTTAGGACACAATTTTTTTAAAGTACTTAGGGACAAACGATTCTGGGAGTACCTCAGAATTATGATGATCATCAGTCAGTCATTCAGTGAGTCAGTCAATGATAAAACTAACGAACTTTGACGAGCAAGAGTTCTTAAACTACACGTTCAAATTGAATGATATTGAGAATATATTTCAGTCTTATTGTGCCCTATATATTCCTCAAAATCAGGATTCTAGCTTTAGCCAGTACAAAATTACGGGAGGCTGAAAATGGCCTGAATGGCTTCGAGAAAAGGATGGTATTGCCGTGCCTTTGTTTTGCTCGACTTGGCGGGGGCACTGCCGTGCCCCCAGATATAGATATATTCACTATATTCTATTAATGAAATTTGTGAAAAAAAAGTGAAAGATTCTCTATAAGCTCTTATCGCTAAACCGGATAAGACCCTGAATCGTCTACCGTTTTAAATTATAAATTATGTTATCAAGCTTCTGTCATGATTGTGTCATTGACATCGTCGATACTATACACAGAAATACATCGAGGTAGAAGAAAAAAGTGTGTGCTCGCGTGCTAAAAAGAAGTGACAGTGACCTTCTCTGCACGCCGTCGACTTCAGTTTCCGCCAATCTCATAATCACATTAATCATTAATCAGATTTGAAAATCTGATAATAATGGTATAATTAATTGTTCAAATACCACCAAATGAAGTGGAAAATTTATGTTTTCCATTTCCATTACTAAATTACACTTTTGGCGTCAAATAAAAAAAAATTACACGCGTGGTTCCCATACAAATCGACGAACTCGATCGATTTCGTTCCATCTCGATATATTTCTGTGGTACGATCAGCTGCAGAGAAAAGGACCCCTCATACATTCATAGTATAGAAAGGGGGTTACTTTTCTCTGCAGTTGACTGTACTATTATGGTACCGTAAAAACAGTCGCAGTTATACCTGTTTCCTCTAGCAAACGCATGCAGTAGAACTCATCAGGCAGCACGCCGTGCGCCTGTGCTGCGGCCAGCGCCCGCGCCGGTATGGAGAACCGAGGAAACGCAAACATTGATGCCTGGAACGGAAACATCAAATTACTCTTATTTATTTTTATTTTTTATTTCAGCATAACAACACAGCGTTACAGTTTTTACTTCTTAAAAAGTCAAATCAGATCCTAGATTATCAAATTGCTGTAATACCAGATATTATCGAAAGCACAGTATACTAGCCGTAAGTTTTCCTCCTAAAAAGGTATATCGTGCTCTTGAATGTGTGCGCGCCGTGTACGAACAAGATAGAAGCAAAGATTTAAGACTACGTAAGAATGCTCCAGTATTTTTTAATTTTAAGATAAAAATAAATAGACATCTCCTGGTTAAACGTGTTCTATCATAGGTCTTGCCTCGACTTTCTGTCAGGTTGGTCCGCTTCTCTCCGCTCCGAATAGATCCGGAATTATTTGAAATGAAAATGAAAATGAAAAAGCATTTATTTCAATGTTAGAATTAACATAAAGGTTTGTAGGTTGGGACTTCCTAGTAAGTAAATATATACCTGTGTCAGGAAGTTATCAGGAAGTGGGTTAGTTATTATTTGTATGGAAAATCCCGAGATCCCGGTGTTGGCCATATAAAAAATCCTGGCATTAGGACCCAGTGGACAGACAGCTTTAACCCTTTAACGCCCAAAAATCACTGACGTCCGGAGTTCAAGCCTCCTCGCGGCTCAATAGGCTAGATGACTAAAAAAAACTGTTTAGTCCGTCTGTTACATTATGAAAAAATATAGTACACGTATTTTTTGTTTTGTTTGACAAACAAAAACTGACGAGGATAGAGTGCTTAGAAGTTTCGAGTGACGTCACTCTTGAGTACAAATTGTACTCAAGAGTGACGTCACAAGCCCCCACTCCAGAAGTTTGATGATCTATAACTTTGTCGATTCTTAAGATTTTGATAAACCAAAAAATACGTGTCCCATATTTTTCCATAATCTAACTGACGGACTAAATAGAATTACATATTTTTAACCCAGTCATCATCCCTATTGTCCTAATGATTCTGGTTGAAAATGCCAAAAAACGATGTAGTCAGGCATTTTGCTTTACAATTTTGATTCTGGCCTATAAAGAGTTAACCCTTAAAACATGAGGACCATTAAAACATGAGGACTGTCATTCTCCATACAAAAAGCTGTTCCCCGATATTTACAACGCCATCTATGTATAAGCTTGGTATAAGAAAAATATTATTTACAATTATTCAACTTTGCAAGCGTGACACAGTATTTAAATGTAAGAATTTCTTTATTATTACGAACTAATTGTTACTGTACTATGTTTCTTTGTTCAATTATAACATCGTTAAATGTTTAGTTTTTTAGCGCCATCCAGTTTTTGCCTGGATATCCCCTTGCGGTCGGGGTACGATCCATAGTATGGAAAATGACAGTCCTCTTGTTTTAATGGTCCCTGGGGTTAACCATAAAAAAAATTGGAAGGAGTAAGGTGACGCTATGGAGAGACTTATTGTTCAGGGTAGAGTTAATGGCCCAAGATCCAGAGGACGCTCTCCTTTGCGATGCGCGTTGGACGGATCAAGTGAAAGCTGTAACAGAAGCATCCCTAAATCTGTGCGTGCGTCGGTGCGGTAGAGATGGCGGGAGACAGTCAAAAAGGCAATGCTACGACCCCCATGGCCACGATTACTCTGCCAAGAATATACGACTAAGAAGAGAGATAAAAAAAATTATGAAGTATCGAAAAAGCCTACTCACGTCTATAGGGTTGCAGAAGAAGGTAGGTATAGAGTTGAGCTTCTCATATGCGGTCGCGGTGCGTTCGCATAGCGTTCGGTGAACGGCTGCGCGTTCGCTCGCGAACCGTTCGTAGGACGGCTCGCCCGGCGCTGGCGGCTTCATCTGACACAGACAAGCAAATATTCAGAAAAAACCTTTTCCCTCGTAGGATTTATTAATTCAGTTCTAGGACGTTTTAATTTCCGGTCACTAGGAACCTTGAATTTATAAACAGTTAGGATAACTATAAATTACATTGTACTAGTGTACGGCGTATACAAGGTAAAATTTTACTGGTTGTTTTCCGTTTAATGGCATGTTCAGTATCGTGTTCTGATTAGGAAAAAGTGGAAGAATTTTTTTTTAACGCAAAAAAAAAATATTTCCTATGGAGCAGGTCGTTCAAATTAGCCGACCCTCCATACAAAAGACAAGTTTCTTTTAGGTCAAAAAAATGTGACTAAGATAGGTAAGTACTTTTACTAATTTTTTTATTACGCTAGCTAAACAGCAATTAAACTTTCGTAGCATTTGATGGTAAGGAAATACGAGGCCATCAAAAAATTGACCTTTTGTTTCAATTTTAACTTTTCCTTTTTGATATATTTTCCTCTAGTAAGGACATGTTTACAAGTAGGGGCTGAATTTATTGATTTATTTTGTCCCAAAAAACTAGTAATGTAAAATGACAAAATTCGACCTAGTTACTCGTTTCCCACCGTGTATATTTGCTAGGTACATATACATATTGTTGTCATAATTAGTGTGTCACACGGTAGCAAAGTCGCGCAAAGTCAGCGAAGCATCTCCGTAAAAGCTAGTACAAAAATGATTTCTTATATCCTGCGGATGTCTGTTCTCCTCCATAGGTCGTATTTCTCACCTATTCTCGTGAAATTTTGTGAACAGGTTCGACAATTAAAAGTGGATTTTTTGTCGACTCAGTATCTGGATTTTTTTTTCAAAATGGCGGAGCCACAGACTTACAGAGTGCGTATAAGCAATACTTTTGAAAAAGGCCACTGCAGTTTTTAAAATATTATTTCTCTGTGGGCAATATTCCGACCTGTCAGAGTCAACGCGATCGTGCCTCATATTTTATTTTTAGTAGCTTCCTCTTATCTTCCTGAATATTATTTTTCGTTGGCTAACAACAGGCGTTCGTCTGTTCCTGGTAACTTCCATGTACACTTTCAGCCTTATTGAACTTTACCTAGAGGATAAATTTCCAAAAATCTACCTAGTATGTACAGCTCAACTATAATATAGAGAAGACTCTTAGTTACTTCTAAATCTATCGTTTTAGATTATGCATGCTTTGTCTGTAAACTTGTCATTGTCACTGTTTAACTTTTTGTAAATTAAACTAAATGATTGCAAGAGATTTGTTATCGTAGTTTTTTTTTAACTTCCTTGAAATATGAATACAATCTTAATACTCATGATACAGTCTGAAATGCATGGTCCCACCAAGGACCATTAAAACAAGAGGACTGTCATTCTCCATACTTTGGATGGTGCCCCGACCGCAAGGGGATATCCAGGCAAAAACTAGATGGCACTAAAAAACTAACATTTAACGATGTTATAATAATATAATTCTTATACCAAGCTTATACAATAGATGGCGTTGTAAATATCGGGGAACAGCTTTTTGTATGGAGAATGGCAGTCGTCATGTTTTAATGGTCTTTGGTCCCACCCAGCAAGTAATAGCCGTGTGTATGGTTATAACTTGCTAAACACTCTTTGTCTCGAAATCTAGATATCACCACTGTCTTCCCTGCCTGCTGGGGTGCATCATTTTCAGCAGTAAGTCCAAATCCATAGCAAAGGACAACAATCTTAGTACTCACGAGACAAAGCCGCGCGTCACTGAGATGTAAAAGCGGTATTCGAGCCGCTGTATTTAGACATGTGTAAAAGAAAAGAGCTATATCAGTTGGTCTAGCTAACCGGCTCACTAGCTAGCTCAGTTCCGATTCAAGCAACTCAGTATATCTTTCAACTCACTCGCTTTCAAGTAGCTCTATTGAGCCGTGAGCTGCAAGAGAAGACACGATAAACACCAACTTTCGTCCCTGTCTTGTCACCGTAAACATAAATGCTCTCTCTCTGATTTGGAGCTATTGAGTTATAAGAGCTAGTGAGCTTATAAGAACTAAATTAACTGTTGACACACCGCGGAGCTACTGAGCTAAAAGAGTGGTACATATCTTTGAGAGCTAAGGATTCATATCACTTTTTTCACTTTAGTGACACATTTTGCGCATGTCTACGCTGTATGTTGCATCTACTAGAGGCCCTTGCTTAGTCATGATACAAGGCTCGGAATAATGCGTACTTACAATACAATCCAAAGCGCACTGTCCCAGCAAGTTAGGGCACTGCGCCACAGCCCTCGCGGCCTGGAACGCTCGGCGAGCGAGCGGCGTCAGTCGAGGGATATCCACTAGTCCGGCGCGTGCGCCACATTCCGCCGCCCAGCCTTTGGACGCTGTCATGAAGCTCGCTAGCTCCATGGAAGAGTATGGAGCGCCCATTTCGTAGATCACCTGAGGTTATCAAACTTATTAGCAGCAGTAGGGGCGCCCAAGCGGGGATTTGGGGATTTCAAGAAGCTCGGCTGATTAATATGGGGGGGGGGGGGGGGGGTACCTTGCAATCAAATATGAGCTCTATACATATGGCCTACGGTCTAGGATAGCGGATCAGATTAGTAAAAAAAAGTTGATCGTTAGAAATAATTGAGCGCGTCAGATTAAAGTAGGTAAGTTAATTACATGCTTATACGTGTGCATTTCAACAATCTGTCGATTTTAGCTTGACGTTGCGCTAGTTATAGATGAGATAAAGTAAAGAACTGACGTAGCGTCATTCTGATGGAGGATTAAGCTGGAGTCTAGGCGGCTTCCTTTTTCTTCAAGAATAATAAAAACTGGCGAGACACTTTGTAAACACCTTACGAGATGTGGTGCTGGAGGAGGATGGAGCCTATAAGCTGGACGGAAAGACAACAAATGAAGAAGTGCTGCAAATTGTGGGAGAGAAGAGGAACATAGTGACTATAATAGAGAATAGACGTGGCAAAATGATAGGCCACCTGGTTCGACACGATAAGTTCTTTAAGACAATCCTAGAAGGAAAAATTGAAGGAAAGAGAGGGAGAGGCAGACCTCGGAGAAACTTTGTGCTACAGCTCAATGAAAAGGTCAATGTCCTGTCGTACCAGGACCTAAAATGCATGGCTGAGGACTGCACAAAATGGCGTCTACTCCACCAATGGATATAAGAGTCACAATTTAGCTCTTTTAGAAGCGCTGATATAATCAATTATAATATCTCCAATTTGGTGTCCTACATGGCTAACGCAAGCTCCAGGCCTATCTCGTGATTGACACAGCATGGAACAGAGAATGAAAACGCCTGGTCATTGCGTTGCTTCACAGAAGTTCTTCGCCTTCACAAAAGTTCCCATTAACTGTTAAATGCTGAGTCGTGCCACAGAATAAGTATTAGTACTACGAGCAGAATCTTCTCTCTCTCTCTAACAAAACTGTCGTTCTGGATGGAGCTTACCAGCATCCGACCATCTCTCTCTATCGCATAACACGTACTCACGCGTGCTCTTTCTGGTCGCTGGCGATTACTACGCATGGATGGCGAAATTTAATAATAATAACCGCGCAACGGAATCGCGGCGTGACTCAGTCCTGGTCGTGCGAGATATCGTCACAACTTTGAAAAAAACTCGTATCTAAAAACGTCGTAGAGAAAAACGTCAAAGTCACATACAAACTTCATATACACTTACTGCGTTTTTACCTGGAGTCAGTATCAGATACGAGTTTTTTTTTTAAATGACGATAATTATGTCACGGCTGTTTTGTGCTAACCGTGCTGTAGTCAAATTGAGCCATATATTTATTTTATAAGGTTCATTACGGTATTATGTATCGGCACTCTCATGATCATTGAAAGAAAGCGCTAATTTAAGTCTCAGAGCAGATGTCACTTTGCCTTGATTTCACTATGTTTGTATGACTGACTGGACAAACTTACTTTTTTGAAGGATAGGAAGGGCTTAGAAACGATGTTCTCCTGGTAGACTTCATCCGCTAATAAAAACAATCGCCGACGGTGTGCAAATTTGATGATTTCTTCCATGTTCTCCCGTGTCAATACCTGTGATGAACATTTCACTCAATACTCCAATACTTATAAATTCGCATGTTATTCCAAGAGAAAGGATCATAATCTCTCACTATAGTGTCTCTAAAGCAGTGGCGTGGCGTCTAGAGAATATATATTTTTTAAAGCATATGACCGGAGTATCTACTACTCCTAAAGAAAAAGTAATCGAAATCTGCCCCGGCTTTATTTAAAATATATTTGACGCCACGCCACTGCTCTAGAGGAAGAGGCCGGGCCGGAGCGGAGATGGGGTGGTGCAACGCGATTAAGACAACTGCAAAGTGCTGTCTTTATCAGTGGCCTGTTTCACGAAGCGACAAGTTACAATTTTACAAGTCTAAACTAGTAACATTTGTCAAACTAACTAATGGCCACCAAATGGCAGTTCAAATAACGAGGAGTCCGACTGCATGGAGGGTAATTGCATTGGAGCTTAGTGTTGGTTAGAACTGCTCATTTTGCAATCTCAAACCAGAAATTAGTGAACTAGTTCATTAATATTTTTAGTTTAATTTTTATATAGGTACATCTGTTCCCTGATTTACATTTACAAGTAAATAGTGTTCAATGTTCTTTCAGGTCACTTCATAAAAAAGTTTGCTACTCAAGACGCGAGATGTCAACGTATCATCAACGTAATCATCAAAAGCTTACCTGGCCAGTGGGGTTCCCAGGATTAATAACAACCAGCGCTCTGACATTCGTTCTGGCGCTAGCCTCAGCCCAGCTCCTCTCGAGCTCATTGCTCTGCAGAGCCCAGCCGTGGGCCTCGTCCAAATAGTACTCTGCCTGCTGGATGCCCAGCTCTGCTAGAGTACCAGAGAACACAGGGTACTGGGGGATCGGGATCATTACCGCTGGAAAGTAAATCAGGCTGTTACTAAAAACTGTCAAGAATCTGCGCGAATCCCTAGTTATTTTGAAGATATTGATCATTATTAATTATATCTGTCCATATAATTATGGTGAGTGTCTTGCGGCGTTTCTTCTCTACAGAAGACATATTTAGATTCCTCGCTCAACGCATCAGCCTCACAATCCAGCGAGAAAATGCAGCAAGCATCTTTATGACAGATGAGGAGTAGTAAAAAGACAAACAAAGTTCTTTAATTTTGGTATAGTAAAATGCACCTATGAATGTCAAAATTTACTTCCGGTTCAAAGGGGAAATTCTATGAATTCTTTTTTTAATGCATGACCCAACAAACAAAGACAGCAATGCTTTTCTCTGGTCGCTTCTCTGTGCTTCATTATCTGACTTTCTCAAGGTTAGGTTACACAACCATGGCTCACCTGACGGCTTCCCATCCATGTCTCCAGCGAACAACGACAGCACTGCCTTAATCAAGTCGCTGGCTCCAGAACCCAGGTAGACATCATCAGGATTTGCTGGCACATTGTCCCGAATAGATAGGTACCGCGCCGCGCGCCGCCGCACCACTAGCAGACCTTGCGAGGGGGAGTACGCGCCTACTGAGCCGTTTCTAGAAAAAAACAGTATAATCTAATTACAGTATAATGCCAGTAATTATTCTTCCTGCGAAAGGTACATCGCGTGCACTGTGTACCCTGCCCAACGCTTCTTTTGTTTTGCAATAAGGATGTTCCATTCATCAATCACACCACATAATTTCGGCATTTAGTGTCAAAAAGACCTTTCGCACATTGCATACACAGTGCTGCACGGTGGATTTTTGATTTCTTCCTGCCTCTACCTGGTAATGGGACATGACTATTATACCAAAGTATAAAGACGAACAAGTACCCAGTCCGACCAACTCGGGGTGGTCTGGCTAGCGACCTGGTTCGACCCCAGGGAACGCCACGGCCAACCACCCGGTCCGACAATCGCTACGCCCAGGATGGGCTGCGAGTTTGTCAGTTTCTAAAAAAAAAAAAAAAAAACGAACAAGTAGTCCAACTTCGGCCGTTTAGAAGCGCGCGACACGTATTCGTGCGAGTGCGATCCTGACTGGAGAATTCTTACGCATTCTTAATTTTTTGCTTGTAGTGCGTTCGTACACGGCGCGCACACATTCAAGCGCGCGATGTACCTCTTGTAGGAAGAAAAATTACTGTATTATACTGTGGTTTTGGTGTCCCTTTTTAGGAAATTATGAAATATTCGTGCGATAGGCAGATAACAGTCTGTCCTTTTTCCAAACAAAACCTTATTTCGGCATTTTTACAGCACATGCGCCTAGTTGTACAAATAATATCTTAATTACGTCATCGCTTAGTGGAATATTAGCGTTTCGTGCCTCCCTTTTGTGTTTTCCGCGTTTTCCGCGCAAATGCGTTTATAATTGCGGTTCTTGCACGCACACAATATATCTCTTACGATAAATAGGATATAAGCATGAGAGAAGGGAAGAATCCTCGCTTAAGGTAATTCGCGTTACTTGGTTCTCTATTTAAATGAAAAGAGGGTTAAGAATCGACTTTAATAACATTTTGACATTGAATTTAGGTGAAATATATTTTTGACAGAAAGATAGACGGAAATATAATAATTGAACGGTCGGTATTGAGGTCGCAATACGGCAAATTCTTGGACAGTAAACCAACGAGTCGAGAGGCAGGAGACGTGCGACTGTGCGTTGTGGAAGTCATTGAGGGAGACCTATTTTCAGCAATAGACATATCAAGGTTGAAATGATGATGATGATCAATCAGTTAATCAACCATGTAAACAGCACGGCCTCAGCGTCGGGACTTCAGCCCACTCACTCTTCTCTATGAGAGGCTGATCAACTCACGAGCAGTCAGCGAGGATCTCACGGGCGCGCTCCTTCGCGTCCTCCGGGACGTCAGGGCTGCTCAGCAGCTGAGGGCACGCCGCCAGTGCTTGCACCTGCAATGTGAACTAACCTTTAGCTAGTGATCCAAAGGACTCGAGCCTTTTAGCCCGAAATTTTAAACTCCGGAGCCCTTTTTTAGACCTGGGCTTATAAAAATGGGTTGTTAGTAGAGTTAGGGACTTTAATAAGGCTCGAGTCTTAAAAAGGCTTGAGCCTTTTTTGAATGGTAATATAGCCTATTAAGGGCCTTTTTTAGGCCGCTATATTCCGAATTATAAAATCACAAATTATTAACAAAGTGCGGCCCGCGTCAATTACGTGGCCCTTGGCTGCTAAAAGGTGGCCGACCGCTGTGCTAGAAGAAAAGGAACTGACCTGACGAATGAAGGTGAAGGGAGGCTGCCCCAACGCGTGGCAGTCCCCGATGTTGGCGCGCACTACTCGATTAAACGGCTTCTTAACACCCTGCAACAAAAACATAACGTGTATCCAATCTTAAATATATACTCTACACTTAATAATAGTGGCTCCGTCAAATGTAGACCTTGCGTTGCGTGTCTGTAAACAGCCATAGCACTGTCATCTTGAAAAAAATTCAAAGATAACCAAAAAATTCTATGTATTTTTTCCCAAGCTGAAACGGAGGCGCTTCACTTAGTCGGTCAGTCGAGTCGAGTGGTGGGGATAGGTGTTGTCTTTTAATTAAAATTCTTGGATTTCAATTACACGTACACTTTAAAAATCGGTTAATAAATGACGCAGGGGTAATAATCATTAAATTGTTATTATTTTTAGATTTGTTAGATGGGGTTCCCAAACGCTTGTTTTCCTTGCGGCAAATTTTCTTTTCGCGGTTATTCCTAGTCTCATAATTTCCCATTTCTCTAATTTCCCTCTCTTAATATTTCTTAGTAGAGAGTTTTTTAATCGCATTTGTTCACAAACGCATTTTTTCACATTAGGTTTATTACTTAGTAGCATATTTTCTGCTCGCAATATTTCCCTAAAGCAAATATAAATGTTTCTGGGTGTAAAATTATTTAGTAATTTTGGCTCCGGAAGGAACCCTAAGTCTGTGGCTCCACTGAGGCGGAGACGAGAGGAGCGGAGAGGAGACAAGTAGGCCAATCACATCAGTTGAAATCCACATCTCGTCTCCACTTCGCTTCAATGGAAACAGCGAAAACGAATGTGATTTGTTGATCGCTACACGACACTTCTCCGCTCCGTGCGTCTCTGCCATAGTGGAGCCGCAGCCTATTAGAATAGATCAGGTCCCCTGACTGCTATAGTATAATATGTAGACCTGAAAGTTATTTTCATCTTTTTACATTTCCATTTACATATCAGTAATCATATCTGGCCATAACAGTACATTGTGTATAAAAACTGGCTGCGGGAAAAAAGGAGACACAGAAAAAAACACAACAAAGAAAAAAACGAATGTAGAAATTAACTGCAGGTTAAAATTGAGGCAATAAAAATATGAGAAACGGAAACAACGCGACTGTGAAAATAAGCTTCAGAGGAAAAAAGTGAATGGTGATAATCACTTACGGGAAAAAAAGCGAAAAGAAAAATTTCAGCAAGGAAAACAGGCGTTTGGGAACCTCATCTAACTAAGACAAAACTAAAATAACTCTAACTTTAACTAAAATAAATCTAAAAGCAGCATTTCCTCGCTGAAATTGTGAGACTGATGCGTTGAGCGAGAAGGTATGTCTACACTTGGCTAGAGAGCTATGCGTACGGAAAAAGCCACTTTATGGCCAGGTGTGGCATAAAAGATAATATTAATATTACATTGAAGTAATAAACGATTCGATCTCAGACTCCGACCATCTGCACAGACCGTGCACCGATTTATTCTAAGCACTAGAATTCTCGCGAACCTGAAAAACTGAAACAAAAAGTGTCGCGACCTGCGCCTACGGCAATATTTCAGGGCTACGTGTCCCCACGGCGGGAGGGGGAGGGGAGGGGAGGGAGTGCACAAACAGCGCAATAAATCTGCCTTATAGCCAACAACTAACATAACTTACGCACTAGCGTGGAGCGCACAGAATAGAGAGAAGCTGCGTCACGAATCAATATTTTATTTGAATTTTGTAAAAATTATGTGCCTCGGGCAGGATTCGAACCTGCGTCTCCAACGGCTCTCCGGGCCAACACAGGCGCACTACCAATTATGCCACCGAAGCGATACCCAAGTCATCCAATTTCTCAACCACTTCTCTTCGTTTTTTACGCCATTTGTAGTGCCATCTACTGTAAGTCAGTCCAACTTATATGTACGACACTGTCATCCAGGAGGAGGAAACCACAGTAACGATGTGCTACACCCAAGCATATGTTTTTTTATAGCATTAACGTATGTCAATGAAGAAAATCATACGTCACAGATATTAGCGAAGATATTTGAAATGCTCATCGATTTGAGCCATTTTGTCTATGAATCAAGACGCGTCTTGTCTTTTGTCTGTTGTAAATAAATAAATAAATACTGTGGGAACAATCTATCACAAATCGACCTAGTACCAAACTAAATGCTTGTATTCTGGGTACTAGACGACGATATACATACTTATATAGATAAATATAATGACTAGGAACACATACAGCGTGTGTGAGGTTGTAATTTAATAATGAGGAAAAGAAGCTTAGAGCTGCGTCACTCGTATTTAGCCCTGTCGCTCCCATTCGTTCGATCCACACACTCACATAAGGACAGGTTGATCCGCTTCAACCTTCCCGCTGGTCCGCTGCTCACTTTGAGCAATCACCGTAACTTCAAGGTGGCCCTGTTTCGACCCCAGGCGCTTTGGCCCCCACCTAGTCCGACCATCTCAAGGTGGACCGGGACTAGCGACCTGATTCGAACCCAGGCACCCCCCGGCCGCCACCTAGTCCGATCCACCCATGGACCTCATGGTGGTCCGGCCAGCGACCTGGTTTGACCCCAGTGAACGCCACGGCCCCACCAGGTCCGATTTTTGCTACATCTAGTAAGGATTGCAATAGAATGCCTGTAAACACACAATACCACTACATAAGCAATTCCATGCTCTCGGTAATAAAATTTATCTACAGGGTGGGAGGGACTATACCGACATACTTTAGCCATGAATTCCTGGTGGTGTGACGAGTAAATAATGTTATATCAACATGGGTCGAATATTGCCATTTTACATTAATAGTCTTATTGAACAAAATAAATCAGTAAATTCAGCCCCTCGTTATAAACATGTCCTTACTGTAGGAAAAGTTATCAAAAAGAAAAAAAAAGCTAAAATGGAAACGAAAGGTCCATTTTTTGGCCTCGTAGTCGCTTACCATCAAATACTGCGAAGGTTAATTGCTGTTTAAAGGATTAAAAAAAAATAGTAAAACTATTTTAGTCACTTTTATTAGGGCTTGTTACACACTTGGGAGTTTTCATTTAAAAAATAATGAATATCTCTGAAAGTAAGCGTTTTTCGACTATACATCACATAACTTTTTTTACTCCTAATAGTTGTTAGAATCTATAGTTAAAGTATGTCGGTATAGTCCCTCCCACCCTGTATAGTATAGTTCGGTGAGGCAGCCGTCCCTCTCGCCTATTCTCGCTGTCAAAAATATGTTTTTATTGCCTCCTAGCGTCAGAATGGCCGCAAGTTCTTTCGCTATCTGCCCCATCGCGAGATAATGCTAGTTGTATACGGTCAATAGAAAAACGTCCTATGAACGTGTAGAGTCCATAAATTTTACTGCCTTTTTGTTTTGGCAGTGTAGCGCTCGCCCCGACATAAACTATTCAAGAGCTCGTTGTGAAATAACAACTCTTATGTTGCGATTGTATTTGTCTCTGTACATGCTCTTTTGGAGATTTTTCCATTTCCAACTTATCAATAGTGTTTTTACCCGAGTGCGGCGAAGCCCTACAGGAGGGTTATGTGTTTGATCTGTATGTACGTATGTATATCCGTTCCTATGTCCGCTCGTAACTACTAAACGGCACAACCGATTTTGATAAATCATCATTAGATTCGTCTTGATGGCGCAAGTGTCACTGTGTATGTAGTTCGTTAAAATAAACAAACTGGCGGATTGTATGCACTTGCAAAATGCACCGCGGTCGGGTTTTTTTTAAGTAATTTATTATAGCGGTACCTAAGTGACGACTGTCAACGATTTCTAAATATTATAGAAAAATTTAAAAATCATCAGGATTCGAACCTGCTGCGTCTCCTACGGCTCTCCAGGTCAACACGGGTGCGCTACCATTTGCGCTACCGAAGCGATACCCAAGCCATCCAATTTTTCAACCAGTCTCCTCATTTGTGACGTCATTCTGGGTGACTGGTTAAAATAAGTTATCAATTCGACCCGTATTTAGGAATCCAAGGACACTAGGCACTATGATTTTGCATGCTATGCTTTTGAGCTTATATATAAGCACCAGGGTCCACCGCTGGGGCCCGCTCTAGGCTGGGCGGACCCCTAGGCTGGGGCTTTGTAGGTCTAGGCGGTGGCTTAGTATTGCCAGAATTGCACAGTTTTCGTATATTTTATGTTAGTCTATACCAGCTTATTAACATGTATGCCAAATTTCATACGTGTACGTATGTTTGTATGTTTATCCGCGCATATCACAAAAACTATACGTTGGATTGCAATAAATATTTTTTAGTTAGATTATGTATAAAGTTAAAAAAATACATTACATTAGTATGGCACCGACCTCAAACAAATAGTTGGCATAATATTGTCTTCGGTTTCCGCGATTGTCACTCATAGTAATAAAACAACTTAAACGGATTAAATCGCGTATATTAAATCGGGTAGACTACCCGCGACCACGAACGCTGAAAAGTGTTACGAAACGTCGGGACTTAAAATGTAGTAATATACGCGATTTAATCCGTTTAAGTTTTTTTATTACTAAATAGTTGGCATATTAACTTTAGATTTTTGGAGAGATAAAACTTTTATTACTCCCTTGTTTTAGTTTTTGAAGTCGGTTACATTTTTTTGTATACCGTAATCATGGAACTGTTTTATATATTTTATAGAAAAATAAAAAAAGATAACTATTGATCGAACTTCTTAAATAAGTAAAACGAATTATTGTATTTATTGCGAGCAAAGCCACGGGCAAACGGCAAAAGCATACATTAAACTCTTACCTGGTTGTTAAAAAAATAAACCTTATAACATATTAACGAAAAGCACCATTACCCTAATGGGGTGCAGGGAAAGGTCCCGAAAGGGTGCCTTTACCCTAAACATAGCCCGCGAAAAAATTGAACGGGTAATGCATACAAACGGTTTCCGATCCGTTTATTTTTATAATTCAAGTACCTTCCCGGGTACCCATAACGGTTGAATGAAAAGGGCCCGTAGTTTCGCGAAAATTGTGTACCTGTATATACAGGGTGAAAAAATCTCGGAACCTGAAGGGTAAGTACGAGGGTGGTATGATAAGTAGTGAGCATACCCATGTACATTTATTTTTTATTATTTTTTTATTTTTATTTTTCAACGTAGTCCCCTTTCAAGTTTTTACACTTTTCCCAACGCGTCTCCAACTTCTTTAAGCCCTCCAAAAAATATGTCTTCGGAAACTCTGCAAAATACTCATCCGTGGCCTCTATGACCTTTTCATTTGACATGAAGCGTTTGCCTCCGAGCTAAGATTTCATGTTTGGGAACAGGAAGAAATCACACGGAGCCAAATCCGGGGAATAAGGAGCGTGCGGCAGTATTTTGTAACCCAATTGATCCAGTTTGGCCTTGACGATGTGAGATGAATGGGCCGGAGCATTATCCTGGTGAAACAGCACTTTTTTGCGGGCTAAACGGGGCCGTTTTTTCTTTAATTCTTCATCAAATCGAGACAATAAATCAGAGTAATATTGCCCCGTGATCGTTTTTCCCTTCGCTAAATAGTCTATGTGGATAATTCCTTGGGAATCCCAAAAAACGGTCGCCATCACCTTCCCGGCCGACGGAACCGTTTTTGCTTTCTTTGGAGCACTTTCGCCGGGACTAGTGATGTGCCGCCAGGAAATTTCACGTTCTCGGGAATTCTTACCGCCGTAAATTACCGGTACTTTTCCGTAATTCTCGAGAATATTACGCGTGACATATTTATATGAAGACTTAAAGTTGCATTTTTAAGACATTAGATTATTTTTGTATTTAGTTTTCGTCGCTGATGTAGTTTGTAACGTGGTAATTTCTTATCAATGTCATTTGAAGAGGTACGTTTTACGAGTATCAGGTAAAATAACCCAAGATAAGCGAGCTTTCCATGTCTCACAGTTTCCTGCAGGTGTTCAGGTAAACAGCAAGCACATGTTATTGAATTAGCTAATCCTATGCCGTGTTTTATTAGCCGAGGCTTTCTAATTGTTACTCGCCTTTTGTATGGTACGGGGTTGAAGTGGGGAGAGCAGTAACTAATAGTCATAGTTTTATCCCATCAAAAACATTCTGTAAAAAACTAGCCAAGTCTCGATGGAGCTGCTTGTTTATCTCTAAAAAGTAATGAAATCTAGACAAAGTCGTGCCAAAGTCAGTACCGGGGGGTATCAACAGAACTCGATTTCCACCGACTTGCCTATTATTTAACCATGGAGGAACACATTTTATAGATCTAATAATAGGCAAGTCGGTGGAAATCACAGATGTAAGAATATAAGGAGATCGGACATGCGGTCGATTTAGTATTGAATCCGCCTGTCGCAAGTTCTTTAACCAACACAAAGAACCAGTAATTGTAAAGACAAAGCACGCACACACCTAAATCACACACACTTGTATATCGGCGCTCCTATTGCAGAATACACGCGCATCATTTCCATGTCTGTGTACATGCGGATGAGCAGCGAGTCGTGTCAGTACGCACGCACACAACGATAATTGCGGGTACTAGGCCAGCGATACCGTGATATCGATATTGAACAATTGTCGAAAAAAGAGTATCTGTCGATAATATAATGTACCTATTGAAATATTCGGAATCATTGTTAATAATTGCTTAAAATAATTATATTTATGGCAATCAAAATGTTAAAGACATTTGATTTATTAAGTAGATGTCTAATAATTCGTAATATTTAATTTAGTTAATGACTAATAATTCGTAATATTTATCACCTTGGGTTTTCAAATGTTTACCTACTTATTAATTATTATGATTCATATTTCATCTGTCTCTGGTACGCTAGTAATTTGTTAAGTCAGTAAAATAGGCTTTGTTGTAGTCGGTAATACAAAGAACTCAAAATATGATAAGGACACTAACTAAAGTCCTTGTACAGTTTTTTTTTGTAATAGGCTACTTGACAGGTTTCTGAAAAGTCAATCCGATTGTTTAATGGTGTTTATTGAGCACTCAGAAAGTGGTAATTTTTAATTATTTTGTGTATTTTTCCCGAAAAAAGCAAATAAAAATGCACTTTTAAAATTAGCCGCCAAAACGGTTTCTCGGACAATATGGCGTCTGTGACGACACATGATAGTAAACCGACAAATGTCAACGAGGATCGCATAACGTTCTACCTTTAAAAATAGGATTGACAGATGCTGTCGATGCTGTTTGCTATGGTGTGACGTCATCGGCCAATCCAAACCGTTTTCGATAAAATGGCGACAGATAAAAAAATAATCAATTTTCATCCGAGTTTTATAAATAAATTATCCATTTATTTTTAGTAATATTGACGTAAATTGGTTTTAATACTTATAATTAATACATATATCCATAATTCTTCCACTATTTTTCACACTGTCAAGTAGCCTATTACACGTGCGCCAACAACAATGGACATTATTGTTGCATGCTATATTTTACACCTGGTCGAACCCAAATAATGCATTTATTGCCTTTATTATTTACTACTCTCTTATCTCATTTTGCATTTTTACTGTGCAGGTAAAGGCAAGCGGTTAATTTGACACTATACAAGGAGAACGCTATACTAACTCGATATCGTGGACCGAGTAGACTATTGACTAACCAACTTAACCTTATCGATCTGATGTTCAAGTTTTAAATGGGAACACATAGGATACTTTTTATTCCGGAAAAAAATACGGTTCCTGAAGGATATGCGAAATACGATTTCTACGCGGGCAACGCGGGGGGCAAAATCTAGTATGCCATACAATTCAAACCCTTTGTAAACTTAGGTATATGTGACGTTCCACGGGAAAAGGTACCTTATGGTTGGTATTGAGTTAAGCACAGATCCTAAATCTGTGTTAAATAAGCTATCTAATACAAAAAGAATCACGACCCTAAGTCCCATACTTTTTTTTTAAAAAAACATCAAACCTGCACATGCTAAAATTGCACTTTTGAGAAATCGTCAAAAGAAGTTTAAAACTAATTTTAAGTATGTTCCCGTTGGAAGTTATGGAGATGATGATTGATTATGTATCTCAAGGTATTTTTCTTTGGAAATCAGTCATGGTTTTTTTAATGTGACTTCCAGGTCGTGAAAAATCGGCCTTTGATTAGAGCAAGTCGCTTCTGAGAACGAAATAAAAAAAAAAAAAATTCGGCCTGTTCTTTAACATATTGTAATCTGAACTATTGTATATAGTTAGAGATATTAGACTGCACATTTTGGGATAGAAATAAAATCACATTGTTAACGAAATATTTTTATTTTTATTAAAATGTCATTTTTATTATATATTTCATCATTCCTATAATATTCACAATTTTCGTATAATGAGTTCTAAATTATATTTAATCCGTCTACACAAGTATCTCAAAAGTGTCATTATTATTCTACAAGTCGTATTTTTTTATTTATAAACGATTGAAGTTACGTAAAAATCACAAATTATTCCCATACATTTGAGAAAAGGTACCTTATGGCGGCCCATAAGCAAAAATTATTGATAATTACAGTATGGCACGATTTTTACATTATTTATTGACAAATCTTGTATTAAGACAGAAAACTGAAGAAAAAAGGTTATTAGAAATTTACTTCAAATCTTGACCAATTAAGAGTAATTCTCAAATGTGACGTCTTACGTGAAAAGGTACCTTATGAGGGTTTCTAGTTACGGAAATATTCAATGTTGTGTAAAAATTGTGTTTTTTTTATTATGTATTTCCATTTAGTAAATTATAATTATGTTACGACACGTCTTTGCCTATCTTTATTTTTGTTATAGGAGCGTTTTCCAAAAAAAATACCGGGGTAGCTACTTTCTCAAAATATAGACTTTTGAGGTTACTCTGGCTCAGAATCGTTAGTACATTCGAACCTTATACGTAAAAAAAGTGTCCCAAAATTTGTATGGGATTTTTGTCTTTCCACTACGTCACGTTCATACAAACACTATGCAAAACGGTGACGAAATGGAAAAAAAAAATTGGGACACTTTTTTTTTACGTATAAGGTTCGAAAGTACTAACGATTGTGAGTCAAAAAAACCTCACAAGTCCATATTTTGAGAAAGTAGCTACCCCGGTATTTTTTGTGGAAAACGCTCGTAGGCGAATTAAAGGCTGAATAATATGCTTCTACAGTTTAGTACAAAAGGTACTTTATGGCGGTGTAATTTAAAAATGTTAGAAATACTTGTCGTAACTTGCTCAGTTTTTGTCCTTCATACCGCCGTGCCGTGGTATTATTTTGGCTACACCGCCAGTACCGCCACGCATCTGTCCTACTCTCACCAACACTTTACGTATCGTTCTCTCTCGGTCTTGCTGGCCGCTCGGAGTCTCAGCCGGCCGGCATGAGCAGTATTTGCTTACCTTTTCGTTCGAATAGTTGTGAGAAGTGTTCGTCGTGGATTTTAGCGTGTTTTAAATTAAAAAGATTATTTATCTTAAGTGGTCAAAAATTATAGAAACCGCCAAAAAATGTCTTTTTTCGTAATTTTTTCGAAAAAATGAATAAAAACCTTTTTCTAAAATGGTCAAAATGATAGACATTCGCCAAAAAGTGTTTTTTTTTATTTTTGTAATTTTTTTGAAAAAAAACAAGGTTTTTCTAAAATGGTCAAAAAGTTTCACGATTCGCCAAAAACACGTTTTTATGATTAAAAAAAAATGTTTTTAAGACTTTTTCTAAAAAGGTTGAAAGGGAAACATGACAAAGTGGTAAAAAATTATAGAAACCGCAAAAAAAGTCTATTTTTGTAAGTTTTTTAGAAAAAAAAATTATAAAACTTTTTCTAAAATGGTCAAAAATGATGGGCATTCGCCAGTGTTTTTTTTTATTTTTGTCAATTTTTTTAAAAAAACAAGGTCTTTCTAAAAATGGTCAAAAAGACTGACGATTCGTCAAAAACACTTTTTTATGTTTTAAAAAAATGTTTAATAATTAAAAACTTAAAAAAACGACATACAAATGTATTTATTTTTATTTTTTTTTCAATTCCGAATCTGTGGCACCCAGTGGCCCTTTCCTTCCAAATTTTCAGCTTTCTAGGATCATTTCGAAAATTTTTGCTTACCATTATGCAGGCCGCATGCTTGTTTGCCACCGTCGTGGTATAAAAAAGAAATAAGCAAAAGTTGCTAGTAAATTTTATTAATGAATTTTATCAACAGCTTTATCATTTTTGTATGTGATCCGCCATAAGGTACCTTTTCTACTAAACTTTGAACCCAATTTTTATATAGAAAAAATTAACGTACAGCAGTGAAACCAAGCTACAAATACACGTCTATTCCTATAGTTTACAATTTTGCATAAAAGAAAAAAATGATGATTTTGAAGGATTTCACAAAACCTTTCATATCTCCGTAACTAGAAACCCTCATAAGGTACCTTTTCACGTAGGACGTCACATATAATATTTGATTTTTACCACATAAAATACTAAAAAAAATAATAACTCCACAATTGTATTGTATTTTCTATACGTTTAATCGCCAGTTAAAATATTTAAAGGTATTACTAGTATTATAAAAAAAGTATGTAGCTTAAGAAAAGGAATTGCTTATTTTGCACAAAAAAATATTTTAAAATGTCGAAATTCACTCATAGAGTTTTTTTATCAACGCATTGCATACCTACGTACAAATTATTAGCTAAACAATTACACAACATTTATACTTCATACCTAATATTATATTAAAGACAGTATCCATCCTTTCATTTTTAAATTATTTTTAGCATCCACTAATCCTGGGCTGGTTTTATCGATACGTGGTATAGGTGCCGCGCAGCACTATCCGCAGCGCACAATATGGCGGACATCGCTGCTGCACTATGAGAAACTTTGTCATTGAATGTATCGTTTTGTACCCCGTTCATTGCGGCGTAAACACTGTGCTTCGCAATAATGTAACTTGTACAGCAGCAATGTAATACAATATATTAAATGACAAACATGTATAAGCTTATATGGATACAAGTCAGATTATTAGTTAAATTCATGGTTTTATTAGAAATAAATAGTATTTACCTGTGAAAAGTGATCCCATTGGTGTGGAAATTAATTAAATCACTGCGATGTTTGCAAGTAATTATTGCACAACTCGGCATTTTGGCAGAAAACAAAACTTTCACTGTGATCAGCACGCGGGCACACTCGCTAACAACGGACGGTGTACTGGCGGCAGAGTATGCACAATGAGCTTACAGCTGCGACACGGTCGCCGGCGGCTTGTCCTCTCTCTAGTATTCTATGCTCTGAGGTGGAAATAGAGTTCTGTTGATACCCCCCGGTACTGACTTTGGCACGACTTTGTCTAGATTTCATTTCTTTTTAGAGATAAAGAAGCAGCTCCATCGAGACTTGGCTAGTTTTTTACAGAATGTTTTTGATGGGATCTCATTTCTTTTTGTAAGTGATCTTCCTTTATTTATTACATTCCAATCAATTCTTTTTCTAATTTGAACTAAACTAACTTTGTAATCGCATGTATTTGTATAGGATTACCAACTTATGTGTGCAGTTGTGACTGAAATTGCAATATTTGGAGGTTTTTTAGGACTTGATAGGCTAAAAACTATGTTTTAAAATTTCAGCTCTCTAATTTTATGGGAAGTACTAGTTCTATTCTGATGATCATGAGTGAGTGAGTGAGTGAGTCAGTATCTGTCATAAATGCGAAACTTTGCTTTCGCTTAACTTCGGAACTAAATTACCTACAGACTTGCAATTTTGGATTTTAAGTATGTGATTATAGCTTACTGGATGACGAACATTTCTGCGTTCTGGTCTTATCCAGAGGTTCTCAAATAGGGGCCTGAAAATGCGGCGAAATGGTTCCAGTAAAGGATGGTACGGCAGTGTTTGCTGCCCCCAGATCTGAGACTGCTCAACTGTGAACTGCATAATGTGTTGTAAATACGAGTAGTTTTAATCAAAACGATGAAGCCCAATACCAAAATTTTGCAATATTTTAGCGAATCGACCGAAAATGAACGAACCAAATATACTTGTTTATATTGTGATATTTAACGCCACGGTTAAATAATAGGCAAGTCGGTGGAAATCGAGTTCTGTTGATAAAACAATATTATGGGAGGCTGAAAATGGCCTGAATGGCTTCGAGAAAAGGAGGGAACGGCCATGCCTTTGTTTTACTCGACTTGGCGGGGGCACTGCCGTGCCCCCATATTTTTATCCATGTCCTTACTGTGTTGTGAATTAAAATAGAAACTATTAAACTGATATACCAAGTTAATTACATATTGTTTATCACTAAATCATATCGATGTATCTTATATTTCAATGAATCAGATTACTTTTAAATATATCACTTCGATATACTAAATATTGTGGTTTACTTAAATAACTAAATCATAAGTTGTTTACATCAAAAAAGTAAAAAATATTCCAACAAAAATTTACCTGACAACTTTCTCGGTAATTTCCACCGGTAATTTACGGTAAATTTACGGGAAAGTTGGAAAAGTACGCGATGCTTTCATTTTTTCTTTATGAAAACTGTAGTGTAGTTTATTATGGTCATTTAAAAGAACCTTGTATAAAAAAAAGTAAAAAATACATAAAACTTTAACTACTTTCTCGATAATTACCGTTACGGAGAATATTACCGAGAACTTTACCCGAACTTTCTCGCTGTTCTCGTAATTTACGGTAACGGCACATCACTAGCCGGGACAAGTCCATTGCTTCGATTGTTGTTTTGTTTCGGGAGTATAGTGGTGGATCCACGTTTCGTCCACGGTAACGTAACGCGTAAAGAAGTCCTTCGGATTACGTTTTAATAGTGCCAAACACTCTTTGGAAGTAGCCACACGATTCTGCTTGTTTTCTTCAGTTAGCAAACGCGGTACCCATCGGGCCGATAACTTCCTCATGCCCAAATGTTTATGAACGATATTTTGTACACGCTCCAGTGATAAGCCACATACCTCAGCTACCTCCCTCAACTTCAGTCTACGATCGTTCATCAACATATCACGGACTTTATTGATGGTTTCCTCCGTGGTAACTTCAATTGGACGTCCTGGGCGGGCCTCATCACACACAGATGTTCTTCCATTTCTGAACTCGTTATACCACCGCTTAATTGTGGCAATCGTAGGTGAAACATCGCCATACACGCTATCTAACTCATTTTTTATTTCATCACGCGTTTTACCCTTCAAAAACAGAAAGCGAATCACTGATCGATATTGTTCTTTTTCCATTTTACACAAAAAATGCCACTTATACTGTTTAAAAAGCTATAATTCATGAATTAATTGACGGAATCATTTGAAACTTTGAAACTGTCAATTTTCCCGCGTCCAAGATGGCGGCTGTAGGTAATGACATTTTTAATATTCAGCCATACCGCATTGATTCAAGGCTCATTACTTATCATACCACCCTCGTATATAAAATCCTATTTAACATTAATATTTCCTTTAAGCAAAGAGTGCTATTTCACACTGTTTGCTTAAAGGAAATATTAAAGTTTATTTAAATTGTAAAACAAGTGTTGTTGATTATTCGAATGCCACGCTTACGAGAATTTCCATGAAAGTGAAAATTATCAACTGTAGGGCAAGTAATCCCTAATTTTCATTACTGCATGACTTAGAAGCAGCGCACGGACTTCATAGTAAACTAAACCATAGGATATCTAAGATAAGGTGTGAATTTTCCCAAACATCGATCAGCTTGATGATTAATATTTCGGGAAAATAATCTCAATTTTAGTTTATTGCTAAGTGCTGCTAGTAAACACCAATTCGCCAAATTTCTAAATCAGACAGATGACAAAAAAATCATTCACTTAAAAATTAAATAATATACAGATTGCCTATGCCTATTAATCACTAGCAATATTTTGGGTCTCATTTATACCGACCTTTTCTTCCCGATCAAATAAAGTATACTTATTTTTTGCCAGTGATTAAAAAAACAGCCTGTATATCGCGACCACAATATATATCTGTGGTTATGTAGCGAACCCAGATTGTTACAACTCAAAAATACTTACCTTTTCGAGTTCCCTTTCTATTTCCCCGGCCCGCACCACGATGGGTCCGCGCACCGCATACTGAATATTCAGTAAATTCTGATTGATATGCTCTAGAGGAGTCTTTTCTAACTTCATGTTGTCACTAATACAGGTAATCGCAGAATGCAGATTCTCGCTGCATCGCCTATGTTATATGGAAGTGATTATCATCAATTATTCCACCCTGTTTAGCTAAAAAGGCGTATCTTAATGCAAGTCTATCCATACATACGGCTTTTTGAATTTTAACGACAGTATTAAAATCTTCACGCGATTTCGCCCTTACCTACAAGTACATACGGCCTATTTTGGTATATATGAGGCACTCAATTGTTTTTAATACTTCACACGATTATGATTCATGTGTGTAAGAGTATAAGGAGTGTTTTGATGTGTTTGGAATAGTTTTGAGTCAGATAGGTGAATCCCTGGCCTTTTCCTGTATGATAAAAATAAAATCTTATATGCATGATATGATATCAATAGGTCGAAGGTTACGTATAAAGTACCGCGAACTAGTCGCAAATCAAAGACAAAAATAAATAAATATTACTTTCTCAATCGACATGAACATAACGAGTAACACATTATAAACAATTAAATTTTCGCGGTTAAAAAGTTCTACTGAAACAGTTTTTGGAAAGGATTGTTTTTCATTCTGTAATTCTATTTTTTGTTTACTTTGCTTTTTTAGTGTCTCTAGAAAGTATAGTTTGATTTTGGAGTGGAGTGTTATTAATTTATTTTATTGCATATTTGAGAAAAACACTATACAACGCGTTGCCTGTACTAGGAACAAATAATTAAAACCATGGTTGTACTCCTCAGACTGAACAACATTTGTTCAGCGATATTTAAAAATAACTTATGATTTGGTTTTTAGTACACTTTAAAGTTTAATTGAAGCCGCAATGTATTGCGATGTTAATTATGTTTGTAGCGTGACAAGCGACGTCAATTAGACTGATGGTAACGTACATTGTAAGTACTATTTAATTTGTATGAAAAAGATAAAATCTATAGATTACATAATTTTTAAAAGTTGTTGAACGAAAGTTTTATTGTTTAATGACAATCTACGTTTTAATTATTTGCTCATGTTACAGGCAACACCCGATATATACACACCTCGACATGAAAAGGGGTTGCCAGCTCTGTCTCAGTCTGATATCGTACATATTAACTGATTCATAAGAAAGACGAAAACTCAACGGCAACATGTTGAAATAGATAGCGCCCGCCAGAAAGAATCCTTCCCAGCGGTGACAGATTGATGGTTGTTTTCTCGTAAGTGCATGTAGTACAGTTTTATTTAATTAGAGTACAATTTAGTACATTTTTACTGATTCATCAGAAAGTCGAAAACTCGACGGCAACATAGTAAAATAGATAGCTCCCGCCAGAAAGTATCCTTCCTAGTGGAGACAGGTTGATCGTTGTTTTCGTTGTGTTGTATGTGTACTACATTTTTTTTAATTAACGTACAATTTAGTACATTTTTTGATGCTATTTTCAATTCGGTACGATACCATGTCTCCGCCAGAAAGTAGGTATGACACAGAGTTCCCTCGATTTTTCCAAGTTCCCATCATCAGATCATGATCTGGAAACAATAGCGCCACCTAGCAGGTATACTCTTTCAAACAAAAAAATCGTCTTAGGTTCCCCTATATATACAAATAGACACAAACGAACTCAGAACCTCCTATTTTTTGTAATGGATTCAAAAATAACGGACGTAAACATGCGATCGAGGGCTTTCTTTATTACCTCCCGTGTTGTGTACATCATTTTATGTCTACACTTGGCCAGAAAGCGGCTTTTTCCGTACGCAGCGTGCGGAAAAAGTCACTTTATGGCCAGGTGTGGCATGAAATTTATTTACCAACACAATTACAAGGTACATTACAAAAAAGAAAACTTAAACAATAATGTGAGAAAATCGATTTAGACTCAGTGATGTCGCTGGTTTTCAGTTTCCAACCATAGCTTAATATCTAAGTATCTAGACTGTAAGTTCTATTCTAAGTGAGTTAGGTGGTAGGCTCGCTACCAACACGATGGTTATTAAAACAAGGCATATTGACATTAGAATAAGAATAAATTTATTAAACAACCTATAATACAACGATGATATAGAGATAGAGAGATGACAATGAGAGGTATCCTAAATAGGGTCCCAATTTAAATTGTATAGGGTATTATTAGATTCGTTATGAAATAAGGTAAAATACTTACGTTCCATATCTACAACAATCAGCATCTACAACAAAATAAATGCTGAAAGCGATGTATTATTTGTTGGGTATCCGGAGAGCAGAACACGAGGATTCCCATATCGACATAATTGTAATCGGCGATAAGTAAATCCTCAAACTTAAGCGGCATCATTACCTCTTGAGGCGATGTAAATTGTTGTTTGGGAACTCTCAAGTTTCTGTATTTACCAATTTCTTTCTTTTGATGTTTTGAAATTTAGGTAACTCGTGAAGAAAAAAACACTGAGTTCTTGTTGAAATATCATGATCCTTTAACTATGGTATTTTCTTTTCTCAGCGGTATGCTACCCCTGCATGCTCTTTTGTTGTAACACTGCCAAAATGTGTTACGGACGTTACGGTCAGCGTTAGAGCTCCCGATATCCGTATTACACGCCGATCCGTATAACACGGATACACGGGCACCTGTAATTGATCCCGGCGGTACTAAGTTCCCGAATTACCCGAACCCGCCAAGACCGGTTTCGTGCCTGCATTCTGGTCCCAGTCCAAGTGTCTCGGCTCCGTTCGGGTATTGAATACACATCGGGCCGACCCGCTCGAGCCAGTTTGAGTTGAAACAAATCGTAGCTCTTAGAGTTAACGCATCAGACAGAACGGCACTATACGTCGAGTATGGGTCGGGCCCGCGTGTAAGATCAGTGTACCCGTATACCCGTGTACACGGATCTCAATTTCACAAGCCGAATTAATCGTGCCGAACGGGCGAGAAAACCGTTGCCGTCTAACACGAAAACGGGGACCAGGCGACGGGTACACGAAACCCGGACACGACCTCGAGCCCTAGTCAGCGTACGTACTCTTTTTGTGATATTTACGGCCATTGTAAAGCATTCCTCTTTTCGTTGGAATGAACCGAAGTTCATTCGTCTAACGATTTGATGCACTGCACTCTGAGGAATGAATGCAAGCCATAACACTATTGTCTTGATACCAGGTACTGTGAAAATATGTTTTATAAATTCCAAATACACTCACTGATTCTTATTCATGCCATTTGATAAGAAATTATATTTAAATTCGTGTGTATTATATTGATTGAATAGTAAATCAAATGACAAATGGGAAGAATTTCAAGTGACACAAATGGAAACTTTCATTTCTTTACTAAGTTTAATAAAGGGGGTTAAAACCTAGTTAACCAAGAAGTTCGATAAGTATAATAATTCTTGTTTAATAATTAATTATGAAAAAAGAATAAGGAACGTGTTTTGTAATTAACTACGAACGAAGAAAATATACTCAATTACGAAAAAACTAATCAATCCTTGTTCGATAATTAACTACGAAAAAGCAATAAATAATTCTTCCTTAGTAACCAATTACGAAACCTAAATTATGAAAACAAACTACAGGGAAAGGAGAAGATGTAGTAACTCGAATTGAGAAAGGGATGCTAAGGTGATTTGGGCATGTAGAGAGGATGCATTAAAGAAGTTTACTTAAACAGACTTCTTCCTTTCCACCACAACGCGCCCTTATCTGGGGGCACGGGAGTGCCCCCGCCAAGTCGAGCAAAACCAAGGCATGGCCGTACCATCCTTTTCTCGAAGCCATTCACGCCATTTTCAACCTTCTGTAATTTTGTGCTGGCTAAACCTAGACCCCGAGTTTTCAGGGATATATAGGGCATAATATGACTTAGATATATTCTCAATAACATTCAATTTGAACGTGTAGTTTAAGAACTAATGCATGTCAAAGTTCCTTAGTTTTGTCCCTGACTCACTGACTGATGATCATCATAATTCTAAGGTACTTCTAGCAGACCCACAGTCCACAGTCTAGTTTTTAGCCTATAAAGTCATGCAAACCTGTGAGTTTGTAATCCTATACAAATATATGCGATCAAAAAGTTACTTTTGTAGCTCAAATGGGAAATAGAATGGATTGGAATGTAAGAAATAAAGGAAGAGCACTTACAGAAAGAAATGAGATCCGTGGAGGATTCTTTATTTGAGAACGATAAAATGTGTTCCTCCACGGTTAAATAACAGGCAAGTCGGTGGAAATCGAGTTCTGTGCACACCCTTCCGGTACTGACTTGGTTGAGCATTACATCTCAAACCTTTTTTGTTGTACAAGAACTGCGTTGTGAGACTTGCATTTTTAGGGTTCCGTACCAAAATGGTAAAAAAGGAACCCTTATGGTGCGACTCTGTCTGTCTGTCTGTCTGTCTGTCTGTCTGTCTGTCTGTCTGTCACAGCAAGATATCTCAGGATCTACTGATGCTATCGACTTGAAATTTGGAATAGTGTTAAGAACCGCTAACCCGAGCTTATAGGATGTAAAAAAAATCTTGTAACTTTTTTACTTTTTTTTTAAAGGGGTCCGTAATGAGACTTTGCAAATTGAAAGTAGGGCTATTATATCGAGTGAGGTATCAAATGAAAGGGCTTAATTTGTAGATTAAAACAGTATTTTTGTATTTTTTTTTTAAATAAGTAGTTTTTGATTTATGGCGAAAAACGTTAAAAAAAATACCGTTCCCCCCCTATTATCTTCCAAGTTACTGAACAGAAAAATCTGTAATAATTACCAATTATTAATGTCATCCTATATATTAAAGGAAAAATATAACGGTTTTCCTAACTTGCACTGTTTTTGAGAAATTTGCAAAAATCTTAACACATACTTATTTGCTCCTACTAAACTAATCGCCATATAGTTTTTCTTGAACTATTCATGTATCTACTTATGAGTTTGTACGGAACCCTCGGTGCGCGAGTCCGCCTCGCACTTGGCCGGTTTTATTTTTTTGCATTGTAACGTTCTTGATGAGCCTTATTCTGTAAAATTGTGACATAATACGATAATACAACGTTACATATATATAGATACAGGAAATCAAAGTACACAGAAAAATTAAATGCCACTCGCCTGTGTACAGACCGAGAATCGAACCCGGTACCTCTGGATTTCCGGCCCAGTGACTCAACCATTCGTCCACCGTACACTCAGAAAATGCCCTCAATTCTGCTATCTACCTTGACTTCCGTATTTTTTCTGTTTTAATAGGAATTAATAGGATTCTCGGTCTGTACACAGGCGAGTGCCATTTAATTTTTCTGTGTACTTTGATTTCCTGTATCCTTAAATGTAACATGCTTGCTTTAGCTTAGTTGGTAGTGACCCTGCCTATGAAGCAAGAGGTCCTGGGTTCGAATCCCGGTAAGGGCATTTATTTGTGTGATGAGCACGAATATTTGTTCCTGAGTCATGGATGTTTTCTATGTATTTAAGTATTTGTATGTATGTATCTATTAAATATATCGTCGTCTAGTATCCATAACACAAGCCTTATTGAGCTTACTATGGGACTAGTTCGATTTGTGTAAGATTGTCCCCTAATATTATTTATTTATTTATTTATTAACATAAAAATGTGGTGTAAAATTTCCCGCATTAAAAACCAATGAAGAGACAAAAAATGTTTCTTTCATATAAAGTAATACAACGGTTTTTTTTACTAGCATTTCCATTGTAGGACTTTACAGATTACATTATGATTACGTTTCTTCTATACCATAGAGCTGAAAACACTTTGTTCTACACACATCATAAACCCTCTGTAATGCGTTCAAACACCGTAAATTACAACCAGCATAAAGATAAACTGTATTGTTGGATAGAGCAAATAAATATTCATTTCTCCAAGATCCCATCATTAGATCCTGATATTCTTGATGTGTTTTCCCTTTTAAACAACAGGAAACAAAATACAAGTGCATCTATTGCACTTTGATTGCATATTAACACAGTAATAACCGATTTTATGCCACACCTGGCCATAAAGTGGCTTTTTCCGCACGCTACGCGTACGGAAAAAGCCGCTTTCTGGCAAAGTGTAAACATAAAATGATGTACACAACACGGGAGGTAATAAAGAAAGCCCTCGGTCGCATATTTACGTCCCTCGCTTGCAGCTCGGGCTGCAAACATCTGCGATCTCGGCTTTTCTTTTTATTACCACTCTAGTTGTGTAATATACTATTTTTTCCCGCAGCCCTCACATCCCTCAGCCATGAGAATACGACGAAGAAGAGAGAAGACTCGATTTTAATATTATAGTACTAGTAAGTAAAGTATTATGTAGTAAGTTTAAGAGCCATGTCACTATCTCGTGGATAATAATGAAACATCCCAAAAAATAAACGAATTACCTAAGAGACTAATACCCAAGGGCTAAACAAGATGTAAAATTATACTTTTACAATCGTACGCGTTATTTCAATGAAAAGCGAAATTAATGGATTTTATAAAGGTACAAATACTTATCAATGTCTGACGTCATCAATACGCTATTATGTGCCATATTATCTCCATTATTATTTGCTTATTTCCTAGTAATTATAGAAATTACGATATACCTAATAATCAATCTCGGCGTAACGACGTGCTTCATAGTGCTATTTATGGACGATTTTGATAGTTTTAACCTACCTCAAAAAGGAGGAAATTAATGTTCAATAGGTACGTACCCCAAAACTTCATAATTTATAAAGCCTTTTAATTTTATGTCAAGACTAGTTTCAGTTTGGTCCCATTTGTTTAAAACCCAGTTCCCCGTAAGTGACTCATGCCACCCCCGGGTGCCCGACTCGCTTATACCGCCACTTTTTTTTAGGTGTGGGCCGGGGGCGCCTTATGTCGAACCAGGTCGGACTAGGTGGGGGCCAAAGCGCCTGGGGTCGAAACAGGGCCACCTTGAAGTTACGGTGATTGCTCAAAGTGAGCAGCGGACCAGCGGGAAGGTTGAATCGGATCAACCTTTCCGGTGGCGAATGCACTAGTCTCAAAACGCACTATTAGTCAATACACTCTAATTTCGAAAACCCCTCTTCTCATAAGAAACTAGGCCCAAAATACCGTATCTCCAAAAAGGCTCATTCTCGATTTACACGAGAACCATTGAGAACTAGTCCCAAAATACACCTTTCCCAAAATACCCCAAATTGTGTTCACCTGTGCGTGGCGTAATACTTTATTCTCATAATGCATAGGTCTCAAAACATTCTAGTTCCAAAATGTGTGTGTGTGTTTTGAGACCTATGCATTATGAGAATAAAGTATTACGCCACGCACAGGTGAACACAATTTGGGGTATTTTGGGAAAGGTGTATTTTGGGACTAGTTCTCAATGGTTCTCGTGTAAAGAGTGCAGTGTGGGAATAGCCATATAGCAGGACTAGCAAATGCCCGCATTGGGGGCCCCGCGCCCACTCGTTATGTAATTCGTCACGTATAAAATTACCGGTCAATCGGTATTTAAGCATATCTAAGACCAACCAAGCGCCTCTTTGAAGAAATGCTACAGCCCCGCGCTGGCTTGATCCGGCACTGGTCACGAGTGGCCCCACTGGCCACATTCGACTTAAACCCCAAGGACCTTAAAATAAATAGCCAGACGGGGCCTCGCCAACTGATAACTGCGAGGCTACGTCCGGTTATTTATAAGGTCCTTGGTTAAACCTCTATGGTTTTAAATAGTATTAAAACACATTCAGTCAACCAATTTAATTCCTAGGCCAGGCCTTTTATAACAGATGTGGAGATATAAATATTTGCAAATCCTAATATCCCCACTATAATTATGCTGTGGGTCCACGAGTACTTGAAAATCCTGCTGGACCCTCTAGTGGAACCTAGCAGTGGAATCAACGGTCCGTAAGGGTTTTTTTTTTGTTTTTACATGTTATTTTTTTATTCGAGTGAAAAGAAAATTACATAATATCAATAAAACCACACACAGTACAGACCTGTGCAGATCACATCTTCCCGCCGCCCTCACGCGCGATAGAATCACCACCTAGCCCGATCATATCGAGGTGGACCGGACAAGGTGACCTGGTTCGACCCCAGGCACCCCCGGCACCCACCCAGTCCGACCAAACTCAGGGTGGTCCGGCTAGCGACCTGGTTCGACTCCAGGGAACGCCACGGCCGACCACCCGGTCCGAAAATCGCTACGCCCATGCATGGGTTGCGAGTTTGTCAGATGCTAAAAAAAATAAACCGGTCAAGTGCGAGTCGGACTCGCGCACCGAGGGTTCCGTATAAACTCATAAGTAGACCAACCTTACGACTAACAGCAACCCTGCCTTAAACCCACCTTAGCCCTATTAAACCAGGAAAAATCTTAACAGCGCGATGCAGCGTATGCTACAGCGACATCTATTGATACTAAATAGCGCGTAAATTTTACTTGTAATTTAAATTTAAACGTTACTGTTTGTTATTGGCTGATTGAAATAATTGTTTGTCAACTAAGTTAGTTCTCATGTATAATTTTTCATGAAGGAATCATGTTTTGAAGCACACTTTTGTGTATTAAATTAATATTGCTGCCACAAGCTACCTTATTTTAGATTTGTGTCCCTAGCTGGCGCTAGTGGTATTTCATTTTTCTACTCCTGTACTGTTATCTGTCTTTTACTTGGTCACGAACACTAATATAAGAACATATATAATATGAGTTCAGAGAAGTCTATACTCTATTCCCCATAACAGCACTAGTGTCGTTATAGCCACTTTACGTTATTGCTAGCAACCACAGACTTCTAAATCTAGGTTAAACTGAGGTCAAGGATTAAGCGCTCAATTTTAACTTTACGGTAAAAATGCACAACTACCAACTTAACAAACAATTAAAATCCTACGGCTTTTAAGAAAAACAAAACTTTCTGAACTAAATTCATTGATGCCAACATAAAAACAAAAGTATTTTTAATATATTCACTGCGTGTCAACTTCATTTAAAAAATAAAAAGTTTACCATAGACACATACTGACAGTCATACGTCATATTTGCCTTCTTTGCAGGTTATGCCTTGTTTGTATTTTATAATTTTAAAACCTGTCGTAGAAAAAGTATTGTATGCAACGTTGTATAATTAAGTCAAAAAACGCTCATTGCGTCTCTATTTGCGATACTCGCCGCATTCGCGGCTCGTATCGCAACTCACGCAATTCGCATTTTTTGAACCTTCTTATACAACTGTTGCATAAAATACTATTTTATGGTATTTACTAGTGTCAAATTTCCTAACATACTCCTTTTATAGAGTTTTTAATAATTATTGTTACTTTATGTTTTTTTCCCGATTCCTGATGAGTGATCATTGTATTTAATAGACATTTTTTATGTAATCTGAAATAAACCATCGCTTAGTTTTGCTACTCTCTGCTAGATGGCTCTCGTAGGGAGGGTAGAAGGAATATATATTTTAAGAAGTTTGTAAATTTAAAAAAAAATATTCAAGTTAGGAAGAGAAAATATAACGGTCTTCCTAATAATAATCCTAATAAGTAGATACATGAATAGCTTAAGAAAAACTGTATGGCGATTAGTTTAGTAGGAGCAAATAAGTATGTGTTATGATTTTTGCAAATTTCTCAAAAACGGTGCAAGTGAGGAAAACCGTTATATTTTTCCTGTAATATTTAGGACGACATTAATAATTGGTAATTATGACACATTTTTTTGATCAGTAACTTCGGAGATACTATTATCTCGGGGGAATGGTATTTTTTTAAACTTTTTTCGCCATAAATCAAAAACTATTTATTTAAGAAAAAAAATTAAAACGGTATTTTAATCTACAAATTAAGCTCATTCATTTGATACCCTACTCGATATATTAGCCCTACTTTCAATTTTGAAAATCCCATTACGGAGCCCTTTAAAAAAAAAGTAAAAAAGGTACAAGTTTTATTTTATATCCAATAAGCTCGGGTTAGCTACTTTTAACACTATTCCAAATTTCAAACCGATTGCAGCAGTAGTTCCTGAGATATCTGGCTGTGACAGACGGACAGACAGACAGACAGAGTCGCACCATAAGGGTTCCTTTTTTACCATTTTGGTACGGAACCCTAAAAAAGCGATAGAATCAGAAATGATGATATCCGATGACCGATAGCCGATGGGTAGAATAACGTTGCGATAAGGATACGAATTATTATTATTATTGTTGTAGGTTTGGGCCTTTTATATGCCGCTTCGACCATTGCTGATCTATTGTGGCAGCCCTTTTGTTATATCTCACTGCAGAGGCCCGTTGAGTCTAGAAAGTTCCAGATTCTTTGGGCAGTGAGTAGTTGTATCTCATCCGGAAACAGGATACGAATGTTTTTCATGTCTATCTTTTTCTATTATCGCACATGATGTTGTCAACTTTCCAAACTGTGGCGAAGTGGAGGGCCACAGAAATAGGACATTACACAACTAGGGTGGTAAAACAGAAAGGCCGAGATGGCAGATGTTTGCGACCCGAGCTGTAAGCGAGGGACGTAAATATGCGATCGAGGGCTTTCTTTATTACCTCCCGTGTTGTGTACATAATGTTATGTCTACACTTGGCCAGAAAGCGGCTTTTTCCATACGCGTAGCGTGCGGTAAAAGCAACTTTATGGCCAGGTGTGGCATAAAAGTAATAGTAAGAAGTTTCTCTTAACAAAAGTGACGTTCGGAGCCGACCGCCGGACGGAACGCACCGGATCCGACCGTCCCGCTCTATCGCATAACGCGGGCCCTTTCCGGTCACTGCCTAAGCCCATCCGGACGGGCAAAATGTAGTACTATTAGCCACGCGGCAAAATCGCGGAGTGAGCCACTCCTGACTTCGCTGTCCATTTGTTTTCGCACTACATTACATCTTTCTGCGTTTACATTCGATCCCCGAATTTTTGTGACCGTCAAGATAGCGTACAGTCGCCATCAGATATATCTGAGCTGTCAGTGTACTCATAAATATCTGAACACTGCTCTAATGCTATGAAAATAGAGCCGTGTTCAGATATTTATGAGTACACTGACAGCTCAGATATATCTGATGGCGACTGTACACCGTAAAGGTATCCAGAATCTGATGCTGCCAATAAATAGTACCCAATTAGTACCGACGAAATACCTCTCTAGGTGAAAAAAATAGTAGCCTCAAACTTTTCGAAATATAATGCCTGTTCACGGCAGTGGCGTGGCGTAAAAGATATCCTAGGGCAAGCCGGTGCAGATTTGGCGTACATTTTCCTTAAGAGCTCCAGAATAAGGTGGTCAAAAGCCTGATATTAGGTAAGCCGGTAGGAATCGAGTTGTTTGGACGCCACGCCACTGGTTCACGGTGTACGCTACCGGGCCGTGAAGCTGGCGTATACCGCTTGTATCTCTGAAACGGCTTTGTTTACGGAAACGCTTTATATCTCAAAAAATAGTACCCAAATAGTACCCTATGTGTGCGTGTGGATTGAGTGAGCACCCTTCTGAAATAAAAAAAAACATCCTGTTCATTTAGTAAGAGTTCTAAAACAATTGTAAAATTGGTCTACTCACATGGCCCACAATTGCCCAAATACACGCTCGTGAAAAACATCGCAAATACGATCTGGCTGCAGAAGATCTTAGAGCTTCATTTACTCCCCTTGTGGTCTCTTGTGATGGCGTTGTCGGAACTGAATATGAATCCTTCATAAAAAAAACATGTCTTAAGCTATGTGAAAAATGGTCCAAGCCACACTCGCAAATAATAAACTGGATCAAAGTCAAAATACAAATATCAATCATCAGAGCGGTCTCTATTAGAATCAGGGGAACGAGAAGAAAGATAGGAAGATTTGGATGCGAAGATGGCTGCGGAATACCCATCCTGGAGCACTAGATTTCTCCTCTTTTTACTATATTTTACCATACTCTGTTTATTAATTTGTATTATTTAACGCAATAAAAACATATATAGACTATTGTAAAACTAAATCTCTGTATTTGTAAAAAGATAAATCAAAAGATATAACCTTTAACGTGTGCTCACTCAGTTCTCACCAACTACCAACGAAATCAGGGAATTTATTCATTTAACATATAATATTTATATACGATTTTTTAGTAAAACCTGTGCTAACTTACCTTTATAATTTGTAGATCACCTAGTAACGTATTTAAGATTTTACAAATAATTTCTTATGCTCACTCAATCCGCACACTTTCGAAAACCCGATTTCTGATGAAAAAACTGAAGATTTAAACTGCTATATATGTGTATATTTTAGTAAAACTAATCTGGGAATTTGTAAAATACAAAACGAACCACTAACGTGGCAGGTTTTTGGATAATAAATGTTTGTTAATGCTCACTCAGTCCACACGTTACAAGTAAGTTAAAAATGTAAATATCTCAATATTTGTAGTATTACATAAACTATAAATTACTTCAACTTTTAGTAAAAATTTTTACTATATATCCACCATCTAATATTTTATATTCGTTGTCTGTTTTTAAAGATATTCAATTGCAATTTTTCTAATGTAAGTAGATCGATTAGGTTGACCACACTTTATTATATTATGGTCATATCCATGAATTAAATTTTAAAGTAAACAATTGTTTTGATTAGGTTAGTACATGCTTATTACAATTAAGAGTTACCTGATCCGTAATTATTACCTTTCATTTACTGTAAAAGATTTAATCCGAGTTCAAAAAATAAAAATAAAATATCTTTGAATGTCAAAGTGACGTACCAGGGGTAGTAACCTTTTTGATCTCATATATTTTTTAAATGAACTGTATTTTGGATATGACCATAATATAATGAAGTGTGGTCAATCTAATCGATCTACTTACATTAGAAAAATTGCAATTGAATATCTTTAAAAACAGACAACGAATATAAAATATTAGATGGTGGATATTTAGTAAAAATTTTTACTAAAAGTTGAAGTAATTTATAGTTTATGTAATACTACAAATATTGAGATATTTACATTTTTAACTTACTTGTAACGTGTGGACTGAGTGAGCATTAACAAACATTTATTATCCAAAAACCTGCCACGTTAGTGGTTCGTTTTGTATTTTACAAATTCCCAGATTAGTTTTACTAAAATATACACATATATAGCAGTTTAAATCTTCAGTTTTTTCATCAGAAATCGGGTTTTCGAAAGTGTGCGGATTGAGTGAGCATAAGAAATTATTTGTAAAATCTTAAATACGTTACTAGGTGATCTACAAATTATAAAGGTAAGTTAGCACAGGTTTTACTAAAAAATCGTATATAAATATTATATGTTAAATGAATACATTCCCTGATTTCGTTGGTAGTTTGTGAGAACTGAGTGAGCACACGTTAAAGGTTATATCTTTTGATTTATCTCTTTACAAATACAGAGATTTAGTTTTACAATTGTTTTAGAACTTTTACTAAATGAACAGGGTGTTTTTTTTTATTTCAGAAGGGTGCTCACTCAATCCACACGCACACGTACCCTATAGCTCTAAAATTTCATTTCTCTGGCTATCTAGAAGCCGAGATATTTATGAGAATGTGATATCTTATTAGGACCGTGCAATGGACCACCACAATACAGTGGACTCAGTGAAGCTTGCTAGAGTCCGATGCATGCGGGCGGCACAAAACCGGGCGTGGTAGCGTTCCTTGGGGGAGACCTATGTCCAGCAGTGGAAGTCTTTCGGAAGATAACTATATTATAATAGGAACAGTCAGTGATAACAAGTTAAATAAAAGATTGTAAAAAAATATGCACATATATTTTTGTTCGTCTTATTGCTGTCGCCGCCAACTAGCTTAAATAGCTATTTGGATATCTGCCTAGCCTTTTCATTAAACACACTCCGTATTTTAGGTTAAGTTTGTTAGTCAGCTTGTGCTCAGCTCAGAGCAGAAATAGAAGCCCCGGCAGCGGAGCTTTGTCGACCTGCTTAGTGAAAATGCTAGGCAGTTAGCCAAATGGCAAATTAAACCAGTTGGCTCCGACATTGCTATGAAATAAGGTATAGACATTAAAAAAAAAAACAGAAACATTTGCCATATTTTATTAAACTTCAACAATGCGTAACAATAGCTTAACTAATGATTTGGGTCGGGAATGTCTACAGCCGATTGCTAATATAACATATAAATAGTGATGCACAATTATTTCACTAATTAATAGAATTTGTAAACTTAAAGGATTCGATTCCATCGATTTTTGACCAGAGACTTTTCACCTTACATTTAATGCAGCACTTTATACGAGGAACCATTTAGAATGTAACTAAAATATTATTGTCTTGGACGTTGGTCACATGGCACGCCGACTAGACTTACATTGAAAACTTAAGAAAACTGAATTTTTAATAGAAATTAATTTACCTTACGTTCTACTCTAATTTAATTACAATGAACAGGGTTGCCAATTTACAGAAACACTTTTAATTTACAATATTTTTTTACAAGAACTACTATGATCAAAATGTTGGTTTTATTTATTACGGAAAATCACTATGTATCATTCGGTAGCATAATTTAGCCTCCAAGCGAAAGTGCTGTTTTTTGCTGATTTTATAAGTAAAATTAATTAATAAACTGTTCAGTAGAATACTGTGTATTATGATAATTTATCATCTCTTCATCACATCTATAATTTTACTAACAGGGTCAATCAACTTTCTTGTTTGTTATTTTGTCCCGTTGTCCAAGAGACAACAGTGTCAAGAGTTTCTTAAAAAACTGTTATATATAATGTATGCTACTAATGTGCATAGGAGATGGTCCATAAAGCTTATAACTATGACAAAAATGTACGTTTCATTAATTTTAACTGTAGAACTCATAGAAAATCATGGTTTTTTTTTTATACAACTAGGGTGGCAAACAAGCGTACGGCCTGCCTGATGGTAAGCAGTCACCGCAGCCTATGGACGCCTGCAACATCAGGTCATTACGTGCGCGTTGCCGACCCTTTAAGAACCTATAGATCTTTTAGACCTGGGGATGTAACCATGGCAACGCGGTACAAGCAAAAGTTGATCGACCAACAATACCCGAAGGATTACACAATTTCGACTACCCTACATACAAACAATCCTTTATTGCTTTACAACACTTACACCCCGTTTCACAAACATTCATTAACTCTAATGACATGTTAAAATTATTGCATCGTGGTTTCTGCAAAGAACCGCGTATTTTTACTGACAATATTAAACTTATTGTCTCATGTCATGACCTGACCGCGTATATGACTTTTGACAGCATTAAATTTAATGAACGTTTGTGCAACTCAGCGATAATTGCAATTCGTTTACATACACAATTCCTATACCTACTATTATAGTCGAAACATCGTACAATATATCATACAATAAGTTTATCTCTTTCTGATAGAGTACGTGTGAAAGAGACAGGGCCAAGGGTTTGTAAAATATCGATTCCATCATGATTTTCATTTATATCTTGAGATAGTTAAAACGTCTATAAAATCTTTAATAGACAAATCGATCAAGCTCGAATCAGGCTACATGATTCTTCCAACAATTTAATATGTAATGTTCGGTATTGTTTAAAGTTTTATCATTAATATCAATAACTGATAAATTACACAAATGTAAAATAATCGCAAAAATCCAGGCGATATTAAAACCAAAAACTAACTAGGTATACAAATAGTCCTAAAGTGATGTTACTATATTTCTATAGTCCTATTGACTAAATAGCTCGCCACTGTCACTACTAATTGAGTAAATAAATCCACAAAGCTTTTTGCTAATAGGCGCTTTCGTAAAACGGGCAGTGAGGCACCTTTATAAGGTTTTCTAAAGTTATGAAAAATGCAAGGAACGTAATAGTATGTTACACACCTAGGGCGGTAATATCATGAACGCAGTTCGTAGCACGAGTCGCAGGCGAGGGCTATAAATCAAAGCCTCCAGTAAGACAGGCATAAGAAGTCAAACATGAGCCAAATTGTACTAGTATTCTTGAAATGCAAAAAAGCGCAAGTCCCAATATGAGACTTGCGCTCGTTTAAATCTGGCTTATTGCCTTTCTTACAAGAGCTACTGAAATATGCGGCCTTCTTTAGTCCCGCCCCTGGTGTGTACACAATTCTAAGTCTTCCTCTGACCAGAAAGTGGAATTTACTCCCACTTATGGCCTGGGGTGATGTAAAATAACATGGTCCTTAGTACAAAAAGCGTACACTATTAGATATGCACACAAAAGTCAACCAAACTGAATTCTTTTACGAATCTGGTGTTGACATTTTGATGCAAGTCGCCCTAAATAGTTTGATAATCATTAATTAGTCTGCGATTTCTGTCTTTTCAATTTTATTTTTGACTTTTTGAACACCTTAAAGAAGCAGAAAATCACATACATAAGGTAAATTTGAACTACCTACATTTCAGCTTAATATTAATCCATAATTTTTGTTTCTTTATCTGTATATTATTGGGTCGTATACGACGTCAGTATTTATTTATAGGAACTATAAGGTAATTTCTGTTCCCAAGCAAAAGATACTAATTTGCCGATTGTCAAATGCAAGGACAATTTCAACAAAAAAATGCAATTTTTTAATGTGCAATTTTCTGCGAATTTCATGTTATTTCATTTCCTTATTTTCATTTAATAAATACAAATACTTAAATACATAAAAAACATTCAAGACTCAGAAACAAATTTAATCACAAAAATAATATTTGCTCTTACCGGGATTCTAACCCAGGACCGTCACCTTCGTAGGCAGTCATTAACCATTAGGCTAAACCGGTCGTCAAACGCATTAGTTTCTAGTATATATCTTGTTTATTTAAGGATCTCTGTAATTTTTTGGTGTGCAATTGTGTGTATTGTATTGTAAATGCAATGTATGGACGATGGTGTTCAAAAAGTCAAAAGCCACTTAACCTCGGGTTTAGGAGTGCTCCTGGGTGAACTTCTGGTGGAAGTCCTTGAAGATGCGCAGCATCTCCTGCAGCAGGTCCGGCTGCGGCAAGATGGTTGTGCGGAAATGGTATGTTCCTGGACGTTGCCCGAACCCTGAACCGGGGACTATGCAGATGCCTATGGGACAATACAAAATTAAATTTACCGACTTCAAACGAATATAATAAATAAATATTAGGGGACAATCTTACACAAATCGAACTAGCCCCATAGTAAGCTCAATAAGGCTTGTGTTATGGATACTAGACGACGATATATTTAATAGATACAAATACTTAAATACATAGAAAACATCCATGACTCAGGAACAAATATTCGTGCTCATCGCACAAATAAATGCCCTTACCGGGATTCGAACCCAGGACCTCTTGCTTCGTAGGCAGGGTCACTACCAACTAAGCTAAAGCGGTCGTCAAACAGGAATATGTCTATTTAATTGATAAATGCAAGTTAATACGTAAATTAACGAATCAATTTTTTTTAATTATTATTTATTATTGAATTGAATTGATCACATTTATTTCAGGTCCGTTAGACGCATATAAAATTTGGTTAGTTACGTTACGCTTCACTTACAGGTATGTTAGTAACAATAGTATATCAATAATTAATAATAATTAAAACACAATAAAATCATTATAAAACAATGCACATTCAAAATAAATTAACATTAATAATTTAAATCCAAAACATTGCCGACAGAATCTTAATTATGCAATGTAATCACTAATATTATTGCTAAACTGCATTGCTATTGACGTGTCCGGGTTTCAAGCTCCAAAAATCCGGGGATTTACCCTTTTTGTCCTAGGTGTCAAATTTTGGAGATGGCAGCCCTACATTTCGGTAGTATCATATTTGATGGGTCGTTTTCAAAAAAGATGTCCGTGGTTAGGGTTTTATTACTTTTATTTAACATTTTGTTCTTTTGTGTAACGTAATTTACCATACAATTACAACACTGATGATGACACTGTTACTTTCGTTACACAAAGGGACAAGATTAACATTTTGTTTAATGAAGCTTAACTGTGGACATCTTATTTTGAAAATGACCCTGATACCGTATGCACCTAACGGTTAAAGTTGTCAAAAAGAAGCGTGTCACAGAACTGACGGTTAGTGTCAAACTCCATACATTTCGTCACGGACTGACAGGTTAGACCAGTGGTGGGCAAAGTACGGCCCGCGGGCCATCTCCAGCCCGCGGGAGGGTTTAATCCGGCCCGCCGGCGGTCCTTCGAATTATAGTAGTACTTATATGGCTCCTGATAAAATTTTTGCTATAGTTCTGGTCCTCGACTGAAATTTCTTATATTTTCTGGCCCGCCATGAAAAAACTTTGCCCACCACTGGGTTAGACGGTATTTGAACATAGCTTAAGGTTCACCTGACCGTAGATTTTAAAATAAAAATGCCCACTAACCAGTCTGTTCAAGCAGTTTGAAGGCGTAATAGACATCGGGGGCCTTGCCGGCCGCCTTGGCCGCTTCGATCGCCTTCTTTGGTAGCTGAATACTGGGAAACGCGTACATTGCGCCCTGAAAATTACATTATAAATTAGAACGACTATTGATACAAAGGTCAAAGAGTAAAATCGTTATAAATTTATTACCACATACATAACAAAACAATAGTCAAATATAGTACATTACTGCAGAGGCCGGGAAGTAAGGGGTTGCCGGCCGAGTAGCCTACATATAGCTGGCCGAGCGAAACGAGGACAGATAGTTACGAGGCTGGCAACCCCATTTCCCGCCGAGGTTAGTATAGTGCTTTTCTCAAATATGCAATGAAATAAATTAAAAAAAAAAACTCCATGTAATCAAACTTTAATTTCAAGAGAAACTAAATAAACTATACCTAACAAGATGGATTTTTAAATATACACGCACGTTTCTGAACGAAACGTTAGGATTAATATCTATTCTTGTCGATTGTCACTATCAAATCACTATGAAATTTCCTTCCCAAAAGCTGTTTCAGTTCACATTTTTACCGCGAATATTTAGATGAAATGTTGTATGAAAGTTTGTGAAATGTGTGAAATGTTTGTCAAGCCGGAAACGCGGTACTTTGCGGCCTATTATTAGGCACGTAATGTCAACATTTCATTGCATGTTTGAGAAAAATTATAAATTTAAAAAATCACAAACACTTTTGCGTTTAGTGTTGCAAATGTGTGCAGTGACCACTTTCCACCAGGTTAAGGCAGTAAGAAAATAAAGGTTGCTGCACACATAACAGCTCGGAACCGGTCTCGGCGATCATTATGGCTCGCCTGTTGAGACAGTCCAGTAACGCTCTTTTTCTCGACTCAAACCAGATAATGTTGGGTACTGTACCTGTACAACATTGCACTTGAATCCCTCCATAGTGTTGAAGGTCTCGGCGATCATTATAGCTCGCTTATTGAGAGTCTAGTGCCGCTGTTTCCTCGAATAAAACCAGAGAATGTTGGCTACTGTACCTGTACAACATTGCACTTGAATCCCTCCATAGTGTTGAAGGTCTCGGCGATCATTATAGCTCGCTTATTGAGAGTCTAGTGCCGCTGTTTCCTCGAGTAAAACCAGAGAATGTTGGCTACTGTACCTGTACAATATTGCACTTGAATCCCTCCATAGTGTTGAAGGTCTCGGCGATCATTACAGCTCGCTTATTGAGAGTCTATTACCGTTGTTTCCTCGAATAAAACCAGAGAATGTTGGCTACTGTACCTGTACAATATTGCACTTGAATCCCTCCATAGTGTTGAAGGTCTCGGCGATCATTACAGCTCGCTTATTGAGAGTCTATTACCGTTGTTTCCTCGAATAAAACCAGAGAATGTTGGCTACTGTACCTGTACAATATTGCACTTGAATCCCTCCATAGTGTTGAAGGTCTCGGCGATCATTACAGCTCGCTTATTGAGAGTCTATTACCGTTGTTTCCTCGAATAAAACCAGAGAATGTTGGCTACTGTACCTGTACAATATTGCACTTGAATCCCTCCATAGTGTTGAAGGTCTCGGCGATCATTACAGCTCGCTTATTGAGAGTCTATTACCGTTGTTTCCTCGAATAAAACCAGAGAATGTTGGCTACTGTACCTGTACAACATTGCACTTGAATCCTTCCACAGTGTTAAGTCTCGGCGATCATTACAGCTCGCTTATTGAGAGTCTAGTACCGCTGTTTCCTCGAGTAAAACCAGAGAATGTTGGCTACTGTACCTGTACAACATTGCACTTGAATCCCTCCATAGTGTTGAAGGTCTCGGCGATCATTATAGCTCGCTTGTTGAGAGATTCCAGAACCGCAGTCTTTTCCTCGAGCCACAGGGGATAGGACGGGTCGCCTTCGGAGGGTGGTTTAGCCTGAGATAAATTTAAACAATGGGTCAATTACAGAAAAAATGTACCTTTTACTTTTTTTGTCTGATCATGGTGTGTCTTATACCATTTTACTCAGAATCATGAGCACTTTCATTTATGAAATAAAGAAAAGCCTGTCCAAAATGCGATCGAGGGCTTACTTTATTACCTCCCGTATTAGGGTTCCGTACCAAAATGGTAAAAAAGGAACCCTTATGGTGCGACTCTGTCTGTCTGTCTGTCTGTCTGTCTGTCTGTCTGTCTGTCTGTCTGTCTGTCTGTCTGTCCGTCTGTCACAGCAAGATATCTCAGGATCTACTGATGCTATCGACTTGAAACTTGGAATAGTGTTAAAAGTTGCTGACTCGAGCCTATTGGATAGAAAAAAAATCTTACACCTTTTTTACTTTTTTTTTAAAGGGGTCCGTAATGGGATGTGGAAAAAGAAAAGTAGAGCTATTATATCGAGTGGGATATCAAATGAAAGGGCTTAGTTTGTAGATTCCAAAACCATTTTTGTTTTTTTTTTTTAATTTTGTACTTTTTGATTTATGACCAAAAACGTTCAAAAAAATACCATTCCCCCCCTATTATCTTCGAAGTTACTGAACAGAAAAATTTGTAATAATTACCAATTATTAATATCATCCTAAATATTACAGGAAAAATAAAACGGTTTTGCTAAATTGCATCGTTTTTTAGAAATTTTGAAAAATCGTACACATACTTATTTGCTCCTATTAAGCTAACGGCCAGACAGTTTTTGTTGAACTATTCACGTATCTACTTATGAGTTTGTACGGAACCCTCGGTGAGCGAGTCCGACTCGCACTTGACCGGTTTTGTGTATATCGTTTTATGTCTACACTTGGCCAGAAAGCGGCTTTTTCCGTACGCGTAGCGTGCGGGAAAAGCCACTTTATAGCCAGGTGTGGCATAATAGTACATTACACAACTAGGGTGGTAAAAGAAAGTCTTTATTACCTCCCGTCCCTCCCTCGCTTTCAGCTCGGACAAACATTTGCGATCTCGGCCTTTCTTTGTTTTACCACCCTAGTTGTGTAAATTACACAACTAGTGGCCCCCCTAGCGGCTTTTTCCGTACACGTAGCGTGCGGTAAAAGCCACTTTATGGCCAGGTATGGCATAAACAAAATACTCACTACTACGTCCACCGCCGTCTGTCCTAACACTGTGGGACACAGCATGGCCGATATGCACTGAAAAATAAATCATACATTTAAATCACTAAGAGTCCATATCCCTTACTCTTCGTACATAACTGAGTTACATTACTATAGCTTGGCAACTTCGTTGGTGACACTCACATGTGTGATTTTTGTTATGTGCAGCCGTAATAGGGTATTTGACAACAATCAAAATAAATTCATTAACTCTAACCAGCAAATTACGCTTCCAAAACAGCCCGGATAAAATCATTGAAACTTATTTTCGTGCCGTCAACGATTTTACAATGACGAAAACTAATAATAAGGCACCATGTTGAGCATGACGTCACAAGCACGTCACAAGATAGTATTTCATACTAAACTGCATACTTTCGGAGCGTTTTGACACTTCATAAAAAGAAGCTGATTTGAACTGTCATCAAGTAGCCTATTACTTACACAACACAAGTTATCGCCAACACGAACGGGGGCATCCGGAGGCTGCCTCCGTCGGTCGCCGTTCGTGTTGGCGGTAACTTGTGTAAGTACTTATGGCTGCACATAAAAAAACACACATCGATACATTTAGACTCAAAGGGCGTAAGCTCCATTAGAACCTACGGCGTTTACGTCCTTTGAGTCTAAAGGTATCGACATGCGAGTGTCACCAACGAAGTTGCCAAGCTATAGCAAAGTATAAAGATAAAATATTCGTCGTACAAAACCAGGTAATATAGATATAGCAAGAAACCTATCGTCTTTGCACACATATATACAATGACAGTTATGTATAGTCCGTACAAACTTACTTAGGTGTGTAACGTGCTTAGAGCATAAGGTAGCTTTTGGCTTGCGTTCGTTTGCCAGCATTTGACGACCCCTTTAGCTTAGTTGGTAGTGACCCTGCCTAAGAAGCAGGAGGTCCTGGGTTCGAATCCCGGTAAGGGCATTTATTTGTGTGATGAGCACGAATATTTGTTCCTTAGTCATGGATGTTTTCTATGTATTTAAGTATTTGTATCTATTAAATATATCGTCGTCTAGTATCCATAACACAAGCCTTATTGAGCTTACTATGGGGCTAGTACGATTTGTGTAAGATTGTCCCCTAATATTTATTATTATTATTTATTATTTGATCTTAAAGTTTGTGCGGACTATACGAGGAAGTATAAATTCTTCCTACATGACATGACACATGTTCGCGTTCTTAGTAAGCGAACTCCATATCACCTTTTCTCCATTTTCCATCAGCTGAGATCGAGGTCAAACGCGAAGCCATTAAACCATAAGAAAAAAATAATAATTAAAAAAAAAACCTTGTAGAGGTGGGCCTGTACGCCCTTATCGAAGTTGACCAGTTCCATCCAGCCGCCGCGGAGGCCGCACTCACCCATGTAACCTATAGGCAAAAAAAAATATAAACGTATTTGAACATTGAAAAAATAACTGGCCAAGAGCATGTCGGACCATGCTCAGTGTAGGGTTCCATAGCCGTAACTATAAGGTAAAAAAAGTACAACAACAAAAGAGCGTATCTTCATAGCAATTACGTCCTTTTGTTGAGAAGCGCAGTTTATCGGCAATAACTCAAAAACGGTACATTCGATCTTGTTGAAAATAATTTTCGTTGTAAGTAAGCGTTACCTTCGTGATTTTTTTCATATTTTTCGGACGCACGGTTTAGAAAATAGAGGGGGGGACACAATTTACACAACTTTCGGAGCGATTATTTCCAAATACATTCACTTAATCAAAAACATTACTTAGGAACCTTATAGTGATTTTTAAAGAGCTGTCGAACTATGTACCACACGTTGATATTTGCTGAAAAAAAAAATTTACTGTCTTTAACATGTATGGAGTGCCCCCCCTAAAAATATTTATTTTAATTATTTATATATCAAACTAAGTAGCGGCTCATAAAAGACACCTATATTCCAAATTTCATCAATATCCATCATGTAGTTTTTGAGTAAAATGCCTGTGACATACGGACAGACAGACGGACGGACATGACGAAACTATAAGGGTTCCGTAAGGGGAAATATTAATTTTATTATTCTTGATACGCAAATAAAAAAAAACTTACATTGTCAATATAATATATGAAAGCTAGCAAACCAATCTATTTTGTGAAAATGTCACATTAAACTGTTTACTTGACTGACACTGACACGACATATTATATTCGTAATTAGAAAACCGTAGTGATAGCTTTTTACAAAGAGGTTATCATTTCAAGGGTCGATTTGACAAGACATTATATGTCTTAACTTGACGTGACTTGACATTCAACACTATCGAACTAAAGTTTCGACCTTATTGCATTATGAATGTTCTAACAACATTTAATGGAAATGGGTCCCAAATTAAAGCTCGTGACTGTACCTTTTGTTCGGAGAAAAACTACCGTATACCGTGACTTAGTACTACAAAAAATAATTGAAGTTCCAACCTTTGCTGATAGACATGAAGGAAGCCAACTCCAGTTCATCCGTGTATGGGGCGCCTAATTCTCTGAGAATCTGAAAATATCACTTATAATGAATATAAGTTTCTGTCAAAAATGTTTTTGAGACAAGCTTTCATTGCCGATTTTGTATAATCGCAAACTGCACATCAAACTAATCAAATGAGCCCAAACACCACGAATTTATCTTGTGTAATTTAGATGATAGTATGAGTATCATCAGGCTACATCAGCTCAGCTTTATGTCATAATAATATTGCATTTCCATCTGATTTACATACCCTTGCAAATTTTCAGCTCAATCGGAAGCCGGGAAGTGGGTCAAATTTAACTTGCAAGATTTTATTACAGACAGGTGAAACTTAAATAAAATTAAAAATAACCGCCTTCTAACCTCCACTATATTAACAAATGCAAGATATACTATAAACAAATTACTATAGGAGCATTCCATTAAAATATTTCGTAAGGGACACCACCGTTCTAATACTTCCTAGAAATAAATTCAGGAAGCTAGCTATTAGCATTGTAATATCATAACTCGGCTAGATCGACTCGGTTTAGATTGGTAGTGTTTCTTAGCAGCTAATACGTTTTATTAGGGTAACTGCCATAGCGTTTCGTAAGGGACAAAAAGTTGATGTTTTCATGGAATGCTCCTATGGGTGTGCCTCTTTTTGAAGAGGTCTCTCAATTTATCGACGACAGGGAACGTGCACGGACGTGCGGGACAATGAGGGAAAGATGGTCTGACAACCTGATTAAGGTCGCCAGAAGTTGATGGCAATACGGTCTTGACCGTTCGTTGTAGAAGTCTTTAAGATGGGCCTATGTTCACCAGTGGACGTCTATGTTAAAACGATGATGCTTTAATCTAATAAAATATTGTAAAATGCGTACCTTTTTGAAGGAGTAGAACTTGCTGCCCTTAGCGTATACGTTATCTTGGTACACTTCATCGGCGAAAAGTAGCAAGTTGTGTCTGTGTGCAAATTTGATGATGGTCTCGATATTTTTCCTCGTTAGCACCTGAAACACGCAAGCATACACATAAATGGGTCGTACAAATGTTGTATGAGTTAAGTGTTCGCGTCTTTCCCGTGGACATCACAAAGTTGACAACCTTTCATTTTTTTGAGCCTTTAATTTTATTGGTTCTCTGTATTTGGTTTGAAAAGACGAATACGCTGATTGTTTATTTGTTTCACCAGGATTTGTAATTAATTTATAATTAATATATTAATACTTACTTATTCTAAAAGGGTGTAACTACAGTCCTACGGTAGAATAAACCATTACTTTAGTCTTATCGCGATCGATAAAAAGTAAGCGATCTGACAGTATGCATTGACAATGTCAAATTCAAAATTATGACAGCTTATTTTTTCTGTGACAAAAGGCACTGGCATTTCATCTATTGTGCCGTAGAACTGGTAAAATGAGAACATATTTTTTATTCATTGGTATTTTTTATATTAAGCGATATAAAAAAAATATAAAAATAGTGTAGTGTTCAGGAGACAAAATGCTTTCGAATCGTATATACATTTTAAAGTGTTCTTAAAATGAAATGTTGTCAATTAAGGGTTTTTTCTACTCCTGTACTGTTATCTGTCTTTTACTTGGTCACGAACACTAATATAAGAACATACATAATATGAGTTCAGAGAAGTCTATACTCTATTCCCCATAACAGCACTAGTGTCGTTATAGTCACTTTACGTTATTGCTAGCATCCACAGACTTCTAAATCTAGGTTAAACTTAGGTCAAGGATTAAGCGCTCAATTCTAACTTCACGATAAAAATTCACAACTACCAACTTAACAAACAATTAAATTCCTACGATTCATAAGAAAAACAAAACTTTCCGAATTAAATAAATTGATGCCAACATAAAAAAAAAGTATTTTAATTATCGTCACATCGTGTCACCAGCCATATCAAAAAAAAGTTTACCATAGACACAACTGTCATGCCAGCTGTACACACTCGGAGAGACCGGACGAGACACGCGTGACGTCCATGTATTTTATATTTTAACATAGTCGTAGAAAAAGTATTGTATGCAACGTTGTATAATTAAGTCAAAAAACGCTCATTGCGCCTCTATTTGCGATACTCGCCGCATTCGCGGCTCGTATCGCAACTCACGCAATTCGCATTTTTTGAACCTTCTTATACAACTGTTGCATAAAATACTATTAAACGCCTAATTCTCTAGCTGGACCCCTAGAGTCAAATAACCCTACTCTTCTACTTCTAGGCCTACATAGTGATGTGTATTCGGGTCAATAACTATCATTGTTTTGTCCGCAGGGAATGCCGAATGCTCCCGAAATATGTCGAGTGGATGTCTCGTCCTTTGTACTCGTATAACGTGAGTGATCCGTTTTTACCCGACTACGGCGAAGCAAAAAGGAGGGTTATGATTTTAGCACCGTATGTATATATGTATGTATTTATTTCAATATTTTCCAGAGTTAATGTCGGCAATAGTACAGACATTTCATTCTCTCTTCGAGCTTTTCAGGGCTCTTTCCGACTCGGCCTCGTCCAGAGCCCACGGGAGTCTTCGTTCATTTGAAACAATCCATAGTCAGCCGGAGACGAAAAACTCGTTAAATTCGATATTATATCGATTCCCTTGTTAACTAACCTGTCCAGTAGGGTTTCCAGGGTTGATAACCACGATAGCGCGGACATTGCACTCGCTCTTCGAGCTCTCCAGGGCTCTTTCCAATTCGGCCTCATCCAGAGCCCAGGCGTTGTCTTCATTCAGGTAGTAGCCCACTTGGCTCAATCCATACTCTGCCAAAGATGCGGAGTATAGCGGGTATTGAGGTATGGGGATCAAGACACCTGAAACAAATCGATCATTCAATTCAATAGGGTATTTGACAACAATCAAAATAAATTCATTAACTCTAACCAGCAAATTACGCTTCCAAAACAGCCCGGATAAAATCATTCAAACTTATTTTCGTGCCATCAACGATTTTGCAATGACGAAAACTAAAAATAAGGCACCATGTTGAGCATGACGTCACAAGATAGTATTTCATACTAAACTGCATACTTTCGGGGCGTTTTGACACTTCATAAAAAGAAGCTGATTTGAACTGTCATCAAGTAGCCTATTGACTAATTTGGAAGTAGGCATCACATCTCTTTAACAGGTCTGTTGATATAAACGCTCCGGAAAGCATTAACTCTGGTGAGAAGAAAGACAGATATTGTATCATTGGGGATGTGGACTAATGTTGAATTTCACAATATAATATAGTCACATAGATTGGAAAATATTAAATTATCATAACACAGAATAAATAAACAAAAAATATATAACAGTTATAAAGTTATGAGAGATCACAAATTATTTTGATAATTTTTTATCGTCTTAAAGAAAAATCAACGTTAATTTCGGAATGCTTAAATAACACTGAAAAATTAATGTATGGCAACTAAGCTTAAACGCACTTTTTCGTGCTCAAAATGAGAAAATGCTTTTTTTTATACAGACTTAGTACAGAGAGGACTCAAAGATGACGTCACCGTCGGCGTCCGTTTTGTATGGGGCGCTTTCAACGCTCGGTGCGGTCGGCTACCTTTGATTGCAATTAGTGGCTGTTATAGTAATCCAAGTGTAGTAGTTATAGGTATATATTTGTTCCTCACGAATATTACCATCGATCTTGACGAGACATCGTGAGGGCGCAGTTTTTGCCATAGAATTTGATAATTATCGGTAATGATGAGCATGTCTGAAGGATATTTGGTATTTGGGTAGTTCTCTGCGATTTTATACCGTTTTGCTTGCTTCATTACCATCGCCACTATTATTGGCCGTTTTATAAAAGCAATCAGGATCATTATGATAAAAATAGCAGAGGCACGCGACTTCTACAAGATAACCGAAAACAACTCCATAGTTTATAGGGACTATAGGGAGCTCATCCATCATCTGGCAATGGCAATGATGCGATTGGTGCGACTGTTTAGTCGCAGAGAACTACCCATTTAATCTACGTGTAGTGTTTAGCTGAAAAACAGTATATAAGTATGTATAGATATAACCTAGCTAGACATTTCTTATACATATTAAGAATAGGTAACATTTTTGTCTAGTCAAGTAAAATCGGCATCTTTTAAAGCGGTGCAAAAATCAGAATCAAAATCACCTCATCATTTTTATGTCAAAGAACGCTATTGTACATTTTATCCTTCAACAGCCAAAAGACATCAAATGTGAGACATAAGCTTCCCATTCTACAAGAACAATGTACCCTGCCCATTGCCACTACCATCCATCGCTTATTTAGAGAACGGTCAAATACCACTCAAACTGCACTAAACACGGAACGTTTTATTAGAGCATAAACACAGTGAAGGCCACAACATAATTGCTCCTCTAACGGACTCATTTGTATGAATAATAACGAGATGAACATGGCACTTAGTCGTATTAACATACTGTATACACATATAAATCAGAACGTCCAGCACAAGATGGCTACTTGTGAATTCGACTTTAAAGTCTATTTAATAAGGTTGACTTTCAAAGTAAAAAGCTCCTCATTGGCTGCGTTATATGCTAAGGATTTTTAAATACTAGTAATACTAAACTAACAGATTATCAGAACCTATAGGTACATTATTTTAGCTGAAAAGTAAATACAGGTAATGAATAAATTATTGGAGTGAATTTGCTTACAGGCATAAGTTCGCCTTTTTACATAACCATTGTTGATATTTGCACTGTTTCTGAATTATTTTATGAATTTGTTTATAGGTAAGCATGTGTAGGTACATGAATAAAATTACAATATCACATGTATAACTTGTAGATGTCCTTTTTTACTGCATAAGAATGTCTAATGCTACGTAGGTACGTTACGTACAGAAAATGCACGTTTAGAGTCGCTCGGGTCTTCATACAATCGAAAAATCGACGTTAACGAAATCTAATTTGGTTGAAATGACTTTCATAGCTGGATGAATTTGGTCTGAACAAACTTGAGAAGGCAGTAATTGAAACTGTAGTTTCGAATGATGCTAATAGATGGCGCTGACCATAAAAGGGCGAAACATGTTTTTTTAGTTTTTTTGGACATCGAATTATGTTTCGCGCAGACAAAACGTATCAAGCTATAAATTAAACGCATGTCTACCAAAATTTATATCATTTAAATGGAAACAATCTATTATTGTACTATTATTTTATTCAAGACCGTTACAATAATATTTACATCAAACTCAGCTGTGTAAACTTCCGTTGATGTAAAATCTTTATACTATTTCCAACAGTTCAGTAAACTTTAGGTGTTTTTACCCAGACAACTCGCCGGCTCAACATTACAGGGTTCTGTATCACTTTTAACGAATTGAAGTTTGAACATTGTCATAGTGACGCAAAATCTAATTTTAACCACACTGAACATTTAACATGTTAAATTTTCAGTGTGGTTAAAAGCCAGCGAGATGAATAGAAGAATTACAGTTTTGTGAAACCATTAACATTTTGGTCGCATTTTCAAGCTCAAATTGTCAATTTAGGATATTACCTAGTATGTGCTCTGGCCCTCTCTCATATGAAATAGGACTTTAATTTGTTATATTAAAGACGATAAACACAACATTCGGAAACTTAATAAGCATGATTCTTTCTAATTTAATGCATGATACAAATATGTATTTAAAAGTTCAACGTTAAGGACAAATCAATTTACTATTCAAATCGAGTGCTCAATACGTTCTCAACCAGTGATCGTGAACGAACAATCATTCCGCATGATGAAGAACGACGTACCCATTAATTAACCCTTAATTGGACTTCACATATAACAATTCAGTCTTGATGAATTTCATAATTTTCAAAATTTCGAAATTTTTGTCTTAAACAGTCAAATTATGAGTAATGCCATTCCATTTAAAACATCCTTAACTTTTCAATCAATTAACGAACAAAAAAAATCATTAATAGCAAAAATGACAGGGGTTTAAATATAACCCACATTATAACACCATAACACAACCGCGAGAGAAAATATTTATAATATGCAGGTGCCAAAGTGAAGGTAATACAGCTCAATTAGTGTGTTGGTGCCCCGAATCCGTTGTGCAGGGAGGTGAGAAGCTTCTTTTACTGCAACAGGGATGCCTTGACGAGTGTGTGAGCAATCGCCTCCACAGGTCTTCGACTTCGAATCGAAGACCTGTGGGAACGACTAGTCACAAGGTTTTCACAACGTAGTGAGTGAGGTGCGTAGCTAGATTAATAGAAGCCAGGAAACTGTTAGCTGATCACAAACATACACGAAAAACTCGTCATATACACCGTGTTTTTCCACCAGTTTCTCCGAGAAACTTATATCCTAACTCATACCGTTTTTAGAATATTCCAAATTGTAAAATCCTTTTTACTGTGGACAACGACTCGATATTATTTATTTTGCATGAAAAGGCTTTTTTTCGAATTTAGCAATAAGCGATATACCTACCTATAGCTTTTGTTAATGAACCAAGCAAACGTGTCGAATTTAACGAAGCAAAAAAACACGGTGTATTTACATGACACATACAAAATAGGTATATTAGTTGAGACTTCGCGATATGTGTTAGACATTGGTGCTGTGAATTAGATGTGGTCAAAGCGGTGCAACGCTTCTTTTTTTACTGCCATGACGACTGTATGAGCAATCGCGACTCGAAGACCTGCGGAGGACGAGTCACAAAGTCTTCTACACGTTCAGTGAAGTGCGTAGCTAGATTGAGAGAATCCAGGGGATTGTTAGTTATTAGAAATACACGCAAAATAGGTATGTTAGACTAGGTGTGTATTGGACAATGGTGCTGCGAATGTGGAAAACAATAGGACATTTCCTGCTACAGACATTTTTAGTGTTACAGGTATACCTTGACGAGTGTGTGAGCAATCGCCCTGCGGGGACGATTCACAATATCTTTTAAATTTTGAGATGTCTAGACATCTCTAGAAGAAAGGCTGTGGGATTGTTTGTTAAAAATATAAATACAAAGTGTGATCTGCTAGCGTGGCGATACTGTGAGTGACCTTCGGAGAGGGGCACAAACACAGATTCACAAAGTGGTCAAAATGTTGACCAAACGGGACACAGACCAACCAAAAAAAAAAAAAAACTAGCGTGGCGATGGGCGGCGGTGTGTCGGGAGTGTTTGAGATTTTGCAAGGTCATAGATAATAGGCAGTCTAGTATTCCTACATGTTAATGTTAAGTTTAGTTACCCACTGTTACTGTATGTAGTTCCATGGTATATTAGTTTTAAGATTGTAATGCTGTGTAACATAAATAAATATACAATAAAGATCACACTGATATAATACAAAGATGCACAAGTTATTAGTCATTTACACACAAAAAACATAGACATTACAAGTGCTTAGTGCGAATTTAACATGAGCATACGAGTCGATAATAAAAGGCATAAGCAAACCAAAGAAGAAATGAGTTAGAAAGCATCAATACGAATATTGTATCGAGCTTTCTAGAACATTCTAGATGGAAATATTTGATGCCCGAAATAATCACGTTACGTGATTGTTCAGATTTGTAATGTAACATAATGAAAGGACTGCTGTGTTTCTTAATGGCATCACTAATGTCCATTGATGCCATTAAAAGCCCTTCCCGCCAAAGGAATAAAGTCCATCTTCACTTTTTAGACGCTTGGCATCCTAAAAACAAGCTGGCATCACGCTCATTTCTTTTTGCCACGAACTGGCAGGATGTGGAATGAACTCCCTTCTGAGGTGTTTCCATAGCGCTATGACATGGGGTACTTCAAGAAGCGAGTAAACAGGGATCTCGAAGATTGGCAACGTATAGGTAAGATCTCTGGTGTTGCCGATATTCATAGGCGACAATGACTGTTTTCCATCAGGCAGCTCTTCTGCTCGTTTGCTACTTATTACATAAAAAAGCCCCACCGGTGAGGACAATATCCTCCCACTGGCGGGATGGCCCTCGCAGTACTTAACATACTCGGCGACGTGACGACGGCTCAGCCCAATACCATGAGATTCATGGATAAGGACTATACCATTCCAATAGGGTACTTGCCTGTAGTCAATATAAATTACTTCACGCTAGCCTTGAAATCTGCTTTCGAAAATTTGCAAAAATCAACTAAAATTCACCTATTTAACGTTTTAAACGATTTTTAAAAGACCAAAGGCTATAAATGAGGAGATGATTTGATGTTTGAGCACAATGATGTCATTATGCTTTTTCTCATAGAAACTTCATACTATCCGAGCGTTTTGACAATTCATAAAAAGTAACTGATTTGATCTGTCAGGAAAGTACCCTATTGTGTCGCGAATTTCACACACTTTCAACGCCAGGAATGGGGTTTGCTCCCGGGAAATGCCGGAACCGAGGAAATGCCGGAACCGAAAGTACCGGGATTTCCCGGTATTTTGAGTCAAGCAAAGAACCGGGATGTGAAAAAAAAGCCCCAGTAGGTACTTTCGGGACTTTCGGGACACACTTAATCAGCATTTATCTTTTTTACCCGACTACGGCGAAGCAAAAAGGAGGGTTATGATTTTAGCACCGTATGTATATATGTATGTATGTTTGTATGTTTGTATGTTTGTATGTTCGTTTGTTCCCTCATAACTCAAAAACTACTAAACCGATTCAAACATGTGGGGTATCGTTAGATTCGTCTTGATTCTGCGCGGGTTATAGGCTAGTTAGTTGAAACTGAAATTTAATATAAAGGCCGTGATTCTCAAAAAACTCAAGGATTAAAAAATAAAAGTCATCGAGTAGCATCGAGTTACATATCAAATTAAAGAGCTTTAAAAACCTATTGCAAAAATGTATCACACATGCTGATACAAGTATATTATGCAACAATATTTTCATTTTAATAACAACAAGAACGATATTCAACAGCTTGATCTCCGACGATTCGTTACAGAAGGGCTAGCATAATGTGCAGTTATGGCAGTCGTGGCACGAAACGTCATCACCCGTTACTTTCATAATATATTTGAAAGAAAAAGAAAAAACATATATTGATATTTTGACACCTGCTAAATATCCTAATGGCCTGCTATGCTAGACCTTTACATGTGTCATTCGTATTGAGAGATATCGGGTAACTTCGTATTTGCGAACATTGCCGAATACATGTCATTTTCATGCCGCCAACTGACGCGTGTGTTGTGTCACATCAAAAATGTTGAAATAAAATCGTTGTAATGCCGTAAATATGCTGCCTCACTGCAAGCAGATTTAAAAATATGTCTGAGGAGGCATATATTATCACCGGTACGTATTATTGTATTAATATTGAAATAATTGTACATGTCGATTTTCTCTATCCGCAATGACAGTTTGCTAAGCTACTCAACTAGAGGTGTGGCTAAGATGAAGTCGATATTTTGTATCGACATTGGTTACGTATGAATTGAATAACTCAGTGCACCTAAAATACAAAATTAACCCTTTCAGATTTCCGAAAGATCCGCTTCTAGAAAAAGAGTGAATGAATACTACCGGCCGGGATAGTTTAGTTTCCGCAGCCCTGTAGCAGTAGCACAGTATGCGGTAGCCAAGATATTTTTCATAATTTCATACAAATAGAGAAACATACTTATCTAATTAAAAACTTCTTTTAATGTAGCAACATATTTGAAAAAGTAAGTCTTGGACTCAGGCAAACAGCAGACATACGTATTAAATGCACTCAAAAATATCTACTCTTTAATTGCAATAAACTTCAAGGAAAGATGTTTCTAAATACGGTAACCATGTATTATCTTTTTAGTTTTTACAGCTGACTGTAAGAGCCTTATCACTCTGGCGATTTGCGAGCGAGCCGCGGGCGAGTTTCCATACAAATGTCACTCGCGGTGAACTCATAAAATAGTACCCAAATAGTACCCTAGGGCCCTAAAATTTCATTTCTCTAGCTATCGTAGAAGCCGAGATATAGTGAGCTCTTTCTATAAGAAATTCCCGGGTACGCCAGCTTGACGGTGTGAAATTTTGTACACCGTTATGGAATTAAGGCATGGAATATCTCGGCTTCTACTATTACTATTTGGGTAGGTACTATTTTTTGAGATATAAAGCGTTTCCAAAAACAGAGCCGTTCCAGAGATACAAACGGTGTACGCCTGCTTGACACCCAGTAGCGTACACCGTGAACAGGCCTTATATTTCGAAAAGTTTAAGGGTACTATTTTTTTCACCAAGGTATTTCGTCGGTACTATTTGGGTACTATTTATTGGCTGCATCAGATTCTGAATATCTTTACGGTGTACGCTATCTTGACGGACACGTATGAAAACTCGCCCGCAAATCGCCATTGTGATAAGGCCCTAAATCGATATCTATAAATCACTCTAGTCACACTTAGTCGCAGCCCTATAATAATTATTTCTTTCTACTCAATAACAGATGACACTGTGTTGTAAACTGCTTTAATCCATCTGTTGGCGAGGAGTGGAATCATATATGACAACATTTAGTTACGTTGAATCACGATATTCAAATAGGTGTTAGTGAAAGATATCTTTTCTTTGTACCTATTTTGCAGTATAAGTAAAACACGTTAGAATTGATTTTGATAATTCTAAAGTTGTTCCAATTAAAAGCATTTTATAAAAGTGTGGCATGTACATATGTTTTGGTACGGTTGTATGTCACCAATTTTTGATACTTTTTGACTAATTAACATATCAATTCATGTTGTTTCTCCTCCGCAAGCAGTACCGCACAGAGCCAAAGGCATGAAGCGCTCCTGGTTTCTTCGCGCAAACTGTATATAAATGTCTAAATTTTGCGAGCCCGAAGGGCGAGCTTCAGGCTTCGAGGCCAAAGGCCGAACTCCTCAGCAAACACCCAATAATCCAGTATCCCGCAATAATTTTAAGCGGGCAAAGACCGAATACCGCGTTGGACCAAAGGCACCGAGCGCCCCTGGTTCTTACGTATACCTATTAGTCTAATTTTTGCAAGTCCGAAGGCCGAGTTTCGGGCTGCGAGGCCGAAAACCGAGCTCTTCCGCAAACACCCCGTCTCGTAGTAATTTTAAGCGGGACACAAGCAAAGCATAAAGCGTCTTATATCGTTGTAAGCAAACCATGTATCTAAGTGTTACTGTTGTAATTCTTGTCATTAAATACTATTAAATGGAGGGTGCTCATGAAAGAGCTCGGTCGTTGGCCTCACATCCTGATATGGTTCTTAGGAAGGAAAAGGCGCTTAAAACCGTAACTGAATAATAACTAAAAATACGTAAATAAAATAAAGTTAAAAACTAAAACCCGACTACGAAAAAGTCTAAAACAAGAATCTTAGGTTTTAGTTCGCCAGGTACAGATAAATTGCATTTTTTTTAATTTAGAGAACGTTTCGAGTATGCCGTCAATCGTTCGTAGTCGGAGGCCCCTTTTTTGTTTGTCTTCTTGCCGGGGCCTCCGACTACGAACGATTGACGGCATACTCGAAACGTTCTCTAAATTAAAAAAAATGCAATTTATCTGTACCTGGCGAACTAAAACCTAAGATTCTTGTTTTAGACTTTTTCGTAGTCGGGTTTTAGTTTTTAACTTTATTTTATTTTCTGGTGTACTATATTGAGTTCTGTCTATCGTAAATCAAATAGCGACAGAAATGGCAAAAAATGACGTATCATTCGAAAAGAACAAGCGCGTAGTGAAATTTTAACCCGCGCCTGCCCCACTGATCCATAAAATTGTGATTATTACCTAAATTATATTAATAAATGTGCTTTTACTGCAATGTGTACTTTTTATTAAAAACCTAACTGAATCGCATCGGACTGAGGTATCGACAGAGTTTTTGAAGACCCGTTTCGAAAGTACCGAAAATCCCGGTTCTCCAGAACGGTACCGGTACTGCATACCCTAGTCAGGAACTTGCTCCGCAGGTGCTAGGCTCTTAGCAAATTTCTTAGCAATTTTTTTGCTACAAACGTATACGTATCCCCATGGTATCGGCCTGAGAGCGCTAAGAAATTATTGGTTGCGAAAGTGTTAAAAAAACCTAGAAGACATCAGACGGAATGTTCTCACCTGACGGCATGCCACAAATTTTGTTACACAACAGCTGCAGAACGTTCTTGATGCCGCACAGTGTGGGCTTTGACCCTAAAACCAGACATCTCCCAAATAATAACGAATCATATAGCCTTGAGTGAGGATACCAAACACAAATATAAAACCTCCATTAGACCATTCCTACGAGTAATAGTTTGCAGGATAACCATTTTTTTTATTCGTCACCAGACTTCCTAGAAATCATAGAGGTGTACATTTCGTTCATGCCCAAAATACCGCATTCCCAAAATAGCAGGTTTTTTTAAAATACCAGATTCTCGATTTATCAGATTCCGGTCTTACCATATTCCCGTTACACTAGATTATAAAATCGAAAGTTACTCAAGGATCTAAATGATTTTGGTGGATGTATTATTTTGGCAATCTGGTATACGGAAAATCTGATATATCGAGAAACTGGTATTTTAAAAATCTGGTATTTTAGGAATGCGGTATTTTGGGAATGAGCGTACATTTTATGAGCCCGTGACCCGTGCTACTTTTAATAATTTCCTAATTACATTTGCCTTTCCAATCGTATAAAAACTTCAAAAAGTTATTTCAAAATTGAGAAATTTGTGACTTAGTAGTAGATCTATTTTAATTTATTACAAGGGTAATTCAGACTCATTTTTAGCTGAAAAAATATTTTTTTTATGTTGCCCTTCATCACCCCAACCAATATGAAGTACATCCGTTGTGGGTTTGAAATTCTACAACAATATAAATATTTATTGATTTGTATAAGGAAAAAAAGTACGCACTTTACTCTTAAATTTCTTGAAAAGTACTAAGACACAGAGGTTCCACTAATGTATTGAGTACCTTTCAAGCTATCTGAACGTACTATGATCGGCCTGTAGCTCTTGGCATGTCCGATTTAGAGGGCTTTCATACTGCGTACCGTTAGAAGCCCCACCGGTGAGGACAATGTCATTCATTCACTTGGCGGAATGACTTTTCCCCTCGATGTACTCGGAGATGTGACGACGAATCAGCTCGAACCCACGAGACCCATATATGAGGACAATGTTTCTTAGTCGTTCACTCTTGACAGAGTGGCCATGGTCAAATCTCGGTCGATTCTTGCGCCCCCGTTTCTCTCGTGATGCGACGCCATGTAGCCCTATATTTGGCGCTGTCATAGTTGACATTGCTAGGGTGTATCACAGGTTTGATGATGTCTGGCCACCGTAACCCAATAGAACATAGAGGATTTCACACTAAAGAACGTTTCCCGCTAGTCCGTTGCTCACTTTGAGCAATCAGTGGAACTTCTTGGTCGGTGCTAGTTCGATCCCAGGAACGTAAGCCCCCACCTGGCTGGCTAGCTACTATTTTCCCCGTGGCATTATTATTTTGGCACAACTGGCCTACCTATTAGGTAGGATTAGGTAGGTTAGGTAGGTTTAGGTTTGTTAGGTAGCTTCAGTTACCCGAAGGGCAAACAGCCTAGAAGTAGGAGCTACGCCAAGCGGAGCTTCGTCGATTTTTCAATAACATCGGCGGGTTTACAAAAGTTGGATAAAAATAACAGTGGTGCCAAATAGTGCCACGGCGAAGGAACGGGCTGGCTGATTCCCACCCAAGAGCCAGTAAGGTCTCGTAGGCAATGTCAGGTTTAAAAAAAAGGTTGTTCTTACCAGAGTTCCTGCCGCCAATTTTGTTGCACAACAGCTGCAGGACATTCTTGATGCCGTTAGAAGCGCCGCCGGTGAGGACGATATCGTCCCACTTCGCGGGGTGGCCGTCGCGGCGCTCGATGTATTCGGCGACGTGCCGACGGATCAGCTCGATACCGTACGACATGGTGTAGGACCCGACTGATTTTCCGCTGTAAAAGTCACATTTCACCTGTAGCTCTAAAGTTAATTGCCAACTATTAAAAACTAGCATTTTCCAGCGGCTTCGCCCGCGTTGTTCCCGTTATTGTCCCAAAGGACCGACGATGACGCTCTTTACCGGGATATAAAGTATCCTATGTTTCAATCCCGGACCGGTTCTACTTACATGCCGAATTTCAGCTTGATCCATCAAGTTGTTACCCCGTTATTAGGTAACAAACATCCAAAAAATCTTCACAAACTTTCACATTTATAATATTATAGTGGGATTGCAGGGGGCATAATATAAGGCATGGAGAGCACAAGATTGCGAGTAGCCCTTACGAATGGAAGACTTATAACGATCTTCAATATAGCCTTGTATATGATGACGCTCTTCTCACCGATATCCCGTCGCGGACATGTCATATCCCTTACATACCTATTTAGAGTGAAAGGGACAAGAGGTGTCGTCGAGGTCATATAGGCGTCGTAGATGTCCTTGCCTACACCATAATGGTTGAAAAAGGCTAAAGAATAAGAGAAGAATATCAAATACTTACCCACAAGCATTGAGAATTTCTTGAGCTCGCTGTTTCACGTCGCTGGGGTAGTCGTATTTTTCGATCAGCTCGGGGTGACTCACGCAAGCCAGCACCTGCAAAAAAATATTCCTCAATATTTGCTTACGAGGCCTTAAACCATAATAAATAAATATTGAGTAACCAAGCTGCTATTCCATCACACGACCTATCTCTAATAAGAATCCGAGAAGTTAACTACAGGTGAAATTCATTGCCTTTTCATTGCGAACAATGATCTCAGTCAACACCTCAGTTAATAACCATGAAGCTGGTTATGGAAATAAACGGTTAAATAGCGTGATTAATGAACCATTACAGCAAATAATTAACGACACTTGATTAACCGAGGTTAAATTCACAGAATACCTAATTAGAAGTAATGATCTCTATATAGGTATCTAACAGTGGCGTCCAAAGAACTCGATTCCTACCTACCGGCTTGCCTGATATCAGGCATTTGACCGCCTTATTCTACTGCTCTTGAGGAAAATGTACGCCAAATCTGCACCGGCTTGCCCAAGGATATCTTTTACGCCACGCCACTGGTATCTATCTCCTTTTGGTAAAGAGCAAGGCCACAGAATAAGTAATAGTACTACGTAGAGAAGTTTCTCTTTCTAACAAAACTGGCGTTCGGATTCGACCAACGGACGGAACGCACCGGATCCGATCGTCTCTCTCTCACTTAACGCGTGCTCTTTCTGGTCGATGTCTAAACCGCTCCGCGGGGGCAAAATTTGGTAGCCGCGCGGCGAAATCGCGGAGTGAACCACTCCTGGTAAGGCGCAGGGCAATGAGAGGTTTTCAAAGCTCGACTAATCACAATGGGGATGTTGACTAATGTTGAATTTACAACACAATATAGTCACATGGATTGGAAAATACTAAATTATCATAACACAGAAGAAATAAACAAAAAATGTATAAAAAAAATATCAAGTTATGAGACCACAAAGTTTAAAAAAAATCGACATTTTTTATCGTCTTAAAGAAAATTTAAAGTCAATTTCGGAATTTGAGGGATTTGAATATTTGAGGCGTTTGGGGTCGAGACGCTGGGACCCTGGGGACCTAGTGCGCGCCGGCTTTTTAAGGATCTGTCGGCGCGTCTAGTGGAAGCCACCAGTGACCAGAGGGCTGGCCAGTATTTCGCTCAGCGAATTAGCATTGCCATTCAGCGTGGTAATGCGGCCAGCCTTCTGGGCACACTCCCCAATGGCAGCGATTTGGAGGAAATTTATTACCTTTAGTTTGTTTTAATTTATAGTTTTAGTTTGTTATTGTTTTATTTTAATTTTATTGTTTACTAAATAGATAAATTTCGGAATGCTTAAATAACACTGAAAATATAAATGTATGACAACTATGTGCTTAAACACACTTTTTCGTACTCAAAATGGCAAAATGCTATTTTTTTCATACAGACTTAGTACAGCGAGGGCAAGATATTATGACGTCACAGGGTGCGTCCGTTTTGTATGGGCCATTTTCAAAGCTCGGTCCGGTCGGCTACTTTTGATTGCAATTTGTGGCTGTAATAGTAATCCAAGCGTAGTAGTTATAGGTATATATTTGTTCCTCATAAATAGTAGAATCCATTTACATCAGAAACAAAATTTAGGACACAAGCCTATTACCCTCTCTTCGCACTATTTATTCATAGACAAAACAGATATTCAGTCCCATCAACTAAGGCGACATCTGATGAGCTAAAAAGCCCTAATTTAGAGCGAATTAACACAGCGCGACCACACGTTTGCATTGGCCTTGACATAGTGCGGTTATTGTGTCATGTCGTGTATGTAAAAGTCTGGTCAAGTATCATGAAACGCACCGCTCCTTTGCACTGGCCTTGTCATCGTGGTACAGTTAGAGGTCATCCATATACGTCACACGATGTTTCAGATTTTTAGACCTCTCATGGAGGCATAAAGAGCATTTCTCCAGAAATATGTCTACGACTCATTCATCTGTCTCCAAACATTTAGTATGAAAAAGGGCCAGATGAATGAGGTGACCGCAGACATATTTCTGGAGAAATGCCCTAAAACGTGCGATCGTTCCATGTGGAAGTTTTTAGAGGAGACCAATGTTCAGCACTGGACGTCTCAAGGTTGAAATGCTGAAGATAATGAGATCTTCCCCGCAAGACAGATACGCTGTGTTCGAATCCCGTCTTAGCTAGTGTGTTACGTTTAATTTTTCTATGTATTTGGTCTTTGTGTCTACGATCGTTTTCCATCTTCTTAATCTGTAGGTTTGTGATGCTACGCTTTGTCACGCGATAAATAAATGATAAAGCATCCGTCACGTTCTGACAATATGTGTGTGAGAGTCACGGATGCTTTATCATTTATTTATCACGCGACAAAGCGTAGCATCATAAGCCTACTGGTCTATTAAGTTTGACTTGAAATAAACCGTGCCATTTTGTTTGGCGCGTAGCAAATAAATACTATCTAATTACCTATTCTTTCCAATCAAAAAGTGCAACACAAACAAGCGAAGTGGCGGCCATTTGTCGTAACCCGGCGAGAGCCATTTGAGAACATTCTCGGGAATATTCCCAAGTTGTCTGAGGAATTTTCGGGAATATTCCCAAGAACGGCACCTGAAGCCCGGCAGGTATGGGCGTACGTCGTAACCGCGATAGCTCGATTACCGTCGCCTTGACATCATACGGTTACTGTATCAACTATGTAATAACCGCAATCGAGAAAATCCGGTCAAGTGCGAGACTGGTTCGCGCGCTGAGCGTTCGATACCGCGCTTGCATGAAGTGTATTCTAATCATTTTAGATATTTTACCCCCTCAGGTTCACTTTGTCCACATTCTCTTTTCGTCGACATTCCCATCTCGTCCACTTTCCTAACTCGTTCACATTCCCAACTCGTCCATTTTCCCATCTCGTCCACATTCCCAATTCACACATTTCGCTTGGGACGAGGAAAAGAGCTTTGAGCTTTGGGAGGGCTTGCGAATGTGGACGAGTTGGGAATGTGAACGAGAGAACGAGGTAAATCCCTCGTTCTCTCGTTCACATTGTGCCTGCATGTTACATTTTATAACAGCAAAACATGATTAAGTATTTGTTGATTTGACGGAATTTAAATAAAGTAAATGGGTAGATTCCTGCTCAGAGTCGCTTTCCCTTCGGCCACTTGGTCCGATCGGCTTGTCCGATTGATCGGACGACGAATATTTATTTTTACTGTTGGTTCGATTGATCGGATAATGAGGATTTCTCAAAGTCTTATGGTCCTATTATCGAACTAATGGGATTTTTAATGTTTGTATCGACCAATCGATCGAACCATGCGACCTTTAAAATTCCTCGTTCTCCGACCACACAACTTATTTTATTCCTGATGGCTCGATCGGTACGATGGAATATTAGTGTGGAACCATATGTATCAGTAGCGTGGCGTCCATAGAACTCGATTCCTACCGGCTTGCCCAATTTTAGGCATTAGAGCACCTTATTCTACAGCTCTTAAGGAAAATGTACGCCAAATCTGCACCGGCTTGCCCAAGGACATCTTTTACGTCACGCCACTGATATGTATATATTAAGTCATATATAATTTACTAGCCACAGGTTTATTTTTCACACCATGGGAGATATTATGAACGATAAAAAAGGAAATAAAAAACGAAAATATTTTTTATTTGCCTTTAGTTTAGGTACACTTTATTGACAAAACACGTTGAAGATATAGTGCATGTCTTTAAACTGATATGATACTAGGTGTAGGTACAGAAGTTCATAAAAAAAACAACCTGTTTAAACAAGTTCACTATATCTTCAACGTGTTCTTGGTTAAAATCTTGATGTAGGGGGCCTTCCCTCAACAGATTCCAGCACTTCAGTGTTAAATGGTAATCGCACACACGGCTGCTGGGAGATATATTATAAGTTCTTGGTGACTAATACATTCTCTCTTTGAAAATCTAACAGGTTAGTCGGACTAACAAAACTAGTTATGTCTTTATGGTTCGATTTAATATTTCAGTCCGATCAATCGGTCATACAGGAAAAAAAATCGACCTAATGGCCCGAATGATCGGACTACAAGGAAATGTTATCGTCCTAGTAGTTCGACACTCGGGCTACGAGAACGTTAAAGTTCGATCAATCGAACCAACAGTAAAAAAAAATATTCGTCGTCCGATCAATCGGACAAGCCGATCGGACCAAGTGGCCGAAGGGGTCGCTTTACGTGATCGAATCAGAAATGAGCATATCCGTAGAAGAACCAAGGTGACAAGGTCCCTGGAAGTCACTGGAGGTTAAATGCGTCATCGAGTGACACCCGGCCCCGAAAAATGAAATTTTCATGAAATGCAGTCGCTGAATGTTCTACTCGTATGGCTTTATTTGTTTAAGGATATATTTTAAATTATTTATTTTTAATGTAATGCAGTTATTTTTTATATTTACTTAGTTTATAATATCACTCTTATATTTTATCATTAAATTACGAGGTTCGTAATCATATTATGCATGCGTAAGAAATTCATTTTATGCTTTTTTCTGCCCTAAGGGTCTCTGCCACGCTTCATAAGACCAAGCGAGTGCGAAAGAAATAGCATGTTCTTTTTTACCAACGCCGTGTACCAACGCACTACAAGCAAGATTTAAGAATGCTCCAGTATGGATCGCACTCACACAGACGCGCGATCGTGTGCCTGTGTGAATGAATACGTGTCGCGCGCTAAACGGCTGAAGTTGGACTACTTGTTTGTCTTTATACTACTTTAACTTTGGTATTAACTTTTATGATCAGTGCCATTAATAGTGTAATCACGTTTCAAGCAAACTGCAAACTAAAAGTCTATAAAAAAATAGGTTAAGCTTATATAATTTTAATCAAACATAAGCCATAAAACTAACATCTAAAGACAATAAGCACTTATTATGATAGCAAAGTGTGTGTTTTGTTCTTTATCAAGTAATCTTTGTCGACCCTAACTTACAACAGGTTCAGTATATTGACCTTTCCATATCAATATTATAATTTTTTATGTTATTCATATTCGCAATAGTTTTACTTTATTACACTACTTATGGACTTCGTTCATGGAAATGAAGTACGTCGGATAAAAAGTCAAATTTCATTAACACCGCATTCGACAACACGTTGACATAAGGACTAAGTACCTAGTTTTCATTAATTTATTTATGGGTACTTAAGTTATATTCCATAATTCATTGTAGTTTATGATGTTAGTGTTTTCCCTTATAAAAATGGCTGATTTTGTGTTTTCTTGCGAAATAAGTTTTTTTCGGGTATAAGTTATATTCCATAATTCATTGTAGTTTATGTTTTATTCCACTAATAAGACGAGTAGTTAGTGTTTTCCCTTGTAAAAAACGGCTGATTTTGTGTTTTCTTGCGAAATAAGCTTTTTCTCGGTGATCAAACGTAAAATGGTACCGGTAGCTTTTCTATTGGTTAATCGAGTACTTGAAAAAATAGTTTTGGTGTATAAACAATTCACCTGTTAACAGCTATCTCAAGGGACATGAAAAATGGCCCCTCTGGAGAATCGCCCCCACTCCTGTTTGAGTAAAGGCCTCCTCACATTCACGCCACTTTGCCCGGTCCAGATATCGTCTGCCTAACGAGCTGGCGGTCTGCCCACTGATCTCTGACATAGTCTTGGCCACCATTTCGTGACCTTTGATCTGCCGTCGTTCCGCGTTGCCAATTGATCCGCTCATTAATTAAGCAAATCTTATCAACATGTATCATATGTTCATCGTCATTTCAACCCGGAGACGGCGACTGCTGAGCAGAGGTCTCCCCCAAAGACTTCCACAATGAGGCACTGGCCCCACCAAGAGCGAGAAAGCGATTAGCTATCGGCGATTTTCTCGCACAAGAAACGAACAAAAGATAAGGATCCTGTGTTAGTAAAAGAGACACATATATTAATAGTTCATCGCTTGCTGTTCACACTGCCGGCGAGTAAATTATTAATTTGGTTACTGGCAAATAACGGCACTAACTTGTAAAGCTGACGTAGGTAAAGGAGAACTTAACCAAGGAAATAAGAACACTATTGGCAGATCAGTATTAAATTTAACTCTATACCGAAATCTCGGATTTCCAATAGTATAAAGATATTAATATTTTCATGGCTGTAAGCACTCTATTACGTCGGCTTGGCAAGTTTTGATGAAGTTTTGCACTGATAGTGCCGACCACTGAACATAATATATATTACTGACCTGTCTTATGAAGGTGATGGGCTTCTGACCCATCGCGTGCGCATCACCGATGTTCGCCTTGATCACTCTTTTGAAGGGTTTATTAGCTCCCTGAAACAAAAAAGCAGGACTTAAACATTATGCGTAACCTACTTACCCCTAAGTATCATTATCGGTTCACCTTGTTTTGGCATAATTTTATTTGTCCGAATGTTCTATTCAAGCGAATACTATTTACGCATAATAGACATAATAGTTATTGTACGGACAATATTGACTTTTCAGAATAATTATAAAAGAAACCTAACCTAATATATTCTAAATGGCTGATGTAAAAGATTTTGCAAAATATTTTCCGTTAAAGCTAGAGAAAAATTATGCGAAATAAAATTCGGGCTAAACAATACATTCGGACAAATAAAATTATGCCAAATAAAGGGAACCCATCATTATCATCATTTCAACCTTGAGACATGTCCCTCATAGGACCCCAAAAGTCTACACCTGGCAGTTTGAATGAATTCACTACACAATAGGGACGACCATGTCGAGTGGTCAAAAATATTAGCTTATTTCGCTGCAATAAGGACTACATTTCTTAAACCACTTTGTACATACGAAGCCACTGTTAACTGTCCACCCATAGACTTTAACACGTTGCAATAACGTTGACATTCGTTTAAAAATGTACAGTTAACAGTGTGTTCGATAGTAGGTACATTACTTACTACGATATCGAAAACGCGCCAGTGCTAAAACGCCTATACAAATTTATTCACAATAGACATTTTAAGTACTAACAACATTCAATTTCAACGTTTAGTTTAAGAACTATTGCACGTCAAAGTTCCTTAGTTTTGTCACAGACTCACTGACTGATGATCATAATTCCAAGGTACTTCTAGCAGACCCACAAGCTCCAAATTTTAAACATAATCAGTTTTTATGCAAAACCTAAAATATTGTAATTTCAATATAAACTGCATAAGTTTGTAATCCGATACAAATACAGGCGATTACAAAGTTACTTTTGTTGTTCAAATGGGAAATAGAATGGATTGGAATGTAATAAATAAAGGAAGACCAGTTACAAAAAGAAACTGACAGGACAGCAAAAACAAACGAGCTTATCGCATAATACCTACCTACCAACCATGTTCTAAAGAAAAACTCAACAACTTTGAACTAATATCTCATACAATAAAGTTTTTCCTTCAGATGATCAAATATTTCCATAAAATTGCTTTACATAATTATTAACGTGGGTTTTTGTGCTCCAGTATATCTAATGTATATTCAATTTACCTAAATAGATATTATCCTCAAAGCGATTCATAAGTGCCATTAATTTTAACCACAAATAATCTATATGAAAGAACCATGATGTTTCTTTATTCGTTTTGTTTTATGCGGGTAAATTACACCACATTTTTATGTTACATATAAACACCGTGGGCCCCTACAACCCGGCCAACTTTAACCACGTATTCCTGATGATATTACAAGTAAATAACGTTACATCAACATAAGTCTAATTTTGTCATTTTACATTAATAGTCTTATCTTATGGAACAAAACAAATCAATAAATTCAGTCCCTCGTTATAAACATGTCCTTACTGGAGGAAAAGTTATTAAAAAGGAAAAAAAAGCTAAAATGGAAACGAAAGGTCAATATTTTGGCTTGATAATCGCTTACCATCTAATACTGCGAAGGTTAATTGCTGTTTAGTTAAAGGATTTAAAAAAATCAGTAAAAATATCTTAGTCACATTTATTAGGGCTTGTTACACACTTGGGAGTTTTTATTTTAAAAATTATGAATATCTCGGAAAGTAAGCGTTAATCGACTATACGTCACATAACTTTTTTTATTTCTAATAGTTGTAGAATCTATGGTTAAAGTTGGTCGGGTTATACGGGCCCACGGTGTAGATACAAGAAATCAAAGTACACAGAAAAATTAAATGGTACTCACCTATGGTCCAAACTGACCACCGACCTATTTAGTTCGGACCTCAAGTACTTTCTATTTACTAAGAAACGGACCGCGGTGGTCATTTTTATAAAAACCGGACCCCGGAAGAAACTAATTGATGACCCCTGCTATAGGCCCAATTCTCAAAGACGTGTTACGATACATAAGGTTTGCAAATTAGATGCCAATATTTTTGGAGCTGATAGTACTCGTCCTTAGAAGTAGACTTCAGTATAAATGTAATTTAAAGTTTATATTAGTTTTTGGAGAAAATTAGGAAAGCAACTGTGCCACGTTATAACACCCTGTTAATGAGATAAGCAAATTTCAGCGATTAAGACTTCTTTGATTATCGTATGAAACCTCTTAATGCACGCTCACTTGACAAAAAGTGTTAACAACCTTGTCAGTTAAATACACAGGTGATTTAATTATGTTTGGGCAGAATTTTAATTTAATTATTTTGTTCGGAAAATGAAAATAAAAATTTAATATAAAAAGTTTTCTAATTCCTATTTAAAGTTAATTATTTTGATGTAAATTAACGTCTCTTAAAGTATTGGCATCTAATTTGGAAACATCATAAATATGGCGCTTTGAATGCTACTGACATTTTGACGCTTACTGTAAAGTCGATTCACAAGAGCTGGCACGAATGGATTGAACGAAAGTAATGTCACTTGTCACTGTTGAGTGACATTCTTATACGCGAGGATCCAAATATTTTGTAAATAACACTTCTTCATTATTCAAGAAAAAAAATACTTATAATCTGCACATTATTAATACTAATACTAAAAGATACGGCGGAAAGGTAAATTGGACGGTTCACTACAAATATTTTACTATCATGGAGGTTTTATGTAATTTATGCCATGTTTAATGTAATGTCTATAGGCGGCGGTGACCGTTTTCCATCAGGTGGGCCGTCTGCCTGTTTGCCAGCAATTAAAAAAAAATGTTTTCACACTGACGATCTACGAAATTATAGCAAAAAATATGCGAAACTCATACGGAATTTAAGTGTTACGATGCAATTTCCGCGCTTCACGACGTCAGTGTGCAAACAAAGTTGCAATTGTGTAGGTAGGGATTTATTTGTTGTTCATAAAATACACAATGCAGACTAGGTTACGAAGTTATGAGACGAAATAGTTTAAAAACACAATTATTGCTTATTGAATCAACCTGTATTTAATCATTTTGTGATGCACACGTAAACATTATCATTCACTCGTTCAATTCGTGCCAGCTTTTGTGAATCGATCTGTACCTAGGATATAGAATAAGTACACCTACTACACTAACGCTGTACAAGTATCTCCACAATGAAGTGGTTAAACCATACCGGGACCAATTGTGAGCACTTATCTCAACGATAGCAACGCACGCCAATCTGCGCATGATACATCAACGCCATCAAACGTCATACATCCAAAATCTTGACATTCAAAACAATACCCTATGATTATGACAATATAACGTTATTTTGTATGGCAAGAAAATTTACTTAGGTACGATATGAGTGATTTAAGGCAACTTGATAGGCTTTATCATAATCTGCTTTCATTGTTTAAATATACGACAATTGACAGCTGAATAGCGTTATAAGCTGAAGTAAGTAAATAACTGTGTTAATGATTACTAAATATTGAAACAGTTTATGAGATATCTAGTAAAGTCATAAGGAGCAAATTTTGGGATTTTAATATTGACTAAATTAAATACAGACATATTTCATCATCATCAGCCCATACACGTCCTACTGCTGGGCACAATTAGAGTTACTTACCATATTAAAAATCTATGAATCCAAAGAAAAAGCCTGATTTTCACAAAAAAGAGATATTGTCATAACACTCTTTCTACCCTCACAATCGTTCTATAAGCTAAATTTCAATTAAATATAGCAGAGACTCAATAAAATAAAGTTAAAAACTAAAACCCGACTACGAAAAAGTCTAAAACAAGAATCTTAGGTTTCAGTTCACCAGGCACAGATAAATTGCATTTTTTTCGTTTAGAGACCGTTTCGAGTATGCCGTCGGTCGCTCGTAGTCGGAGGCCCCGTTTTTGTTTGTCTCGACTCGAAACGGTCTCTAAATGAAAAAATTGCATTTTATCTGTGCCTGGTGAACTAAAACCTAAGTACTATGGATACTAGATGATATACATACGTAGATACATAAATAAATACTTAAATAGATAGAAAACATCCATAACTCAGGAACAAATACTTGTGCTCATCATGCAAATACATATTTGCCCTTACCAGGATTCTGGAAGAAACTCACCAGTTTCTCTAGAGGAGTGAATGGCATGCATATACATACATATACAAAAATTGGGAAGGGTCAATCACCATACCTGGGCCAATATTCAGCGTTTTTACGGCGTTTTATTTCCGTCATTATTGTCTCAGTAAATATTGTTCAAATAAACGATGCCTACAGTTAACTTTTTATGAAACCGAAAAACAGTCCCGAGTCTAAGACTATTTTATCAAAATTGTCACGATTTGTCCTTTCGTTATAGTAAATAATCGTCGGACAACAATGATTGTCAAACCGCGCGATCAAAACGCTCGGAGAATTGCCCACCTAGTAAAATCTGGTAAGACTGCCAATGGCCAAACCACTCATAAAATTGCCATAACTTTCATAAGCGGCTGGCCTTCGAGCGATTGTATCATAGCTACCTACTCTGAAAATAGCCACAGAGGTATAGTTGAAACCATTATTATTGGCAGGCAAAGTTTATTTTTACTCGACTGCGGCGAAGCCCAAAGGAGGGTTATGTGTTTGACCTGTATGTATGTATGTATGTCCGTTCCTGTGTCCGCTCGTAACTACTCAACGGCACATCCGATTTTGATAAATGATACATCATTAGATTCGTCTTGATGGTGCGAGTGTCACTGGGTATGAAGTTCGTTAAAATAAAAAAAATGGCGGATTTTATGCAGTTTCAAAGTGCTACGCGGTCGGGTTTTTTTTAGTAAAAATGTGGTTATTTCTTGAATTTGGAGATATTGTTCTTTGAACAATACTATTAGCTTACTGTTATACGACAGGGGTTATTGGGGTTACCCACAAACTCTAGGTTTATAAAAAATAAGAAAAAATAACTTGTAAAGCACAGTATAGATTTTATCCCCTGAAGTGAGCTAATGCTGTTAAAGAATACAAATACCATTTAGTGGTTAACCGCAGATTAGGATAACGAGAATATAGTTTCAGAAAAGTATAACTGCCTTGATGAACTTTCAACGGATTATCGGTTCTATGACCGTAATGATAACGCGGTAAATGCTTTAAAACAAAATAATAACATAAACAAAATAGTAACATGGGGAAAATTCAATTGATTTCATAAAAACTTCATAACGGCGTTTTTGCTTTCAATCAAGGCAAGAGATGGACAAAGATGATAAGACTTATCAAGAAAAAACACTACCCTGTTAACTTAAGCTGACTATACATGATGGTTGTTACCTACTGCAATTATCTTTATCACTATTATCAGCAAAGTAGCTGCGATAAGCTGGTTAGATAATATTATAGTAAACCTTGTGTAATATATCTGTAGGGTGATTCTTGTGAATTTTCACAGTCTATCTTGTCCATAACATAGTTTGAACCGTGAACTATAAGAGTTTGTGATCAGCGGTCAAAATATGTCTATCTGCTTGTCGCTTCGAGTTTGAGAGACCACAGTTGTATTTAGGGCATGCATAACCGGAATTTTCCCGGTACTGAAATACTAAAATTTCCCCATTCTGCACACCCTAGTTGTGTTATTACCAGTTCACGGGTCAGATCCCGAAGTAGTTGCACTGGATAGTGTAAAAAAAATATTTTTCAAAAAATTAGTTTATTTTTGTTTTCAAAAAAATATCATAGGGCTTTATTCAACAAAGTGTTATTGTGTTCCTTTGTGTAACAAAAGTTAACTATATAGCAGTGGCGTGTCGTAAAAGATATCCTTGGGCAAGCCAGTGCAGATTTGGTGTATATTTTCCTTAAGAGCTGTAGAATAAAGTGCTCAAATGCCTGATATCAGGCAAGCCGGTAGGAATCGAGTTCTTTGGACGCCACGCTACTGCTATATAGATGGTAAAGTAACTTTTGTTACACAAAAGAACAAAATTAATTATTTATTTCAATTAATTAAGCCCTATATAACTATGGACATGTTTTTTCTAAAACAACTCTCTAGTTTCTTGAAGTGATTGGGGAATGAAATGAGAACCTTCTTTTTCTTTAAAGTCACTAAATAAATAGTCTGTCATCTATTTATATCAAGACCAAGCAATGCTAAGCCATGAAATGAATGCCAAGTGAAACATATGAAACATGTGTTAAACATATTACTAGTAAGTGTTAGATCCCAGTTGTTGCTAATAGATGCCTATGTATGTACTACTCACTTATGTTTCAGTCATTCAAAGTAATAATGATGGAATTAATTTAAGGAAAATTAATCAGAGAGGGGTTTTTACCAGACTGCGGCAAAGCCCACAAGGAAGGTTATTAGAGTGAAGATATTTAGAAAAGAACTTAGAGTGAAGCTTCAATAGTAAATGGTATGAGGTAAGCACTAATTAGATCACATGAGATCTGAGACATTTCTTACTTTACAGGGCTTGGTATGTAATGTACTATTGTTACTCAAGTATTTATTGGGTAATTAGGTATATGGAACTGCGCCAAAACTTTTGTGCAATGCAATTTTCTTTGTTGCTAACAATTTCCAGATGACGAATGACATTGTTCCAGGACCTTTTGTTTGAATATGCCCAAGACAAAGATCATTGTTTAAGGAAAACTATTTAACTTTGTAGGGGAGGGTAATTCTTATATAATTCTGCTCATTATGGGAACGGTTTCAAATTGAATACAGCTACACATCCAGGAATATTATAAAGTAAAAGAATGCATTTGGTACTTTTAGGGCTTCAGAATATTTAAGTTTATTACTTGAATTTCTTATCCGCTTAGCTATTATGTTGTACCTACTTAAAATATGTGCTAGGCAACATCTGATAGATATTAAACTGCTACGTTTTTCATTTCGTTATTTTGTTTTAATTAGAGGCTTATCAAATAGGATTAAATCATATTAAGCTTACAATTACTTTATTAGTTGATGCTGATCAGAGGCGAAATATATAAAAATCAAACCCTGCATATGTATAGCTGTATTATAGTAGATATTTTTTACTAAATTACTATTAAACTAGCATACTTTAGCACTGTGTAGATGCACTGTGACAGTAACATACTAAAATGATTGTTCCAAAGAGGATGGATTTCATTAAAAATTTAATAGTAGTTTAGAGTGTGAAAGGAATAATAATGGCATTGCCAGGGCCACATAGCATGCCAGTAGTAATTTATTGCTAGGCAACTGCATGAATTCAAGTAATTAACACAAATAATTCGCGCTGTTAAAAGTCGGCGGCCTTGCGATTAATACTGGCCCCTTTCACTCAAAACAATGAAAACCGTAATAAAAAAAAGATAAATAAAAAAATAGCTGCGGAAGGCGCCAAAGTAATTCCATAGTGTAAAACATACCTTTTCGAGCTCCTTTTCGATTTCAGCCGCTCGAATAACCAGTGGCCCGCGAACGGCATATTCCAACTTCACAATATTGGGGTTTATGTTGTCTAACGTGATAGCCTTTGACGCCATCCTGTGTTGTATGAAGTGGCTCCGGAGCAAAGACACAGCACTAACAGCCTCCAATCTTGCCGCCGCGCCGGCTAACAGTCGACTGTGGCTTATCATCTTCACCCCCGACATGCTTGGCTGCAATCAATCACACTCCTTAAATCACGTCACAATAGAACTACACCTCGCACAACACGTTAACGCTCCTCGTAAATTACGAAATAATTTACGCATACGCCACTTTTTTCTTTATTTATCTTAGAATCGAATACAATTCCTTACTGCGCGATGGTCGCAAATAGGCAACCAACAACACGGATTTTTGATCGATCGATAACACTTGATACGTTCACTCGTGTATCTGATTAGTCAAGAACTAGATGTCGGAATAATTGTATTATAATTATATTATTACTTCATTTAATTCATGTCTTATCAAGAGTTCGAAGGTTATGGTTATCTGATTACAGCAATAATACTTAAAATTACAAGAAATATAATGCCTTCGAGCAAGCAATAAGCGAATGATTACATGTTAGGCATAATAAAACATGAATTAAAGAATTAAAAGTACAAAAAATAACTACTTGCGCTGTTACGTAAATTATGTAATTAGAAGAATTGAAAAATGTCGTGAATCTTGGTAGTGATTACATTGTTTGTTTCTGTTATTTAGCAAGTTGGCAATAGCTGAAATCTGAAAATGAAAGCGGGAATGCAAGAATGTGATGTTTTAGAATGGCAACATTTTAACAACAGCTGTTTTTGACATTTGAGTTGCCGCCAACCATTTAAAATGTATTCTAAGAATTCAAGTTATTCTTAAACACAAGTTTAAAAAAAATCGAAGAAATTGTCATTATACAATTTCATAATAATTAATCAAACGAATGAAACATTGAATATCATATTTGTCCCTAGAGTGGCGGCTTATCTGTAACTTTTTACATTTCAAATGTAAAAATTGAAAATACATGTGACGTTTGAGTTTTGTCAGTTTTGTTAATATGTATTTTCGATGCCATTTCGTGATTATTTTTTATTGTGATCCCTTCGTCCTCTCCGGGTTGTGAGAGAGCGTTTATTGAATTTTTTTGAATATCTGCCTCAAATAGCCCATCTGTTGACTCCTTCCTGTCGTGACGTCACATCCTCTGCAACAGAAAACACCAAAGCGCGCGAAATATCCGGTTCTTTTACCGCCATTCGCCAGGGCTCGATGCACCGAGCCATTTTTGTGTCATTGCGTTTTGAATTTTTGTTGAAGCAAGTTCTGCCTCAAATTGATTTATATATTGCATTTTATTAGTGTAATATTTTAATTTTGATTAGTGTTTCTTGTGGTATTGGCTAATTTTGCAATGCCAAGCCCATCTGTGCCATCTCGGAAAAGGCGACGTATTTTGTCGCCATCATCTACAGAAGGGAATCCTCCACCGGCAAAAGAACCACGTGTTCAGCAAGAACGCCCTTCACGTTCTAAAGTTCGTAGCACGACCCGGCAAAGCCGGCGTCGGGGCCGTGAGCCTTCCAGCTCGTCTAGCGAGCGGAGCAGCAGCAGTGGAACGGACCGATATCACCGGGATAAGGATTTTGAAGCGAGGTTTGAGCAACTCGCTTACCAGGTGAATGCTATTACCAATTATATACAACAATCTGCGCATCAGGCGCCCCGACCCCAGAATCGATCGGATCATTCTTCAGGCGACGAAGCTCCGTTAGAAAATGTGGTGTTTAAAGACTTTAATACTACTCTAAAAGATAAAGGTTTTGGAAAAGCTGATCAAGCAAAGTTTGATTTGGTGAAGAATTTGCAACGATTTGATTCTCGGGAATGGGCCGATATAGCTTTCTTTGATATCCAAAAGAGTTACTTAGCCCTACCGGGATTTAAAGAATTAGACACGAATGACGAATTACGTCATTACGACAAATCAAAACATTTAGCATCATTTGAAAAGACGTTGGCTTCACTAACTCATGCTTTTCTTCTTCATCGCGACCACACACAAAATTGTTTGCAGAACATTTTAAAATGGGCTGCTCAGTGTGATAATATTTCCGCTATTACTTTAAAAAATAAAATCACAGAACTGTTTATTGACGATGATAAGTATAATAAAAATACAAACGATATATTGCAAATCCTGTGTGGTAAACGTGCGGATGTCATTCTAAACCGCAGAAACGAGATTTTAAAGAATGTTACTGACAATGTGACGGCAGCTGGATTTCGAAAAATACCCCCGTCTTTTGAGAATTTGTTCAACGCAGATAAGTTAAAAGAATTTCTTAAAAATGAGGGTGGTTTGAATAAAGTATTCCCTCAAAACAAGACGCGTAAGATACATAAATTTCCCAAATTTACAAGTATGAACAAGGGGTATTTTCAACCTTCGATGCCTCCCTTTCGATTCAATTTTTCAAAATCGAAGCCTACTTTCCCCACGTACGACTTCAACCAGCCCCGTTCGTCCAGAGCCGATAGACACGAACCTAAGCGTAAACAACCTAGACGATCAGGTTACCACGACCGACATAAGCGGTCGCGAGATTTCTGACTCGGCGGCGTTCAGGGCGGGTTGTCTGACGTACTACCGTCGACGCTGGGAGGAAGTAGGAGCAAGCCCGACAATATTAAAAATAATTACGGGAGTCAGACTTCCGTTTTTCCAGAAACCTCCCCTAATTTGGCCGAATTCAAAGATCCTAAAAAGTTTCGAAATCCAACCGTCGTCGGACATGAAAATCGAAATGTTAAAAATGTTAATGAACAAGGTCATCGAACCTGTCCTAGAATCTCCGAGTTATCTGTCAAAAATGTTCTTGGTGAAAAAGGGGGGCGGGGGCAATCGACCAGTTTTCAATCTCAGGAGTTTAAACGAGTATTTAAAAGTAGGCCGATTTTCTTTGATATCTCACTTCGACATCCCGAATTTTCTTCAGCCAGGAGATTGGCTAGTGAAGGTGGATTTAAGCCAGGCTTATTTTCATGTGAATATATCAAATTCGCATCGCCGTTTTCTGAGGTTGGTATTTCAAGGTCAAATTTACCAAATGACGTGTTTGCCTTTTGGAGCTGCGTGTGCCCCCAAATTATTTGCCACTCTGACCAATTTTGTCGCCGAAAAGCTACGGCAAATGGGGATTCGTGTAATTGTTTATTTAGACGATTTTCTTATCGCCAGTCAAAATTATCTCACCCTGCTCTCCCAAATAAGTCTCGTTATCAATTTCCTGGAGTACCTAGGTTGGACATTGAATTTCGAAAAATCCGCGCTGACTCCTTGCAAAGATCTCGAATTTTTAGGAGTATGTTGGAATACGACGCTAGGTCGGAAGTACCTTCCAGAGCAGAAGGTTGTCAAAATACTATCAGAAATTCAAAGACTAATGGATCGAGGCGTCCGTTCTCTCAGGTGGGTAAAGTCCCTACTGGGAAGATTAAACTTCGCGAGCTTTGTAGTTCCGCTTGGGCGGCTACACAGTCGCAGACTTCAGATATGGAATCGCGAGCTTCAGCGGTCAAGTCCCTGTTGTCTCCGACAAATACCGACCTCCGTGAGTCGGGACCTGGTATGGTGGCTCAGGAATGTACGGAGAGCATCGGAGATCCATCAACCGTTAATAACGAATTTCCTCACCACGGACGCTGCAGGCCACGGTTGGGGAGCGCAATTAAACGATCTGATTTTATCAGGAACATGGAGTATCAGGCAAAGTCGCTGGCACTCCAACCAAAAAGAGCTGCATGCCATCCACGAGGCGCTTCAAGCGAACCGGTATGTTTTACAAAATTCCACATTACTAATTCAGTCGGACAACCGCACAGCTCTAGCGTATCTGAAGAACGAGGGTGGTACCAGATCAAAGGATCTACTGGAGGAAGCTCGAAAAATTTTACTCTTCGCAGACGACATTCGATTGAGACTTGTAACCCAGCATCTGCCAGGTATGTTAAATACAGTTGCGGATCGTTTATCCAGGGGCAAGCCACTTCCGGAGTGGCATCTGTCATCACAGGCTTGCCAAAGAATATTTCAAGCCTACGGTACGCCGCAGATAGATCTGTTCGCATCGCAACGAGCACATGTAGTTCCGAGGTATGTAAGCAGAGATCCATTGGATCACCAGGCAATATTTTGCAATGCATTCAGTCGTCGATGGCGTTACCAGCTGGCGTGGGTGTTTCCACCACCATCGTTGATGCCCCGAGTCCTAGCGCACCTGAACCTATGCCAAGGGAAGTACATTGTAATAACTCCCAGGTGGGAGAGAACATTTTGGAGGAGCGACCTGCGCAATCGAGCCTTTCGTTATCCGATAAAAATAGTGGACCTGCATCATCACCTCATCGATATGACCACGAAGCGTCCCCCGCCGCACTTAGCGGAGTTGGAACTGGAAGCATGGCTAGTTGGGGGTGGGAGTCCCTTCTAACTGCCTGGACGGAAGAGGAGCGGTCCTTGCTAAAATCGAGTTGGCGAAAATCTACTTTATCTTCTTACCGGCCGGCATGGAATAGGTGGTTAAAATGGTGTGCCGCGAATAACATCCCAATAAATACTCCGAAAGCTGTTGATTTAGCCAGATTTTTGTCCAACCTAAGTACTAAGGAGGGTTTGTCTTATAATACTATTGCTCTACATAAATCCGTTGTCTCTACATTTTGTGAACCATACCTTAATAAAAAGCTGAGTGAAGATGTGGTGGTTAAGCATGTGCTAAAGGCAGTGGCTCTACTTAAGCCACGAAATCCTAAAGCTCCTATCTGGAATCCTGGTCAAGTAATTAATTGGCTGAAGGATAATGCTTTGGATGTTAATAGTTTATATGAGGTCTCTCGTAGATGTGCTACGCTATTGTTACTTGCATCCGGTCGTAGAGTCCATGACCTAACCCTGTTAAATATAGCTCCTGACAATATGATTAACGAAGGTTCAGAGATAATTTTTAACACGTTCGCTGCGGGATCAAAACTGGCGTTTTTTTATACGGTGCGTTAACTGGCCGATCGGCCTGGTACTTAAACTTTCCGCCGCGGCGATATAGGGCTTACTGGCCCGGTAAGGTATCGACAGATATAAATGACTATAACTAAGCAAAAACGTAAGAAATTGGATACCTACCTATCAATATCGATAGTAGACGAGTTGGGGGTCATAGTGTTTGCTTCGCCTCGGGTTCCTATTATTCACTTGAGAGATATATGCAAAAATATATGTAAGGTCTTGTGACCCGAAACCGCACTGAATAATAGGTTTAATTGAGGAAGTATTAGTGATGGGAAATAAGTTATCGACATATTATTTTGAATATAATTTATCAAAGAAGCAAAGAGGCAAATTTTATGATAGAAACATGACAGACAGTAACTATTATTTCTCATATTCTACACAGAAAATATTATTATGCCACACCTGGCCAAAAACTCGCTTTTTCCGCACGCTGCGCGTATAGAAAAAGCCGCTTTCTGGCCAAGAGTAGACATAAAATGATGTACACAACACGGGAGGTAATAAAGAAAGCCCGCGATTGCATATTTACGTCCCTCGCCTGCAGCTCGGGCCGCAAACATCTGCGACCTCGCCCTTTCTTTGTTTTACCACCCTAGCTGTGTAATGTACTATTTTACTGCAATTTCTTACTTTACAATCTCTAAAATATTTAAAAACCAATTACTTTACAACTAGCGGTAGAACAATTGCGCTAAGAAACAATAAAGTCGGTTTCTTTTAAAGGGTCCTAAAAGGTTCCTAGTACTAAACAAAGACTAAACATTTGGTCGAGTAAAAGGCGACCTTTTACTACGCCAGATTTAAACTTATTTCCAAAGAAATTAAAGTTTACAACTCACAATCCTTTTGTGTGACTGTCTTACAGTTAGAACTCTAAGAATTTCTCTTACGTAATGTGTTTATTATTGTAATATTTATGATCAAATATTACTGGAAGAGAGTCGCCACAATCTAAAAACGTAAACAAACACTAGAGCTAGACTAATGCACTATCGTATCTACGTCGGTTCCCGCTAAGTACGTCACAACACTAGTCGGAAGTAAACCAATGCAATCACCTATTCAGTGCGGGAAGGGGTGGAGTGACCTTGTAATCTATGATGGGCCTTTCGGCCCATTACCCGCAAGGAATCGAAAAAAAATTCAGTCAGTGCGTTATCGGGCCGGAAAACCTTAGCACAGTTTTAATGCTTTATCGATTAGCCCTTAAAGTCCTAAACTCAAACCTATACTTGTCTCTTTTGTACATACAGGAATACTCATTATACAGCCGCCGCACCAGGGTAAGTTCACCGTTTCTCGCCTCCGCACAGAGCGGGAGTACATGCATCGGGTATTTAGGCCTTATATCGCAGCGAACGTGTTAACCCAATATTTGGCTCAAAAACAGACTCTGCCTCTTATCGTCAGTCTAGTTGGAAATTGTTAGATCATGACGACTCCAGAATAAGTCCTGTATTTTGGATTCGTCAGCTGTTGTCACTTTCCTCAGTGAGACGTGGATCAATTTCCGCGCTATTTGTAACATGTCGAGGCGAAGTCAGAGCTGCGACACGTACTATGATTAGTAATTGGGTTAAGTCAATCCTAGTCGAAGCAGGTATCGACAGTTCCGCAGGGAGTACTAGATCAGCTGTGTCTTCTTCCAATTGGATAAATAACTTTAATATAGATGAAATTTTACTTAGGAGAAATTGGCGAAGTGAGAATACTTTTCATAACTTCTATAGAAGGGAATTGATTAATAATAATCAGAACCATTCAAACGATGATGATGCTTCTTTAGCTCGCCTTTTTCTGCCTGTATGATTTTTGATTGTATATGTATAGTCATGTTCTATGAATACAATATAGGTAATTTAGATTTTTCTATAAGTATTTTGTGGAATAAAAGGTACCGATTATCTTGATTTATTCATTTGTTTGCTACCTTATTAATCAGGATTGACTAGATAGTTTAAGGCCATTCACCAGGTGATAACAGACAGGTCTCACAACCCGGAGAGGACGAAGGGATCACAATAGAAGGATTTTACCTGCCAATAAAATCCATATTGTGATCCAGAAGTCCTCTCCGGGCCTATTAAGGCCTACCTGGTGAGGACGCAATGACACAAAAATGGCTCGGTGCATCGAGCCCTGGCGAATGGCGGTAAAAGAACCGGATATTTCGCGCGCTTTGGTGTTTTCTGTTGCAGAGGATGTGACGTCACGACAGGAAGGAGTCAACAGATGGGCTATTTGAGGCAGATATTCAAAAAAATTCAATAAACGCTCTCTCACAACCCGGAGAGGACTTCTGGATCACAATATGGATTTTATTGGCAGGTAAAATCCTTCTATTTTCGATGACAATAATTGTACAAGTTCACAACATAAGCCAGAGCACAACTAGGGTTGCCAGATGATCGGGAATTGGCGGGATTCGCCCGATTTTTTGTATGTCCTCCCGACTCCCGACAAAGAAGAAAATCTCCCGACAAACGACTTCATTTTAAAACTTAGTCCGATCCACTCAAGGTGGTCCGGCCAGTGAAAATTTCTGCTTCTTCAGGCTAAAAAAAAAGCTCGCGCGTCTAGCGCGCCGGGCATCTCCCGACCAAAGTCTCAAAATCCCGACATATTGTTTCCTGCGCTCCCGATAATAGGGTAATTCAATCTGGCAACCCTATCTGTGTTATTCATAGGTCTACTGTAAAAAATGCCATTGTGGCAGGTGAGGTGATGTACTTTGCTGTTTTAGATTGTTAAGTGAACACTATGATGTTATCGGCAGCAATGTGTCTCGTGTCATTTGCACTTCCGAACTCTCCCGAAAAAAGTCGAGAATTGCCGAGTGTCAAAGTCCAAATAATCGTACTGTACAACGTGACGTATTGGAAATTTGGAAATACAAAAATCCCATACAAATTTTGGGCCACTTTTTTTACGTATAAGGTTCGAATGTACTAACGATTCTGAGCCAGAAAACCTCAAAAGTTCATATTTTGAGAAAATAGCTACCCCGGTAATTTTTTTGGAAAACGCTCAGATACATTGCTTTGCTAGGCTACTGCCTGCATTCTCTCAACGTCTTTTATAGTTTTTGTCAATATGACCAGATTGTTTATGATTTTTTTCCGTTTGGTCAGAGAAAAAGCCTAGCAATTGTTATCCAAAAATATGTCTTACCTTTGAGCTCGTTCATTTTTTTGAGACGATGAAAAACTAGATTGTTTGTTCCTTACATATATTTAATTTAATTAACATGAATAAAACTATGGAAATGCAAGAGTTACTTTGTATTATGATAAAATAACGTTAATACGCTGATTGAGAATAAGCCAATAATTTAGTGTAGGTATTTTTAAATTTTGACATATGTCTTTATGACACTGTGTATTAACTTTTTTATACATAAAAACTTAGTTCGAGATGAGCCAATTTGGTCGGCCTACCGATATGGCGAAGGTATCTGTAACCCCCGTCCCACACTCATTTATACGACATCTCATTTGTTTAGTTTTAGTGAAGTTGTCAATCGTTGTATGGCAATAAACTTGTCATAGAGTATTTCATTCATACAAATGGTTTGGTTTGCAACATTGTGTTTTTGTATATGTTCTTAAATATAAGTATGAAGTAATGAAGGTTTGTTTACGTTTTTGTTCTTTTCTATACGATCTCACTATATATATATGCGTAAACTACAACAAGAGGATTATTTTAATCTTGGTACTTGGCAATAATTCTTCCCTTTATTAAAAAAAATCGGTTGTCTGTAAAGTCGGTTTATTGACGATAGTTGAACGTGACAACGTCATAAGAAAATAAACAATTGACAATGGAACGCCTCAGAGCGAGGTAACGCCGCATACGTCATGTTTTTTCGTGCGTGCAGCCGGCTCCATCGAATTATGAGATGTTGTCACGTCAAAAATTTGTTTACATACCTGTGGCTCTAATGAAAAGGGGTACAAGTCACAGACAAGAGCTTAAGTCATACTTTAGAGTTGTGACCTTTTGGTCCTGGTATAAATTTGACTTGTATCCCTTTTCACTAGATCTACAGAACCTACTGAAATACATATCTGGGTCAGTCTTGCACACATCGGTCTAGTTTCAACCAAACTAAGAGTTTATTCCAGAGTCTTGGATAATTTTATATGTTTGGTTGGAACTAGATCAATTTGTGCAAGACTGTCCAGAATATTTATTTCAGTAGGTATGTAGACACATTATATACTTATTAAACGGAAATATATTTGCCAAGTACCAAGACCAATTAATTATATTTCTTGTGATGTTACCATATGCATTTTTTAAATAAAGCCTTTTATTGACCTCTGCAAACTTAGCGTAGTTGCACTCTACAAGGTGTTTCATTGAACGTAATACAACTTAAGTAATTCCGGCTCAGTTAACGACCGACAACAAAACGCAGTAATTGATTTATTAAAATTCGTCATAATTAACGTTTCCTACTTTGCTAACAGAATTAAGAAATTACAATCTCTTGGTGTGGGCACCCCTCATAACGTCACGCTTACGTGACCTGTTTGTTTGTTATGACCAATAACTTCAATAATGTGTGCAATTTAATGCACTTCAATGCATGCATTTTATTCATAAATTATCGACCTAGATAAGTAAAAAGATAAGTTTTCACTACAAAATTAGATTCAAACTTTTTTCTTTTAATTCTAAGTAGGGTAACCACGATGAGACTAAAAAAACATGAATAATTAAAACAGTGATATTAATTAATTAAGATGACTTTAATAACACGAGACCTAGCACAGGGTTTTAGCACCAGGGAGAGGAGTTTAAAAAACATGAATTGTATGACGTTCAAAGAAACACCTTGTATATGCGTGTAAATAAAATAGCCAATATTTCAGCTGCCGATCGAATTTAGCGAATTAATTTACTCGTCTGGAAGTCACTTAACGAAACATTGAACATTCAATACCTGGCAATACCAAAAACAGTCTCGAATACGTCATTGTCAAGAAATAAATTAAAAAAAAAAATCTCATACGTCAATCAATGTCATTGCCATGTCATGTCCTGTCAATCAAGACCATGATGACCACAATGAGGGTGTTTAAAAATCATAAATCCACCAGGTGGCAGCAGGGTGGCGAATGGTCTATTTGGCAGTAGATGTCAAAATCAGGTGATGTGATTGGTGGATTTTGACACCTACTGTCAAAAAGACCATTCGCCACCCTGCTGCCATCTGGTGGATTTATGATTTTTAAACACCCTCATTGACCTCAGACAAGTGACGCTACAAGCTTGATATGTTGCCATTTTGTGAAAATAAATTAGCCAAGTAGAATGCGTTTCTTTACTTATTTGATTCTAAAGAAAAGGAATACTGAGCTAGTAAAATAACATATTAAAACAAATAATTACGCGGGCCGCTAATTTATTTTTTTATAATTTATGATTATGGATGGTTTTCTTCAATTATGAAAGCTTAAGGCCGGCTTTACACCTGTAAGTTTTACTTACGTAAGTAAGGACGCAGCTATACGTTAGACTGAGATAGCTGACTGACTATCTCAGTCTAACGTATAGCTGCGTCCTTACTTACGTAAGTAAAACTTACAGGTGTAAAGCCGGCCTTTGGCAACATTATTATACCCGGGCTCCATTTCACGAAGCTACGAGTTACAATTTTACAAGTCTAAACTAAACTAGCAACATTGGCCAATCGCGTTGCTGTTTTTGACCAATGTTCAGTGCTGCCAATTTAGCAGAATCAGTGCTAAATTTAGCATAATTTGGACTGGTTTAGCAGATTTTTTTTACATTTAGCATTTAGCATAATTTTTGGCATAATTTTTTACATTTAGCATAATTTTTGGCATAATTTTTTACATTTAGAAATTTTATAGTACCTATACACTATATCTCTGTTGACATTATAATTGTAAGTATTTATGTAAACACTTTATTTTATAAAATAAAACAAAGTACAGAACAGGGTTGCAAAATAAAGGTAGGAGAGACCGGGTATGGTTGTCTCGCGGGTTGGTTGTCACAGCGGCCATAAAATAATACTAAATGAAACATTAAGTACATCGATCGGTGCTAAAAGATCGCAAGAGCTGTACATCCTTCCGTACTTCACCAATCAATGCACTTATTCCTTCGTTTAGTATTATTTTATGGCCGCTGTGACAACCAACCCGCGAGACAACCATACCCGGTCTCCCCTATTATGTACTAAGGTAAACTTATCTCTTTAAGGGATCTCTTTCAGTTTACCTTTGAACAGTTGATGATGATGATGTTTGTATGCTGTAGTAAAAAAGTTACTTTGATTGCAATATAAAAAAAAAATGTCGATTAATACATTGACATTCTTAATTTACTTAGGTATCTTTAGCAATTTTTTTGCTGAAAGTTTAGTATGGGCCACAAAAAGGATTATTGTAAAGCTGTAATAATCACAATACATTAAAGAAAGAATAATGCTTTTTTTTATTTAGCATATTTTTTAGCAGAATTTATCAAGTTTTAGCATAATTTTAGCAGAATTTCAGCAAAATTTTAGCATTGAATGAAATTCGGAGTTGGCAACACTGCCAATGTTGCAAGTGTACACTTGTAAAAAAAATTGTAACTTGTAGCTGCTTGTAGCTTCGTGAAGTGAAACGAAACGAGGCCTAGTCCTAGAGTTCTCTTGTTGTTTGTTTTCTTTTCTTGTACCATGTATGCGTATTGAATGCTTTGTGAATTGTGAAATATTGTGATGCGATGCTATGCTTCTTTGAAGTCTTGAACTTTCATCCAAACAGCTCTAAACCTTTAATTACGTGAATTACTGTAAACAAACAATAATGGTTAATTGTTCAATCAAAAACTGTAAAAATGGGAGCATAAAAAACGGTGTTCTAAGGTTTTATTCCTTCCCTAAAGACGAGGAAGTAGCGAATAAGTGGCTTAAGTTATGTAAACCAGACAGAAAAGTAAAATCTGGTATGTATACTTACCCGAACTGAGTAAGGTGCATAGTCTTATTCGGTTGTTCTAGAGGCAGGGTATTTTTTTTCCCCTATCCTATCCTATACAAGTTGTCTCCCCTATGAGATATATTATCTTATCAATTGCAGCAAGGGTGTGTTCCATTCATTTCCGACCGTCTGACCATGAGCTGTCACTGAGGCACATCTTAATGAATGAAACGCCAAGAACTACCAGGACACTGAAACCTGACGCTGTACCTTCTTTGTTTGTGTACCCGCCAGATGTACCATCATCACATGAGCCCATAGAGACAGCCAGTAAGTCATAATATGTCATTAATAGTTTAGGAACATGGGCGCCGGAGACAACAAGTTCTTGAGTGCTACACACTGTAGGACGCAGTGTGGTTAAGCGAGCATTTAAAAAAAAACTACTCCACAATGAAGATATTGGATTTTTTTTAGATATGTTTAGGCCCACCACAAGGTTTAACAACTGGATGGATTGAGCTGAGATTTGGCATGCAAGTAGACCAAGTACTGGATTGAAACATAGGATACTTTATATCCCGGTTAATAATTCCTTAGGGTCAGTAACGGGAACAACGCGAGCGAAGCCGCGGTAATGGCTAGTATTGATAACACAGAAATATATCGAGATAAAAGGAAATAGTTCGTTGATTTGTATGGCAAAGAAGCGTGTAACGTTTTTCGCTTGGCGTTTAACACCAAAAGTGCAATTTAGTGATGGAAAACATCAATTTTTCCATTTCAATTGGTGGTATTTGAACAATTGATTATACCATTATTATCAGATCTTCAAATCTGCTAATAATATTGACGGAAACTCAAGTTAACGGTATTCAAAGTAGGTGGCCGCAACTTCTTTTTAGCACGCGAGGTACATACACTTTTTCCTTCTACCTCTATACTGTGATTGATAATAATATCTTAATGATGTTTACAGAGATACCCACAAATCCCTTCGTGGATAGTAGCAAACCACCAATATTATTAAAACAACTTCTAGAAAAGAGAACGGAAGTTAGGATTTTTGAGGGCGACATTAGGTCTCAATTATGGAATCTCAATGCGAAGAACGATATACTTATAATCAAGCAGCCGAAAGATGCAATCGGAATGGTGGAAAACAAAAGACGTAAGTTAATAGACCTTATTCATATGGATTTGAGTTGCTTGGTTCTCCATATTAACCAATTGGGGTTCAAGATACACTTTAGTAGCATTCCACGACAATTTTACGTAAGCGACACTACCTTTGCAATACGTTTCAAAATCTACATGCCCTTATCGCCGGGGGTGGAGCCCAAACGCCATTCCTACATAGTATTTTATAAGTCAAAATATGAAATTTTAAAATATATGCGAGCGAATTTTTCTATAGCTTTTTGCAATTTTTAAAACTAGATTAAATCTTACGTGAGAAGAGGGGGCGTCCCAGAAACCTTATGTGCCCTTAGATGCCCTTACATGGGGATAGCGGGGATTTATCGTGCTTACGTAATTAATGAATGGCTCCTTGGCGCTAATGAAATATACAATACTATACAATACAAAATATTCTTTATGCCACACCTGGCCATAAAGTGACTTTTGTAACCGCTAACCGCTTTCTGGCCAAGTGTAGACATAAAATGATGTACACAACACGGGAAGTAATAAAGAAAGCCCTCGATCGCATATTTACGTCCCTCGCTTGCAGCTCGGGCCGCAAACTTCTGCAATCTCGGCCTTTCTTTGTATTACCACCCTAGTTGCGTAATGTACTATTATTGTACACCAGAAAAATATATTTTATTTGCATATTTTGTATTTTTCAGGTGTCACAGTAAAAGTGAAACAGGAACCCGTGGAATCCTACCCAGTCGCGACAAAACATTGCTACACATGTACTTGCGCCATCCCAGCTCAGAGAGCCCGGAAAGGCCTGGCCAACGACCACCAGTATGAGCGGACCCTAGCCTCTGCAAAGACAGAGATCCAAAAGTACAAACAACTGTTCCAGGTTGCTAGCAAACGGATGATTCTCTTGAGGAGAGAGATAAAAAGAAAAAAATTTAGAGTCGCCATGCTCAAATCTAAAATTAAAGTTTTAAGGGAAAACAAACTGAATACAAAAAGCAAGGAGGAAGGCAAAAAGATCAAAACTGAAAATACGGAGGGAGATTCTGAGGAGTGGAGAAAAAACAAACTGAATACAAAAAGCAAAACGGAGGAAGGCAAAGAGACAAAAAACATAAAGACAGAGGGAGATCTGGAGGAAGGAAAAAAAAAGAAAGAAGTCAAGGATGGCCATTTAGAGACAAGAAAATGCCAAATAAAGCAAGAAAATGGTGAAGTGTTATGGGAAATTGAAATTGTTCCATCGTCCTCTTAAATTTTTATAGTGCCTACTCAAACAAATGCAATCGTGCCACATTGGTAATAGGGCCTCAAAGCCTCAGGTATTGGTTGTCCTTTGTCAGTCATCGCGACATTACACACCAATGGCGTGGCGTTGAAGAAATCCTTGGGCAAACCGGAGCAGCTTTGGCTTCAATTTTCTTTAAGAGCACTAGAGTGAAGTGCTGAATGCCTAATATTAGGGAAGCCGATGGGAATCGAGTTCTACAGACGTCACGCCACTGTTACACACATTGTATTTAATGGGCCAGTATGGGTAATACCAGAATACCTAGCCTTATAGGTATCACCAAAGTTGAGGTCAAGCGCACAACACGTCATGTAATGACATCGGGATTTTGCAATCAGTATATTTTTTCTTACCGATTGCAAGTTCTATACAGTATGTAAACTTACGAAAACCATTTATTTAAATCCGGGTATGTCTAGGCGATAAATAGGGAACGTGCACGAACTGGTGGCAGCACTAAACGACAAAAGAGACACGGGCGGACAATAAAGGAAACTATCGCCCCTGTCAAATCAAGCTGTCAATGTCAATGTCAAATATAGTAAGTCGTAGCTACACTGACGTTAATCGTCCTTCAACGCGATAAATTAACGTTATTAACGGCGTTTTCGTCAATGTGGCCCCAGCATGAGAGGGTATATGATTTAGATTGGCGGCACCAGTTGGCAGCACCTTCGTCGTGCACGTTCCCTATAAGACTGTGGTGTGTTACAATTGTAAACAAATAATATAGGATGTTATAGAATCATTAATTAATAAATTTATTTTTGTATTTCAATTATAAATTTTAAAAGGTGTTAGTATTTAAATGATTTATATACCACAATCTTATTAATCGCCTAGACAAGACATGCCCGGATTTAAATAAACGGTCTTCGTAAGTTTACATACTGTACCTACATGTGATGCGCGATATACATACTGGCTCTAACGGGGGCTTTAAATTTAAAGTTCGATTCTTGCGCTAAACTCAGATACTTTTGTTTTGCAATAGCTTCAAATAACTTAAATTAAGATCGTTAATACTTCAAATTTCAATTCTGAAAGCAGTGAAATCTCAGTTTTCGTATCTTTGTGTGAAAAAATAAAACTAGAATTTGGCGTGTTTTTAAAAAAGTTGCAAAAAGAAAGTAGCTCAGATTAAGGAGTAGTAACGACCCTTTCATTTAAAGCCCCATTGTTAGAGGCACCCTGTATATGGCGCTTAGGATGTTATAGACTTTTTGATGCTGACTGCACCTAGGGCATGCAATACCGGTTTTACTTGTACGGGCCAATACCGAAAAACCGGTTTTTCGGTATTGGTACATACAAGTAAAACCGGTATTACTGCACCTATGTGTTTAGACTGTGGCGCCGCTAAGCCTTAGTGACTTAAACTTTGTGATTCTGATTAGTGACTTAGCAAGAAATGTATGTCTGTGTGTACAAAATGCTGAAAGCAAATTCTTTACTATAATAAAATTGTAGTAAACATATTTAAGGACGCAATATGCATGGTGATTGTTAAGTTAATTTCTTTATCAATAAAAGTTGTATGTCAGCAATAAAATGTTTCTCATTAATTATTTTATGAAATAGGTACCTAATATGTATCCTCACGCGTGTTCGTATGGCTAAACGCTCAATGTGCAATATAGTAGCCATAATATTTTCACGTTCAAACTGCTCGCGAGTCATTGTATTGTACACGGAGCGTGAAACTAGTTATTTGATTATAATTATAGGAATATTAAGCAAGCACATTGAAAAATCAAATGCGACCCTCTGCAACTAAACCTGGACTAGAGTAAAAATATCGAAAAATAAACAGTGGTTCGCCGAGAGGTGAACTACCACCAATACGTTATTCACCTTATGACTTTTCTCCAATTTTTTCAACTCCAAAATGTAGGTGAACTCTTTAGACTGAAAATTACAATAACAATATCCAAATCACAATATTTTTATTAATAAAACAGGGTTCTATAAAAAACTCGATCAATTTTTTTTTAGTGTGGGCATTAACGTTACTTTGTGCAATGTACCTACTGTACAATGGGCGGCACGAAGTTAAGTTATGAAATATGTAAACAGGCACAATATATACCTAGTCCACAGGATTTAATATCTTTGAAAGAAAAGTTTTGTATCGTAAACACATTGACGAAAAGCTTAATAATATCTTGTTTGTCTCTTTTTTATGAATAAAAACCGACTTCCAAAAACTTAAACTAAAAACCAAAAAATAATATGTTAATCACCCCAAAGAAATGGATAATCAACGATTCATATATACATATACAGATATTTATAGTTTTTAACCTGTTATTTTTGAAGTCGGTGCCTGCCACTGCCACGCAAAGCTGGCTATGCTGAGCTCCTTAGCTGGCACCGACTTCAAAAATAACAGGTTAAAAACTATAAATATCTGTATATGTATATATGAATCGTTGATTATCCATTTCTTTGGGGTGATTAACATATTATTTTTTGGTTTTTAGTTTAAGTTTTTGGAAGTCGGTTTTTATTTTTTGTTTTAAAAATTTACTTTATTTTTTAATTTTTAGTGGCGCTGGAAAAATATTGTTTTGACCAAATAGACTTAAGTCTATTTAGTTAAAAGAAAAAAAATCCAAATCGGTCTAGCCGTTTCCAAGTAATCGGGGAACAAACCTACATAAAAATTGCTCTTTGTTTTGAAGTCGGTTAAAAACTTGTTGCTAATAAGAAATGGACGAGAAACTAAGAAAAATACCAAAATCGCTATATGTGTGCCTATGATATTTGAAGAGTTCCCTCGATTTCTCCAAGATCCCATCATCAGATCCTGATTTGGTTACAATGGGACCACCTCGGAGGTATACCCTTTAAAACAAAAAAAGAATTTTCCAAATAGGTTCAGCCATCTTCAAGTAGTCGGGGAAGAAACCTAGATACAAATTAACCCTTTATTTTGAAGTCGGTTAACACTAAAAACTCGTTGCTAATAAGAGATGGACGAGAAATTACGAAAAATACTGAAATCGCTATATGTGTGCCTATAATATTTGAAGAGTTCCCTCGATTTCTCCAAGATTCCATCATCAGATCCTGATTTGGTTACAATGGGACCACCTCGGAAGTCTACCCTTTCAAACAAAAAAAGAATTTTCCAAATCGGTCCAGCCGTCTTCAAGTAATCGGTGAACAAACACACAAAAAAAATAAAATAAAAAAAAAATAATAAAAAAAAAAAACATACAGACGAATTGAGAACCGTCCTTCTTTTGGAAGTCGGTTAAAAAGAGGCTTATTATGTTGCGGGGGACTTCTAGTATGAAATAAAATACTAATTCGTTTCATTATTAATTTATTTTTACACAATATTTCAACTACCGTCAGAGACCTCTAATAACTATAAGAATCCCAATACAAAAATATTTCATCTTTTAACTATCCATAGTATTGACATGTTTACTCTTTTTACAATATACATATATATTTATGTTCATATATTCAATTCTCAATAGGCTATTTAATAATATATAAATTTCAAATTGTAAACAATGTGATGTTATTCACAAAGGAGTCGTCTATAGGTATATTTATATGGTACATATGTATAGCAACTTCGGTAATGTGAACGGAACACGGCCCACATCTTATTTACAATAGTAGAGGCTTTAATAAACAAAACTGATGATAATATTATTAAAATTAAACAACAGAAACATTATCTCACACATTTATGGCAAATTGTCAATGTCCACAAAACAATTGTTAATAATTTTACCATTTCTTTTTACTTTAATAGACAATTATAAAACACAACATTGCTATATTTTACATAGTCTTAAATCGAAATAAATAAATTATTCTCTAAAATAGTGTATTGCTTATTGTCAAATAAATTTAAAACTCTAAAGAAGTACCCATTGGGTGGCTGCAATTCCTGGGTTTTTTATGTACTAGTCGACTGCTTGTGGACTCTTAGGTCCGTGGAATGTAGAAGGCCCGTCCGACTACAATTTACAAGTACGCTTCGGACCCCAAAAAAGCAGGATAGGAATGTATACAACCTCTATTTAATATACATATATAACTATAACAGACATATGTCGATATCACGCGATGATATGATTAATTCGATTTCAAACACTCGAAAAGTGAAACAGAATATACGAATACTGATGTCCCACTCAGCAATATTCCCTGCAATATCCCTATGTAGGGAATTTTAGGGAATATTCCCGAGGTGGCAATATTCCTTACAAGGGAATATTGCGCGGGAACGGCACATCTCTACAATATAAGTACGACCAGAACTGGCTGGAAATGAAAAAAAAGTAGTAAAATGGTACCGGAATGCCCGGCTTTTACTGCCTTTTACTTTTTAAGAAATAATAACAGAACAGATTAGGTAAGAAGATAGAAAACTAAATAAGATAAAGAAAAAAAAATAAAATCTCTATTCACGTCAATTAATAATCTACATTTTAATGCGCTAAATTCGATTTTCCGCACAAAACAACTGGATAAAATAAAATAAGACAAATTCCTTTTATAACTGTAAACAATTCTTCATTATGATAATTTTAAGTCCAAGATCCGTATTTCGTCCAAAACCAATTTAAAATGGATTTCGTTCGAAATACGAATTTTTATTCGTACCGGCAGTACAAGAGCATAAAATCGTTATTTTCAGGCATTAAGTCACTTTTGCACTGTCGGAGGAATAGTAGTCACTAAATTGCGACTCGAAAAAGTCTAACTTGACAAATCTACCTCAGCTTCTATTAAAAGCATTATCAAACCTTCGTAGGACATTAAAAGTGCTACGTTTGAAGGCGGCACTAGTTAGGTATAATTCAACATTTGGAATAACTGAGACACAGGCAGGAAGTGCGTCCTTAGAATCGCCAGTGACTCACATATACTGTTTTACAAGAGATGCCGCGCAATTCCTATAAAATTAAGTCTGTTTTATAGATTCTGTGCTAGCTCTTATAAAACTATTTATACTGGGTCTATATTCGACAAGGACAATCATATCGTGACGGTAATGCATTTTTCTAAGGCTCGTTCAGATGCAGTGGCGTTACAGCAGCAATATGACTGGCGCGTGTCGAACATATTCCTTGAAAGATGAATTGGGATCCCACGCATCATTCAAGTCAAACTGTCTTAACCTACACGTCCGGGCTCTTAGTCGACCTATCCGTGGTATCGCTAACTTACCTACTCAGTAGTATTCGGTGCGTTACGACTATTTATAAGTATACTGCTTGTGTTGAAAGTAAATATGCGAATAAAACAAATAAAGGAATGGACGTTCTGTAACTGGATCACTTTTGTAGTTCTATTTTTTAATCAGTCCCGGCGTCAGATTGAACAAATTACAGTGAAGAACGCAATTAAAAGTGTGTAAATGGGGCTAGAGCCTTAATCAACTCCGGAATACTATCGCAACAGACGTAGGTAACTTAGCGATATCACGTTATAATAACGAAAACATGCGTGTCGATCATGTGCCGTTTCCCGGAATTTTTCCCATTCGTATAAAAAATATTCCCAGCTCGGCAATATTCCCCATACAAATCGGGAATCCCGCAGCACATGTCGTTGGAAAGCAATGTCGTCACTACGAAAGTCCTTGCGGGATTGCTTTCCGATGCCACGGACTGTAACCTTAAGGATAAAATCGTGGGAATCCCGACCATCCCATAGAACCTTAAGGGTAATAGGTCGTGACGCAAGCAACCCTGACGCCGGACAGTCGCTCCAGCCCCCAGGCGGGGGCGCGTCGCTAGCAGTCCCGGTCTTCCTTGACCAGTTGCGTGTCGTCACTACGAAAGTCCTTACGGGATTTCCGACGATGCCACAACTGTAACCTTAAGGATAAAATCGCGGTAATCCCATCTGTCAACCTTAAGGGTAATAGGTCGTGACGCAAACAACCCTGACGCCGGACAGTCGTCCCAGCCATCTGTTAACCTTAAGGGTAATAGGTCGTGACGCAAGCGACCCTGACGCCGGACAGTCGCCCCAGCCCCCAGGCGGGGGCGCGTCGCTAGCAGTCCCGGTCCTCCTTGACCAGTTGCGCGGTGTCGGCGCCCGTGTCCGCGGCCGGGTCGAGCGCGCGCGGCCGCTTGGCCCCGCGCGTCTCGGTCGATGATGGGGAGATGACCGCGGATACTACTTTGTCTTTCAGCTCGTCTGGCACCTCGTAGATGCCCGCTGGAATAGGAGGTTGGTTTTAGAGATCGTACGCAATGTAATGCTTAACACTTTCGCAACCGCGTACAAACGGAGCCACTGTTAACCAGGGGTCGGATACCGGTATATTCTTCATACAAAAATACCGGTATTTTTCCGTCCTGTTCGTTCTTTGGTTTAGGTATTATTTCATTTTTAATCGGACCATCTAATTTAATATAAAGTCATTTATAAATCCATACAAAAAAAAAAAAATTGAGCCCTACATAAAAAGCATAAAATAATTCAAAATATTATGCTATTTCGGGGTTTTCGCACACGATTCCTACCGGCTTGCCTAATATCAGGCAATTGAGCACCTTGGTATTCTACAGCTCTTAAGGAAGATGTACGCCAAATCTGCACCGGCTTGCCCAAGGATATCTTTTACGCCACGCCACTGCTGACCAGCCATACATAGATTTTAACACGTTGCAGTAAAGTTTACATTCGTTTAAAAATGTACAATAAACAGTGTGTTTGATTGTACTGCTACGTACCACTCTCGTAGGCTCGTAGCCGATAACATGAGAAAATGGCCTTGTAGCGAAAATGTGCTACGAGCCTTGCGCCCGTGGAGCCGGAGCGGGTTCTCGGTGTTGAAAGTGTAAAAAAAACACATCACAATTACGTTTTTGGATGGCAAGGTTGGAAGGACCCATAAAATTATAGACTCAATATTACTATTCCTTGTCAGTAGAGATGTGCCGTTCCCGGGAATATTCCCCACTTGTGTGGGGAATATTCCCGCGGTGGGAATATTCCCCATACAAACGGGGAATATTCCCGGGAATGGCACATCTCTACTTGTCAGGGACCATGTGAAACGGATGGCAGTCGCTGCTGTAAATAACCTGACCTGACGCGTAATTTTTGCTGAGCATGCAAGGAAAGCGCACGGACCAGTGGGATTGGTGGAAACGTTTCAATCCGTCTTTATTGTGTATGCGAGTTGATCGAGCATCGAGCTAGTGGGAGATCTGAAGAGGCCAGTTGTGCCTGCCCAGTTGAAAGACTAATAATGACGATACTCACGTAAAGGTGGTTCGGGCTCTGTCCCAGCGCGCGTGACGGCGTCGTACATTGGGTTGGAGAAGTCGCGTCCCTTCCGCCGCGCGTCTTCGAGGGAGTAGGCGGGCTCGGCCACGCCCCCGAACTCCACGTTGGAGCCCTGCCGGAACGAGACGCTCTGCGATGACGCGAGGCTGCCCAGGCCGCCGCCCTTGCCGCTGGAATGAAAATGTACAGGTCAATATTTGGTTCTGATGCATTAAAATCTGGACCGGTGTTCTCATAAACGGGTGCCGGTTTGTGTAATTTACAAACGTTTCATCTAATTTTCATTTTGTCAACAACCTTTTTTCTCTGAAATCGTAATACTTTCACGATGTTTTGAAAACGTCATCATATTATAACCATTAGGTTAGGTTTGTTACATTCCATTAATTCCATACCAATCCTAAGAAAAAAGCTAGTGCCCCGTCCGGACCTATTGTACCTACATAGGTACGCGACGGTAACTAAAACTAACCTAAGTAGTAATATTGTAGTCTTTGACCCCCTGGTCCTGATCCTGATCACATATTTAGGCAGTCTTTTTGCATTTTTTTTAACAGATAGATTTTTTGCTCGATACGGCGCAAATGAGGCTTGATTCCGCGATTTTTTACCAATAACACTGACGAAAGGCTAATACTCACAACGGCCTCTTCCTGATGACGAACCACGCGGCGGCGCCCGCTATCGCGAGCAGCAGCACCAGCAGCACGGGCACCAGCACCGCGGCGGGCGCGGCGCGCGTCGCCGCCGCCGCCTCCGCGCAGTACGGCGGCAGCAGCGGCGCGCGGCACGAGCACTCGAGCGCTCCGTCCGGACCCTCCGAGCATACACCGCCGTTCTGGCACGGGCAGATCCGTGGCAGCGGTCGTGGGACTTCCGCAGCTGTAAATAAAAACAATATAAATACTAAGGCACAATCACGCAAAATGGGAAAGAAAGAAAATACATTTAGTTACAGCACAGATGGTAGAGATTGAGTAGATAAATAGAAAAGAAATCTCGCTGCCACAAAAAGATCCCAACCAACCAACCAGTGCCAACTCTAGAGCCGGGACTGGGCTTCCGGTGGAACCAGATAAGGCTGACGTCACGTCGACGTCAAATAGGCGCATATCAGACGTCGAGTTGCAAAAAACTAGCCACGTAGGGCAATCTCGGACAGAGTTTATTACGGCGCTTCTTCATAATCATCATGACATGAGTATGTTGCATGAAGGACGCACGCTCTTTAGCAGTTTAAACTCTGTTCCGTTTCATTGGTACGTGTTGGTATTCGTACTGACCTGCGTCGCAAGATTGTTCATGCACGATGCGTTTAGACGGTGTGCTGACGTGGTTAGCGCCATCCATGGTATACTGTATGTTAGACTACGGCTCTAAGATGTTGGTTGAGACTGACCTGCGTCGCAAGACTGTTCATGCGCGATGCCTTTAGGCGGCGGCGCGCCGGAGTCGGGGCAGGCGCAGCGGCGGCCGCCCGGCACCGCGAGGCACAGGTGCGAGCACGGGCTGGAACCGCAACCGCTCGTCACTGACGTGTTGTAGCGTCGGCCGTGGTACACTGAAACAGAGCAGGCAACTTGTAACGGGGACAGTGAAAGAGGTTATGTTATGTAGATTCATTGCCCAGCTTCCGTAAGTCATTAAATAGTCTTTAATATTTTTGTATTGATATACTTCACTGTTTAACTGCTAGTTAGTAGTGTACTTCTATTTCCTATTAAGTAGTTATACATCACTTCATGTATCTATTAGCTGTATATTTCAAACGTGTTAGATGTAATAACTGTTGGTAGACCTTTATAAATAAAATAAAATGACTCAAGTTTTCACATGCCTATTTAACTCAGAAAACTACCGTGAGACTCAAACATATTATTTATAACGTGTGTGATCCGTTTATAATTCAACATGCCAATTCAAGCTGAATACGGGTAGCTCGTCCCAAACGGTGACCTCATGAATTCCTCTAGTCCTCCTTCTAATATTTGGTTGAAGGGCAAATGAGGCCAACAGTGTTTTACAATCCGAACATGAGCAGACTCGCTCCGCAAGAAGGATCCCTCTATAACTCCTGAACCGATCCTGCTCGTATTCGAAATTAAAAATGAGCTCAAGTTATTGACGAACAAATAAATACACAATAACCGTTATGTCTCCCTAATTGGCACGAAGTCGGATTTGATGTTTACAGTTAATGACACTTACCTTTAACAGCAGACGGGTTGACTAGATCCTTGGACAGTATGAACGGTACGCCACGGCCGAACTTGTCTTGACGCACCAGTTCTCCAGACTCTCGTGTCACCCAGAAGAGAGAAGACTCAAACACGTCCAATGACACCGGGTGTTTGAGCATATCTCCCTTTAGCACCGTCTTCCGGAGCGACCCGTCTGGTCTCATCATCTCAATCGTGTTCAGTTTGGTGTCTACCCAATAAACGGTGTGGTCCATAGCGTGGTCGATCGCTAAGCCAGTTGGGTGGCGGATGTTTTCAGAGATGAGAGGTCGTCGTTGGGAGCCGTCCATCCAAGCGATCTCGATCTTGGGCGCTGAACCGGCGTCAGCCCAGTACATTTTACCCTGTTGTGGATCTACTACGATAGACGTTGGGCTTTCAATGCCAACAGTAACCAACGCTCGTCTGTATCTTCCATCAGTTTTTGCGACCATGACGCGTCCACGCGGTTTGGAGCCGGTTCGATCAGTTTCAGTCCAGTATAAGTTCTCTCCAATGTAATCGACAGCCAAGGCCGTGGGTTTGGAGCTGCCTTTCATGTTGAGGTCTTGAGCGAATCCGCTCTTGACCTCTCCGTGTAGAGCGTTGACCATGTAAGATCTCTTGATGGTCTTATCGTAGCTGTCCGCCCAGAAGATCATCTCGTTTTTGGGGTCGTAGTCGATGGCTTCGATGCGCTTCTCCGAGGATATGACTTCGTACTCTTCGTTCTTGTCTTGCACGAAGGCTCGAATCTCGGGGCCGTTGGCGAACATCAGCACTACCTCGTCTTCTGTCGCCTTGCACACGCCGGAGAGGCTGTCAGCCAGTCTGGAAACAAAAACGATTGGTTGAGCACAGATTTTTTGCTGAGAGCATTACATGGGAACCAATGTAATTTTTACGTCCTCCATAGGACATAAGTGTCAATATTTTGTAAGGTTTCGAACCTATCTCAAAATAATATAAAATAAAGTTCAAATGTTGTTGTGAATGACACCTCACTCTCACACTCCCTCATTATTCTTGAATAGATTTGATTCTTTTCAGACCTCAAGTAGGTCCAATTGCACAAAGAACCTAGATATTCAAGATAGGATGATCCGGCGCGAGTGACCGGATCTGAAACCAATCCCAGTAACTATAACCAGGCACAAACGGGGAGAAAGAAGGAGATTAACTTCAATCCCATCCTACAGCTGCAGGTGAAGCACACGCAGAGTGTGGGGTCGAGTGTTAGCTCATCCAGCCATAGTAGTACAAGCAGATGTAGCTCACACCGCCTGTTAGGTTCCCTATATTCCCTAGGTACTACTTCCATTACTGAGACTCACTTGAAGCCCTCCCTACAGCCGCAGCTGAAGCTGCCGTTGAGGTTGTGGCAGAGCTGCGAGCAGTGGTGGTCACCAGTCGCGCACTCGTTCACGTCCTCGCAGCTCTTGGGGTCGCTGTGCTGGATGATCCAGCCCTGGTAGCACGAGCAGATGTAGCCGCCCGCGCCGCCGGTCAGGTTCGTGCAGAAGTGCTCGCAGCCGCCTGAAATGAAAATGATATATGATCTTTTATTTTTTATGATCACCAATCTGCTATGCTGCTGGTAAAGAAATAATGTCTCGTTTCCTCTCTAAACCAACATTAAATAACTCCCCAATTGTAATATGTATTAACTTACGTACACACGAAGACACAGTTAAGTGACCATCAGTAGACCTTAATACATTGTAATAAGGGTGACAAGTGGTCAGTTAGCAGTGTCTTCGATTGTACATAGGGGAGTTATTTAATTTGATTATGTCATATTTGAATGCAATCTTAATATAATGGAAGTTGAGTTACAAAAAAACTGGAGATATGCAAGCTACTCTTTTAGTTCATAAAGAGAGGCTATATTGCAGATCCTCGTGTGGTGACAGTCACAACCGTCGCTGTTTCTGACAACTCTCTGAATGCGCGTGACGGAACAGCGGTTAAACTACTGGATCTACTTATGCCCCAAGTGGTACAGCAAACCACAGCTTTGCCCCAAGAATGGTACCAATGTTATGATTACATTCATACCTTTAGATTCCATGTCGCAAGTCTTCGTGTGATGGCAGCCTCGCTCGTCGCTAGCATCACCGCAGTCATCAGCCAGGTCACACAGCTGGGTTCGCTCCACGCAGTGGCGGTTTGCGCACTGGAACTGCGCGTAAGGATCGCAGGGCTTAGCGCGGGCGGCGCACAGTGTCATGTTGTTCTCGTCCGAACCGTCTCCACAGTTGTCCACGCCGTCGCACACTTGGTATCTGGATAAAGAAAATTGATTGTTACAAGAACCATCATAAATTAAAGATTTATAGCTAATTGAAGATGCAGTTCTCACTCTATCGAGGCCACCTCTTTGGCTTCTCTGTACGACATGACGTCTACCTTCTTTTTTATTTGCGTAGCTTATCTTTGATCTTATCTTCCCATGGTAAGAATATGTTTCTCAAAATCTTACTAGGTAATTTATTGAGATTGAGACATCAATGAATCTAGATTAGCAATTGCCTAACTATGTGTCACGATATACTGGTACCCACCAGTCAGTCAGTGTCATTAGACTGTCAAAAATAGGACGATCAAGCCAAAAGTCGTGCTCACGTCATCCATAAGGCGAGTTTGGGTCTTTTTGTTAGACGGTCAAAGTCCAGTCAACATTGGGAAACAGTTGTTTGGGTAATGCAGACAATATCTTTGCAGATCAGTTGGACAGGAATACCGGAATTTTAAAATGAAAGTTGTATTCGAACGAAATAGTGTCTTTCTTAAGTTGTCTCTATCTCGTTTCTCCGAAGGAGAGAATCACAGAATGAAATGGCAGCAAACAGATTCTATACACTACTGTGGATGAATAAGCTTCAAAGTTACCTGGGTACGCAGCGATGGTTGGCGCAGTGGAAGCGCCGCAGAGTATCACAGTTGAAGTTGGTGCAGAGGGAAGGTGCTTCGTCGCTGCCATCTCCACAGTCGTCAGCACCATCGCAAAGATCCGATTGCGATACGCAGAGGTTGTTCGCGCACTGGAACCTGTATCACGGGAATGTTCAGCATTTTGTACAGATTCAAACGCAACTTTTTGTTTCTATTTCTTAAACGATAAGAACATTGAATCTAGGGAAGAAAATAACTGAAGCGACTTTAATAAATTTAGACGAGTTAACATTATAAATATTTTAATGCTTCAATTTGAGGATAGTTGCTATTTCTTTATGCTATTCCTTGCGCATCTGGAGCGCTTAAAATTTTTAGATTAATACGCATGATAGGACAATATGTGGGCAATATCGTATAAGGTTTACGTTTTGGTAACTAACCTGCTCTCTGGACAATATCTGCCACCAGGGAACCGCGGCGGGCAGCCGATCTCATCCGACAGATCGCGGCAATCTCTGTCGCCGTCGCAGCGGAAGTACGACGCGATGCAATGTCCCGACTTGCACTGGAACGTTCCGTTCTTGCACTGGAAGCCACCGCAAGCCATCTCGTCTGAATTATCCCCGCAATCGTCCTCGTGGTCGCAGCGCCATCTTGAAGAAATACACTTCCCGTTGCCGCATTTGAACTCAGATTCTGAGCATTCTCTGTACTGGTGACGGCAGACGCCTTCGGCTTCATCGCTTCCGTCTCCGCAATCATCAGTGAAGTCACAGAGCCATTGCTTCGGTATACAACGCTTATTCTCGCAGGTGAAATCAGTATCTGAGTTACAGGAAGGACAGTTCTCTGGAAGCTCATCGGAGCCGTCTCGGCAGTCGTCTTTGCCGTCGCAGAATAGCCATTTCGGAATGCATCTGTAATTGGATTGTCCAGGGCAGCGTCTCCAGCCGGTCGTGCAGTTCTTCTGTCGGCACATGTAGGCAGGTTCATCGGAGTCGTCGCCACAATCATTGTCGAAGTCGCACATCCACAGTTTGGGGATGCAGCGGCCATTTTTGCAGGAGAATTCGGTGTCGGTGTTACAAGGTCTATTGTGACACATTGTTGGGTCTTCATCGCTGTTATCTTTGCAGTCTGTGTCGCCGTCGCATTTCCAGCTGTCCAGAATGCAGCGACCACTCGACTTGCACTTGAACTCGAGTTGAGGGCACTCGTGACCGCATTCTGCTTCGTCACTTCCGTCTCCGCAGTCGTCAGTACCATCGCAGATAGTAGCGGCTGGGGTACAGTTGGTGTTCTTGCACTGGAAGGAACCAGCTCTGCAGTGACGCACGGGACACGTGTCAGGCTCATCTGAACCATCCATGCAGTCTTTCTCGCCATCGCACTTCCAGAACCAAGGAATACACTTCTCATCACGGCCGTTACATCTATGCTGGCCGTCCGTGCAGTTTGCGATACAGGTCTTCATATCTCTGGCCAGGTAGTATTGGTTCGGGCACGCGCATTTGAATGTGGTTGCGCCTTCTTCGCCGTAGCCTTCAATATTCAAGTAGCTGGATTCGTGAGGTGGTGCAATAAGACACAAGTGGGAGCATCCTCCGTTATTATCGCCGCAAGGATTGTGGTATGGCAGTTGCCTCAACGGGTGGACTACGTGGATATCGTATGGTCTGTGGGTAGTATTCCTCAAAAGAGTGAGATTTTCACCAGAGTGCTTGTTGGCTCTACTTATAGCTTTAAGATTCCAGTCCGTCCAGTAGATTTGATCGTCGAATAAGCTGATAGCGAAAACATGAGGCACTTTGTCTCCAGAAAGCACGACGTGTCTGTGTTTTCCTTCGAGATCGGCGGATCCGATGTAGTCTAAGTGAGCATCAGCCCAGTAGATTCTGTCAGTAAAGTAATCGATGGTCAGAGCGTTTGGCCACGCGATGTCGTCTTCCCAATTCAAAATAGCGGTGAAGTTAGAGCCATCCATGCCCAACTTTCCAATATAAGCTTGCAGATGCCAAGATGTGAAGTATAGATAACCGGTTCCAGGATGGACGATAATCGCTCGCGGATCAGCGATGCCAGTTTTCAGGGTCTTTCTACGAGTACCATCCAATTCTGATACATCTAGGTTCTTAGAATGCCTGTCCAGCCAGTACAGTTTCCTTCCAATCCAGTCTACAGCTATTCCTTCTAAACCATGCGAGTCATGCCTGATCACTACCTCCTTAGTTGGGTTAGGATCGGTGTAGTCTGAACGATAGATCGTTTTGGCTGAAACATCAGCAAAGTACATCTTGTTCTCTTTGATATCAAAGTCGATAGCCACGACGTTCATGAGGTCCTGGTGTACGAGATTGTAAACAGTAGCGTCAGTCGACATGTTTCTGACGTAGTATTTGTTGGTGAAGATGACCCAGGCTGTGATGTTATCTTTTCTCTTGCACGTATGCTCATCGGCCTCTCTTTCGTAGTACTGATCGTTGCATTTGCAGTAGTAAGACCCGGGCGTGTTGGAGCAGTATTGTGAGCATACTCCGGGTGTTTCCACGCATTCGTCTATATCAGCGCAAGCTTTGCCGTCAGACAACAGTTTGTAGCCCTGGTTGCAGTCGCAGTAGAAGCCAGTTAAGGTGTCTATACATTTATGGCCGCACTGATTGCTCTCTAGCTTAGCGCACTCATCGACATTGCAATGTGCTGGTTCATCCGAATCGTCCGCACAATCTGAAACCTTATTGCAAACCAGTCTGTTGTCGATGCACTGATCGTTGTTGCATTTGAATTGACCAGCCGGGCAAGTTTTATTCTCCTTGTTGCATCCGACTTCGTCAGAATGGTCGCCGCAATCATCCTCGCCATCGCAGCGGAAATGATTACGGATACACTTGAAGTTCTGGCATTTAAATTCTTGGTCAGAGCACTGTTTGTATTGAGTGTTGCAGTGTTTGCCTTCATCGGAGCCGTCGCCGCAGTCGTTGTCGTGGTCGCAAACCCAGCCGCGGTTGATGCAGCGTCCGTTGGTACATTGGAACTGATCGTCGGAGCAAGGAGCTGGTGTGGCGCAGTGGTGTAATGTTGCGTTTTCGTCAGCTCCGTCAATGCAGTCAGGATCACCGTCACAAAGCCATTTACGCGGGATACATTGTGCGCGATTCCAGAGTTTGTTCTCTTCGCAAGTGTATTCGGTTTCAGCGTCACATTTGCGCTCATTGCACTGATGCCTTTCATCCTCATCGCTGCTGTCCAGGCAGTCGTTGTCGCCATCACAAATGTAGATTCGTGGTATGCAGTTGCCATTGTCGCAAGTAAAGAGGTCGCCGAAGCATGTGCGTCCTTCTGAGCGGCAGTATTCTGGCGGTTCGTCGGCACCATCACCGCAGTCATCATCACCATCGCAATACCATGTAGCAGGAATACAGCGGTGGTTGGGGCAGCGGAAGCTGTTCTGTGGACACGTCCGTTGAGCACAATGTAGTGGATCCTCGTCTGAATTATCGCCGCAGTCGTTATCTCCGTCGCATAGCCAATAGGGCTCAACGCAGATGTTTGTTTTTTCACACTTGAGGTGGTTAGCGGGACAAGTGGTATTCCTAGGGCAACGCTCATGGGTCTCGTCTGATGTGACATTGTCTTTGCAGTCATTAATACCGTTGCAGACCTGGGACATCGGGATGCAGCGCGAGTTGGTGCAAGTGAACTCGCCATCAGCACACGGTGCGTACACGCAGCCTTCCTCGTCCGAACCATCTTTGCAGTCGTTCTCGTGATCGCACTTCCATGATTTAAAGATGCAGCGGCCATTGTTGCAGCGGAACTCGTGAGGAGAGCAGGAATGGTACGCGCAGTAGTCGGGCTGTTCGTCAGATCGATCGCCACAGTCATCGTCACCGTCGCAAGCCCACATTCGACTAATGCATTTGCCGTTAGCACATGAGAATTTACCGGCATCGCATGTCACGTTGCGTGGGACACACATTCGGCCCTCATTGACTAGTTTGAAGTTATCATCGCACTTGCATTCGACCGTGTTGTTAGGAGCAGGGTGGCACGAATGAGCGCAGCCGCCGTTGTTTATCATGCAAAGGTTCGCCGTGCAGGTCTGTCGGCTGGGGCTGTATACGTGGATATCGCGTGGAGAATCTTCCAGCCTCTTCACCATTTCGACCATGTTAGCTCCGGTGTGCTTTTCAGCCCGATACACACCACGTAGTTGCAAGTCTGTCCAGTAGATGTAGTTGCGGAATACTGTGATTGCGAATGGGTAGATTGTCGCAGAGATCAATACTTCTCGGTCTGATCCGTCCATCTTTGATCGTTCGATTTTCTCACGCACGGCGTCAGTCCAATACAGCATGGAATCATCAAAATCGATCGTGAGACCGCTTGGTTGAGACAGGTCCTTATCGATGATGGCTTTTTTCAGCGATCCAGCCATGGTAGTCCTGTAGATTTTGCCTGACGTTCCGAATCTGCCCCAATCAGTGTAGTACAGTGTTCCGTTGCAGGGGTCAACTACTATTGCCCTGGGGCGTTCTACTCTAGCAATCATCACTATCATAGAACCGTCGAGATTCATGGCATAAATGGAGTTATTTGAACTGTCAGTCCAGTAGATCTTCTTCTGGGTCCAATCATAAGCGATACCTTCAGGGTTGATGTTCTTCTGGAGTATGCTTTGGATTCCTGTTGGGTCGGGGTTCATTGACGGCATCCATGCGATTTTAGCCCACGGCCGGATCTGAGTGAAGAACAACTTATTGTCTGCGTAGTCGAACTCAACTCCCACGACATTGGTTAAGTTGACGATAGGTTTGAACGGTGTTCCAGTGGATTTCAGGTCTAAATTGACGGCGCGGATTTCGGTTCTGGTAGTGAAGACTAGATACTCATCGACGGCTTCGCATTTGCTGGGGTTGGTCTTGGAGACTTGTCCAGTCGCACAGTCGCAGCGATGCAGGTTGCCGTGTAAATTAGCGTCTGGTGGGAAGCTAAAGCACAGTTGCTCACAACCACCGTTACCTAATTTTCTGCATGGATTATTCTCGTCCGTCGGCTGGTTGTTTATGTCGAAAATAACGATATCTCTCAATTTAGGCAGATTCGTTCTCATCTTCTCGGGCATCGACATGTTTCCTGGTAGTTTCGAAGCCTTATAGATGGTTTGCAAGTTTCTATCTACCCAGTATACGCTTGTAGTGTGAATGGCAATACCCATAGGGTTGGGTAGATTGGAGCGGATTACCTGCCTGTTGCCGCCGTTGTAAGAAATCTTCTGAATCTGGTCCAATTTGGAATCTACCCAGTAAACGTCGTGAGACAACATATCGATGGTCAGATCTCTGGGGTTGGAGATTCCTGTGCTCACTACTGGCTCCCATTTAGAACCATCAAGATATGATTTACCGATATGGGGGTACTGGCCGTAATCAATCCAGTATAACAGACGTTTTATTGGGTTAACAGCCAGCTCACGTGGAGCTTCCATGGTTTTCTTGACAAGGACTTTTCTGTGAGAGCCGTCGAGCCAACACATCTCTACGTAATTTTCGTGTGGGAAGACATTGGTGAAATACAAGTTGCCAGCGACCCAATCAATAGCCAATCCCCGAATACCGTTGCTGCCGATTCCATCCTTGACAATGTGCTGTAACTCTGTGCCGTTGGGTCGAATACGGAATATACCGTTCCACTGTCCGCGGTTGAACTCAACCCAGTAGATGTAGTTTTCGGCAAAATGAACGTCCACGTGAAGAATGTGGTGTCCCAAACCGGTGACAGGGACCATGGCTTCAGCACTGCTGTCTAAACTGTAGCCTCGAATAAGATCGAGTTGTGATACAACTGCAAAGGTCTTGTACGGCACGCAGTTGATCTCGTTTTCCTTCTTATACCCAACGGAACAAGCGCAGACGCGCGAGCCGCCTTCTCCGGGGATACAAATCTGTTCACAGCCTCCATTGTTCTGTAAGCACGGGTGGTGGATCATCTTTCTCTTTTGGAATATCGTAAGGGATTTCAGATCGCTTTCGTTGTCCATGATAGTCTTGATGTTGTCACCGTTAGGAAGGTCTGCCTTGATTATCTTCTCGTGTCTTTGATCTAGTACGTAGAGTCTCGAATCGAGGACAGCTATAGACTTGGGATAGGAGATGTCATTGGCCTCAGACAATACGGTGCGGCGGTCATTGCCGTCAGTATTAACGCTGTTGACGGTGGTTGGGTACTGCGTACTGAAGTAGATGACCTTCTTTTCTATATCGATCGTGATGGCTTCAGGCCTTTCAATACCATCCACTAGAACAATCGGATTGGTTCCATCCATGTTGGTACGCCCTATCTTCGCTGGGACGCCGTAACCGCCTTCATCAGACCAGAAGATTTTTCTGAAAAAAAAAACAAAATAGAATTTTAGACATCTCTGTAACTACAGTCAATAACAAAATAGGAATTCGTTGTGCATTGAATAATAGTAAAAAGGTCTGTGTTCAACTCACCCTTCAGTAGGATCCAAACAGATGCCCTTTGGCCGTGCCACAGATAACCGGCTTCCATCGTTAGCCAGGATGATAGTCCTGTACTTGACCTTTCCATCGATTCTGACCATCTCAATATTGCTGGCGATCCTATTGGCCATGAACAAATTGCGGCCAAGCCAGTCGAAAGCAATAGCCGAAGGTGCCCCAACGATGCCGGTATCGTCTCCGAAGAATTCTTCTTTGTTACCACCTCCGTAAGGCATGGTGTAGATTGTGCAGTTCTCGTTATCCTCGCTGTCACCAGAGACGGACTGTAGCCAGTATAGCATATGGCCTTGACGATCGTAGTCTATTTGGACGCCACCTGAAAATGGAAATGTCTCTAGTAATCAATCTGCTGCCGAAGTACTTATATGACATTATTAGATACTCGTGTCAAAGATGTCACTGCATACCTTGTATGCCAACTACAGGAGCAAGTTGTCCAGCCTTGCCAGAACCGTCTGGTGACAAGTCGATGATTTGCGATCCTTTCAGCACCATTAAGTACGCGTTCTCCTCTAGAAAGTAAACAAACATGAATTGTGATGGATTTTCGACACAATTAATCAAGTCACTTTATAATATAGATTAGGTATTTGCACTCAAAAAAATAATTTTAAGTATGATTACCTTCTACACATTTGCCTTCGGGTAGCAGCTTGAATCCTGGCTTGCACATACAGGTGTAGCCGCTCGTCTTGTTTGGACTAAGCAGGCACAAATGCTGGCACGACTCAGGCTTGCAAGGAGAAGAGTACTGAGGCTGCAGCGACGGGTGATGAACATGTATCGAAAGGGGCTGTGAGATCAGATGCGACACTACCGTCTGGTTTGAGCCCTTGAACTTATGAGCTGATAGTACTCTGTTCAGCTGTCGGTCCGTCCAGTATAAGGTATCTTCAAACATCGTAAGAGAATGAGGATGTAACAGATAGTGGCTTCCCGCTAACACTTGTTGGCGACCAGTTCCGTTGTAGTTGCAGAAGTCGATGAAATCTAGCTTGGAATCGGCGAAGTAGACCCGTTGTGTGGCGGTGTCAAGGGTTAGCCCGTTGGGCCAATAGATCTTAGTGGTAATGATAGCCATGCGCTGAGAACCGTCCATGCCGACGCGTTCAATACGAGGATTCTCGCCCCAGTCAGTCCAGAAGAGCCATCTAGCGCTCGGAGCAGGGTCCAAGCACATTCCTCGAGGCTGCGTGACGTTCCCACTCAGAAGAGTAGTTCTTGCGCTGCCGTCTTCTCTGGCTACTTCAATCGTATTCAACTTACTGTCTAACCAGTAGATATTGCCTCCTACCCAATCGTATGCCAAACCTTCGACCAAATCTAAACCAGTCGACACTAAGACTTTAGGCTCGCTTCCGCGATCTAGCCTCGAAATGGTCTTTAATTTCATATCGGACCAGAAGATAGTGCCAGTGTGCATGTTCGAGTCTGTAGCGACGACATTTTCGACGCTGATCGGAACTCGCTCTAAGCCTTGCTCGTTAAGGTCTGCTACTAAGATTGAGTGTCTGTTGGAAATGATGAGGAAAGCACTGGAGTGGTTGTTGGCTTTGCACATGTGTTTGTCAGTGGCGAGAACGTAGCCATCCACACAACCGCAATGGTAGGAACCTTTGGTGTTTACACACGTCTGAGAGCATAGTCCTGGCGGGTTGCATTCATCAACATCTTTGCATCTGAAGCCATCTGTCTCCAGCTCTTCGCCAGGCGGGCACAGACATAACGGTCCGTTTGGAGTCTGTTTGCAATCGTTCGAGCAGAGACCCGCTTGGTGCTGGCATTCCGCAAAATCACAACTGGGTCCTGAAAAAAATAATAATGTAAGTTTACTGTAGAAAGCTCGCATTGTTATACTTGGATCATTATTAAATGTGACAATGAGGTACCTTCATCTGCACCATTAGGGCAGTCGAATTTGCTATCACAGACTTGCGTGAGGTTGACACAGCGGCCGGTAACTCCTGGACACTGCCATTGTCCGGACGGACATCTGTAAATGGACAATTTTTCTTTCGTTACCTAAGCTTTAATGATGTAATTAATGGGTTTTCGAGAAGCGTCTCGAATAAACATGGCATAAATCGAGACAGAAATAATGATCATTTCTAAGATATTCGCCTCAACGTTTGCAACAATAAACCTTGCAACTGGGTCTCCCTCCAGTGTGTATTAAGGCTCAATCTATTATTATACCAATCTTCTATTCCGTATGTCATCACTGGCAACACACGCTGGTCAAAGTTTGGTCTTGAGAGCGGGATTTTTGACGGCGCATACATTTTCAGTTTCCCGAATGCTCCCACCCGAGTTGAATTCTGCGGGTTGGTTTGTATCGTATTGTGTTCACCTGAATGGTGGCGGCTTGCACGCATGCGCGGTGCCCTCGTCGGAGCCGTCGCCGCAGTCGTCGCGGCCGTCGCACACGTACGCCTGGTACACGCAGCGGCCCGACGCGCACTTGAAGTGGTTCGGGGGACAGGCGGCGGCGCCGCATGTCGCCGGCTCGTCTGATAAGTCCTCGCAATCTGGAGAACCTATAAAAAAAACCGAATGAGCGAAGCGAACGAAGTGTTTCTAACATTGTCTTCAGTTTCTGCGATTATCACTCATTGTAATAAAACAACTTTAACGGATTAACGAAAAAAACGAAAAGATTAAGTAATATACACGATTTAATCTGTTAAAGTTGTTTTATTAAAAGAAGTGTCTCTGCTTCAACTTAAATAAAAATGCGTTCGTGTCTGGCTGGCGGATGTGTGTCTGTTTTCCTCTACAGGTCGCATTTATCATCCGATCCTCGTGAAAACTTGTGAGCAGGTTCGATGTTCGAACTGTATAGAATTTTTTGCCGACAATTTTTTTGGATATTTTTGGGGTTGACAGACTCGCGACGTCTACACCTCACAGAGTTATTATAGTTTAGGTAGGCCTCCAGCGAACTCTGTTTTAGCTGGTTAGGAAGTAGGTACTCACCATCGCAGTACCAGGTCCTCGGTATACAGATCCCAGAACTTTGACACTGGAACTGTTTATCAGGCGAGCATTGATGCGGCGCGAGTGACGGACAGCCCGCTTCATCACTTCCATCGTTGCAATCTGGTATTCCATCGCATTTGTAGGCCTCTTGGACGCACTGTTTGAGGTCAGCGCACTTGAACTGGCTGGCGAGGCAGGAGATGGGTGGGCAGTCGGCCTCGTCTTGCTTGTCGAAGCAGTCGTCGTCGCCGTCGCAAACCCAGGAGGCGGGTATGCAGTGGCCGGTTCGTGGACAAGTAAACTAGAATGGAGAAAACCGGAATTTTGTTTCGATACGACGTAGAATGTATGAAAGTTGTATTCTCATGACCATCCTTAATCTAACACTCTTCTTTTCTGTCATCACATATAAAGAAAGCAATACTGTCTCATATAAAGAAAGGACATGATCGGAAATAAGTAATTTGAATTGAATGGAATTGCATATTAGAATGGTTAGCGCTTTTGACGCTGGTGTCGTTCTTTCTTTAAGCAGTGCGACAGACAACAAAGGTGCACAATTGACTGCGACTATTTGTTTTGCAACACGCCATTACTCGTTTAATCTGCTGTACTGAATACAAGAAATGCAATGCAGTCGTTACGCGAATTTGGTTGCGCTGGTCAAAAGATTCAAGTACATTGTAACCCGCAATGTGTTGCTACCAATTACGAGAATCTCTACACACCGAACATCCCTAATTTAAACAAACAACTCACCTGGAAATAAGCGCAAGTCTTCTCTGCACAATGCGTCCCCTCATCCGAGCCGTCTCCGCAATCATTCTCAGAATCACACTTCCACGTGCTCGGTACACATCTTCCATTGTCGCATTGGAACTGCGAAGCGGAACAAGTGGCGTTGACACAGCCGCTTTCGTCGGAGAAATCGCCGCAGTCGTTCTCACTGTCGCATTTGAACGTCGCTGGGATACAGCGACCCGATTTGCACATGAATTCTGAGGCACTGCAGGTGGTTTCTGAAAAATATTATGCTTTTTAATCTGTGCGGTTGATAAACCAGCAGGGGCATTAAACAAAGGAGATCAAGAACATCACAGAATCTCCAAGTCTTCCCGAACGGTGTAATCACTCTTGGTTAACAAGAACAGAGGAGTCAAATACTAACAATTAGAGGAAGAGATCATTACAATGCCAAAGAATTTTCAAAAACCCAGGTGGGTTTTTGAAAATTCTTCTGATTGAATCAATCAGATAAAAAAGACTTACTGGTGCAATTTTGCTCCTCATCGCTGTTGTCCAAGCAGTCGTCATCTCCATCACAGACCCAGCTCTTCGGGATACAGCGCTGGTTGTTACATGTGAAGTCCCATGTATTCGGACACGCCTGCACTGGAGGCTCTTTATTCGGGTCAGCCACGCAACTTGTACCATCCGTATCTAATTTCTCTCCATAAGGACATCCACACTTGACTGTTAATAGCTCTGTATTGTTCCTTGGTACCGCGAAGCAGAGCTTCTGACAGTTTCCGTTGTTTCTCGAACAGGGCTGGTTGGGGCTTATTCTCTGTATTTCCTCGCTGTAAACCTTGACTCCGTAAAGCCTGTTCGTTTGAGGCTCCCTTACCATAATGTCCTCCTGTTCTCCAGTCAATTTATGCAGTCTTACTATAGCGTCTAATCTCCAGTCCGTGATGTACATGAACTCTTTGTAAATGACAATCGAGAATGGATGTCTGATGAGTCTCGAGTTTACTGTCTTGACGTCTGTGCCGTCTAGTTTAGCATGCTGAACGTGGTCTAATAACGCATCGCACCAGTAGACTCGATCAGCGTCGAAATCGATGGAAAGACCGTTAGGCCATCCTAGAGTAACATTTTCGAAGACTAATAGACCGCTTCCATCAGTATTTGCTCGGCTGATGTTAGCCGGACGGTCCCATTCCGAGAAGAATATGTAGCCTTTGTTTGGATGCACTACAATAGCTCTTGGCCTTTTCAGATCTTTGAGTAACGTTCTTTTGTATGCCACATTTCTTGTAGACAAAACATTTAGAGTACCTTTCCTTGAATCAATATAGTACAAGTTCTTTGAAGCCCAGTCGACCGCTAAGCCTTCGACTCCTTCATTTTGTGAAGCCAACACTATTTCTCTAGTCGTTCCATTTCTGTGTACTCTATAGATCACGTCTTGTAAAACATCCGAGTAGTAAATATGTTCATCTCTCGAATCAAAATCTAAACCTACAAATCTCGCTCTCCTAGACACTACGGGCAATATGGCTTCACTAAAGCCTTCTATGACAGGGTTCAAGACTTTGCCTTTGATGAACCTCTGCTGTGAATACATTAGGAACTCCGATACGATATCACAGTTTCTCAAATCAGATTCTAACCTAAATCCGATGTTGCAGGCGCATCTGTAGCCTAGACCGCCATTTTGTAATGCGGTTACAATACACATGTGAGCGCAGCCTCCGTTGTCGGTGCCGCAGGGGTTGTTCACTGATGTCTGCTTCAGTGAGTGTATGACGCTGACCGCTTTGGGTTCTCTGATGTCTTTCATCTTGTATATGGCCTGTATGCTGGTAGAGCCTTCGAATTTGTTGACGGAGCTGATGCCTTGCTTGGTAGCGTCGGACCAGTAGATTCTGTCCTCGAAGAGTGCAAGGCGCGAAGGACTGGGTACTTGTTGTCCGCGGAGGACGAGGAAGCGATGGTTGCCTTCGTAGTCTACCGTCTCGATGTAGTCCAATAGTGAGTCGCACCAGAACACGCGGCGTGCGATGATGTCCACGGCGATACCAGATGCTTTGTAAGCCGCTTCAGACACAATTGATTTTGCGTGCGTGCCGTCCATGTTTGCTCGAATAATCTGGAACACAAACGTGTGTTGTTAAGGATTGAGATTCCAAAAACCTCTTCAATGTCTGGTCTACCTAATGACAAAATGTCTATCATAAAGGTAGTCAATCATAACATAACTATACTAATGTAGGAAAGGAATTCGCTAGTAAAATAAGGCAAAATCGATAGGTGTTTTAACTATCCCTTTTTATCACTACCTATAATAATTCACGACCGAGTAATATTCCTTCTCAAAAAGAGACCTAGTTTCCTCAGTTAAATAGAATATCCTCTTTTAGCAATACTGTAAAAGTATAACTCCCTTACAGAGATAAGTCCGCCTTTGTACATAAGCATTGATTTCTGTGTTGCTTTTGTATAATTTTGTGTGCAATAACGTGTTTACATACATACATAACTTGGACTGATTGAGAATGAATCAACAATACCTTAAATATGCTTCATTATCAAGTTCATCGACACTTACAGCTAGGTATTAAAGTTCCTTACCTGATTGCTATCAGCAACGAACATCAACCCCAATGTAGGATCCAAGGCAATATCCGAGGGGCTGGTCAGATTGGAGCCCAGCACCACGGCGTGCCAGCGGCCGTCCAGCTCGAACACGTCGATCTTCTGCCCCACAGCGTCGGCCACGTACAGCTTGTCCCCCACCCAGTCCACGGCCAGGGCCACGGGGGCCCAGGAACCGGCGACAGAGATGTCGTTGCCGTAGCTCGTGGAGCCCGCTGGTACGCTTATTTGTTGGGAGTGGATCTGGGAAATAGTAATACATTAAAGAAGGAGCTATGCAAGGAGCTACCTAAACGGCTCGATCAGCCCTCGGGCGATCAAAGGGCTGGTAGATTTCTCGCCCAGCGTATCAGTATTGGCATACGCTGCAAGCATTTTTGCCATCATGCCGCGCGGGATTTTAGGGTTCTGTACCGAAATGGTAAAAGAGGAACCCTTATGGTGCGACTCTGTCTGTCTGTCTATCCGTCTGTCCGTCTGTCACAGCCAGATATCTCAGGAACTACTGCTGCTATCGATTTGAAATTTGGAATAGCTTTAAAAATCGCTGATCCGAACCTATTGAACGTGACCTGTTTTTTTATATATAATTTAATGCGTTGTCTTGGCTTTTGTCTAAGTGTAGGGCCTGAGTGGCGAGCGTCGAGCGTCGCGTCCAGCGTCGCGTCCGGCGGGGCGGGCGGCGTGTATGGGTTTTGCGCAGCGTGCACTCAGGACTCTCACATACATTTGTGTATGTTTAACATGAACGCCCCGCTGCACGCCCCGCTCGAGCGTCCACTCAGTTCGTACACTTAGATGTAGTACCTACAATGATTTTAGCTTAGGACAAATTACTATTTATTTAAGGAGACTAAAAATTTTCATGCCCGATGGAAAATGTTATTGCTAACAATATTTCCGGTTTATACGTGGAAGTCGTCACAAACGGAAACTCACCTTTCTAGTTTTAAGATCAGACCAGAACAGCAGATTCTTCTTGTAATGGAAGTCCAGGCCGGCTGCCGCCGTCGCGTTTGCGAGCACCGCCGGCGCCCGACCGTGCATGTCCATGCGCAAGATTGCCTTCTCGTACGCGAGTAGCAGCGCAGGCGCGGCTGAGGCGCTCGCTACGCAGCGGGAACCGTCCACGAGTGTGTAGCCAGGGGCGCAGGCGCATTTATAGACTGGAAGATAAAGCACACTCATAAGTTTTGCAAAGAAAACGGGCACCTTTGACGTGTGCGTACAGAAACGGTAGCAGTTTTAGATTTAAACAACAGGGCAGCGATATGAACATTAGGATAAGTGTGCGTTGTGTGCATGGCACGCTCTTTAGCAGCTTTATTCTGCATCGCCCTTCGCTATTTTCGCTAAGCAATATAAACTCTTCTTCGCCTCTTTATTGCTGCTTTAGTTTAACAGCTTAAGCTTGCTTTGCTTCCTGAGGTAGGTATGTTTCGCTTTTCAACTAACCGTACCATGACGCTAACTGGAGCTTATTCACAGCTTTAAGTGGCTGGGAGCTGGAAGAGACTGACTGAGGATCGTGCTCAGTAGCGCAGCCTTGGAGAGAGCTATGTCCAGCAGTGGACTGTGATGGTTGTTGAAGATGAGGATGATGGAAGACCCTCAACCTATTCTAGACCAGGGCTTGAGTATAAATAAAAATAACTTACATCCAGGGGTGTTGACGCAGAGCTGGTGGCAGTACCCCCACTCCTTACACTCGTCGCGGTCCACACACGTCCTGTTGTCCGGTGCGAGTGTGAGCCCGGCGGCGCACGCGCACGCCCCGCCGGATGGCGACGCGACGCATTTGTACTCGCAGCCGAGGGCTGGACATGATGCCGTTGCTGAAAAAGAGGTTAGAATATTATAGTACATTGATGAATTTGGAATCTGAACTTTTATTTATCTTGGTAGTGGTAGTTTCCGGTTTACATTGCCCGGTAATCAAGATTTTTAGGTCTAGTTTAGTGCGCTTGTTCAGTACCTGGACCAGGACCTGGCTATCAAGACACAAAACGTACATGCTTCTTTATTTTATTTTTAGTATATTATGCTCTTGTAACTATTATAGTGGGATTCCTAGTTGCTACTGTCCGGTAAGTTCATTAGAACTTGACAATAGTGGAAACGGAGAAGTATTCATTAGAATTATTCCAACAGAAACATTGTAAGCAGAAGATCAACTTAGTGTCATGGCTAGCCTTACATGCCTGGTGCCAGATTCTACGGCCGCGCCGTTAGGTCCTTGTCTGGTAATGTCCCAGGTCTGGCTATTTCCAAGGTCTGCGTTTCACTGGGCATCGCTGGCATTACTCTAGTAACGATACTGGATGTATACTCACAGCAAGCGGCGTCCTCATCAGCGTTATCCTCGCAATCCTTCTTCCCGTCACAAAGCTGCGTTCTGGCAATGCACTTGTGTTGTCCTCCTGGCGCTCCTCTTGGGCAGAGGTACTTGTTGTCAGGGCAGGCGATGGCGGTACAGTTGGCCTCGTCGGAGCCGTCTCGGCAGTCTTTGTAGCCGTCGCAGTGGAACGAGGAGGGGATGCAGAGGGCGTTGCTGCAGCGGAACTGGCCGATGTGGCAGGGAGGGAAACCTGAGGAGACGAAACAGTTTTGAGTATAAAAGTTAAAACTCTTCATTTGCACTGAGGTTAAGCGAGATCCGCTTGCTGTCCTTTCCTTACTTATGACTTGCATTGTTTTCGAAAACTCGGGGATTATTTTTTTACTGGTCCGAAAAATAATGTTTTGACAAGCCTCAGTTGCCATAACGTATTCACCCTTTATTTGGATGTTTACCTAAGAATGACGAGACTTTGATAAAAATCCTTGTGATTGAGAGTCTGAGTAGAGAGAGATCTAGGTAGGTAATTTTAGAGTAACAAATGGGAAAACATCGAGATCTGCTGGTTAAAACGAGACAGGCTAATCACAAGCAGCTGATGAAATTTGAGGACACTAAAATTAGGATTTTGAAATCTAGTCTCCTTTAGCAAGCAGTCTTCTGCGCCATTGAATAATTTCCCTCTCTGTTCTTTTTCGTTGTGTTCCTGGGATAGCGGTCGTGGTCATCACGAGGGAATATTGGCGATCGTTATTGCCTGCCTTACGATGTCTCACCATTGTCCGGTTTGGCATTTCTGGTACATTAATAAAATGGGTTGCACAGCAGACTTTATTTGATCAGTCTATCGCATGCTTTACCATTCACAAATTTGTCAATTTCCCTCTATGATCTAAAATAGGTTAGGGATTATACTTACTGCAATGTGCCTCGTCCGAGTTGTCGCCGCAGTCGTTCTCGTGGTTGCACTTAGCGGACATGTTGACGCACTTGTTGCCCGACTCGCAGCGGAACTCGTCCAGTCTGCATATCGTGCTGCTATTCGCGCAGCCTTCTTCATCTTTCCCCGTTCTGCAGTCTAGGTAACTGTGGAAAATACTCACGATTAGATTATTAATATACTGATGACAAGTTTTAAAAATGGTTTTATTCAATGAATAACATCAACAATAAATTATCGTAATCTAAAATAATTGTACTAAATCCTCAGACCAGGTAAAGCTAAAATTACCCATTAAATTCAGATATCTAAAAAAGGAAGCTCAGCATCTTTGGCACGATGCTACTGGGCTCTTCTTTGTTTTAAAATTGACCATCAAAACTTGCGGAACATCACACAGATTGGTGCAAAAAATATAAGACTTGATTCAGTGCATGAGTTAACAAGAGGTAGAAGTGACACCCAGGTGATTTAGAATCTCCCTTTGCAAACGTCTCCTGTCAGGTCTGTGGTAAAATATGTCTATTTCGTCATCATAAACGGTGTCTCGTAGACTGAAGGATCGTGGATCTTCTGTTCTAGACTGAAAATCCATAAATAGACTGTGAGACACCATTTCTCTATACAATAATTATAACATGACAAATGAAATCTTTCTGGACTAAATTGGACTGGATCCGAATAGCTTTGGCGGCATTACGATTTTAAAGCGTCCTCGTAAGTTTGGGATAAGAGTAGATGGGATGCTATAGGGTAGGGTAGGTAGGGTAGAGGGTATGCACAGGCTAGGGTTCAGCTGGCAGACGCCGCCTTGACTGAACCTGTTTCCAGGTCTATGGGTATAGGCATTAGTTCAGTTCATACAATTTCTTTTGGATAAATTAGGTACCTTAAAATAAATTAAGTATACTGACGTCGCGACGTCTTCTTTATAAAGAATTGTTTGTTGCAGTGCTCATAGCAGACAAAAAAATGTCTCTATCAGAAAATAAGAGCCGATTCATACTTAGCATAATAAATCAAATTTCGCATTATACAATTACTTTCCCGATTGAAATGGCCAATAACTCGATAAACGTAAATCGGTTTATGTCCTGTTTAAATTGATACGATTTCCTCATAGGCCGAATTCAGAACAGAAAACTAAGATATCAGAAGCTCCTCTCTAGTAGTGGCGGCAAATTCTACGTAAGGTATTAATTTCATCAAGGAATAAAACCGCCCGTGTTGATCCAGAGAGCCATGGAGATACGGGATTGAGCACTGCCCGACGCACCAAATTTTTTTTAATAGCCTATTTTATATCCCACTGGGCAAAAACCTCCCTTCTCCTTTTCCACTCATCACCAGCTCTATCTTGAGCCGTTAATTTAATCTTACGATTCGCTTCAATAAAAACAATCAGATTTCGTTAGCAGACATTTCTGCTTTAGTAAAAAATGTTAATAATAATCTTTTTCTCAAACATGGCATGAAATGTTGACATTACAATAGGCCGCGAAGTACCTCGTTTCGGGTGCGGCTTGACACTTGGCACGTAATGGAATTTCATACTTACATTTTTTTTTTAATATCCATTCCACATTTATTTGGGCTACAGCATCACGGCATTCAGCCATTAAAAAAACAAAAAACGATTTTTGCTATATTTTGCAGTTTTACTTATTTAAAATTGACATGAACATAACAAATAACACATTATAAACAATTTCCAATTATTATAAATTGCAAACTAAACCACAAGAATAGACCTTTAAAATATTTCATCTAAATATTCGCAGTAAAAATGTAAACTGAAACAGCTTTTGGTTGTATATGGTTTCCGAACGTGACATTTGCATTGTCTATGGATATAATATGTCAGTGTCACTAACGTCACTTTCTGATAGAAAGTTTCTGATTAAAATAATATTTAGGGTAAGTAAGGATATTAGTAAGTTTATTTATTTCATTGCATATTTGAGAAAAGCACTATACATACCTCGGCGGGAAATGGGGTTGCCGGCCTCTGCAGTAATGTACTATTACGTAAAATAATAAAAATACATCTGACATAACATAACCCTTTTTGTAATACAGTTAGTTAGAGCATGCGAGAAATTGCTTGTCAGCCGCAGTTGACTTTGCACAGTGTCTGTTCTGTAAATTGCACGTTGTATGGAGACGAGCTTCTGCCCTATTGATTATCTGCCTATGCGAGGCCTCGCGGCATTTTGGAACAATGCTGCCGACTGATGAATTGAGTTATAACAGAACCGACCCCAATTGACTCACTTATCGATAATTGTGTAAGCGTTCAGCTTAAATTCCATTGTACATGTTTTGCGGTGTTGCTGGCTTTTACTTTGAATATACCAGCTATTTGCAATTTTGCTTCGTGGAAACTATGGCCATAATGTGTGCGTGCCGTTTACAAATGCACTACAAGCAAAGTTTCAAGAATGCGTAAGAATGCTCTCGTATGGATCGGACTCATCTATCGTGCTATCGCGCGTTTGTGTGAATACGTGTCGCGCGCTCCTAAGCGGCCGAAGTTGGAATAATGAGGGTGTTTAGAACTCATAAACCCACCAGGTGGCAGCAGGGTGGCGAAAGGTCTTTTTGACAGTAGGCGTCAAGATCCACCAATCACACCACCTGATTTTGACATCTACTGCCAAATAGACCTTTCGCCACCCTGCTGCCAGCTGGTGGATTTTTGATTTCTAAATACCCTCATTGTTCGTCTTTATACTTTGGCTGAACCATGTCTCTTCCTTACCAGGCCGAGTATTAGTATTATATTTATATATCCATGTGAGATCTCATGTTATCGCATTTGGGAGGAGTGTGTTGAGTTTTACTTGTCAATAGATCGCTGGCCCAATATTACAGGGTTTTGTTACATTTTTCCCACGATACGAGTTATTATTAGTACGTAATTCTGTGTCTTTAGCTGTATTCTGCTCAAATCAGGATTTTAATAGCATAATTTCATAGTCCAAAAAACCCAAGGTACATGGTCAATGTTGTGTTTATAAGACTTACAAGAGTAACAAAGTCTTATGTTGGTTTCTTTATTATTATTGAATAAGTGGTTATATTAATAACTAGCATTTTCCCGCGGCTTCGCCCGCGTTGTTCCCGTTATTGTCCCAAAGGAACTCTTTACCGGGATATAAATCCTATGTTTCAATCCAGGACTGGGTCTACTTGCATGCCAAATTTCAGCTTGATCCATCCAGTTGCTATCCCGTTATTAGGTTACAAACATCCAAACATCTTCACAAACATTCGCATTTATAATATTAGTGGGATAGTGCGGATTTGATATCGCTACTGTCCATACATCAAATAGCAAGTTATAGCAGTTCTTGGGTCGATTTCAGAGCGTTTCGACCGCGGCGCTTTTTTTCATTCGTGTTCCAGCAACTATAGCAGCAAGCAGTGATGTAACAGATATCGATACCTTTAGACCTACGGCGTTTACGCCCTTTGAGTCTAAAGGTATCGATATATTATAAATGGTATACGATATCGAGGCTACACATGATTTAACGAAAAGTTGTCGTCACTTGATAGTCCTTCACGGTAAAAATCTAGGGACACTAATGAAATAAAATACGGGACCCTAAAAACGTTGGAAAAGCGCCTGAAATCGACCCTTTTACCCATCGCATCTCTTATATGCAGGCCCCCTTGTCGCATATTGGTACTTGTCAGTAGATGTCGCTACTGTCCATACTAGCGTGCAGAACCGGGAAATTTTAGTATGGCAGTTCCGGGAATTACCGGTTCTCTCATACTAAAATTTCCCGGTTCCGTACGCCATAGTGACTAGGGCGTATGGACTAGGGCCTAGTCCATACATCAGTGGCGTGGCGTAAAAGATATCCTTGGGCAAGCCGGTGCAGATTTGGCGTACATTTTCCTTAAGAGCTGTAGAATAAGGCGCTCAATCGCGAGTCGCAACGTGACGACGCGAGTCGCCGGCGACATCGCATCGCAGGCGCGACTCGCTTTAACGAGCGATTCCCGCCGCGATTTTTTCCGTGTAGCTGCGATTCGCGGCGACTCGCAGCGAGTCGCGGCGATTCGCGGCGTGTTGCTGGGAGTCGCCGCGATTTACGCGCCAGTGTGCCATACCCCGCGATTTTTCTATACAAATCGATGATTCTACATACAACGTTGAAAATCGCTGAGTCGCGTGTCGCCGCGATTCGCGCTGCAGTGTGAGATCCACCTAAGCCGGTAGGAATCAAGTTCTTTGGACGCCACGCTACTGCCATACATTAAATATTAAGTTATAGCAGTTCTTACCCATCGCATCTCTTCTCTTTGGGTATGCAGGGCCCTTGCGATGCCAGCTTCCCGGACACAGCCTGCTCCACTCCGCACTGGAAGTCGTCCGGTTGGCACTTTCGATATGCTGCAACAAAAAAACATACTTTTAAACATCACTGTATATAGGAAAGTAATAGTATTGTGTATCAAAGGCGGTAAGTAAGGAATTACAAACGAGTGTTTGTTACAAGGCCGAGGGTTTTAATAACACGAGTTTGTAATTCCTTTACCGCCCGTGGCACACACAATGTTTTTCATCACACTTGTGAGGAAATCTAATTAAAAATAACCTTACTTAACCTAAATAAAATTGTAAAACAGAAACTGACATTAGTGACATATGGCGTAATACCTAGGGCGTAATAGGTCGCATATTTATCGCCCTTGCTTTCGGCTCGGCCGTCAAATACTTGCTATCTGAGACATTCTTTGTTTTACCGCCCTAAGTAAGTAATGTACTATTTACTGGACTACGGCGCAGCAAAAAAGAGACATTTAACTGATTTCAGCTCCGCGCACGACGTTGCGGGTATCCTCTAGTTTCTAAATGTAAATATAAAATAAATAAAAAATATTGGGGGACAAATTTACACAAATTGATCTAATCCCAAATTAAGCAATGCTTGTACAATGGGTACTAGACGATGATACGTATATAGTACTTAAATAGATAGAAAACATCCATGACTTAGGAAAAATACTCGTGCTCATCACACAAATATTTGCCTTTACCAGTATTTGAACCCAGGAGTTTGATAGACATTTTGTTAAAGAATTCTAGCTTGCGTGTTACATCGCTCACATAAGCCTGCCGGGCGCATCGCTGCAGCGTGTCTGGCGACGTGTGAAATTTCCCTCGAGCTCAAATAGCATTCTAATTACCATCCAGCATGAACCAGGGACATTGCGGATGCGGACTTTTTATATACGCGGATACGGATGCGGATAATTGAGATTCACATCCGCGAATGCGGACTTTTTATGTATGCATGGATGCGAGTTTAAATTATTTATTCCCAAATAGGCCACGGGGGCACTTCTAGAAGTCTGGAACGCTATTTTGCCGGTCTCATAGGCACCTGGATGATGTACTCTAGTCTAGGTGGTTCCATTGGAACCAGATCAGGAACTAATGATGGGATTTTTCTTAGAGAAATCGAGAGAAATCTTCAAGTATTGTAGGAACACCTATAGCAATTTGAGTGTTTTCATAGTAATTCTCGTTGGTAAGAAAATTTAATTTTGTTCTAAGTTATTAATATATTCTGTTAAAGAATACTTAGCTTCCACGTTGTACGTGGCTTACATAAGCCTGCTGGGCGCATTGTTACAGCATGTCTGGCGTAGTGTGAAATTTTCCCCGAGCACAAATAGCATTCTAATTGCCGTCCAGCATGAACTAGTGGCGTTGTGGATGCGGACTTTTTATATACGCGGATGCGGACTTGGCCTACAAAATTAAATGTGCGTTTACACTTATACGGAGAAATAAATATTATCTTTGGGGTCCTGAAATTGTCAGTCTGTTATTTCATACGTTAGGTCGTAGTGACAGACGACTTTTATATATGTGTGTGTGTAATTAAGCGTACGTTTTTTTATTATAGCATTACCGTCTGTCAACGAGTTCTAAATATTTTAAATAGAAGCGAAAATTGAAAAATTGTATGCCTCGGACAGGATCGAACCTGTTTCTCCAACGGCTCTCCGCGCCAACAGAGGCGCACTACCAATTGTGCCACCGAAGTTTAGTTTTAATTAAGCGTACGTTACGCAGAGCCCTCTTGCGCAAAAATGGCAGACTATTTTGTATCAGAAAAATGTGCCATGGCGAAACCCCTTCCGTATTGCTCCAAGATTTTTGCGGATGCGGTTTCCCGAATTTATTTAGAAACTTGCGTGGATATGGATGCGGATCCGAGTAATCTGAACATCCCTACTATGTATCCCGAGTATGGTCATCAAACGATTGCTATACTTTATAATGGTTCTATTTTATTCAGAGAAACGAAAATTGGGAATAATATGTACCATAAACTCAGGTGTTTATGGTTCAGTGCACACAATTATGGCCCAAACTACGGTGCACTCTCTTGTAAACAGTTGCACGCTATTTTTAACTACAGTCTATTTTTAATCACAGTATAATAGCATATTTTTTCCGTACACGGCGCGCACACATTCAAGCGCGCGATGTACCCGCATTACAAAGCAAAGTTTTAAGAAGGCGTAAGAAAGAATGCTCCAGTATGGATCGCATTCACACAGACGTGCTATCGCGCGTCTCTGTGTTAAGTTGGACTTCTTGTTCGTCTTTATACTTTGCTTGTTTTGAGTTTTCCGCTATGATTACTCCTTAGAGATCGTTGGTCATTGGGGAAATAACTTAATATTACATCTTATGAACTTCGCGATGTTGAAGATAGGACACAAGCTAAGATCCTTACTGCTCGCTTCTGCATTATAAAAACATGGCGCCATTCAGCAGCAGTTCCCCAAAATTCAATGCTGTAATTTATTACCGAGTGTGAGGTATTCTCCTTGGCTTGCATGATATAACGATTTGTTTCACGAATCAACGACATAAATATAAATCCTATGTTTCAATCCACGACTGGGTCTAAACTGCATCTAAATTTCAGCTCAATCCATTCAGTTCTTACCCCGTTATTTTTACAAACATCCAAACCTCCAAACATCTAAACATCCAAACATAATCACAAACATTTAGAATATTAGTGTGATAGTGTGATGTGATGTGATTTCATCGCCATTTTTAGGGTTCCGTAGCCAAAATGGCTAAAAAGGAACCGTTATAGTTTCGTCATGTCCGTCCGTCCGTCCGTCCGTCCGTATGTCACAGGCATTTTACTCAAAAACTACAAGACCTATACTAATGAAATTTGGAATATAGATGTCTTGTAGATGCCGCAACTAAGTTTGGTAGTTAAATAATAAAAATAAAAGAATCTAGGGGGAGCACTCCATACATGTAACAGAAGTAAAAAAAAATTTTTTTCACAAAATGTCAACGTGTGGTACATAGTTCGACAGCTCTTTTGAAAACATTTTAAGGTTTTTAAGTAATGTTTTTGATTAAGTGAATACCTTTGGAAATAATCGCTCCGCAAGTTGTGAAAATTGTGTCCCCCCCCCTCTATCTTCTAAACCGTGTGTCCGAAAAATATAAAAAAAAATTACAAAGATAACGCTCAATTAATACTTTCAACGAAAATTATTTTCTACAAGATCGGATTAACCGTTTTTGAGTTATTGCCGATAAACTGCGCTTCTCAACAAAAGGACGTAATTGCTATGAAGATACGCTCTTTTGTTGTTGTACTTTTTTTACATCGTATTTTTTACCTTATAATTACGGCTTTGGAACCCTACACTGAGCATGGTCCGACATGCTCTTGACCAGTTTTTTTAAATTAATCTTCCACATTACCGCTCCATTTTTAACCTCATAACGTCATTACCGACCGAATCTCATTAACGCTCGCGCGGAACGCGCAACTTTGTATCTTAAAAAGCATTATCCTCCTATAAGATACATACCTACGCTTACTCCCTCTTTCGAGTAGTGTTGCCAGGTCTTGTTTGCCAAAAATCCGGACTTCGTGCAAAAAACATTGGGACTATGGTGTTCTAGTCAGATTGGCATCATCGAAATATAAAATGAATGGAACGACAGCGCCGAACAGAAATGACGTTAAAAATTTGACGCACACTTTTTATAATCAACTAGCATTTTCCCGCGGCTTCGCCCGCGTTGTTCCCGTTATTGTCCCAAAGGAACTCTTTACCGGGATATAATGTATCCTATGTTTCAATCCAGGACTTGGTCTACTTGCATGCCAAATTTCAGCTTGATCCATCCAGTTGTTACCCCGTTATAAGGTAACAAACATCCAAACATCCAAACATCTTCACAAACTTTCACATTTATAATATTAGTGGGATGGGATACGATACGTCGTATCAGAGGGACCGATAAAAGCGTCACAAACAATAGAAGTGGTTAAAAATGATAAAATTATATTGTTTAACTATTGTAGACCTTGTTTATAGTCAGCTAAGAAATAAATTTGTCCATCTATTGACAACTTTGTTGCTTAGGCGATCTCTCCTTACCCACCGGAGTTATATGTTAATTTTTTAATGTATTTTTTTTGTTAAACAAGTACATAACTCTAAGTATACCTTAATATGTAAGTTCTCAATAAGTAAAATGTAAAATTTCCTTTGAGAAATAAATTTCTTTATAACCATAAAAGGTAGTGTCGCTTACGTAACATTTCCGTGTAATGCTCCAGTAAATAGATGGCGCTAAATCGGGATGTTTCGCTGAAATTGGGGCATGTGGCAACTCTATTCTCGTGAGATCGCGCTCGGTGCATCGTGCAGATAACGCGGTTACTATACAAAGCCTAGGAAAAAGCCTTTGAGGCGGTATACCTTTGTGTATCAAATAACTTTGAGTTACAAAGAAGTTGACATAATAGAATCGATATGCTTTGAGGAAGGGCGAGCTTATGTTGCAGTTATGGTCGCTATTGTCTTCCAATTTTAACCGAGTTAAAAAAAAAGAGGCTATCAATTCGACCTGTATGTAATAGTGTCAGAATTGCACAGTTTTTATATATTCTATACCAGCTTCTAAACGTGTGTGCCAAAGTTCGTAAGTGTATGTATGTAGGTATGTTTGTCCGCGCATATCTCAAAAACCATAAGTCGGATTGCAAAAGTCGTTTTTAAGATAGAAAGTTATGTGTTTCAGTTCCCAAGAAAACGTGTACTTAACAGCGTAATTTAATTACCACTCAAATTAAGAAAATGAAGACATAAAAAAGTAATTAAAAAAAGTAAACTGACTTTTTTTCCTCTTTTTTTGAAGTCGGTTAAACTTTTTGAAATTACTTTTTTATACAAGTTTTTATTTAGCCTGCCCCTGTGTTTGCGCTTCGCCATTGCCTAGGTAAGATAGACGTCCGAATCATGGACACTACCTAGATATATAAGCAGCGATTACTTATACGGGAGCTTTGAATGAAAATTGCCTAAAACCTGATCTTGCATTGGTTTCTTTCGTTTTCCTTACGTTTCGCTTATACATTCATTTCTTAGCAGTTAAAGAATTTATATATTGATACTTCTAAACTGAACTACTTTACAAACCATTTATTAGTCCAGTCTCAAAAAAAAAACAAATATGTGGACTAATAAATACAAATACAGTGTGTAAGTCTAATACGGGCGAATCTCTTAACGGTGGTTAGTATAGGACAAAGTAAAGGTAATTAGATAACATTTACTTAAAGTTGCAACAATAATTTTGACCATACAAAATAATTCAGCCCGCAATGTAATGCAAACACACTCAACTTAAACGCTCGTTGACAGTTACGTTGACATTTCGATACCGCCGTACCGCAACCTTGTTTACAGTACATTGCTGCTGAGAAATTAAAAAAATAATAATTATGGGGTCGTAATGAACTGCAACTTAAAAAAACCTTTTACTTGATGATTACACTAATGAATACTATGTCCGATTTAATTTATCGCCCGTATTAGACTTACACGCTGTATAGTGGAACAAAGAACCTCCACTCTTTCTTTAAGTCGGTTAGAATAGTACATTACACAACTAGGGTGGTAATACAAAGAAAGGCCGAGATTGCAGAAGTTCGCGGCCCGAGCTGCAAGCGAAGGACGTAAATATGTGATCGAGGGCTTTCTTTAGTACCTCCAGTGTTGTGTACATAATTTTTATGTCTACACTTGGCCAGAAAGCGGCTTTTTCCGTACGCGCAGCGTGCGGAAAAAGCCACTTTATGGCCAGGTGTGGCATAAAATAAATTTATTTTTCCTATTGCTTACTTTTAAATTGGATTGTTATTTTTGGTTGTGTTTAAAGTGAAAAATGAAAATGAAAAATGTTTATTTCGTTTAAAGTAAACGTAGTATTATTCTATTTCGTATATTGCATCGTATTGTAGGAATGTTAAATAGCACTCTCCGTTCCAAATAACTGTGTTGCTCTCAACTCATCCCGGCTCATACTTCATACAAGCACATATCAACCATTACCGCGGCAGCCGACCGTATCTAAACGTTCGCTAACTACCTGCCACTTACTTACCAAACTGCAATTTCGCTTCTGAACTTTTGGCATATCGAATTCATATCGAATTCGAACAACAGTTTGCAAAGAACTCGCTCACTAGACTGTTGCACTTAAGTTCATTAAATAGCGTTGGTTGTCCGTTAGGCTACGGATTTATTTCACAATGTAAAAATAGTAGAAAAGGGATTTTACTTTGAGAGAACCGGGAAGTATTGGGTACTAAAATTTCCCGCACGAGTTAGGGCTCGTCCAGAAATCATGTGATCAAATTTGGACTATTTTTGACTCCCCCCTCCCCTTCCCCTTGGTAATATTTGGTGACTGCAACGCTATACCCCCCACCCCCCATCCAAAATCACGTGTAATTTTTTGTAAGTATTATGAGCTATAATAAATACGCTTAGAAAACATTGTTAAGTAATTTCGTTGTTCTTGGCTTTCGCGTTGTGTAAAAAATTACACGTGATGTCTTCTCGGACTCCCCCTCCCTCCCTCATCGTGATCATTCGTGATATTTTTGACGCTCACCCCCCCTTAGACGATCATATGATTTCTGGACGAGCCCTTACGCAAAATAGAGGAAATATGAGACGTTGTGTTGCGAAACGGACGGGAAAAAATAATTATAATAAAATGCATAATTATGACTACATTATACTGAAGTATTTCAGTACTTTGTAATATAAAGTAGTTCAGTAGGCTTATGATGATGGGCCCTGTGGATCGATAAAAAAATGATAAAACATCCGTCACACTGACACTTACATACTTGTCAGACAGAACGTCTCGGATGCCTTATCATTTATTTATCGATTGATTGATTGATCTCAAGCATTTCGCGTGCCTAAACTGTTTTTTTTTATATGACGACAATCCCCAAGAAATCACAAATTTAGATGTACGTCACACAACAATGGAAATGCTGTGTATGGAAATGTACCGACCACCAACAAAAGAACCGGTAATGCATGCTTCCGGCATCCACGGTCTAGATTAAATGCAAATTTAAACCAAACACGGACAGACCTCCTATTTTTATGCCTCGCAACTTTGGTCACAAAGAACTGAAGACCAGCTAGTTAGACCCACGCGCTCCTAGCGAGATATACCTATCTAGTAGCGCTCCTAGCGAGATATATCTATCTAGTAGACTGTGTGTTCAATTTCACCATACACTGTTAGTTTTTAAGGGTCGTAGGGTGGATATTTACTGTAGTAATCAGCCGTTAACCACTAGAATAGGAGTAAATCAAACAACGTTGCGCACACACTGCGATGAGCTAAAGACTAAGATTAGTACATTGTGTATCAAGGGCGGTAAGTAAGGAATTACAAACGAGTGTTTGTTACAAGGCCGAGGCGAAGCCGAGGGCTTTAACAACACGAGTTTGTAATTCCTTTACCGCCCGTGGCACACACAATGTTTTTCATCACACTTGTGAGGAAATCTGATTAAAATAACCTTACTTAACCTAAATAAAATTGTAAAACTGACAGTGACATTAGTGACATTATCCATAGACAATGCGAAGACAGTCACGTTCGGAAACCATAGCGGTAAAGACTTAAAATGGTTTATTTTATTTTTGCAAAATACTGAAATGCACTATTTAAACATTTAATTAATGTTACAGAAATATGTGTTTACATGTATTTGCAATAACAGTTCTCTTTAAATAAATATTTCAGTAATAAAAGTTAAAAAAGTACGTTGGCGTTTCCTTTGAACATGACACATAAGAGTAAAACAGAACCAGCGTTTCAAATTTAAAAAGAAAACCATTACGCCCTAGGGCGTAATAGGTCATTTACGGCCCGCAAAACCTACGTGTAATGACACCATTTTCGAGCAAGTGTGATGAAAAAATATATACAACTAGCTATTTCCCGCGGCTTCGCCCGCGTTGTTCCCGTTATTGTCCCAAAGAAACTCTTTACCTGGATATAAAGTATCCTTTGTTTCAATCCAGGACTTGGTCTACTTACATGCCAAATTTCTGCTTGATCCATCCAGTTGTTACCCCGTTATTTAGTAACAAACATCTTCACAAACTTTCACATTTAAGTATAATATTAGTGTGAAGATTTTCGAATTTTAAAAGTTTAAATAAGTATACAATTTAATATAACCAGAGATCGGAATAGGTAGACTATATTTACCTAAACTTCGAAGAACATAGTCGAAAAGTGGAGAGTCCCTTACAACAAAATTTTTATCCGGGACTTAAGTCTCGGAATCTTACTAAAAAAATATATTATTGGTATTCTTTAGCACATTTCTCGAACATTCTCAGTAGTAGTAGACTATTAAAAATGTATATCTATACTAAATGACATGGTGAAATTGAGCCTTAGTAAGATAAAAATAGCATTCTAAACGTCAAAATTATCACTATACTTCCTTCCTTCCCACCCACTTCCTTAAATCAAATCAGTTGCTATTTATGAAGTGTCAAAGCGTTCAGGAAGTGGTTTATATCTAAAAAAAATATTGTCAAGTAATTTCCCTCAGTGGTGCTATCCCTTTCCGGACGGGAAATTTGTTGTATGAAGACTTCCGACTGTTGTTACAGCTCATAGCACTTTTGCGGACTTTTGGCGAATATGTGGACATGAAAGTATAGTTTGCGTGTCGGGGGTCAGGATATGCTGGGCAGACAACGTGGGTGAAATTGCGTCAATCCGCGGATACGTTGCGCCTTCAGCGCGTTGTCAAAGGATTTGCACCTATAATGCATGCGGCACTAGATAAAGGTCTATTTTGCAGGGAAATTTATTTTACCCAAAGAGATAACTAACGGTTAATTGTTACAGTATATTGACTGCTTTAGTTCAATATTAGAATAAGTAAATGTCACAAGGAAACAAAAAAATCAGAAGTAAGTACTTGTATATGGAGCGAATTAAAAAAAATACGTGTATTGATATGGCGTGTTTTTAGGATTTACATGGCGCATTTGGTAGTATTTTAATAACTCATCGAAAGTATTGAATCTAAACTTATTTCAAATATAGTGACGGAAAATTTGATCACATGAACTTTGGCAATTTATAGTGATGATTGACAAATCATTTCTTAGTGTAAATAAAATAAAATACGTATTACGTGGATGCTATTAATCCATAACAGTAACATCGAAAAAACATGTAAACACTTTATTTCACAAAATAAGAAGTACATACAGTACAGGGTTGCAAAATAAAGGTATATGTACAAAGGCGAACTAATCCATTTAAGATATCTCTTCCAGTTCTGCTCAATGGGTAGCAGTTGAATAATGAAATAAGAGAGGTGGTAGACAAACTGAGAATCACGTACCAGAGACATCAAAACTAGTTTTGAATCATAGAGGGAATAGCATTCTAATTGTCAAAATTATAGTAGATAACATTTTCATCATTTCATCAAATCAGTTACTATTTATGAAGTGCCAAAGCGCTCGGGAAGTAGTTTATATCTAAAAAATGTATTGTGAAGTAATTTCCCTCAGCGGTCCAATAATCTCTTTATTTTAGTTTTAGATCTTTTAAAAATCGTTGATAGCGATAAATAGATGAAGTTTAGTTAATTTTCTCAAATAAAGTATTTGACAACATTTAATATAAATAAATTCACACAAACCATGAAATTATGTTTTCATCACACTTGCTCGAAAATGGTGCCATTACACTGAGGTTCTGCGGGCCGTAAATGACCTATTACGCCCTAGGGCGTAATGGTTTTCTTTTTAAATTTGAAACGCTGGTTCTGTCTTACTCTTATTTGTCACGTTCAAAGGAAACGCCAACTTACTTTTTTAACTTTTATCACTGAAATATTTATTTAAAGATAACTGTTATTGCAAATACATGTAAACACAAATTTGTAATGTATTTCAGTATTTTGCAAATATAAAATCAACTAAAATGGCCGTGTTAGGTCTTTACCACTATGGTTTCGGAACGTGACTTGACATTCGCATTGTCTATGGACATATTTCACTAATGTCACTGTCTGTTTTAATATTTTCTTGTCATACCGGGGCGATTAGTAAGGTTATATTATTAAGATTTCCTCACAAGTGTGATGAAAAACATTGTGTGTGCCACGGGCGGTAAAGGAATTACAAACTCGTGTTATTAAAGCCCTCGGTTTCACCTCGGGCTTATAACAAACACTCGTTTGTAATTCCTTACTTACCATTAGACACTAGATACATAATGTACTATTCTAAAACTGCTCGTATAATTCTGTTTTTCGTTTAAAAAGCATTTATTTACATCCGCATACTACAAATATACGTTAACTTACTAAACTAATCTTAAGTAAAAATTAAACTAATAATTATCTAAAAAATTGGGTCCCCTTGGCAGGTTGCCGAATATGCTTAATTTTAAAATGAAAATGATATAAATAAAAAATAAGGCACCATGTTGAGCATGCGTCACAAGTCAGTATTTCATACTAAACTGCATAATTTCCGAGCTCCGTAAAAAGAAGCAGATTTGATCTGTCATCAAATAGCCAACTTTCAAAATCAGATTTAAAGGCTACCCTGTAATAATTTGTATTGACTACAAGCAAGTAACCATCCAAGAATTAATGACAGACCTGAAATGTTGGATTGGAATTGGAACTTCGTAACTCCGAGTTAATCCCGAAATCTGGCGATAGGCCCAACTCGGCATAATAATAGTTTCCAAGTCGCAACTTGTATAATCGACTTAAGCCGCTAAACGCTCTAAATCGAATCATCAATCACAGCGCTTATAAACTAACTTACTACACTCCAAACACAGTATATGTAGAAAACTGTACATTGATTTGGCGTAAACGTAATTTCATTGGCTTTTACGATTACAAGTGTTTTGTCGCGCGACTTCGATTGCTTGGCTATTATCAGGATTTATGATTTTTTCAGGTTAACGTACTTAATTAAGTAAACTGCCGCATTTATATAGGTAAGGATATATTTAACATTTTATACAGTACATAGTACTCAACGTCTTCATACTAACACTGCTAAGAAATCAAAATTATGGCAAGAAACTGGCACGGACTTACAAAAATAGCACTAAACATTTGATTTCGTTCAGGCTTCTACCCGCAAAATCGAATATTTCTTTGGGTTTATATTCATATAAAACCAGCAAACTTACTAAAATCATCCACAATCCATCATCAGATTTCTACCATATAACAATTTATAAGACAGAATAACGCTCCAACGTGTTCCAACGTGAATTTTATTACCTCCTCCTCTTAAGGTTAATCAGTGCTCGTTTGTCAAAGACGGTTCGTCATTGCAAAAGTCAATGTACTGGTTAAGTATACTGTGACCCACCTCGCTGTATTGGAACCGTATTAAAAGTTCTACAGCGAGTTGAGGCTGGGTAGCACGTCATTACCATACGTATGTACGTAGCTAACGAGGCATAAGAATACGTACCTAGCAGAACCTTGAAAACTAATAGGTGCCCACGATTTCGCATTCAAAGGTAAGAAAGTCATATATTCGGAAAAAGTATTCTATAAACATCTGGAAATGTCATCTTTGTACCAAAATTGGTTGAAATCGCTATAACCGTTTTGGCGTGATGTGACTGCAAGCACATACTTACAAATATTATTGTATAGGTGTTACAGGTTTTACTGTTATAGTACATTACACAAATAGGGTGGTAAAATAAAGAAAGGTCGAGATCACAGATGTTTGCGGCCCGAGCCGCAGGTGAGGGATGTAAATATGCGACCGAGGGCTTTCTTCATTACTTCTCGTGTTGTGTACATCATTGTATGTCTACACTTGGCCAGTAGGCTTATGATGCTACGCTTTGTCACGCGATAAATAAATGATAAAGCATCCGTCACGTTCTGGCAAATAGTGTGTGAGAGTGACAGATGCTTTATCATTTATTTATCGCGTGACAAAGCGTAGCATCATAAGCCTACAGAAAGCGGCTTTTTCCTACGCGTAGCGTGCGGTAATAGCCACTTTATGGCCAAGTGTGGCATAAATATACTATATAGAACTATTCAAGATAAGAGTGAATAGGCTCTTAAATACTGGACCACCGACCTACATGTTTGATCTTATAGTCACTTACAAAAAAAAGTTAAGTTAGTATTCAAGAGGATTCAAAATTTTATCACAATATCTTCAATGTACTGATATTTAAAATAGTTGACAGCAAGGGTGAGGTTCGAAACTTATACATTGGTTAGCCGAAGCAAATGTTGACATAAAGTCAAAGTCAAAAGTCAAAATTTTATTTGCTTGAATCATGGTACAATTAGATGACAAATTAAAAAAAGTAGACACACAATTCACCATTACATTGGCATGCAAAAATTTATTTTCAATAAAAATATAAACAATAATATTTTATAAAATTGCACAATAAAAATAAATCACCAACGCTAAGTGTTATAAATGTAAAATATAATAAAACAATAAGAAAATAATCAACTAATTTCGGAACACAATTTCAAGTCTCAACTAATTCATTATAAATTCATGTCAAAATATTCCTTCATGCTGTTAAAACATTCTTTCCTTCTAAGGCAAAACGAAAAGGCAGTTCTGTGCTTTGGTATATTTAAACCGGAGATTTGAGACTTTACACTACATCACTCGTTATCAGCATGAATCCTCAGAAAAATCGGGTAAAGTGAACGTTCACGACACGAAAATGTGTCACCTTTTACATCTTTATCCGATGACACACTAACATGCAATCCTGCCTCACCAACACACGTACAACTAGTGATTACCCCGGTTCCTAAAACACGCCTCCGAAACACACCGGCCTATTTTCTTTTAAAAAGAGAACTCGACATGACGCGAAAGTGTCAACCTTCAACCACTATAAAATGACATTCGTGGCTCGCTAAAACTAACCTAAATGCACGAACGAGGGCAAAATAGACGGGTCAGATTATACTGGCTGTGACACAGCCCCTCAACAAGTAGGCGAGTTTAATGTTGTAGAAATTGCGTTTTTCTTTACCGTTCTCGTCGCGATACGTTTTCTTGTAAATCTGTTGTCTGCAGAACTCTCAGTTGTCAGGGAGTTCCGACAGAACTTTGTTTCCAAAATTTAATGAATGTATTGGAGCTTTGGTTGAAAAACGGCGGTACGGGTTTTTCGAGTTTCGACGACGCTCATTCGGGCTTAGAAACGCTGACATTGTAGTTCGCGCTCCGTGAAGCGAGGAATGAATCCATAACTCGTTCTTTTGCAATTCTATCCGCAAGCGACATATTACTCCTGAAACTTAGATTTATCACTGCCAATACTTCGCTCAATAAACTCCTTAGGTGTGCATTTTTTCCGGTAAATATATCGCAAAACTTTCCCCGTTACGAGACAGTTGGAGTTTTAATAGCTCGCAATTATTGGTTCGTAGATCTAAGTTTGGATTGAAAAGGATGTAGTTTGTTTTACGATGCGCAATCCAATCGATGCTGAATTAAAGATGTAGCGGCCTATCCATCGCCTCAACTATTCCATTTCCTGGGATTGCGTTGGCTCGCCGGGAGATTTGCCTTCGATGTTTTCGACGTCCTATTTGTTGTGAGGGAACGACTTCATCTGCTAGAGGAGACGCAATCTCTTTTGTTTTCGTTCGGTTCAATTTAGTCTGTCGGCATTATCGTTTTCATTGCGGTTTCCTTGACGATTCGGTTGACGCTCGTTTTTTAATTATATTGCTTGTCATTTAATTATCATTGTTAATTTGAAATATTGTTTTATGTTAACGAGCTATCGTCGTTCAATTCGATTAAATTAAATTGCTTTGATTATTTAAAGCCAATTTCGTCGACTCAGGTTTCAATTGACATTGTTGTTCACTCAAATATTGCTAAAATGTTTTGTCATTTTGAACATTATCATTTTGTATCAGTAATTTTTGTAAACTTCCTTTTGTTAACAATAAAAGCAGTTTGTGTCTTTAGGTGTGTAAATAACGGATTGTACTTAAGCGCACAAGGAATGATGAAACCTAAACTACGAAAACTGTAAATGTTGCCTCACAATGCCTTTCAACATCCTACTCTCCTACTAAGATCTTAATTAATCTTTTTAGTAACCTGGGCCAAAGGAAAGATTCTATCCTACTTATATTATAATGTGAAAGCGTTTAAATGTTTATAGGTTCAGATGTTTGTTAATATACCGGTAAGGACTAGCCTCGAGATAACTTACTAGTAGTATTATTACAGATGGCGCTAGAAGTCTTCTGGAAAGGCGTATGAAAAATGAAGCGACACCTAGAAGAAACCGCTCTCTGGAGCGAAGGGCTCAGAGGCATTAATGGAGCCGCCCGTGTAGACCCGGAGAGTCGTGAAGACGCAAGCTCGAGTCCTGTTTGAGCTATTTAATTCTTCAGTTTTTGCTTTTATAAAACTTGTACTTACTACAGTCGGCCTCGTCCGTGCCATCCATGCAGTCAACGTGCATATCGCAGCGGTAGTGCGCCGAATAGCAGTACGTCTTGTTCCAGACATACTGCCCGCAGGATAGCTCGTCTTGCGCGCATTCGGGGGGTGCTGGGGACAAGAAATATTATCATTACTAATTGTGCCGCTAGATGGCTATAAAAGCAGGCTAGTTTCAGTGGCGGATTTGCAGTCTTGGCCGCCCTAGGCCCCAGACCATGTAGCTACTATATTGTAGTTGCACGTAGAATATCACTGGATTGATTGAAAAGGGTACAAGTTACATATACAGGCTGGCTCTGATGATGGGGCTTTACCTAAATGTAAAGTTCGATTACTTTCGCTAAACTGAGATACTTTTGTTTTGCAATATCTTCAGATACCTAACTTAAATTAAGATAGTTAATCATCAAAGTTCAATTCTGAAAGCAGTCAAATCTCACTTTTCGTATGATTGTATAAAAAAAATTGGAGCGCTTTTAAAACGAAAGTAGCTCAGATTAAGGGGTAGAAACGACCCTTTCATTTAAAGTCCCATTGTTAGAGGCACCCTGTAAATCAGATACAAAAGATTTATTGTATAACTTGAGCCCTTTTGCACTTCAGTTAAATGTGACTAGTACTCCTTTTCACTACGCCCACAGACTTGTTTACAAAATAATCACGTCAAAATAGATGGATGCGTTTTAGTAAACAGCTATACTAATAAATAAACAGACTTTTTACAATGCGACAAACTGGTAGGTTCAGATAAACAGGGTAACGAAAATGGACAAAAGCCTACCGAAACGCGCAAACAACACAAATGAAAGATCTAAGGGAAAATTATCCTCGGGGGTTTTGTGACATGTGGACATTTTCCCAGTTAAACTCACATACAGGGTGAAATTGTGGACGTGCATCGCAATTATTTTCTCTGACTCATTTTCTTGTGCTTATAGGGATTAATGAATAAAATTAAGTTGGTAATAACATATATTTTAATGTCAGTGCAAACAAGCTGTACGGGCGGAGTAGCCGCCAATATGGCTTGTTAGCAAGTATCTGAGTTCAGTTAAAGTATAAAGACAAATAGTCAGTTCGGCTGTTTGGAAGCGCATGATACCCATTCAAGGTCGAGGCGCAGACGGCGCGATTCGTACTCAATTCAATTCAATTCAATTCAAATCGTTTATTTCAGAACATGTCCATAGTGTTAATTATAAATGACTTATATGCTATGTTAGTAGAAATTGACTCAGTTAAAAACACTGGGGCAACGTATTCGTAAAACTTTGCTTGTAGTGCGTTCGTTCACGGCGCGCGCCAGGCCCGCGCCGACCCCCGGCAGCGCCTGTGTGCAAACCTATGAAGCAACCTCTTTATTGTCGTCGTGTTTCGAATTCCGACGCCCCTATTGCCTTGGCGCCTGTGTGCGTTGCACACTTCGCACACAGGGGCAGCGCGGCCCTGGCGCGCGCACATGCAAGCCGCGCGAAGTGCCTTTTGTAGGAAGAAAAATTACTGCTATTATAGTGTGGTTCAGTGCGGACTGAAGAACCATACTTAATGATAAAATAAAAATAAAATAGCAAATCAGATTAGTTTAAACCTATATATTAGGATGCTCCTTATTTTGTCGATTTTTTAGTTCTTGCGGGGCACCCCTTCATTTTATTTTAGGACATGAAAATACGACTTTTTTTTTTAGATTTTTTTTCTTCAAGTTATCGAGGTCGCTTCCAGCAGTTCAATAAAAAAAGATCTCATACATTTATAGAATTTTAATTTTATTTTTTATGCTCGAAAACAATTTTATTCTTTAAACGAGACCTTTTTGATACATGAATCCTTAATTATTATTAAGTTTCACCGTTAGACCACTTTTAACCATGACTCACTTTGACAGACATGACTGTTTTTTTTTAGATTTTTATAAAATGAAAAGGTGGCCCCGCAAGAAATAAAAAAATCGACAAAATAAGAAGCAGTCTACTATATATCTATTGTTAAGGAGGTTTTGAAGTAATAAATAGTTTTGACTCATACAAAACGTCATACGTTTAAAGCCTACAGTCTGTCTGTTCTCAAAAGCGTAGCTTCATCATTTTTTAGATAGCCGGACGGAGCTACATTCGATAATTTAATTTGAAGATGTTGTTTTTATTAGCAACCTTTGTCAGCACATCATCACAAACTTAATAAAAGCTTTATACCCATTTAATCTTTACTTTAAATCCGTCCCAAACATAAGCCCCAATTGGGTATCAGATGCAAACGGAATCGATCTCACGGATATTAGCAGCTCGTAATCACTGACCCATCAATCAATGGTAACCTAGTACGGAACGGTGTCGCAGTATTTTTGGCAAGTACAAATACCATATTGATAGAGAGTAGATAGACCGAGTCTAGAACATTCGCAGTTCTCGTAATCACTGACCCATCAATCACCGACTACGCAACAGTGTTAAAGTATTTTTGGCAAAAACGTATACGAGGTATATCGATTGACTGAGTCCAGACCATTAGCGGTTCCCATACGGTGGTAACGGTGGTATTCACAAAAGCAGGCGCGGATTTAATATTAAATAAGCACTTGTGGCGTACAAAACCCGTCTAATGTATCATGTATCATACTATTTTAATAATTTAGTTGCACGTAAAATAATAAAGCAAGGAAGTATCTGAAATACACGCAAATTTTGGGCAACCCTATTATATGACCCAGTACTTGAACGGGGCAAGGGTCTCGACGCGGCGAGGTGTGAACGGGTCTGACCAGCGTATTTATTTACATACTGTATAGTGTATATGTATATACAGTCATCACCATCATCATCGTTAGCATGCGGCAGTCCACTGCTGGACGTAGGCCTCTCCCAAGACGCGCCACTTTGCTCGATCATCAGCTATACTCATATACAGTAAATCGATCTATATCTGTCTCATTTAGTAAACTTTTTCCAACAACTAATATTTTCTGATATATAATATAAGAAATGATAGGAGAGGTAGATCAAGATGAACATATTTCAATAAAGCGAAGGAGAATGTCAGTGCCGTGTCGTATCAGGAAAACAAAAGGCTGGTGAAGAATATAGCAAGGTGGCGATTAAGTACTCCACCGTCAAGAGCGTAGCTCTTAAGTTTAATGAATAAATATCAGAAAATGTATATTATCTACGAGCCCTGTGGCCCTATTGAGTATCCCGGGAAGGAGTTCCCATTGGTATAATGTAACGTTAATATCACGGCGAAACTACGGGTAAAACTAGTGTGAAAAATATGTTTCAAAAATTCAGGCACAATTTTGTCAATTTCACATTGCGGACTACATTTGCAGCTGCAGATGTTTGAGCGAAGTTAGAAAATCCCATTCATTCGCGTGCGGCATCCGTCACGTCCCGGGGCCGCATGTCCCGACTGATGCACTTGCCTGAAGCCGTCCATATTGAGTACAGTCAACAGCAAAAGTAGCTACACAAAGGTGCTCAAAATGAACTACACATAACAGTAACCATTAACCTTCATTCATAAAAGCAGATGTTTGAGCGAAGTCTAGAAAATCCCATTCGTTCGCGGGCGGCATCCGTCACGTCCCGGGGGCCGCATGTCCCGACTGATGCACTTGCGTGAAGCCGCCCATATCGCGTACAGTCAGCAGCAGAAGTAGCTACGCAAGAAGTAGCTATGCAGAAGTGCTCAAAATGCACTACACATAACAGTAACCATTAACCTTCATTCATAATAGCAGATGTTTGAGCGAAGTCTAGAAAATCCCATTCGTCCTCGCGCGGGATCCGTTGCGTGCGGGGGGCCGCATGACCCGACTGATGCACTTGCCTGAAGCCATCCATATCGCGTACAGTCAGCAGTAGAAGTAGCTACGCAGAAATGCTCAAAATGCACTACACATAACAGTAACCATTAACCTTCATTGATAATAGCAGATGGTTGAGCGAACGTTCACGTGCGGCATCCCTGGGGGCCGCATGTCGCGACTGATGCACTTGCCTGAAGCCGTCCATGTCGATAAGGTCAGGTGGGGCAATACGAACATAGTTAATGTTGCTCGGGGTAAGACGGACAGTATGAAAATTCCATACAATAGGGTATTTGACAACAATCAAAATAAATTCATTAACTCTAACCAGCAAATTACGCTTCCAAAATAGTCCGGATAAAATCATTCAGACTTATTTTCGAGCGATCAACGATTTTACAATGATGAAAACTAAAAATAAGGCACCATGTTGAGCATGACGTCACATGATGGTATTTCATACTAAACTGCATACATTCGGAGCGTTTTGACACTTCATAAAAAGAAGCTGATTTGAACTGTCATCAAGTAGCCTATTGTTCGTCTTACCCTACCTGACCTTACCAAATGACGAACACAACCTTACTTCATTGTACATTTATTATGCGTCTAGATATGGACCTCCATTTAGGGCATGTCTAGTAACTTTTGCTAGCGTCTGTACTATTCCAAGCGCATACCAAGTTTCTGCAAGCTTCGAATTTCAACTCCCATCACTTGTAATAAGGTTGTTTTTACAACAATCGACGATTCGTGACTAACGACTTTTATTTTCTGTTGCACATGCATTTCGTCGGAAAACCATCGCAAGAGCGTAACTAGTTTAAACGCTAGGTGAAATATCAACTCTAACTGTCTGCGTTAAGGTCGATTTTTGATACATCACTATTCATATTAAAAGAGGTTTTTGGATAGTTTTAAACGGGTGACGTTGCAATAACTCGGAAAAGGATTTGCAACGAAATTCTGCGCTTTTGAGCGTACTGATGGGATAAGGAATAAGTGAGACTAGAAATGAAATGGTTTTGATTACCAGAAGACATGTTCGAGAAAAATTACATACAAAACTGGAAGAAAAATCCAATAAATACGATTGTATTCATAACTCATAATATAACACACTAGAGTTGTATAATTTTTCTAAAGAAAAATAACCGACTTCTATCATTGAATCTCTATGTGTATGACTTCATTTATTTTTGTGCATTCTTTGTCTTTTGCATCGTTTATTCCTCACCATCGACTCATTCCGTACAAATACTTTAACATTTTTTTTAAGACTATATTTTACGATTTAATTACAAATGTATAGTTTTCAGATTTTTCCCTATCTTGTAGTATAAGATGGTATTTCTTGCCAAACATAGTTCTAGTCAACGGGAAGCACCCTATAAATTTTGATTTCCTTAAGATAGTCGAAATGGACGTTTTTTGCGGCATAAAGGCCATATCTTTTTTTTACGTTAACTTAGAAGTTTGTTTTTTTTACAGCTTCAAGGGACCATAGACCTGAGTATACGGTTTTAATTTCAACTCGATACCTCCACGTGTTCTCGAGATAAAGGGTCTTGACAGACGGGCAGACAGAAGGACAACATAGTGGTCCGAAGGGTTCCGTTATTTCCGTTTGAGGTACGAAACCCCAAAAAGGACCAATCTGGAAAAATAACACTTTCCATTAAAATAATATTTTTTCAAATTGATTCATAATCGGTTGAGGTCTAAGGTAGACAACCTTTTAGCAGCCAAGGGCCACAATAGTAGCTTACGACATTGACGCGGACCGCACGTTAATAATTTGTGACCTTATAAGATTCTCAACATAACTACAAAAAAATACATACAAAATAGCCAGGGAGGCTCGCGGGCCGCAGGTTGCCGACCGCTGGTCTAAGGTAGCAAAAGCAAACATTAAAAAGACTGACCAAAGCACCTCCTTCTTTTGGGAAGTCTGTTAGTAAATACGAATATGATATAGAATCTAGTAAATTGGCCATCGGGCTGGCTTTGTCGAAGCCAATCGCAATCGAGCATCAATGCTATTGTTGGAAAATTACAGCATTTCCGGTTCTAGCCCGACTTCCGGGCTTTTGTCGAGTTTCCAACTGCATTTAGTCGATTAATTTTATCGATATCGGACATACGGGACTAAAGTCGCCTGGTAAATAAATGTTTTTCTGATTTCAAAGAAACTATAGGTAAAATACTTAAGTAATGTTCAGTTGTTTATATGTATTAGTAACCTGTAGGAGGTACATACAGTTTGACTTTCCATTTTAGAATAACTAAATATTTTTACCAAAAAAAAAATCCGACCGCGGTGCACTTTAAAAGTGCATAAAATCCACCATTTTGCATATGTTTATTTCTTTATAAAGTTCTATAATCTCATTGCATGTAGCGTAAGTGCTACGAACATGCTACGCCGGAGCCGCGTAGGCGTGCTACGACAACCTATAGCGCCCTTTAGAATAACTGAGAACTTCACCGTTAAATTAGTCGCTAGTGAAGGGTGGGGAATGCAATCTCGTCGTCACGAGATCTTGGTTTTTGCAATCTTGGTCGAGATCTCGATTAATATTTTCGAGATTTCGAACGAGATTGAAAGATTGATGCGTGTGAATTAATGTTTTTGAGGCTAGCATACAACTGCCGGCTCACAGTGGTGCTAACCAGCGTGGAAGTCGAGCTAGCGTTCTCTGCTGCCGGCCTTTTAGCAACAAATATTCGATAACGCATGACTGACGACACCTTAAGCATCCTGTTTCCTTAGAAATCATTTGCGAAATATGAAGTAAATTGTAGTGAAAGTAAAATTTACGAGTGATGTGCTGATTTTTCACATTCGTACACGATACCGTTTTAATTATATTATTAAGACTGTTAATTACTTACCTGCAGATTTCAAGCTAGTTTTTTTTTAATGAAAGTTTTTTTTTGTAAAATTTTCAATTAATGCGTTGTTTTATTTTGCAAATATAACAGCAAGTACACTAAATAGTTAGTATACTCGTATACTGAATTCTTAGATAATTTTATTTAAAATAACTAGTTTGTCAAATCTCGATCTCTTCGAGATTAATCTCGATCTCGAGGGCCTGACGGTCGAGAACTCGAAACACCCAATCTCGAATGAGATTTTTCGCACGAGATCTCGAATCGCCAATCTCGGATCGAGATTGCATTCTCTAGTGAAGGGATGGCGAACCTTTTTTTCTGCAAGATGCCATTTTTTCTAGAAAAAAGGTTTGATACCGCGACGTGTCCTTTGATACAAGACTGGCTATTATTTGATTCGTGATCGGAGCTCATGCAGCTGTGGTTCGTCAAAGTCGAAGCAATAAGCAAACCGACATATTTGAGCTTCGATAACGAACTGTTCCTAGTTCACGAGTCAAACTATATTAGAGATGAAATTTAATGTGGAGTTTTGAATAACCTTACTTCAAATGTTGGAAGATATAATGCTTTATTAACGCCTTCTCTTTTATTTAATTAATTGAAACGCTGTTACACATTAATTAACAACTTCTCTTGTTACTTTGACAGTGCTTATTAGTTAACTACTTCAATTACGCTCACGAAGAAATAATGTACGTAAGTGATATTTTCATTGTTCGATAATTACGTTATTTATTAGTTCAGAACATAATACAATTTATTTTATGTTTTACAAGCTTTTATTTAGTTTCATCTGTCCCGGTGTCTGTCTGGCTGTAATAAAATCTTGCAAGTTAAATTAGACCCACTTTCCGGTTTCCGATTGAGCTGAAATTATGCAAAAATATGTAAATCAGATGAAAATGCAATATTCTTGTAACGTGAAGCTGATCTGATGATGGAGCAGAATGCTAGCCATTGGATCATCTAAATTACACAAGATAAATTGTGTGTGTTGGGCTCATTTGATTAGTTCTAACGTGCAGTTTACAATTATTTTGTTAGAGAGAGAGAGACTACGTACGTAGTTATATTACTTATTCTGGCAGAGTAAGCATACATCAGATAGAAACAGTGAAATGTTAAACCAACAAAGAATATTGTTATTTTAGCAGTCGCTGTTTGCTGAGACTTTTAATGGCCATTGTCCTGCAGTACAAATACGTCTCAAAGGACACCACAATAAATGTTAGGCAGCAGTATTTCAACTAGGCGTTTTCGCGCCCAAATTTTGACTTGCCATGTGGTATCAAAGGCAAACCAACTCTAAGTTCAAAATTCGTAACGTGCCATCCCTTTTTTTTAAAGCCTGACTAACTCGCCACCTTAGTGGGCGTCGCGATAGTATGACCGGGTGGTCGGCCGTGGCGTTCCCTGGCGTCGAACCAGGTCGCTAGCCGGACAACCCCGAGTGAAAACGTGCCATCCATCGTTGCTTTATTGTAAAACAATGTCTGACTGGATAAAACGGAAGTGTGGAACTACCAAATCTTTGCGAGATAAACCAGCTATTCTTTATGTGCCAAAATGTTAATGTAATACAATGTGCAGTAATGAGTAATAACGTCATTTCATTCAAAGTTCAAATTGCCTACGTTCACTTTTTTTAACTCGTTTCTGTCACTTTTTTTATTATTATTGGGGAAGGAGTGTCGTTGGTCGTCTGAAATAAATGTAAAGCTTAACTACATAATTTTCAAAGATACTATCTGTGTAAAATCATTCAACTTGGTTCTTAAAATTAGTCAATATGATCATGTTGACTTAGAAGGTATCAGCGTAATTCGTCCCATTCGTTTTTCGTTCAATTCGTATTTCGTCTCATTCTATATTCGTCTCACATTCTTTATGTATAAAGAATAGTCTTAATAAAGAATGTGTGACGAATATAGAATGAGACGAAATACGAATTGAACGAAAAACTAATGGCACGAATTATGCTGATACCACTAAGAATTTCTGACGGGGGCCGCGTGTATGCGAGCGCATAGTTTTTGGGCGTTTTAATAAACTTGTTATATTGCTCTAGTTATTTATACTACGGTTTCAGCTTGTGTACTCTGTTCTGCATGCTATTAGTTGCCATGTTTGTCAACTTTGTCGACGCGGCTCGGTTGCTCCTAATTGTGATTGCTCACATTCAGTTCATTTTGTCTAAATTAAGTTTAACGTCTGCAAAGTTCATTACAACAATTGCTAATTAGAAAATTTGGTAAAGTTCTATTACGCGAACTATTTTTTTTCAAAGGTTACGTAGAATTAGCAGATTCTGTTATGTTTGGTTTGTTTTAGAGCAGCGGTCGGCAACCGCTTAGCAGCCAAGGGCCATATAGTAGCTAAGGAAATTGACGCGGGAAGCATTTTGTAAATAATTTATGATTTTATACTATTCGGAATATAGCGACCGCAATACAGACCGGAATATAGGGCCGTAAGTGAGCGGTTCATAGGCCGCATGCGGCCCGCGGGCCGCAGGTTGCCGACCGCTGTTTTAGAGCAATCGTTAAAGATATTAATTAATGTTTAAAATAATGATTCCGATAATGAAAAGTTTGTCTGCAATTCAGTAGTACTACAGTCTACTGGTCCTTTTAGAGTGTACCGAAATATTTTGACCCTTCATTTCGATCTGTTATTCCTAGTTCCCTGCTCGAAATATATTACAGACGATATTGACGGTGAAATTATGAATTATACTACAGTTGAGCGCTGAACGTACCGTTTTGAGGCCCCAGGGGCGCTACGACGCCCCCGGGCATTGCGGAGCCCCCAAACTGTTGCATACGTTATCCGTTCTAAACGACCCAAATACCGGTACAGCCATTTATCTAAAAGCAATTTATCACCTCCGTATGTAATATCGAAACTGGAAATGTGATATTACATTTTCTATTCGAAATTTCTCTCGAAGTGATTACATTTCGTACCACATTTGTCGGCAATAACGCGACCGCGGTAGCGACAAATCATCACAGACTCATAGAAGTGAATAGCGGATGGTTGCGGTTAGGGCGTGCAATACCGGTTTTACTTGTATGAGCCAATATAATAATATGGAGATTTTTTTGTTTTCTTGTTTTTTTTTTTTTTGTAACTCTTGCTGGTATAAATAAATGTATTTTCTTTCTTTCTTTTATTTCAATACCGAAAAACCGGTATACAGTCAAGGGCACCAATATGTATACACCACAAAGTTTCGAAAAGATGTATAAGTACAGGTCTTATTTTAACAAGGACTTTAGTTTTTCTTTTGACTTTTGTATTTTTTTTAAAGAATAATAATTTATTTCAGATAGCTAATACTTTACAATAAACTTCAAAGTTACAAATTAAATTAAATACTAAACTAAAACCCAAAAGTAGAAACAATATACACCTAAAATAAAAGCCTAAAGTAAAAATTAAAATATACCTACCTAAAATTAAAATATATCGGCTCCTTTGGCATGGTTCCGAAGAAACTGGCAGCGTTTCCTCGCTGTATCGCTATTTAAATTTATTTTTATTATTTTGAAATTATGTAATTTTTATTTCTTTTTATTATTTGTGTGAATTTGTAATTACATCTTAAATGTGTAAATGATTTATTATACTATTATTAAGGCCGTAAGGTTTATATATACATATTTTGGAACATTGTGTGGATATTTAACTTTGCCCTTGACGTACTCGTTTCGTGTTTTTACTGTTTGATGTTGCGCAAAGAGCAAATCGTATTTATTAGAACGTTTTACAGTTTTCGGTTCATAATTTCAATCTGGTGAACATAGGTCTTCTCTAAAGACTACCACAAGGAACGTTTTTGTTTCCACTGACTTACCATCATTAGTCGGTTCTTCGAGCCAAAAGAAAGAATCAGACATGTGAAAGAGCCCTTGAGGCCTACTTACAGAAATAAATTATTTCATTTCATTTCATTTCGAGCTATTTAAGGTTAAATATCACAAAAATATATCGAGGTAGAAGGTAAATGTGTAACAGTGGCGTGGCGTCCATAGAACTCGATTCACTTAATTATTGTGCTCTTAAAGAAAATTGAAGCCAAAGCTGCTCCGGCTTGCCCAAGGATTTCTTTAACGCCACGCCACTGATGTGTATGTACCTCGCGTGCTAAAAAGAAGTGGCGGCGACCTACTTTGCACGCCGTTAACTTCAGTTGCCGTGAATATTATTATCAGATTTGAAAATCTGATCATAATGGTCTGATTAATTGTCCAAATGGAATGGAAATGTATGTTTTCCATCACTAAATTACACTTTTGGCGTCAAACGCCAAGCGAAAAACGTTACACGCTTGGTTTCCATACAAATAGACGAACTATTTCCTTCTGTTTTCCGTCGGAGTGAACGATATCGTTCACTCCGACCTCGCTCGTGCTCAGCTAAGTTTCTTGCCGGAGTCTTCTTAGCTGGGCTAGGTTTTTAGCGAACCGGCACCTAAAACTCCCATTAGTTCGATACACAAGTTCACATAAGGACAGGATGACCCGAGTCATCCTTCCCGCTGGTCCGCTGCTCACTCTGAGCAATCAGCGCAAAGTCAAGGTGGCCCTAGCCAAACGACCTGGTTCGACTCCAGGCGTTCAGGCCCCCACCACGATTCTGTCGAGGTGGACCGGGACAAGGTGACCTGGTTCGACCTCATGCACCCCCGGCACCCAGCCAGTCCGACCAAACTCAGGGTGGTCCATGATCTACGTATTTTTGATTGAAAATTTGTCTTATTTTTTTTTATTTTGAACTCTGAAAATGGTGTCGGCCATAATGTGATGTCACAGGATTGTAAATATCGTAATCTAACTTCATGTCGAATCTTATACGAGTGAAACTCGCCATGTAGCTTTGCTTTGCTGTGACATTGACATAAGTGACTTGGTGTTTTTTTGAGGTTGTGATCGTAGTCGTTTCGTTTTGATTGATTGATTACTATTAGCATTCCCCATAAACGCTGGATAAATGTCAAATGTTGGTTTTCGGTTTGAATGACGTCACACCACAGATAAACTAAAGATTAACACAGCTAGCATCGTTTTCGCCCGGTTACGAAAGTTTAAATTATAAATTATAATTTTGCGTTTTTCTAGGTCGTAAAAAATAGGGTAATATTTTTTTCCGTTAATCAGTTTATAATTAATAATATAAGACAAACTTTAAAAAGGGGTCAAGTAGCCTATTGTAAACGGTTTCAAAAGTGTGGCCGCTCCTTTAACCGGCAAGGGGCACACATTAACTCTAAAGGATGTACGACCGAGTCATTGTTTTTGGTTCGTCGCCGTGACTAATAGGGGACAGCCGCAACTTCTTGGGGTCTCATTCACGAAGTTTCCGACATGGGGTCTCTACCTATATTTATGTACGGCTCAGACAATGCCGATGATTCATAGAAAATGGCCAGAGGGTCAAATAGTGAGGCTTTGTTTCTCACTATCCTCAAATCTCGTTAACGGAGGTGAAATATGATAATAGTACGGGGCTAGTTCGATTTGTGTAAGATGTCCCCTAATATTTATTTATTTATTTATTATTATTAATATTTACCGTAATATAATTTACATGCACTGGTTGTCGGCGTATCAGCAACCCAATCGCAAATAGTTTTACCTCTACTGTATTGTGTACATAATTTTAGTCTAGTATTATTATATTTTAAATTTATTATTATATTATTATTGTATAGTCGCTTTTAATGACAATTTATTTTATTTTTAAGCATTATGCCTGATAATAAATAAACATTTTTCATTTCATTTCAAATAGTGTCGAGATTTTTTTAAATATTCGTATAATGTTGAATACCTATTCTAATCACTATAGTTTTATTGTTCAAAATCGTTTTATAATTCTTCGTCCATTACAACAACTCTCAAATTTATTCGTCTGTCCGTCCGTCCGTCCGTCTGTCAAGACCCTTTATCACGGGAACGCGTAGAGTATTGAGTTGAAATTAAAACCATATTAGTCAGGTCTACGATCCCTTGAAGCTGTGGAAAAATTAAGCTTCTATGTTAACGTGGAAAAAGATACGGCCGTTTATGCCGCAAAAAACGTAAATTACGACACTTTTAAGAAATCAAAATTCAAAGGGTACTTTCCGTTGACCTAGAACTATGAAATTTTGCAAGTAATACCGTCTTATACTACAAGTATGGAGAAAAATCTGAAAACTAAACATTTTAAAAAAATCATCAATCAAGATTTATAGGGAACTTTAATATATGTAACTACTAATTTGTACGGTATCCTCGGCGTGCGAGTCCGATTCGCACTTGTCCCGTTTTTTTATAATAATAAATGAAATTGCATATTTCTTAAACAAAATATCCAATAAAATCAGTATAACTAAATGTCAAGTCACAAATATACATGATAAACTATGTAATCAAAAATATCCGTTTTTAAACAATTTAATTGTCAGTTCTACCTACTTCACACCAACAGTTCGAACTATATATTTCATATTTTTAATACGATTTTTGTAAAAACTACAAGCGATTTATCTTTCTGTCTGATTGGTTCAAAATCTTTATTTGGGTACAAAAGGGAATAAAATAATGATAAAAAATTAAAGTACCTAATAAATAGACCTAAATAGACCTAAAACTATACCGATTTGTGAACATGTAAACGCTCTAAGGGGCAAATCCGTCGGGAGAAGCTAGTAGAGACAACAAAGTCAGATAAGGCCCGCCGCGCATCACCAATAAACTGCAGCGTATAGGCCGTCCATCCATCACGCCATTGTTGCAGCGTTGAGAAATGGCCGCGCAATTTTTCGCAGTGGACGGGGGCACAAAGTAGATAGCACAGAAAGTGCTGTGTTGCGATATGTCTAGGATAATGGTCGGCAAACTTTTATTACTATTCCGAATAGGCCAGTCAGCCAGTCATCGCCAAGTCAGTCGATAGCCCAGCCAACAGGAGGGTAGAAATTAGTAAGGTTGGCAGTAGTCTTAATACGCTATCTACTCTACTAGGGCTCCCGATCCGTGTACCCGTGTAATTAACCCCAGCGGTACTTAGATCCCGACTTTCAAGAACCTGTCAAAATTCGTTTCCGGGTCTGCGTTCGGGTCCGGGTCCACGCGTCTCGGCTCCGTTCGGGTATTGAATACACATCGGGCCTACTCGCCCCGCCCGAACCGGTTTGAGTTGAAACAAATGGTAGCTCTTAGACCGCAAAAAATCACCACTATACGTTCAGAACGGGTCGGGCCCGCGTGTAATTAAGATCCGTGGACCCGGGTATATGGATGTTAATTACACGGGGCCTAATTACATGTGCCGAAGAACGGGTCAGATAACCGCTGCCGTGTAACACGAAAACGGGGACCCGGACACGACCGCGAGCCCTGGTTTCTACTCTAGGCAGTGACTTTTTGTCTTTGCGGAGTGCACGCCACCGTCTAATAATGAGGATTGAGGATGTTAGAAAGCAGGAGAGGCAGAAAAAAATCTAAATAAATGTGGAGCAAACCTTCTTTGTTATTTAGTCTGTGAGAAAAAGAGACCATTCCACGTTATTGTGTTGTCATCGGATTTACGGATGGCTGCGCGGTGCTGAATTACATACTTATTAAAGATCGATTATACACCAAGTGACAAACAAACAGGCGGCCCACCTGACGGAAAGGAGAAGCTGAAGAATTTAATAAGTAGCTAGTCTACTAAACTATTCCAATTTCAGCTCACCAGTCCCTCTGCCACTTTTTGGCCAGGTGTGGCAAAAATATTGTTTAAATGCAGTGTAACTTTCCGTTGTATCGCGAAAATGTATTGATAGAAAGAAAGAAAGAAAATACATTTATTCATGACAGCACAAGATAAAAACAAAAAAAATATAATATATAAGGTAAGAAATACGATGTTAAAAAAGTATAACAACAAAAGAGCGTATCTTTATAGCAATTCCGTCCTTTTGTTGAGACGCGCAGTTTATCGGCAATAACTCAAAAACGGTTAATTCCATCTTGTTGAAAATAATTTTCGTGGAAAGTATTAATTAAGCGTTACCTTCGTGATTTTTTTCATATTTTTCGGACATACGGTTTAGAAGATAGAGGGGTGGGGGGGACACAATTTACGCAACTTTCGGAGCGATTTTTTCAAAATATATTCACTTAATCAAAAACATTACTTTGAAACATTATAGTGTTTTTTAAAGAGCTGTCGAACTATATACCTACCACACGTTGATATTTGCTGAATTTTTTTTTTTAAGCTGTAACATACAGTATGGAGTGCCCCCCCCTAGAAATATTTATTTTAGTTGTTTAACTACCAAACTAAGTAGCGGCTCATACAAGACACCTATATTCCAAATTTCATCGATATCCATCATGTAGTTTTTGAGTAAAATGCCTGTGACATACGGACAGACAGACAGACAGATGGACGGACACGACGAAACTATAAGGGTTCCGTTTTTACCATTTTGGCTACGGAACCCTAAAAATCGTCTTAACTGCTCTTTTTATTTGAAAAACGCTCAACTACGATTCTTAGACGCGCGACATACCCTATCTAAATATCTCTTGCTATTCAATACAGCGTGAAAGGGACAGGAGACGATTTGTTACACAACTAGCGAAGTCGTGAACATTTGTGTTAGTGCGGCTGATGTCATTTTACTTGATAAGACTAAGCTATCTTGTCTATAAAAAATATCTTGTTATATGGCTTGTTAGACATTGTGCACCGAGGGTAGTAAGAAGGGGATTACTAACGAGAGTCTATTAGGAGGAAAGATTCTTTTTAATGACTCGAGTTTGCAATCCCCTTACCGCCCGTAATACACACAATGTTTTTCATCACATTTGCGAGGAAAATAAACAAATAAACTAAACGCACCCGCTAAGAGACAACTTCAACTGTCAACTTTTTCAATAAAGTCGTCCATAGATAATGTTAAGAACTGTGTTTAGTTTTTAAACTTGACAGGCAATGCCGTCAGATTGTACCGATTTTCAAAAAAAAATTTTAAACTAAATTATTTTAATTGCATTAAAATAATTGCAAAAATTACTGAAATAATAGTAAAATATACCATATAAGTTTTATATAACCTAAAATTTGTTTTGTAGCCAAGTTTTGAAAATGTGAAATAAGCCTTGACTGATTTGAAACCTCCTTAGTCAGACATGACGTACGGGTGGATCCTGTATTTTAAAACTAAACTCATAACTCCCTCGGGAGTTATAGATTTTCATACAGTTTTTTCTCCCGTGGGAGTTATGGATTTTTATAACCCACGGGAGGTAAATCGGCTCGAGCTGGTCTATAAGCCCGCATGATATAACTCCCTTTACGAGCAAGTGTGATGGAAACACATTTTTTTATTATTATACGCAAAGACAACCTTTTATTTACCTATATACATATCATGTTTTTGCGACGACACGATGTTTAAATAAAACATGTCATTTTATACCGACTATCAACATTAGGATCACACAACACCAGCAGAACTACGTAACCGACACGATTTTTCAAATAAACCTCGTCATTTTGTACAACTATAAGCATTTGAATCACACAACACGAGAACGACGCAAACACCACGATTTTTCAAATAAACCACGACCTTTTGTACCAGTTATCAGCATTTGGATCCCACAAAAACAGAACGACGTAACCAACACGGGTTTTTAAAGTAAAACACGCATTTTTATTCTGTTCACGGGTTGTCCAGTTTTTCACGCTTAAGGGTCGCATGGGGACTTTAAAATCGATGCAGTTAAAGTTTAGAACGTTCGAAAAAAAGGAACCTCTTGATTAGTTGTATCTGTCTGCGTTAGTTACAATGCTATGTGTCAGTGTTCACGTAGTTAAAAAACCGGCCAAGTTCGAGTCGGATTCGCATCCAAAGGGTTTCGTACCACCGTTGAGCAAAAACGCCAAAAAAGCACTAACAAATAATAAGAACAAAGGAAAATCAAAAATAAAAAGGGGTCAATACAAGAAACATGTTTTTTTGGTGATTTTTGCTCGCTTACAATAACGGCAATAGACGCTTTATATATTCACTGAATGTATATTTCCATGGTCGCTATAGTAACAAATAATAAAATAGTACATTACTACAGAGGCCGGGCAGTGAGGGGTTGCCGGCCATAGAGATGGCCGAGCGAACGCGAGGCCAGCTAGTTACGAGGCTGGCAACCCCATTTCACTCTGAGGTGCTTTTCTGAAATATGCAATGAAATAAATTCCTTTCCAAAAACCGTGTCGGTATACATTTTTACCGTGAATATTTAGATGAAATATTTTAAAGGAGATTGCCGACGCGTCTATGGGGCCTCGTACCAAATCAAAAGTCATTGTGTCAACACGAAACCGAATGTATCTTAAAAAACAAGAAACTGCCTTTCTTAATCAGTAAATCCCATTAAAATTGTATTCGGGGATCCATAGGAAATTGAGATTGATTTCCAGATTTCGAAGTGAGTTTTTGCGTAGCAAATCGTCAAAGTATTTGTCAACCGGCTGTGACGTTAGGGGTTTTGGGGTAGGAAAACCACTAAGTCCACAAAATAAAAATATTTATTGGGGACAACATGTCCCCCCAAATTTAAAAAAAAACGGGTCGAGGTTAATTTGCCGGTCTAGTTTCACCACCGTGTGTACCGGTACTCCCCTGCGTTGGCGATGGTGTTGAGCGCCGGCGGAGCCTTACAAGGCTGGTGGTCGCGAGGGGCAGGTCGGCGCTGAGCGGGCGGCGTAACGGCTTCGGCTCGGCGCTTGGATGGTGGTGTGGTGTTCACTTTATAAACGCTGCAGATACGCAGCGACGACGCAACGCGAGAAAGTCGCAGCGTTTTTTAAAATCGAAACTTTGCACCCTGGAACGTGACAAATTGATGTGTCACTAAATGTCCGTTAAACCACGCTCCGCTTGTGAACACCCTGGAGATGGAATCATGGGGAGAAAGCCGGTGCAGTATTTAGCGTGTTTGTGTTCACAAGCAGAGCGGAGTTACAAAAACACATGATAATCCTAAAGAAAGGCCTAAGAAGTGGCAAAGCAATTTAGTGAAAGACTAATTATTATTATTTTACAAGTGGGTAAATTTAAATTCAAATCTAGAACATAGGAAACAAAGAGATCGTAACGGAAAAACTAATGCATGGTTAGCAACAATGGTGATGATAAAAAGGATTTAAAATGATGACTACACTAAACTGGGATTAGCTAAAAGCTAAGCTAAGCCAACTAATTAAAATGTTCAACACTTTGCACTTACCAATATTGGGTGCGTAATAGTTACGTATATGGTGCTCCGAAGTACGTCCTGGGCACGATTAGGTATTTAATAAATTTGTCCGCGGCACAATATTTAAAATACGTTAGAATGATTAGTTGTATCAGTACGCGCGAAGACACCGCTATGATTCGGTGAGCGCACTGATACAGGTCCGTAGCGAGTGACGGTGTGATGCGGACTGGCGGGGCGCAGCGCGCTCTAGAAACTTCCGCGCATACGATATGCGCCTGCGCAGAGACCAAGTTATCGCAGCCGGTTTGCGCGCGGACAGTCGCGAGGTTAAGTGCAAGCGTTAACAATTATTATATTCGACTTGTTATTTATTCTATAATTATATTAAATGAATTATTAAATAAAACACGTACGTGCAACGTTACATTACCCCCGGCGTCACTAAAAGGATTTTTGTTCCTAAGAATAAAAATCCGCGCACTATACGCTAACGTATTTTTATCAATCTTTTTATTCTATCACTCATACATCTCGCATACATAAAAAAATAGCAGTATCTGGATAAACCTTTAAGAAACTGTTACACCCTATCGTTTGCAAGTGACCAGCCTTCAATCAACTGGTAACCAATAAAAATACTTTTTTCTGCACTAGGTGGTAGCAAAATAAGGACTTGACGCGGGTAATGAACATAACTTATAACTAACTATTTAAACCTACTAATTTCAAGTCTTTGATGTGCCAAGTTCCTAGACTCTTGCCAGACATGTCCTCTAATACGTAAACTAAAGGCGATTTCTTTTCAGCAACACGACACCTTATAAATTTTGGAGCTAGCTTCTTACTGAAATATTTGTCCTTGTCGCTCAACACGTAGGCACGCTTCATTACTATGTCGCCTACGTTAAATTCTACATGTTTACGACGCAGATTATAATGAGAGGTATTCTTAACATGAGCGTGCCACAACTTGGCTTGTACCTGGTCAAATATTTCAGACATGCAACCTAGATTTTCTGCGTAAATATCACGTGGTAAAAACACAACTTCGTCACCGAGATCTGTATCAACATAATGAGTACCGCAAGTTACGAGTTCCCTGCCGTACACCAGGAAAGAAGGGGTAAAACCGGTTGCCTCGTTGACGGAGTTATTTATGGCGAACTGAACTTTCGGAATATAAATGTCCCAAGTTCGATGGTCCTCTTCTACAAAGGTCGATATACACGTGATAATTGTGCGGTTAAAACGTTCAACTGTATTGACTTGTGGCGTATATTTAGGCGTATAAAAGATGTTTGGTATGTTATACTTTTTGAACAAGTCAACTGTAACATTACTAATGAACTGACTACCATTATCAAGGAAAACAGTCTGCGGAACTCCATGAACTAAGAAGAGTTCATCTTCGAGGAGTTTTGTGATGATAGGTGAAGTTGCATTGCGAATTGGAAAGATCAGGCAAAATTTAGAAAAACAACAAGTGATGACGAATATATATTGATTTTGTCTTCGACTGACTGGCAGAGGGCCCATGAGATCAATCGAGACCATTTGAAAGGGTCGACAACATTGTTTGGGGCGACCCATTTCACCCAACACTTGATGGTTTTGATGCTTGTATGCCAAACACGTGGCACAAGTACTAACAAATTTGACAACGTCCTGATGCATACCCGGCCAGAAATATCTTAACGCTAACCTACGATACGTTTTAAAGATACCCAGATGTCCAGCCATGGGTTCAGAATGGTTTTCTAGGATAACATCGTGACGAAATTCGCTAGGGACGACTTCCTTCCACGAGAACTCAGACGTTAACTCGTGTTTGTTTTTACATAATCTATAAAGTGAACCGTTCTTGATGAAGAAATTCGGAAAATTCTGTGGCTTCGTAAGACAAGAGTTATAGATATTTTTATACCAAGTGTCTGTCGTATTAATGTAAGAGTTGGTCAAGTTAACAGCACTAACAGGAACTGCTCTAGAAAGGGCATCTGGAATGACATTGTCAACGCCTCGGCGATGTTTGAGCTCAAAGTGGAAAGCAGATAAACGAACTCCCCAGCGAGCCAAACGACCAGTGGGATTATTTATAGATAGAAACCATTTCAGAGCGCTGTGGTCAGTGTAAACTGTAAATGGCTTTCCATTATCCAAATAACACCTCCAGTGTTCGAGAGCAATAACGACTGCCAAAGTCTCGCGCTCGGTAATACTGTAATTGCGCTCCGCTGGTGACAACGACTTACTCATATAGGCTATCGGGTGCTCCTTACCGTCTATGGTCTGGGTTAACATACCACCCACACCATAGTTACTGGCATCGGTATGCACCTCGAACGGTTTGTCGTAATCAGGGCAAGCTAACACAGGTGCTGAGACTAAACATTCCTTAAGTTTGTTAAAAGCTACATCGGCCTCTGGAGTCCACTTAAAAGGCGGGCCACCCTTCTTATTGGAAGTTAATTTGTTCAAAGGCCCTGCTATAGTACTAAATTGCGGCACGAAACGACGGTACCAAGTGGCGGTTCCTAGAAAACGTTTAATATCTTTCCGACAAGTAGGTGTCGGATAGTTTAATATAGCCTCTACCTTTTGTGTATCTGTTCGAAGACCGTAACTGTCAACAACGTACCCTAAATATCTGAGTTGACTTCTGAAAAATTGACACTTTTCCAAGTTAACAGTAAGGTTAGCTTGGCGAAGTTTGTCTAATACCCGCAGAAGAAGTGACACGTGAGAATTGAAGTCCTCAGATACGACGATAATGTCATCTAAGTAGGCAAAGACTTTAAGGTCAAATTCTCTGAAGAGAAGATCAACTAACCGTTGTTGTGTTGCCGGTGCATTGGTCAAGCCGAAAGCCGTGCGTTTAAATCTTAATGTACCGCGGCCAGGGACATAGAAAGCAGTCTTATCTCTATCCTCGACAGCGATCGGAATCTGCCAAAAGGCCTTGGAGAGGTCGATACTCGAAAGGTAGCGAGCGTCGCGGAGATTGTCAAGAATTTCGGACACATATGGCAGATTGTACGCATCCTTTCGAGTAACCGAGTTCAGTTTACGGCTGTCGAGGCAAAAACGAGGCTGGCCATTCTTCTTGGTGACTATCAGAACCGGAGAAGACCAGGCACTTTCGCAGGGCTCAACGACGTCGAGACCCAGCATTTCATCAACCTGCTCGACGAGGATACGCTGTTTTTCAGGAGACATGCGATAATAACGTTGCCGGATGGGCTGTGCGTCTCCAGTATCCAAGTGATGCGTTATTAAACTGGTTTTACCCAAACCCCTGCGTTCGGCAGAGATGTCCTCGAACTGTGCAATGATGTTGTCAGCTATGGACTTCTCGGAAACACTTAAATGTTCATAATCGTGAATAAAAGTGGCCTGTTCAGGTTTAGACTTATCTTCAACAATGGCGGCATTAGAGAAGCTAATACTGTTTAAATAATTTGGAAGAATGTTAAATTTACGCCAGAAATCTACGCCTAAAATGAGATCAGTGTTTACGTCTGGGACAATATAAGATCTGATAATGTGAAATTGATCCTGGAAATGCACAGGCAAGTTCATGTAACCAGCACTTTGCATGGACTGACCGCCTGCTGCCGTCACTGAGATGCAGTGATCCTTGTTAATAATCAAGCCTTGACGCTCTAGTGCTTGATGAGCACCATTGCCTAAAATTGTAACAGCAGACCCAGAATCCAGGAGACCCGACACATTAAATCCATTAATTTGAACCGAAGCATAAGGCCTATTGTCATTTGGTGGTCTAGAATGCAGAATTGTGTCGATGTTATACGAATTAAAAAATACGTTGATAGTTTTTAACCATTTGTTCCAATCCACGGAATCAAAGTTATTAGCTGGATGGTTGGCACAATTCTGCTCTTCTAGTTTTTTGAAAAGGACGGTTTATCTTTGTTGCAGGTAGGACACTGAGGTGTCTTAACTCCCTTGTGACCACACACAAAACAATACACTTTATCCTTATTAGCCTTACATTGACGCAAGTTGTGGGTGTTGGTACGACACCTGGGGCAATATAACGCTTTCACAGAGGGCGCTTCGATCGCATGAATATGTTTCATGTTAAAATTATCCGACTTAGTATGACTAAAATTATTATTATTCGTGTGAGGCTTAGTATTATAACAAGAATTGTATTTATTATTGTAATTACTTTTATTACTATAGTGTTTATAAGTAGTATTTACGTTTTTATTTGAGCTAGTACCAGCGTAGGCAAACTCAGGTGCCAAGGTGTCAGCTGTCCGTCTGGGTGGTTCACGAAAGTCGGCAAGACGTGCCTGAATATTTTCATAATTACGGCAAAGAGAGCTTAAAGTTTTAATATCAGTGATTGCGGGTACTGATGCTAAGGTACTTGCATAGCACGGCCTAATATTATGCAGAATTATCTCCAATTTATCAGTCTCTGGCAAACTTTTCGAAAGACGCGAAAATAATCCGGCCATGATTGATAGGTAAATGGTAATGTTTTCTGATTCACCTTGTGACCTTGAACGTATCTCAGACATCAACCTATAGTCGTAATCGCTTTGACCGAAATCCTGCTTGAGCAAAGTCGCGAGTTCATTCCAGCTGGAAACCTGACCCTTGACACTTCGGTACCAGTGTAACGCGTCTCCTACAAAAATCTCCGTAGCATAGGACAAAATTTTCGAATCCGCAATACACCTAGCCTCACAGAATTCGGAAACGCGCTGAACGAATGCGCGGACGCAGCTCTTGCCATCGAACTTAATTTTACAAAGCTCGTTCGAATTGCCGCGATCACAAGTGACATTAACATTTACCGGAGGAACATTAACCACTGGTTCTGCGCTAGAAGAGGGCAGCACTGTCTCCACAGCAGTATCCTTAAGGGAATTGAAACGGGTTGTGAGAGACTGATAATCCTTAACGCACGCATCAAGCAACGGCTCAGTGGTCTCATCACAAGTAATGCGATTAAATCGATGATAAAGATGACTCAGCAAGTTTTGAGTGCGAAGTAAGGTACTCCTATCAGGTCGCGAATCTAAATTTGACTGAATTTTTGCGAGCACGTCACTAACTCCCTTTAAGTCAGCCGAAACCGAAAGGTAACTTTCCAAAATATCCTCTGAGGGAAAGAGAGGGCCTAATTTCGAAATTTGCTTGCGCAGCTCCTGTACTGTAGAACCGGGAGTACCACCACGAATAGCAACTTCATACTCTAATTCGGGCTTCTGAAGCGACAAAAATTTTACCGGAAATGCCATTCCTACAATAACACAATGTAAATAATAATAATTACGTCCAAGATAAAATTACGCAAATACCCAGGTCAGTGGAAAGTGTTGAACGCTGAACTAGCTACTACTTAAAACTACTCCGTTCTGTTACAAATAATAAACTACGTAACGTTGTGGTTGACAGAACAAAATAAATTAAAATAACTCAAAATAAAAATCAAAACAAGCCCAGAAATAAAAATAAAAAAACATGAAATTATTGCAACTAGTGTGTACGCCAAATATACAACGAAAATTAAAATTAGCACAACAAAGAATATTAAACTAAATTTAACACTTGTGCGCCTTGACTGTACAGAGATAAGCTGTACACCAACAAAGGGTGATGACAAAACTTACAAATAATAAATGACAACAAAATAAATAATTAATTAAAAATGCAATGAAAATGTCAATAAACAAATAAATTATTATTATTATTATTGGCGAACACCCTAGCTACTAGCAACCAAAAAACAAAAAAACGTTTCACAAAAATAAAAAAAACACATAACACACAAATCAATACCACGGGGCAAAACTAGACTCAACCACGTAGAGGGCGCCAGTGTGACGTTAGGGGTTTTGGGGTAGGAAAACCACTAAGTCCACAAAATAAAAATATTTATTGGGGACAACATGTCCCCCCAAATTTAAAAAAAAACGGGTCGAGGTTAATTTGCCGGTCTAGTTTCACCACCGTGTGTACCGGTACTCCCCTGCGTTGGCGATGGTGTTGAGCGCCGGCGGAGCCTTACAAGGCTGGTGGTCGCGAGGGGCAGGTCGGCGCTGAGCGGGCGGCGTAACGGCTTCGGCTCGGCGCTTGGATGGTGGTGTGGTGTTCACTTTATAAACGCTGCAGATACGCAGCGACGACGCAACGCGAGAAAGTCGCAGCGTTTTTTAAAATCGAAACTTTGCACCCTGGAACGTGACAAATTGATGTGTCACTAAATGTCCGTTAAACCACGCTCCGCTTGTGAACACCCTGGAGATGGAATCATGGGGAGAAAGCCGGTGCAGTATTTAGCGTGTTTGTGTTCACAAGCAGAGCGGAGTTACAAAAACACATGATAATCCTAAAGAAAGGCCTAAGAAGTGGCAAAGCAATTTAGTGAAAGACTAATTATTATTATTTTACAAGTGGGTAAATTTAAATTCAAATCTAGAACATAGGAAACAAAGAGATCGTAACGGAAAAACTAATGCATGGTTAGCAACAATGGTGATGATAAAAAGGATTTAAAATGATGACTACACTAAACTGGGATTAGCTAAAAGCTAAGCTAAGCCAACTAATTAAAATGTTCAACACTTTGCACTTACCAATATTGGGTGCGTAATAGTTACGTATATGGTGCTCCGAAGTACGTCCTGGGCACGATTAGGTATTTAATAAATTTGTCCGCGGCACAATATTTAAAATACGTTAGAATGATTAGTTGTATCAGTACGCGCGAAGACACCGCTATGATTCGGTGAGCGCACTGATACAGGTCCGTAGCGAGTGACGGTGTGATGCGGACTGGCGGGGCGCAGCGCGCTCTAGAAACTTCCGCGCATACGATATGCGCCTGCGCAGAGACCAAGTTATCGCAGCCGGTTTGCGCGCGGACAGTCGCGAGGTTAAGTGCAAGCGTTAACAATTATTATATTCGACTTGTTATTTATTCTATAATTATATTAAATGAATTATTAAATAAAACACGTACGTGCAACGTTACACGGCCAAATACAAAATCACCTAATAACTTTAATTCCTGACGTTGACGAGACTTCACTTAACTTAGTCGTATGACATGCCATTTCGGATACCTGTTTTAGGTTTTTTATTGTGCCTATTCAGATTGTTAAAATATTATTATAAAAAAAGTTGTTTGAAACTATTTTGATACATCGTGAGATAAAAAATACTGTAACATTACATTTACGCTCAATGTCTCGTATAGTGAAGTATTAGCGAAATATCACTAGTTATTTGTACCAAATAAAGAATTTAAAATGATTTACGACCTTTGACACAAAATTGTGAAAAGACGTGTCTTATAAAGTACCTTATATTTAAACTTAGAATAAGACAGAATGTCAAGCTGTCAATTTTTGTGCTAAGATCAAGAAAACTACATACATATTTAATTGTATTAAGACGTATCTATGACGTTAGCTTTGTCTTTTACACTCATGTGAGAAGTAGTCTTAAGAAAGAACGAGACAAACATGTTACTTTCCTGGGTACAGGACAGCTGGATGCAGTTCGTATAAGAAAGAACCGCGGAGTTTTATGGAATTAAAATTTTTGTATACATTTGTGTAGACGGTGGTGCCACTGTCATAGGCCTTTTAGATTTTGACCGATTTTGTCTGTCAAATACAGTTTTAAGGAAATCATACATTTTTCATGGTGGCGGCGGAAATCGTACAACACATTCTTTTTTAATTGATCTCAGATTTCCCATTTTAAATTCAATAATAAAAAAATCCCTCTGGTTAAAAAAATAAAACTAAGTTTTTGGTATCGTTTTGGTTGTGACACACACAATTTAATGACGATATTGGTACCAAAAGTCGGCAATCTCCTTTGTATTCTTGTAGTTAAGTTTGCAATTTAAAATTATTGGAAATTGTTTATAATGTGTTATTTGTTATGTTCATGACGATTTTATAGAAATAAGACTGCAAAATATAGCAATCATCGTTTATTAGTTTTTTAATTAAATTAAAAAAAAAAACATTGCAAGCCTAGGCCGGTAATGTTGTATGAAACTTCATTAAATGCCAATTGTTAAGCCGCACCGGAAACGAGGGACTTTGCGGCCTATTATATTATAAGGCACGTAATGTCAACATTTCATTGCATGTTTGAGAAAACTTCTGTCCGGCTGTCATAGGGCTCTATCTCTATAACTATACCGTAGGTAGTTTATAGGTAGTTTTAGTAGAAGTATCGCAGATTGAATATTTGAAGTAAAATATCGGTTTTCAAAACTTGGTATTTTAGCAAAAGAAACGTTTTGAATGTTATATATTTGATTGAATTTCGTATTGTAAAAGACAAGTTAAAATGACTTCATGAAGACATTATTGTTAAAAAATATATAAGTAACATACATTTGAGTTTAACAAAGGTTGGAAACCAGTTTAAACCAGTATGTAATTTTGCAACAATACCATTGTTGTACGATTGTGATTGGCTTCGACAATGCGAGCTTTACTGGCCGATTTGCTGGGTTCGATCTCACATTAACTATGATTTCGATATGATTAGACTTTAAATACAGTCGCTGGCGAAATAATGACCTACTCTGAGCTTTGCACCATAATGATTATTAATGTACCTACTATGCAAATAATATAAGTATTGAATATCCCTGAAAATTCAGGGTTCTAACTTTAGCCAGCACAAAATTACGGGTGACTGAAAATGGCCTGAATGGCTTCGAGAAAAGAAAGAATTGAAAACTTTTTTCCTATAAATAGTCAGAACACAACAAAAATAATGTTATTATTGCTATATGTATAGGTTAAAAGTATACCTACTCTAACTCAATACCCATAAAGTTCAAATTCGGATAAAACAAAAGCAATACGTAGAACCTTTTTGTTATATTCTCATATTGGCAATAATGTTCCTTATTGTGTCATTGACAGGTCCTTAGTTTAACTAAGTAGTGGCGGCTGATGACGCAGGCCGTGACAGGTCGTGACGTCACGAAGTTGACAAATCACCAGCGTTAAATAACTACGGCTCGTGACATTTTGGAGTGGAAATCCTACTAATCCCATCCGACTAATCCCACTAATATTATAAATGTGAGAGTTTGGATGTTTGTTACCTAATAACGGGGTAGCAACCGGATGGATCAAGCTAAAATTTGGCATGCAAGTAGACCAAGTCCTGGATTGAAACATAAGATGCTTTATATCCCGGTAAAGAGTTCCTTTGGGACAATAACGGGAACAACGCGGGCGAAGCCGCGGGAAAATGCTAGTTATACTTAAATGTGAAGGTTTGTGAAGATGTTTGGATGTTTGTTACAACATAACGCAGTAACAACTGAATGGATTGAGCTGAAATTTTGCATACAAGTAAAACAAGTCCTGGATTGAAAGATAGGTACTTTATATCCCGGTAAAGAGTTCCCGTGGGGTAATAACGGGAACAACACGGGCAAAGCCGCGGGTAATTGCTAGTGAGTTATACGTGTACAACTTAATAGTAACTCTATAATTAAATACTTAGATTAGACTCTTCATCATTATCAGGCCGTAGGCGTCAACTGCTGGACATAGGCCTTCCCCAGTTCGCACCACATACCCGGTCCTCAGTTCAGACACATCATAAGTAACACTACGTTATCGTTCTAACAAAAGTGACGTTCGGGTCCGACCACCAGACGGAACGCACCGGATCCGACCGTTTCTCTCTATCGCATAACGCGTGCTCTGTCTGGCCGCTGGCTAAGCCCCCTCGGAGGAGCGAAATTTGGTACAGTCGAGTTCATCATTATCCGAGCAAAGAACGGATTAAAAATATCTGATCTAGTTCTTATGCTTCTGACAACAGGGTCTTGTCCAGATATTTTTGGTCCAATCTTTGCACAGATATTGATGAACTCGACTGTACTAGAGCCACGCGGTGAAATCGCGGAGAGAGTCACTCCTGTCTCAGATTAGAAATAAGTCGGAAATTCGTTTATTTTTTCAATTTAGTTGTAATTATTTCCACTCTGCATATAAGTCAATTCCCCCGCAATAATCCCGGATAGTGGGCGGGAATTCCCGGAGCCCGCTTGTTAATGTGACGTTATTAATTCCCGTCACGGAACGCCGCCATTTGCAATTAAACGTCAATTTGAATATTATTTATGAGATTATAAAAATTATTGCGTTAAAGTTAGAATGAGGACGCCATTTAACCGCAATGAAATGCCGCGTGATGAATAAAGAGAAAAAATTAATGCGGTGTCCTAGCGCTTTACTCCGTTTCATTTTGGAATACGCATATATTTAACCTATTAAGATTGAGTGTAGTCAAGAAAAAGAAGAAGTGTGGTTGAGGGGGTCCCTCGGTCCCTCATGGATATTATCATCATCAGAACTGGATCAAAGAAAACATGGGACCAATTTGAAAATATACCTATTCTATCAAAAAAATATATTTAAAAAATGTTTTATTCACGACGAACTTCCTATGTAACAAACATAAAAATAACACAACCGACTAAAGAACCTCCTGTGCCGTAAAAATACTAGAACAAAGTCATAGCCAAAAGCTACAACTGCAATAACTTTAACACTTGTAATTGCAATCATTCTAATTACGCCCCATTCAAAAGCACTGTATAGCCTTCCATTACATAAACAGCAAACTAGTTGCAACAGGTTCAAACTAACGTAAACTCATTTCTAAACAAGCAATGCATTCTGAATGCATTAGAAATACGAAGCGTGGTCAAAGGCGGGCATTGCGGACTGCAACTGCTGAGGGATTAACGACTTCGGAGCCATGCGGCATTTGCGCTAGGGATCTTAGTTCGTAATGAAGCTGTTTTGCTTTTGACCACAGCGCTAGCTCTTGCGGTGGCTTGAAACTACTAGCGTTCAGCTTGGAGTCACTGTGGAAGTGATCAATTTCTAAATAAGCAATGCATTCTGAATGCTTTAAAAATACGAAGCGCGGTCGAAGGCGGTCATTGCGGACTGCAACTACTGAGGGATTAACGACTTCGGAGCCATGCGGCATTTGCGCTAGGGATCTTAGTTCGTAATGAAGCTGTTTTGCTTTTGACCACAGCGCTAGCTCTTGCGGTGGCTTGAAACTACTAGCGTTCAGCTTGGAGTCACTGTGGAAGTGATCAATTTCTAAATAAGCAATGCATTCTGAATGCTTTAAAAATACGAAGCGCGGTCGAAGGCGGTCATTGCGGACTGCAACTACTGAGGGATTAACGACTTCGGAGCCATGCGGCATTTGTACTAGTGATCTTAGTTCGTAATGAAGCTGTTTTGCTTTTGACTACAGCGCTATCTCTTGCGGTAGCTTGAAACTACTAGCGTGCAGCTTGGAGTCACTGTGGAAGTGATCAATTTCTAAATAAGCAATGCATTTTGAATGCTTTAAAAATACGAAGCGCGGTCAAAGGCGGGCATTGCGGACTGCAACTACTGAGGGATTAACGTCATTGGAGCCATTACGCATTTGCGCTAGGGATCTTAGAACGTAATGAAGCTCTGTCTTGTTTTTGACTACAGCGCAATCTCTTGCGGTACCTTGAAACTACAAGGGTGCAGCTGAGAGTCCCTGTGGAGTGACCCAATTGTAAACAAACAATGTATTTAGAATGCATTAGAAATACGAAGCGCGGTTAAAGGCGGGAATTGCGGACTGCAACTGCTGAAGGATTAATGACTTCGGAGCCATGCGGCATTTGTACTAGGGATGTTAGGACGTAATGAAGCTGTTTTGCTTTGACTAAAGCGCTATCTCTTGCGGTAGCTTGACACTACTGGGGTGCTACAGTGACCCATTTGTAAACAAGTAATTGGAAATGGCAAAGATTGGAAATGTTGAGGGATTAGCGAGCGTGGAGCCATTTAGCACTTATAGTTGTAAGAATGAACGCTCACGACATTTTCAAGTTTCAACACGCGAATCCAGTGGTGTAGTAAATGTTTGATGACATAAGATCACAATGCCAATGTCGAATTAGTGCCCTAGGGAGGTGAAGTTGACCAGTTGAAACTTACCGAATTGAAGTTGCACATTCTAGGAATATTATAAATGTTTACTAATCAACTCGCAAAGTTTTGGGTATGGCTATATCTGCCGATGATTCAGGTATTCAACACTGCAGTTTTGGATTTAATTCTGTATAATTGAAATCTGAATTCAACTCATCTCTTAAAAATAAATAAATAAATATTAGGGGACAATCTTACACAAATCGAACTAGCCCCATAGTAAGCTCAATAAGGCTTGTGTTATGGATACTAGACGACGATATATTTAATAGATACAAATACTTAAATACATAGAAAACATCCATGATTCAGGAACAAATATTCGTGCTCGTCACACAAATAAATGCCCTTACCGGGACCTCTTCATCTATCATAATACAAACTATTTTATACTCAATAAATAAAATGTTAAAATACATGCAATTCACTAATAGTTACTATTTCGTTTTAAAATGAGTGTCTCAAATTAAACATTTTCAAAGGGTCAGTCAATTCCTCTTAACTTTCTGCCTTTCAATCAACCTCTTATGGGCCAATCTATTTATACACTATAGAAATTGACAAGGATCCCAGCTCCCAACTCAACAGGTTTTCCTTGTGCACGTATCCAATAAAACGGGACATTTCGGACACACGTGACCACGTGTTCGCCCGGGACCTGACACGTGTTATTTTAACACATTGGGACACGGCGGGTTTGGTTGCGTCATCTCCGCTACCCAAAGGTTGTCTGGAAGGTCAATAAAGAGTATTGTATTTTACACGGTTAAAGCGCGTCACACACGAAGCGAGCGTCATTTGTATGGAACTTCGCTTCTAAATAACCCGCAGCTCACTCGCAAATCGCAAGTGTTAGAAGACACTAAACTTGGTTTTAACATTGGTAGTGTTTCTTAGTAACTAATACGTTTTGCTAGGGTAGCTAGTTACCGTAGCGCTACGTAAGCGACAAAAAGTAGATGTTTTTATGAAATGCTAGCTACGTGCGCTACGCCGTTGTCCGTAGCATGTTACCTATTCTCATGTGTAGCGAAAATCTCGCGTAGACCCAGAACGACCCAGACGATGGCACTTAAAGCACAGAATAAGTAATTACTTCTGGTAGTTACTAGGTATTCCTAGTATTATGTACAGAAGTTTATCTTTAACAAAACTGACGCTTGGATCCTTCTGACTAACTCGCGACCTATATTGGGCGTTGCGATATTCGGATCGGACACGTTTTATTATAAATTCAAATTCGAAATAAATTTATTGACTCAACATGACACTGTAACAATATTTAGTAAGAATATAAAACTAGAGTCCAGCGCTGATTTTCAGTTTGGCACCTTTATGAGGGTGGTAACATTTATAAATACTTAGTGCAAGCGCTGTGCATTGCTTAAACTAAAAAAAAAAACAAGTAAACTAGGTACTATACTACAGAAGTTGTACTTACGGCATGCCTGGAATTCATCTTCGCCCTTCTCGCAGTCTTTCTGGTAGTTGCACACCCGGGAATACTCGATGCAGGTGCCCTCCGGACATCGGAACATGCCCGGTGGGCATATTATGTCGCCTGCAACAAACGTACATGTTAATACTCATTGACGTATACAAAAGACAGGGCTAACGAGCGCGCAGACGGTTCAAACGTGTTGGTCCTATAAAAATCAGTTTTAGGACCAACGCGACAGTGGGACGCGCAGCGCACAGCGCAGCCGGACGTTATAAAAATGCCTAATTGCGTGGTAAAAGGCTCCATTTACTGTTACGGGGAATATAGACCGGGTGGATTTTCGTCCGCGACATTTGTATGCCATACATTTAGTTTGGAATACAAATGTCGCGGCCGAAAATCGACTTTTCGACGAAAATAAACTTTTGAAATCATTTGATTGTCTGTTTGGTCCCGCATTACGCAAATACTACCGGACCTATTTCCATGAAAATAAGTGTACAGGATTATGACCTCTTTTATAATATAGAGTCCTCTTTCTAGTTCTAGTCAATTATGGCGAAGCAAAAAGATACATTTAACTTATTTCATCGCTGCAAACGAAGGTCCACAGTATTTAATAATGATAAATTGATAAATACAAAGAAATGACATAGGTAGGACTGGAGCAAATAATTGATTCGCGAACTATAAAACGAGAAAATGAACACCTTTTCTTTACAGTAACTGACACTTTTCCGCAAAAGGGTGAAATATTAATAGAGGAGTCGAAAGTGAAATATTACACAGGAAGTTATTGGAATTATTAGAAAGTATCGGGTAACAACTTGTAGCGAGTAATGAAATATATTAATTTGTATCCAATTTTGATTAACCTGAGTTTTCGGTTTCTTTACCAATAACACAGCCTAGCAATAATACATTACTTATCTAGGACGGTAAAACAAAGAATGTGTGAGATCGCAGGTCATAAATATGTGATCTAAGGCTTTCTTTATTACCGCCCGTGGTAAGTACTAGTACATTGTGTATCTAGGGCGGTAAGTAAGGAATTGCAAACGAGTGTTTGTTATAAGCCCGAGGTGAAACCGAGGGCTTTAATAACACGAGTTTGTAATTCCTTTACCGCCCGTGGCACACACAATGTTTTTCATCACACTTGTGAGGAAATCTTAATAATATAACCTTACTAATCGCCCCAGTATGACAAGAAAATATTAAAACAGACAGTGACATTAGTGACATTTAAGTCCATAGACAATGCGAAGTCAAGTCACGTTCGGAAACCATAGCGGTAAGCGGCATTTTATATTTGCAAAATAAAGAAATACATTATTTAAACATTTAATTAATGTTACCGAAATATGTGTTTACATGTATTTGCAATAACAGTTATCTTTAAATAAATATTTCAGTGATAAAAGTTAAAAAAGTAAGTTGGCGGTTCCTTTGAACATGACAAATAAGAGTGAAACAGAACCAGCGTTTAGCGTTTGAAATTTAAAAACAAAACCATTACGCCCTAGGGCGTAATAGGTCATTTACGGCCCGCAGAACCTACGTGTAATGACACCATTTTCGAGCAAGTGTGATGAAAAAAAATTTAAGTCTCAGATTTTTAGTTTTTAGATTTTCCCTATACTAGTAGAATAAAACGGTATTAGGGTTATTCTTCAGAAATATGTCTGCGGTCACCTTATTCCTCTGGCCTTTTTTCATACTAAATGTAGGGAGACAGAGGAATAATAACATTACATTAATAATCGATTACTTGCCAAATTTCATAGTTCTAGGTCAACGGAAAGAGCGAAATCAAATACTATTGGAGCATTCCACGAAAACATCAACTTTTTGTCCCTTACGAAACGCTATGGCAGCTACCCTAATAAAACGTATTAGCTGCTGAGAAACACTACCAATCTGAAAGCCGAGTTATGATATTACAATGCTGATAATTAGCTTCCTGAATTTATTTCTCTGAAGTATTAAAACGGTGGTGTCCCTTACGAAATATTTTCATGGAATGCTCCTATTATAAAAATCTAGTTGGTCATGATTTGAAATCTAGTCCGTTCATGACCAGTGATCGGCAGTATCGGTGCAAAACTTTAACAAAACTTATAAAGCTGACATAAAGGAGAACTTAAAACCAAGGAAATAAGGATCTATTATTGGCAGATCAGTGTTAAATTTAACTCTATATCGAAATCTCGGATTCCCAATACTTGGGTATAAAGATATTAATATTTTTATGACTGTAAGCACTCTATTATTAATTACCGCCAACACGAACTTGGGGCTTCGGAGGCAGCCTCCGTCGGTCGCCGTTCGTGTTGGCGGTAACTTGTGTTAGTAGTTACGGCTGCACAGAACAAAAAGCACACAGGTGAGTGTCACCAACGAAGTTGCCAAGCTATAGGTATGTCCGATTGGCAAGTTTTGTTGCAGTTTTGCACCCGACCACTGTTCATGACGGTGCATGGCGGTCATTCTTACGGTTCCCAAATACATGATTGACGATTTATAATATGTGTGTAGATAAAATAATATTTATATGTACCTGTACATAACTATAGGCCTTAAAACACTCGTGCGATATTTTTATTAACTCACCTTCACACTCGTGTTTTAAGGCGTAGGTGCGTAGTTACTAGATTCTCATTATGTATCATTAGTCGAATAAAATACGATACATATCGTCACTATTAAAAAAAACTCGTATCTAAAAACGTCGAAAGTTACATACGAACTTCATATATACTTACTGTGTTTTTAGCTGGAGTCAGTGTCAGATAAGTGTTTTTTTAAAGTAATGACGATATATAATGTGAGCAAAATGCAGACGGTTATAAATTGAACATTGAGGCTTTTAGTTTTAGTTTAGCCATGGCTACCAACGGCTACCGTTACAATATAATATTTCACCAACTATTTCCTAATAATTGAAAATCCCCAAACAAAGGTCATTTAACGAGCACGTTAACGAGGTACTCGAACCCGGGACTAATCACTAGACACACTGACAAACCCCGGGACATCGTAACTACTACTGTAAGGGAGTTGCAAAACAGACTTTGTACCATTAAACTAAAGCCCAATTTTGAATGAGGAGATATCGTAATGTTGAAGGGATGATAATTTAGGCCAATACATTATTAAAATAGCTTTTAAATAGGGAATTCGTAGCTCTAATAATGAGCGATTTTTAATTATTTAGGTACCTACAGGTACCGTTTAAAAACTGTATTTATTTTTGTTAATATTTTTTTTTAATAAATTGTGAAATTGTTTGTTTGATTTGCGACCTTAGCGGGCATGCACTATATCATGTTTTTATACGATTAAGTTCTGTTTTGATACAAAAAATCAAAACAGGTCCGGAGAGATTTAAATTTAACTTTTTTTTTTCAGTTAAACATACATGACAGTTCAGTGTTTCATGTAGAAAAGCATTATAAACTATTTAATTTAAACATTGTTAAAGCAAAATACGTGAACAAAGAACGGGGTAATTTGCTTAAAGCATAATGCGAATAGCGAGAGTGCGAGAGCGTCTCAAAGTTGTTTTAAGATTGTGTACGTTAACCAATCGAGTTAGACAACAAAGATCGGAGCAAGCTTTTAAGGTATAATGTATCAAAGACCCATTAATTCATTTAACCGACTCGTCCTTTATTAATGGGAATTAAGGCACTGGGATCTCCAAACAAACGGGTTAAGAATGGACTTAAGCGACATCAAAAGTTGAAAAGTGCTTCATGTTACGATTGCGCCAATCTGGCCAATTCTATCGGTTGGATGAAGAAATTGGCTCGTAGGACGCAAACTTAGTATCTAATATCTATAACTGACATATAATAAAATCGAAGGAAATTAGAAAATCGTAAAAAACTTAAGGTAACCGACATAGCTGCCAGGGTTAGCAAGTTATGGGCTGGTTGGCGGCAATGGGCTGGGCATAGTGGGCATACAGCTCGAAGAACCGATGGCTAGTGTCCGACCGAAACTAGTTTTTACGGCTGAAACCGAAACCGAATTTCGGTTTTGATCTCAGTTTCGGCCGAAACCAGAACCGAAACCGAAACTTCCATATAAGGTCATGTTTTCGTGGGAAGAAAAAAATTACAATCATAATCAGGCAAGTCTTCATTTTTAAATAACATATTAATCATTTGGTAGTAGTAGTAGTAGTAAAATATTACGAGACATTTGCAATTTTGTAAATGTGTTTATAAAGTTTCATCTTCATTTTAGGCACTAAAAATAATTTTGGCCCATTTAACTTATTAACCTCTGCGAACAAAGTTGCGGTCGCGTGAACACTAGTTCTAAATAAAATTAAGTCAAAATTGGTAGGAATACCAATCAAAGATATTTATTTATGTTGGCAACACTGAAATATTGCAAATACAATCCTATCTGTGGTGGGAACTAATTTAAATTTCGAGCAAGGTGATTGATTTACGCCCGGTTACCGTTTTGAACGGCTATTGCTTTTTTATTTCTCGATTTCGGTTAATTGTTTGCGGCCAGATTGGATGACAGCCATGACGGTTCATAGTCTATGGGCGAGATTCAATTATGAATGTTTTATTTTAGAGTGAATGGAATATGTGTATGTATTTGCTGTTTTTGGTAGCTAACGTGCCTCGAACTAACTGTATTTCCTTCTAGCTCGATATATTTCTGTGCCCCCCCTATCCAAATATGTATTTGGTGCTGTGTCTGGTGCCCCCCCAAGACGTGATGCCATAAGCAATAGGGAATATGCATGATATTTACTTACTTTTATGATTTGATTTTATTTACTTTAATAAAAGTTCATTCATATAAGAAACAGGAGGAACAAAATATTTTTCGAATAACTGTTAAAATAACCAAGATATAAGACAACAAAGATTTATCTCTATCTCTTTCTAGCAAAACAGAATTTAGTATGGATATAGTATGGCGGCCGTGTACTATGACGTCACAGTCCATATCGGATCTCTCCGTCTAATCACCGTCTGATTAGTGCTTTAAAATGTTTATATCTGCCGTATTTCTAGGTCGATTTTAATTTTATTTTCACTCTACGTCATCTTTTTTACGGTATTTTCATATTTTGTTAAGAAATGTATTAAAGAAAATTCATGCATATTCCCTATTGCTGAATTTGCTTATGTGTTATTCCGGCACCGCTTGAGACGCTATTAGTAAACGAAAATCCAGTTTCTCAGCACAGCAGCCACGAACTACCGGTATTCTGTTACTGAGTAATTACACCTTAAGCTGTATTTCCGGTAATTTTAGCCCCGTCAGTGGAGTGGATATTACGCGCGTTATTAAAGTTTAAAGGCGCGTCTAAACGGGCAATAGCGGTATCGTACGTAATGCCGTACCTACTTCTCCGGTGTGGCTTACGGCCCGCCAAACTGGCGAAAACACTCTTGTCCTAAAAGTGACTCCAATCAATATACATCTCTATTTTGGGATTGTTTCAAATGTCAATGTCACATCCATGTGATCTTATTGATCGGGCTCGAGAATTCACCTACAGGCGATTCAATAGGCTACCAAGCCATTTGTCTGTGCCACGCAAATCCTAATGTTAATTACCATAGCGTGAAACAGGAGTAAGACGTGTAGGTATGTCTTATTAGAATTCGTAACAAAAAATTCAACTTATCTCACTTCCGCGGACGTTGTTGCATCTTTTAGTATGTGAATAAGCCAGAAAAAGCTATCACTTAGCAAATGATTAACAGCTACAAAGTAACAGGACAGTACAAAAACTGCCATAAACACCTTACACCCAAATGGTCAAAATAACTTTTCTCCACTAAATAAAACAATCCACTGAGATTTCCCATATGCCACCCAATTGAGGAAAAATGCACTTTAACATTACGTCATAAAGCCCAAATGAAGTGAAAATTTAGTCGGCGAGGTTTGTTGCTCGTCAATCTGAGTCCGTTCATTTCATTCATTCGTTCATAGCTCTGTTGAATAAAAGATGGACGAACGGTTAACGAGGTGGGAGAACGAAGGTATAAATATAGAAGAGGTTAGGATTAACAACGTTGGTAACCCTGCAAATGTATCAATTGATTATTTGGAATGAAATTAAATTACGAAAACAATTCCTGTAAATGGAATGAGCAAATGCAATTACAATGTTAGAAATTGCAATTGCAATTTGCATCCAATCTTGGCAATAATATCCCTCGCCTGATCCCTCAGGCTGTGCAACTGTGCCTCTCTCCTTCGGAAAGAGGCATATTTATGGCCTTTGCCTTCGGCTCGGACGTTAAATACCTGCGATCTGAAACATTCTTTGTTTGACCGCCCTAGGTAAGTTTTTTTATATATTATTAAACTGTAATTAGTACAGCAGGTCCTCGCTAGAAATACGGGCTACCTGAAGTCTTTTTGCCGTTATATTCAGATTTTACTATAAGTTTAGATCTTACCCTAGGTAATTTATGTACTATAGTGCAGTTCGAAGAGCGTATACTATCTTGTATATGACGAATGATATAGAATCAAAGACAGTTTTATTCGGGATAAAAAATAAAAGTTCTATTTCAACTAATTCGCCGGACATTAAAAGCGTCATCTGTGTTTACGAGGGCGTTAAATTTTATTGGCTGTTTACGTCGTGCCTCCGTCCGCACAATGTGTTTCCTAACTTTTTTCTATTCGCCAGTTGTACACGAAGATAATTTGTGACTGTAGACGATTTTTGAAAGTATTGATGGTATAATTATAAATAAAAAATAAAAAATATTTCGGACCATTGCATACATATAATTATGAAATTTAAAAAAGCACCTGATGAAAGGTGGTCAGTGGTCATCGCTGCTCATGGATGGGTCATTCTCATTTTTGTGCACACAGCCATTACCGTGGATGTCACTGAGGCTTTAATTGCTCAGTCTAATCGTTTGACCTAACCGTCATTATATCATTAATTCTCTTTATCATATGGATGAGTGAATTCATGACAGCATTTTTTTTATTAGTTACAAATAGTAATAAGGCACGGTAGTGACATCCCCATTTTTTTTAAAGCTTATCCAGTAGCTTGGTCGGGTTTTGCGACCAGTTGCTGCGCATATAAGGCTCTGCCCTAGCTCTATAGAGTTAGGGCATGCGGTAGTGACATCCACGGTAGACACAAAAATAAGAATGACCCGGAGTCTGTGTTTTCTATTTCAAAATGCACATGTGCAAAGTCGCAAAACAACGAGGACGAACAAGTACGAAAATAATATCCATAAATCAATGTACAAAATGGTCTGTTTGATTTGAAAATATTATTATGAAAATTCTTTGCGGAATTCCGCGCAGTATCAGGTTTCCCTTTGAGCATTGTTTGCTTTCTCGCTCCAGATGAATCTCATCCGTATGTCCAATTTACGGAGAGATTCTATGTATTCGTATATTACCGGCAATTATTTCACGGTAGCGCAATTTTATATTTTCTTTTCCTTATTTGAAAACACGGAAGAATATATCTTTTATCTAGCCACTTTTTTTCAAAATGAGCTCGCGTTGGCATGCATGTAGCATGCCAAATTAAATTTGGTATGCAAACCTGGTCCTGGATTGAAACATAGGATACTTTATATCCCGGTACAGAGTTCCCTTGGGACATTATCGGGAATAAAGTAGGGAAGCCGCGGGTAAAAGCTAGTGGGATATAAAGAAGTCGGGAGAAAGCTAGTACACGTAATCCACAACACTGCTGATATTAAACACAACGTGCCTTCTAACAAAACAACCCGCCCGGCTCATCAGGCGAGCCCACTCCGACCAATTCCGATTAACACTGCCCTGCTGGAACAAAATTACTTAACCGACAATACCTCTCTATCGACTCTATACCGACATGCGACCTTTAGTCACGGAACAGTCAAGTGCAAGTTCGAGGGTTATTCCCTAGCGCCCATCCCTGGGTTTTTACGGGTCTAGGAAAATGTAGGCTTATATAGTGGGTTAATGAAAAGAGTATAGTTTAAGTTTGTGGTGGAGAGACGTAATAATAAATAGTCAACAGTTATTTTGGTGCCCTTGAGATGAGAATGCTTTTAATAGTACATTACGTACCGAGACCAGTAAAGTAAGAAATGTCTATCGTCCTCGGCTTGGACGTGGAATAACAATAACCCTCGAACCGCGCAGTCAAAATGCTTGGAAAATCGCTCTAAAGTTCAAAGGCACACTAAGTTTTAATTTTCTTTGCTTCGAATAGCGACGTCAGATGGAGTTACCCAATCCAAACTAAACCCAATACCTGCCTGTAACTCAGAGCTTTGCTGTCAATCTTGTTCCCAATATCAGTTGAGCCGTGAACTTGTGATAACAGTTCGTAATCGGCGGTCACGCTGCTGTGGTCCATCAAAGTCGATGCAAAGCGTACCGACATCGTTTTAACCTCGATTACAAAATATAATTTGATTATTACTATACTATAGTATAATTTAGTTCACAATTAGAATTTTAACGTTCAGTTTCGTCGGCGGTTCTCTGCTTCTCTAGGATATCAGATAGTTCTTCTTCTTCCTCGGTTTCTCATGACTGAGGGTCGCGACCTCATGAGGTCGTTGCTCGATGCACCAAAGCTCTCCACTCCACACGGTTATCTACCTTCCGGATCGACGCCTGTAGAGTTCCCTGACATGCTTCATTTACGGATGATAAAGCATCCGTCATATTCTGACAAGTAATGTGTGAGAGTGAAGGATGCTTTATCATTTATTTACCGCGCGACAAAGCGTAGCATCATAAGCTACTGGGTCACAGAAAAGCGTATCCATTGATGGCTTTGTCGCGCAATACACCCGTCACGTTTTGACCAGTATGTAAGCGTGAGAGTGACGGATGCTTTATCATTTATTGTCATGACATAAAAAAGAGTAATGCAGAAATATTTTCCCATGGGAAAGGCAAACGAGCACAAAGGTCATTTGCAATCTTAATCAAATCTGAGGACTAAGATAGAATGCCTCTATGCTAGTAATTTTACCGGCTGTCTTACCCCCACACCGGAACACAACACTGCGAACACTGCTCTTTGGCGGCAAGATGGTGGTAGCGATCTGGACGGACCCTGCACCAGGTCCTACCAACTGGAATTACTTGCTTCACGAACTAATTGCAACTCAGTATTTTAAAAGCGTATGCCAATAAAAGGTTTTTTGAAACAAGCAGTTATTGCCTGCTGTACGTTTTTTGTATACCTAATCGCAAACTGCACGTCAAAACTAATCAAATGCCCACACATGGTGAATTTATCTTGTGTAATTTAGATAATCCTATGGCTACCATATGGCTCCATCATCAGATCAGTTTCATATCATAATAATACTTACATAACTAAATAAAAGCTTGTATATTAAAAAGCGGTTATCAGTACTTTAAAACCTAATAACTATACATTCAAACTTTTTTATAGAATGATAGAACTAGCAGAGTTCCAGTAAAAGCCAACTAAAACGAAACTCCTTGAATATCGAATGACTCGTTGGATAAACCCAGTTAGCTAATATAATTATTTTTCCTGTACATTCTCAGTAATTTCAGTCAGGTTTCGGACGAGGAAATTGGTTTCGTATAAGGAAAGTTGTACACATTATCTTGGAATCGTCTTGAAATTGAAAACTAGTGTATTCTCAGGAAGCGCGTCGCTAGTATAGACTTATTTGTCCTAATGTAATGTAATGTGTAGGGCGAAAATTGAATATTACAAATAAACAACTGTACTATAACTCTTATGTTCTTTAATTTTGTTGATATCCTTTAAAATTCGATTCAATACAAAAATTTCAAGCTGTCTTCACTTTCCGTGAGTAGATTATCTTATGACAGATCCTATAGTCTGTTTTTTATTTCCGAGGACAAAAATGACATTTAATGTGTTGCCTGTTTTTTACAACTCATAAATAGTGATGTGATACAACCGGTACTTACCGACAAAAAATTAGGTAGGTACTTATGTTTATTGATATCAAAGGGTTTGTAATACAATGAGTCCAAACGATACAATACTTTAGTTAATAATGCCATCCTTTTGGAGATATAGAATATTTAAAGAAAATCAAATAAAATGTACAATATTTAAAGGTACATTTTATTTGATTCGAAACTCATTACTTATCTTACAAAGCTGAAAATACGCCAAACCCGCTTTATTTCTCTGCATTATCATTTCAAGCAACGGAATCACATACGTAGGCACTAATTATCCAATAGTAGGTTAAAGCTTGAATACAATGTAGTTATTATATGTAATTAATTTTCGATAAGTACCTAAAAATATATGTTTTAACGTAAAAAGTAATTTTTATTATATCGGTTATTAATAATTACACCACGAACCGACACAAAGGACAGCACTGTTTCTTTAAAGCTGGCCACATTATTTTTACGTTTGACTTTTGTAGCTGTCATATTTGTCTTCGGAAATAAAAAACAGACTTTAGTCTATCCCATTTCGCGGTCGGATACCGCGCGTGCGAGGATGCCCGAGGGGCGCCATCTTTTATCTCGTAAGTGCACCGCGACGTAGAGGGTAAGTGCAATGCGATATATTCGAGTGGCGCTGGTCTCACTTGAGATGATACTAGTAACGGTATACATATTACAATATTTACAGTAGTAGAAAACTACATTGAAGCATTTTACACCTTGTAACAGCGTTGGGCAGAGACCTTTAATATGCTGAGTCAAGTGCAAGGTAGGTAAGTCGCAGACTTGTGCCACAGTATAATACTGCCGTTCTCAAATTAAAAGGCCGCTAATTTGTATGAAACTTCAAACAATCTAGCGGCATTTTAGTTTGAGGACGGCAGAATAGCAGTAATTTATCTTCCTACAAAAAGTACATCGCGCGCATGAATGTGTGCGCACCGTGTATGAACGCACTACAAGTCTTAAGAATGCTCCCGTATGGATTGTACTACCACAGACGCGCTATCGCGCATATGAATACGTGTCGCGCGCTCCTAGACAGCCAAAGTTGGACTACTTGTTTGTCTTTATACTTTGCTTGTGCTAAATAGCAGTGCAGGCTCGTCTGCTAGTTTATCTCTTACGACATAAAATTACTATGAGTAAAACATATTTCGCAAGCGAGCAAAGTCGCTGACAAAGTTAGCTCAAAATATCCCCCGCTAAGTTGAAATCATATTTTCCATTTTATGAAATGAAATTGCGAACAAAATACGAGTTATAAGAAAATGCAATCTTCTTATCAGTTAAGCTTATTAGTGCAACGTCACGGGCTCGCAATGCGCTGGCTGCTGCGGGGTTAAGCTTAAGGCACTGTTACACGGGGTCAGCTGCTGTCTCGACAAGCACAGTTAATTTTAGTGCAAAGTCACGGGCTCGCGATGTGCTGGCTGGTGCGGGGTTAAAGCCTTTATTTTGCGGAGCTAGCTACTGTCTCGATGCAGGACAGTTACTGTCACTGCATATTTCTTGTGCATAGGTACGAGTTCGCGTTGCGCTAGTGGCTGCGAGGTTATCCTTGCCGGAACCTTTTTTTTATCCTTATTTTTTGTCAGACTGACTATGCCAGCCTAAGCAGCAGTAGCGTGGCGTCTAAAGAACTCGATTCCTACCGGTTTGCCTAATACCAGGCATTTGAGCGCCTTATTCTACAGCTCTTAAGGAAAAGGTACGCCAAATCTGCACCGGCTTGCCCAAGGATATCTTTCACGCCACGCCACTGCTAAGCAGTAACAGTTTAGTGCGAGTACTAAACAAAGTGCACTTGTAAACTTGCATGCTTACTTGTTCTACATTATACTAAACATTGCGTGCAGCTGCCTTTATGACTACGGAACGAGCGCGTTTACGGACTTACTACATACTGAAAAGGTTGTATTTGCGATCTTAAGACTTTTTTATCGTCTTTGAAGAATTGAAAAGTTTATAAACGGATATATTTAGAAAACTACCGTGAGACTCAAACATATTTAATTAAAAACGGATCACTCACGTTGTACGAAAGACGAGACATCCACTCGACATGTTTCGGGAGCATTCGGCATTCCCTTAATCATGTGTAGTCACCGTGCAGCGTTCGCGAATATTACTCATGATTAAGGGAATGCCGAATGCTTCTATTTTTTTTTATTACTTGCCAAATTTCATAGTTCTAGGTCAACGGAAAGTACCCTATAAATTTTGGTTTTTGGAGATAGTCGAGATGTACGTTTTTTGTGGCATTTTTTACGTTAACATAGAAGTTTGATTTTTTCACAGATTCAAGGAACCAAGATCTAAGTATATGGTCTATCTAAGTACATTTTCAACTCTAAGTATATTTTCAATTTGATACCTCCACGCTTTCCCGAGATAAAGGGTTCTGACATACGGACAGACAGACGGACGGACAGGCGGACAACAAAGTGATCTTATAAGGGTTCCGTTTTTCCTTTTGAGGTACCCTACTGTTTGTCCAAATGAGTACACACATCTTAAGCGCATTTTTGTTACGCAATCTGTTAATATTTAAACAAAGTAATTTTTGGGGTTTTTGATAGTGATCATCACAAGTACCAGAGAAATGTAAACTTTAAACACCTTGAGGCACAATCCCGTCGGCCATGTTCCCGGAAACACGGGAAGCGTCGCCGCGCTCATCGCGACGCACTTCCGGCGCAGGCGCTGGCGCAAGTGGCGCCGCCACGCTTCCGGCCTTTTACGAGTAGGAAAACTAATAGGGTCCCTTCTTCTGGTCAAAAGAGTTATGCGGACATAATTTTGATTGTTATGAGTAATGATAATTATAGTATGAGTTACCCGTTCTCGGGACAATGGTGACCGGACGCGGGTGCGGAGCCGAAGCTAACGCGTAGAGGCCCTTTCGACAATTTAATTAAAGGCAAAGTGTACACTGGGATATTATCTCTGTCCGTGTCATGGGATGCACACAAAGACAGCCCCCGCTAGATCCAAGGACTATTGTGCACTGATGGGATCTAAATCTACTGTAGTCTGATGCTACGCTTTGTCAAGCGATAAATAAATGATAAAATATTGGAAATATGGACAAAAGACTGGCCTATTGGTTGAGACATAACGGCATCTGTCAGAAAACAGTATCTCATAGTATAAACAATTATTATAGTTCAAACATCAACGTTCTTCACCTCATTTTATAGCAACATAACAACGCTCTCAAAATTTTCTATGTCTTTAGATACCGAGAGAAAGTATAATAGTTATAAGATGTACACGTTTAAGTAGATATTAGGGTGTTTCATATTTGTAAGGGTAAAAAAAATGTGTTTATTTTGTCAGATTTTGCTCACCCCCTGGATCTCTCGTTTGGTGAGGAAAAATATCGGAAAATCTGCACATTGAGGGAACTCAAACTATAAACAAGAATTCGTCATTGTGGCTTCCCTGTCACAGTGGTAACGGAGGTCAGGTGGCAATCTCTTCAAGGTCAAAAGCATATTTTGAAAGCAACAGGAAAAACACGCTAGAATAAAAGAGGTAAGAGGAGCTGCTTTTAGTTATTTTAAAACTGAAAATACGACTAGGACAGCCGAAAACGTATAACAACTAACATCATTGTGGTGTGCCTCTGACCGTTTATTAGCATCGAAGTTGAAGGATAAACACCTACGAATTGATCCCTTGTTTTCCCCAATAACATTCGCTACCTCCCAGTACTTGAATCTGTCACTGCGCTACAATGCAGCTACGTCACTGCAGCAACGCTAGGTGCTAATTTATGGCCGATTGTTCCGTCGCGTTGCCGGCGATTTTGAATTATTTCCACTGTTTCAGAATGCCAACGTCAGGGGCTTATGATCTGTTCAAACCTCGCTCACTTACGCTCTTCTTCCAACAGTACCCGAATATATAAGGGTTTATGTGCTATGGAAACTGGGTGTAGTTGCGACGTTTTAAGACAGGGTTCGGCGTTTCAGTGCTCGATAAATCGTAGTGCTAATGAACTCGCAGCAACGCATAATGACGCAAGCTTGTGCTGGCATTTTGGATTGTTTAAACACTTGATATATTGCTTTATTGGAACGTCATTTGTCGGTCATCACGCCGCCGTCCTAATGCTAATTAATCTCGTCTAAACGGCTCTAAATTGGCCATTGCAGTGATTACGAGTTTAACCGTTCATGGACATTTTTATTTAAAAATGTATCATCAGCCAGCAGTTAGCGGTCGTCACAAAACTGACCATTAGTGTCAAAAGGCATATCGTCGACCGTAGGCTGAATTACGGTAAGGGACAGGCAAAACAATGTCCCTTACACTAATTCAGCCTACGGTCGACGATATGTTTCTTCACAAACTGACAGGAATCTGTATTTAAATAAAATAAATAAAATAAAAATAAAAATCATTTAATTCAGATGCGAGATCCTAAACATTACTGATATTTAAACATTACTGAAATTTCGCGTAAAATTTTAAAATTAACATGCCCTTATATTGCTTATTAATACTGTAAATACGAAAGTTACTATATCAGGTTTTTCATTCCTTCGTGGGAAAATGTTGGTGTCAATTATACTAAAAGAAAAGTGCTATAAAAGAACGTAATGAATCTTAAAACAAGATATTAGAATGTAGTGCAGTATTTAAATAAAAAAAATTGAAATGTTCTTAACTATTTTCAAAGCTTCTATCTAACATCTTAGACGTATTTTTAGAACTTAAATATGTTATTGCACTTTCTACCGTATAGTACTAAACCGAAGGTCCAGAACAGAGTGCAATGTAGGCCCCGCGTTGGGCGCCACTATTAACTCGTAATGGTCTCTACTGCTGAGCTGTTGTCTTGATCGCCTCTACTCGGGGATTGCCTGCTATTTCGTTATTTTTCTATGTCTTTAGATACCGAGAGAAAGTGTAATAGTTATAAGATGTACCTACGTTTAAGTAGATAAGATATACAATGGCCGAGTGGCATGAACTGAGTCGTTGGCAATTAATGTGTGGTATTGTTGCCTCATTCTTACTAATATAACCATCAATATCGAATCGTTTTAGAATAAAGTGCCTGTACGAGTAAGCACACGTCCACCAATGCATGAATGCATGATATTATTCATTTAGTTTTTGTGAAGATTATATAATATCTTTAATCTGCCTAAATTAATATGAATTGGGTACAAAACTTATACATTTGAATTTAAAATGTACATTTGAGTACTACCAGTACTTTATAAGTTTATATTATTTGTTATTTCATTGAATAAACCCTGTATTATTATGCACATATGTAAATTTACGATTGCATAAATTGCATACGTATTTTAGAAAAGTTAACGTTAAATGCGCATAAGTGTTTCCACGCTATAATGATATCATTTGCTTGCAAAAATAAACTAACTGGTCTCCACTGCAGACTACGTTATTTCAGTACAGAATAAATCCCAGCCGAGCGGCCTCAGAAACGAGCTTCGGAAATGAGGTGCAGTGTTTACGCTCCTTATCTTCCCTCTGAATTACCTCACACGGACCGTTGTGGTACTTTGAAGTAAGTACTTACTTCAAAGTAGTAGTGTAGGCTTTCACACATATATAAAGAGCTTTAGTTGGATGACTGTATTAATATTAAGTGTTGTTGACTGAAATGCTATTTTTATATATAATCGTGTCAGGCACTTTGCTACGCTTAATGTTTTTAAAAAGGGATCATGATCAGTGTTTGTACAGCGTTTCTCATCCATAGAGGTTAGATTTTCCGGAGCGTTAGTAGAATCAGTTAAATCAAATCATCAAAAATAAACTCCTTCAAGATTTAATTCATACTTACTTTTAATCTTGAGACGTTCATTACTGAACATTTGTCTCCCAAGATGACTTCGACAACGAATACTCGCCGTTTTCTACCTTCTAGGGATCTTTACAAAGTTAATTCACGTAAGTACAGACTTCATCAAATCTCTGACGCACTCCACTATAAAAATCAGCTCAATCAGGGCTACATGACGTCGCAACACGAGAGAACCGGTGGCGCAAGACTCACTGAGATATGACCACGACTATTCTGCCAAGAGTGCAAGACTCAGAAGAGAGAATACAAATCGCACCCTTAATAATAAACCGGGCTAACTCAAAATGATTCTGCAATTGAGTTGAAACCATTTGAATTCTTTTTAAGGTTGAAAATAAATTGTCGTTTTTTTTTGAGTTAGCCCGGTTTATTATTAAGTGTGCGAAATATTACCCCTGTTACTCTGTAGAAGCGAGAAACGCGGGCAAAAATGAGGGTATTTTTTTAAGAACTTGACTTGGCCTACGACTCCTACCGATAACGCATGGCAGCTTGTGGCGAGCTGTTGGGGAGTAGTGACCCCACGTACCTGAGTGCTTCGGGGGGTCCTTAGGGAGGGTTGGGTAATAGTGAAAGGAGCGGGGGTCCTTTCACTATTACCCAACCCTTGCCTTAACCGGCCGTCCAGAGTGGAGTCGTCGCGAGAGCTATATGCTCGAGGCGTGGAAGTGTTAAAGGGCATAACGCCGCGAGTACCCTCGGAGAAAGCGCAGCACACCTCTCGACACCGTGCAGCCCTCGGCAGCGGTATTGCCCCTAGGCCATTGCTCATAATGTCGTTAAACAGGGGCCTATCAGCGGAGGGCAAGTCACGGTCTGTCAGTGCCACGAAAGCCATGAGACACTTTTCCTGACAGGCACCGTCATGTCTCAATCCATAGCCCAGTATTTAGTCCATATTTCCACCACCACAGCCCAGTAGAGTTAGATTCCATCAATCAAAAATAGTCCTTGCATCCACAGTTTTTAGCTGAAGTCCCTGACTTCTGAGCTAGGTTGATACCTGTGTTATAGAAGTCAGTGTCCTCTCCCATGCACTTTCTCAATTACATTTTGTCTTAGGTAGTATGTAACTCTTCTTTAATATATGTGAGTGGGTGTGGGTGTGTATCTATGTGGATGTGGGTGAGTATGGTGAATATTTGACCAGTTTTATGGTGTTATGTAGCAACAGACCAGCGGGAATGGTAGAAATGGCCGTTGAAATCCGAAACTAAAACGAAACGGAGTATAAGTACCTACATAAGTCTAATGGTCATATGTGACATATTCTCAAGTAAACTAAGTAAGGACATTAACTTTCCTGGCCTAGACACGAGCACAAATTAGATTGAATGGGGCCAGATGTGTCCTAATCTAGTTGTCTGCCGAAGCAGAATAACCTTGATAAAAATAACTATAAAATACGAATGTGTGCCAAGTTAAATAAAATATGAATTATATACGAGCTAGTTTGTCTTCTGGCTCCGTGCATTGTGTTACTTAGTGTTTTTAGGCTTATTTATTTAGCTTATATTTGACCCAGTTGAGACTTGAGGTACAATATTGGTGCCGGTGCAATAGATTCCAAGCCTACAAATTCAAAATGTTTTGTCTAATATCTTATGAAATAAGTATACGTTTTATATTTTACGTAAAAAGCTTTTTTTTTGGATCCTGGTCATTTTCAACAAGCAGCAATTCTGTTGATAACTTCACAAATGTTTTCCAGTGTAAAGCAGTTACACGAAAATTCATTTTATAAAACCAAGAGATCTAACAGTATGTCAAACCAAGGAACTGAAATGTTATTATACTCGATTCCAATAACATTTTCTACTACCCTTGCTCAGCATCAGCACCCAACCGTTCGAGTAAATCGATTGACATTGATAGAAATTGTCTCAGATTCTCTCGAATTGTCACGTGTTCTCTCACATTGTCTCGTGTTCTCTCGGATTGTCTCGGCTGCGGGCTGCAATGGTGGATCCCGGATCCGCATCTGTCACGAACTGGGTGTCTAGGTTTCAATTCACTCGTGTGGAGTTATGATTTCGCTGAACACAGGGCGGGGACAAAGAGGCGAGCGGAGGCGGAGGCGGAAACCTTATTCTAGAACTTCGATGGGATCCCCGTACATTTCACCGAGCGCCTGACCTCTATTTAACTCTTTTAGGTGTCGAAGTTCATAGTACTCCTTTATACTACTGTAAGGGTAAGATAAGGGCTTTCCTCTCTTCCTCCTCCTCGTATTTTATCTTAAGGAGAACATAACTAGAGTATAGTGGAGGAAGGCTGATTACAACTATGACCAATTATATCGAGTTCTTTTGGTTAAAACCACCTATTCCACTACACTGAAGACTCTACTGAACATATATTTTCCCCAAAGACTTTCATAACGAACGGCATGCTTGCCTCTGTGGTCTTCCAGCGACCTTAAGCGGACCGTCAGGCGTCATGTGGGGGCCAACCCACACGGTTCCTTGCGTCTTTACTTTCACAACACCAACACCGGGACTGTCAGAGATCGGCAACTTATACGCAGCTCCTCTGTTGTTACGTATATCTATGGGCGATGATCACTTCCCGCTAGGTGCCTCATGTGTGGTTCATCTGGTGTTTTACCACTCTAAAAAAGACTGCAGTACCAATAGTGACACACTCTGCGATTTCGCTGCGCGGCTACCAATACCAAGTTTTGGAGTCTTAGAGAAAGAGTATGCGATAGAGAGAGACGGTCGGATGCGGTGCGCTGCGTCCGGTGGTCGGACCCGAACTTTAGTAAAAGGAGAGACTTCTGTACATAGTACTATTACTTATTCTATGGCAGTACATTAAACCGTCAGATCGTAATAAATCGCTGTCCCAGTAAAATGGAACTCGCAAAAACAAACCCTGAATCTTAAGTCGGGCAGACATTATCTTTAAACTTCGGGACTCCCGTTTTATGATTATTTTAATAGCAGGTGTTATCGCTCGAAAAACTTTTTTCTGAGTTTGCATGGTAATAAGTATTTCCATTTTCCCGGGAACTCACTGGGTGGGAACTGTCAGCTGATAAGTACTTGGTTTTGTTACAATGTTATTCTCTTTAGTTTCAGGGCACCACTGAAAATCAGCGCTCTGGCTTACTATGACAAAATGCTGAGTGTGTTTTGAATTCATTTTTTTGTGTGTGTATTGTTGTGTTTATGCGCTCAATAAAAGTTAATTCAATTCAATCAATAAAAAGTACTAGAGAAAATAGTAATAGTATTACTGGATAGATACATAGGTATATATTCGAGTTTTTCTTCTTTTATCTGGCCCTTCTGTATCCAATTGTACATTCGATTATTTTTTCTCGAATGTTGAGCTAATTGGATTTATCAACCATAATATAAATAAATGACACATAAAAACAAGTCATTACGCGGGCTGCTAATTTATTTCATAATAGATTTTGGGTCATGCATTTCCTTTAATGATTGAAGTTCTCATGGCAACGTTATCGTGACTTAACCATGTTTAAACTTTTTCTTTTTCGTTTCGCTCTTAGCAGAGCGGACGTGGTCATCGTGGGGGAGGGTTGAGGCTATTGTTGCCCACTAATATCTCGCCATCGTTATATTCGTGGCACGTCTAGTAGATTCATGCAATCGATTACCATGAGCTGATTAAATAAAAAAATAAATAAAAAATATTGGGGACAAGCTTACACAAATCGACCAATCTAACGAATGCTTGTATTATGGGTACTAGATGACGATATACATACTTGTATAGGTAAATATATTCGTAAATAGATAGGAAACATCCAAGACTCAGGAACAAATACTCGTGGTCATCACAAAAATATTGTCATTCCCACTAGGCTCAACGTGTCGTTATTGATGTTTGAACTAGGGAATAGCATACATGTCGATTCACAAGAGCTGGCACGAATGGATTGAACGAAACTAATGTCACTTGTCACTGTTGAGTTATTATACGGGAGGCTCCAAATATTTTGTAAACAAGTACATAACACTTCTTCGTCCTTCAAGAAAAAAATTGATAATCTGCACGCAACTGCAAAGATATGGCAGAAAGGTAAAGACGGTTCGCTACAAATATTTTACTGTCATGGAGTTTTTATTTAATTGATACCCTGCTTTCACACTGATGCCGCAATCTGCGAAATCATGGCGGAAATATGCGAAAGTCATACGAAATTTAGATGTTTTGCTGCAATTTCCGCGGTTCACAGCGTCAGTGTGCAAACAAGGTTGCGATTACATAGGGTTTTTTTGTTCATAAAATGCACAGTGCACACTGTGACTTACGAAGTTATGAGACAAGATTGTCTAAAAAAACGTTTACCTATCTCTTATTGAATGAACCTGTATTTAATCATTTCGTGATGCACACATAGACATTATCATTCACTCATTCAATCCATTCGTGCCAGCTCTTGTGAAGCGATCTGTACCTGGCCATACCTTTTCTTGTACCATGGTTCGCACATCGCCATCGCTCGGTCACCGTATCCTCAAAACAAAAGAGTGGCGAAACAATCTCGCAGACAACAAAATAAATTGCTCGCGTCTCGTGGGAATTGTTTTTAAATTTCGTTACACAAACTTGCGCGTCGTCACAGCTCGCGTTAGAGCGAAACCGCGATATACGACCTCGCCTAAGTGAGAGAAAGACAGCCAGAAATAGTAATTCGGATTTCTGTAGTTGGAAAAGTAATGTTGTAATGGATATCTGTTCGTGCTTTTGCGTTCCTTTTAAAGTTTATATCAGTAATATCAGAATCGAGGAAAGTTAGATGTGTGCGGATTGGTGCTTTAAATATGTATGAACTTGTGTATGGAAAATTTTGCAATAGGATATTCCATCAGAACACCAATGTCGATAGGTTTTGGTATTATCTTAGACTGACATTTACTTACGGCGTTATTTCCATTTTTATTCTAAGGGAACTCTCAACCGGCATATTATGAAGTAACCTATGTTGAGATCCAGGACTTAATCTACTTGTATGTCAAATTTCATCTTATCCATTCAATTGTTACTGCGTCATTTAGTAACAAACACCCAAACCTCCAAACTTTGATACCTATGTGTATTTGAGCGATCGGACTTTGCTCGGAAAAAACACATAAAAACTCGGAAATACGCGTTTTCCCAAACATAAGTAAGACAAGCTAAAGAGCGTACAACGTCCGTAAGGCAGACAACGCAGTTATGAATCCTCTGGCCTCCGCTTACCATCAGGCGATCCGTCTGCTCCAATGATTTCAAAAGTAAGGACAGGCCCGTCAGAACAGTTCGGAACTATTTTCCCGTAACAAAAAAATGCAGCTATACAGACCAGCTGCGCAGTGCACGCGCCGCGTGTCGCACTGCCGGGCGGTACTGATTTGGCGGTATTTTACCGCCAAAGCGTTAGAACCGTCTGCGCGCTCGCTTAGCCTGTCCTTTGTATACGTCAATGGTCTGCTCGTTTGCCCCTATGACATAAAAATCGATTGTTTCTCCCCGAAAACCCCGAAAGCAAATTTCATAGAAATCGTTAGAGCCGTTTCCGAGATTACCGCAACAAACAAATAAAAATACAAGAATTGCTCCTCTAATATTACATTGTGTATCAAAGGCGGTAAATAAGGAATTACAAACGAGTGTTTGTTACAAGGCCGAGACGAAGCCGAGGGCTTTAATAACCCGGGTTTGTCAAGCGTGATCTTGCCGGCCGCTGCGCTTAACGTAAATGACGCTTTCTGGCGTCTTTTCTTCCGTCGAACAGAAAAATAGTATACAACCCTTGGCCAGTAACTAAGACATATTTTACTTTACTGGTCTCGGTATGTAATGTGATATTATTAACAAGAAGTAGGACAGGATGGTCAGGACCGAAGAACTAAAAGGAATGAAATCCCACCTCGGACCGATAAGAACTAGTTCCTCTTAAGCGCTCTTAATCGGTCTTCGGTCCTTTAGTTCAGTAGTCGATACGTCGGTACAAATCGGTTGGGAGCGAATGATCGAATGAGTTAAAGTCAAATATTAAATATCGAGCTCATTTCTTTCCTTCAGATCTCGAGATTGCTCCTGAACTAAAGGAACTAAAAGACCGAACTAGTTCCTTTGACCGATTGACCGAGATCGGAGCGCTCTTTTCAAAGAACGAGCAGGCACAACTCTAGACAGGATTATACGGTGGTAAGGAACTTATTGTATTCTCGTCTGACTCGCACTTTGCGTGGTTTTAAACCTCTGAGCACAAAATAGAACATGTTCTAACTTAACCAATAACCACTAGTCTCTGATAATCTCGCCTAACTCTAGTTTATTTTTAAAACCGCCTTGAGAGTTAACCACGAAAAAGTCAATCAAACTTAGCGCTTTCCACATAACTTTAAACTTCCCGAAGATGTGTGCTAACTTCTAAATTGCTTCACACCACTTCCTCGGGTTAAGTTTGAACCTATTTTTTTGCAAGTTTCCTACTTAGTTTTTCTAAGTATTCCGCATTGCGAAGAACAGATTGACTGTGTAGATAAGTAGCACTTTTTTTTTGACACTGACAAACTCGCAACCCATACCCGGGCGTACCGGTCGGACCGGGTGGTCGGCCATGGCGTTCCCTGGGGTCGAACCAGATCGCTAGCCGGACCACCCTGAGTTTGGTCGGACTGGGTGGGTGCCGGGGGTGCCTGGGGTCGAACCAGGTCGTTTGGCCAGGGTAGGAGCACTACTTAAATATCTGCACAGCTTCTTAATCTACCAAAGCACCTGGTGTGGTATAATATGGACCCAAATCGTAGGTGTTTGTGCATAAATACATATACGGCCTGGGACACAGTATAACAGCCAAGGACCTCAAAATAAATAGCCGGACGGAGTCTCGCTTACAAAGAACTGAACCATGTCTAATCCGCCGGCTCTGTGCGCCTATGTGTGCGTGCTGCTCGCAATATGATTTTTTTATTTTTATTTGTCTTGTTTGGACGCATAGAGAGACCCTTTGCATCTCTATAAATGTAGTTTTAAGTTTAATGTAATGTATTATTGAAATCTTATATTAACGCCATATTGTTGTAATACTTTTTGGTTCAAAAGAGAAACTGGTGAGTTTCTTCCGGCGCTTCTTCTCACCAGAAGGTCAGTACCCGAAGCGCCAAAAGAAATAATACATATTTAGAATCAGACTTGTAAAAGAGCCCTTGAGGGCCTACTTACAGAAATAAATTATTTTTTTCATCACACTTGCTCGAAAATGGTGTCATTACACGTAGGTTTTGCGGGCCGTAAATGACCTATTAAGCCCTAGGGCGTAATGGTTTTCTTTTTAAATTTGAAACGCTGGTTCTGTTTTACTCTTATTTGTCATGTTCATAGGAAACGCCAACTTACTTTTTTAACTTTTATTACTGAAATATTTATTTAAAGAGAACTGTTATTGCAAATACATATAAACACATATTTCTGTAACATTAATTAAATGTTTAAATAGTGTATTTCAGTATTTTGAATAATAATAATAGAAAATATAAAATCAACCATTTTAAGTCTTGCTATGGTTTCCGAACGTGACTTGAGATTCGCATTGTCTATGGATATGGTCACTAATGTCACTGTCAGTTTTACAATTTTATTTAGGTTAAGTAAGGTTATTTTAATCAGATTTCCTCACAAGTGTGATGAAAAACATTGTGTGTGCCACGGGCGGTAAAGGAATTACAAACTCGTGTTATTAAAGCCCTCGGCTTCGCCTCGGCCTTGTAACAAACACTCGTTTGTAATTCCTTACCTACCGCCCTAGATACACAATGTACTAATTTATAAAAACTAGTTGACGTGTGCGTGCGGCTCGTTACAAGCAGCTGGCTTATTAGAAATGGCTTCAGTTCTCTCCGGCTATTTTAAGGTCCTTGATAACAGTAGTCATATTTCTTCCGACAAAGGGTAAATCGCGCTGTTTGTGTGCGCGTCGTGTACGAATGCACTACAAGCAAACTTTTAAGAATGCGTAGCAATGCGCCAGTAGAGCTCAGCTCAGAGCGGCGGTCGCTCGCTCCCACGAGACGTAGACGTGTACACTGCAGTGCGTTCTGATGCGAAAAAAAAACTGACAGATGGCAGCCCTGCACCTCAACCCTGAATAGCTATCGCGCGCTCGTAAAGGGCTAGAGTGTGGCTACTTTTCTTTCTTTATACTTTGGTGCAGATAAGTACTGCTTACCTAATTAAGCACTAATTAAATATAAGCAGTTACTTTATCTACCAAAGCACCCAGGGCGGTGTAATAAATAATGACTTAGATCGCATATGTTTGTGGCCCGAGCTGCAAGAGAGGGTCATAAAGGGTTTTTCTTTATTACCGACTGTGGTGAGGACACAATTTAACGTCTTCTCTTGGACAGGAAGTGGGATTATAGAGGAATAAATTTGGGGTTATTCCCACCTGTTACCACCAATTTGTTACCAGTGGTAACAGATGGGAATTTTTTTCCCATCTTTCACCACTGGTAACAGATGGGAATTTAAATTCCCATCTGTTACCACTAAAATAAATGGTGGTAACAAATGGGAATTTTATTCCCAGTAGTTACCACCAATTTTTTTAGCTTATTTAATGCTATTGATGAAGTCTGGAGATATATGTACATACATACTTACACCTGTATCCCATTTGGGCAGGCAGAGACGACAGACTACGATTCCTACACAACTCGTCGTTTTTGCCTTTAAAAAATGTTTAATTCATAACTATGGGTTTATTCACATTTTTTACTTTATAACTTTAAAAGAATATTTCATTCGAAAACATTTGAGCTCACTAATAGCTCTGTAAAATTAATCGTTTTTGAGATAGGTATGAGGCTTCAAAGCCAGATATTTGAGCTAACAAAACTCATCTAAATGAAACGTGATTCTGTCACAAATATTGGCATTGGCAGCGGCCGTAGCCTACATACAATTCTTAACGAATGTTGGAAATAACATCCTTTAGCTGTCGCTGGTGCCACGAAAAAAAAGTGATAGTACCTATAATATAAGTTAACCTGCGCAGCAGGTGGCTTGTATGGAAGTTTCTTTGGAGTGGGCTTCTGCGCAGCTTTAGAATGGTGAAATCAGCAGCCGAGAAAAAAATATCATCCACTCTAGGTACTTCTTATGATACTGAGGAAATATCCGTCATTTCCACCTGATCATTTCTTGCGAAATATCAATTCAGTCATTCCTAATTCTTTAACACTTTCACTGTCAAGAACGCCCCTAGCGAGTTCTCAGTAACTTTGCTCACATGTCACCCGACTCCCGAGGGGAGTTCGTACTATACAATTATAGATGGCCAAAGGCAATGTCATCCGACTCCTCTAGCGAGTTCTTACGAAACGGCCGATTTTTCAGGGTTGTCACTATATCTCGTTTTTTGAGGATTAGTTATTAATCTTCTATTCTGTTTATATCAGTAACATATAAAAATGCATTAATAAGGTTTTTAGGAACGTCGTTACTTTAAAACTTTGATAAACCACAGGCCGGCTAGCGCGAAGATCGCGCATTTCGATTTTTTTTATCTCCTACTATTTCTTTCAAATATGTCAGTGCGATAGAGATTTCTCGAAATTTGGTGATGGGTGATGAACTCCAGATTTGACGCCCCGCAGGTAACAATGATTTCTACCCTACCGATTACCGTTTATGTATTATATGTACATATCGATGGCAAAAATGGGATATATTGTAACCGACAACCGACCCACAACCGACCACGACAAAACATAATTAAAATATTTTAACAAAATAACATCAAACGGAGTTACTCGCACTTTTACACCGAGATGGGTGCTCAGGCAAATTTGGAAAATCACTGGGTTGCATTCGCCAACTTCAAATAGATAACGAATGGCAAACAAGATCTCCAGGGTTAAGCGTATGATCGCAGTAACTACATCCTACATCCTAATACTAAATCCAAGCCGAAACAGCTGCCTGTAGAAAGTTTTTCGTTTTTTTTACAGTATTTTACTCATATGACGAAGGCGCGCACTAAAAAAGGATTACATGAAAAGTAATTTTACTGATTTCAACATTCATCCCCAAAAGGGGTAAAATTGGGGTACCTAGCAAGTTAGTATTGGGAGCATATTTTTAGGGTTCCGTAGTCATTAGGAACCCTTATAGTTTCGTCTGTCCGTCCGTCCGCGGTTTATCTCAGTGATTGTTAAGAGTAGAAAGCTGCAATTTGGTACAAGTATGTGTATTTGTCATGCCGAGAGAACCCATACACATGAAGTGGGGGTGAATTTTTTTTTCGCTTCAATCCTGTTGTGTGGGGTGTCGGATAGGTCTTTAAAAAACAATAGGGGTCTTCAAACATCATTTTGTGATAGAAGTAACATTTTCGTAAATAATTACTCCGAAAGTTAAAATATGAGCGTCCCCCCCCCCTTTAACTTTTGAACCGCTGATCAAAAAATTATGACAAAAATCACAATAGTGAGGCTTAAAAAACACTTTCAATGAAAACTATATTGAACAAATTTGGTTCAGCCGTTTTTGAGATATAGCTGAAAAACTTCTCGTCAAGAACGACGTAAGTGCCCGTGAAAAAGACGTAAGTGCTCACGCTCTTTGCTATTTAATTAAACGTAGAGCACTTTTTTGAATGAATAGCTACGGAACCCTACACTGAGCATGGCCCGACATGCTCTTGGCCGGTTTTAAAAAGCTAAGGACTTTGCAAATACATTACACCTATTAAAAAATGAAAAAGGTGATTTCACCATTTTTCATAATTAATCCTCTTAGAGGGTGTAATTGGAGTTAAGATATAGCATACTTTTTAAATTTGCATAATATATATTATTATAGACTACTCACTACAAACCAGAAATGGTCTCCTTCTGAAATCTACATATACTTTTTATCCTTCTGCGCGGACGAAGTCGTGAGCATAAGCCAGTAAAATATATTATTGTTACCACTAAAGATTTTTTTCCCACTAGTTACCACCAATTGTTTTAGTGGTAACAGATGGGAAAAAAATTCCCACTTGTTACCACTAAACCGCTTAGTGGTAACTAGTGGGAATTTTTTTCCCATCTGTTACCACTGGTAACAACTTGGTGGTAAAAGGTGGGAATAACCCATAAATTTGTATAACTGTATACACTGCGGGAGGTAATAAAAAAAGCTCTATATCGCATATTTACGTCCCTCACCTGCGGTTCGATCGACATATCCTATGATCTGGGTAATTCTTTGTGTTACCGCCCTAAGTCCGTAATACTACTTGGAGTAAGAATTAATGCGTCCAAAGAAATTACTTAATGGTAATGTGCGGAACGGGACTGTAAGCGCTCACACACCTTCGATAGCAGGGTACCTAATGGGTGGTAGGAAATGAGAAGAAACACTGATTTTACAATACTGGCTAATGGAGAGGAAGGCGACCTTTGGCGTCGACGGCTGGATACAAACTGGCCGCTAGCCGATTGCGTGGGTGTAAATCGGCTGTCGCGGTGGTCCACAGTTAGTGTGGTTGGAGAAACGGGAGGCCTACTATTGGTCGTGCCTGTGATTGGCCGACGTTTCTGGTTGGTCGGTTTTCCCTCCATTTTGCCATAGTTTATTTATTATCTCAGTATACATTTATTTTCTTAAGTTAGGTTTTTTACAATATATATATATATAAAAAGTAAAATACAAAATGAAATTACAAAACATAAACACATTATAAAAAACCTAACCTAGAGTGCCGCCGGCAGCGGGGCGGGGCCCAAGCTACCGGTGGTTAGGGCCGCAGAGAGAGGAACCTCCTGACGATGCGCGCCGTGTCCAGAAGTACCGCTTTCTGTATCTGACCCTTGATCCAACCATCTAGCGAGAGTCTCTTGAGATGGTGATCGAGACTCTTCGCTATAAGCCCGTTCGCCGAAACGACTATCGGAACAATGATCGTCGAATCAACATCCCACATGGCGGTAACCTCGTGAGCCAAGTCAAGGTACTTGCTGAGCTTGTCCTTCTCGGCCTTCACGAGGTTTTCGTCATGGGGGATGGTGATGTCGACGAGCACTGCACGGCGCTTGGATCGATCTATCAGCACGATATCAGGCTTATTGGCTACAATAGTCCTGTCCGCGATGATAGATCGATCCCAATAGAGCGTGGCGCGACCATTTTCGAGAACCGGCGTTGGTACGTACTTATAGTACGGCACCTCAGACCCCACAAGACCATATCGAACAGCAAGTTGCTGGTGAATGATCCTGGCTACTTGATTATGTCTGTGCAAGTACTCGCCGTTAGCTAGATGGGAACAACCGGAGATAATATGCCTGATAGACTCTCCGGGACGGCGGCATGCCCGACAGATGTCGACCGTACCGTCCTTCAGGATATATCTCCGGTAGTTGTTCGTCATCATGGTTGAATTTATTATTATTATTAGGAAAACTTATCTTATTTACATGAATGCATTTGTGCAGTATGCACTTGGCTGAAGGCCCATATGTGTGCACATTGTGTGCTAGTGTGTGTACATTGTGTACTTGGCTTAGGGCCTGGGTATGCACTATGCACTTGCTGGTGCATCATGTACTTGCTGGTGTGCATGTGCATTGTTGCACATGCATCTGAGGCTTAGGGCCTGTTGTAGCTTTGTACATGATGCACTCAGCTTTATGTGTGCAGTATGCACTTGTAGGCTTAGGGCCTATTAGTGTTTGTGCATAGTGCATTTAGTGCAGTATGCACTTTTGGCTGAAGGCCTGATTCCTACCTATAGTAAAGGGTTAAAGACACGTTATTAAATGATTGGACAAACCTAAGCTAGCTGATACAATTATTACCTAAACCTAATAGAAAATAGAAAAAGTGATTATTTATTGACTTATAGCTAACTTAATTATATTTACATGTCATTGATTGTAGGTATCCGGTACAGGTAACATAGCCGCATAGGAAATTAAAAAAGCGGGGAAAAAGCGAATGGAACGAAAAATATTGGGAAACAAACATTTTGCGTAGCTATCGATACACTCTTCACTAGGGATGTAACGATAAATAATTTTGCCGATACGATACCGATACCGATATTTGTAATAAATTATCGGTGATACCGATACCGATATCTTAGCACACTAATGAAGTATGAACTTCAGATTTATTATTTGTATGTCCTTATTATACCTAAAACTTGGCTATATTTAACAGAGAGTCAACCTTGAAGATGTAAAGTAAAAATAAATAAATTGTCAACACAAAATTATTTTTTTTATTATGAACCAAATATATAATTAACATAGTAATTATTATTGCACAAGGTAATATACCAATATATAAATTAAGTCAGTAAGTGAAATTACTTTTTGCAGATTTTTTTTAATACAATAAATTCTTTTCGCGCTCTTCAGATATCGGTTGTATATAATCGGCGATACCGATATATCGGTATCGGTATCGTTACATCCCTACTCTTCACTAAGCATCATGTATCATAAATGCCCCTGGTTTTTCTCCCTCGGTGAATAATCTGCTACTATTATCACACAGCGTAAACGCTGCGTTAATGATCAGTGATCGGCACTATCGTACAAAACTTTAACAAAACTTGTAAAGCTGAGGTGAAGGAGAACTTACAAACTAGGAAATAAGAATATTTATGCCACACCTGGCCATAAAGTGGCTTTAACTGCACGCTACGCGTGCGGAAAAAGCCGCTTTGTAGCCAAGTGTCGACATAAAATGATATACACAACACAGGAGGTAATAAAGAAAGCCCCCAATCGCATATTTACGTCCCTTGCTTGTAGCTCGGGCCGCAAACTTCTGCGATCTCGGCCTTTCTTTGTATTACTACCCTAGTTGTGTAATGTACTATTTTGGCACATCAATGTTAAATTTAAGTCTATATCGAAATCTCGGATTTCCAATACTTGATTACAAAGATATTAATATTTTCAGCACTTTATTATGTCCGCTTGGCAAGTTTTGTTGAAGTTTTGCAGCGATAGCGCTGACCACTGTTAATGATAGTATCTAGGGATGTAACGATACCGATACCGATATATCGGTATCGCCGATTATATACAACTGATATTTGAACAGCGCGAAAAGAATTTGCTGTATGAAAAAATGCAAAAAGTAATTTCAATAACTGACTTAATTTATGTATCGGTCTATTACCTTGTGCAATGATAATTACTATGTTACTTATAACTTTGGTTCATAATAATTTTTTTTTTAATTGTGTGTTGACAATTTATTTATTTTTACTTTACACTTTACAAGGTTGACTCTTTGTTATATATAGCCAAGTTTTAGGTATAATAAGGACATACAAATATCTGAAGTTCATACTTCATTATTTAGTTTTAAGATATCGGTATCGGTATCGCCGATATTTTACTAAAATAATCGGTATCGGTATCGTATCTCCAAAATTATGTATCGTTACATCCCTAATAGCATCGCACTCATTACGCTATGCGGTAACAACACGTCGGGATTATCACGGACGCTGCCCGCGTGCGGTCAGCTTTAATGTCATTAAATTATCGTCATAATTAACTACGGATGACGGAATCGGCGTCAACGTCATTATTATATTGTGGTCGATACGGTAGTAAAGTACTGTTTGTATAATGTACATATTTGCAGTTAAGTAGGTAGCGTGTTTACGTCAAAAACAAAGCGCACTTTTAGTAATAAACGGGCCTAACTCAAAAAAATAACAATTTATTGGTAAAAGCAAATAAATACATATAGAAATACATAAACATATACAGAACATGTAAAAATCATAAAACGTGTCAAGTATTTATTGGTTATTATTTAATGGTTTTAACTCAATTGTAGAATTATAGACACTTATGTTTACACTTAGTTTATGGCCAGGTGTGGCATAAAAATATAAATTAGAAATTTTAATAACGGTATTTTTTGTATGACCAATACCGGGATACTGTTATTACCCACACTAAAGATGACGATATTGGCAGGCTTAGTGTAAATCTAAAATGTTGGTAACATTTTTAAAACTGGTAAAATAAACATAAAACAGTCTATTTGAATACTGGTAACATTAGCCCCGCCTGTAGGCCCAGTAAAATCGAAAGAGCCATCAATAAGGACCCCATCCATTGCTATAACTTGCCTCAGCTATTCCTGTCGTTGCGCACTGAAAATGCCCATAAAAAGTATTTAAATCACCCTTATATATCTTCACTAGAAATGGGCTGGGGCTTAATTGAGAAGCGGCAGCGATCAACGACACAGAACTAGTACTAAGGTACATCTTAGAATAGGGATGTGTGCGGGGCAAAAAAATATAATTATAATCCGAATCAAAGTTCGGGAGTGGGGGGTCGTGACGCAACTATTACGTGGTAAAAATTGTAGCAGAGAGCGAAAAGTGACGTAACGCGAAATTTTAATTCAATTCAATTCAAATCGTTTATTTCAGAACATGTCCATAGTGTTAATTATAAATGACTTATATGCTATGCTAGTAGAAGTTGACACAGATAAAATAACATTCTTAATAAGTCTTAAAAAATCTTATATACACAGCCTCTTGAGCCCATGTGGATATCATCCCAATGTCTCCAGAATGCGCTGGCAGGATATTCCGACACTAGGCGCACGAGGTTGTTGGGACTCCCACGCACGCGCTGCATGAGGGAGGCGGTCCGATTGCGAATAATCGCCCCAAAACTGTCCGTACACGCCTCGACAAACATGCCAGACGCACTACAAAAGCGTGGCAATCCCAACAGCATCCCGAACCCATTATTGTACTGGACTCGCAGGGCATTGAGCATTGAGTCGCGTGGATAGCCCATCAGTTTTTGTTACTCAAATAAAAATAACGTTTTCTATCTGATATTAAAGACAGTAATAAATAATATGAAATGATTAGTATAGCTATTTGGTCACAGATGGTGTTTGGCTGTGACAGTGCTAAAGCTAGATCGCGCGATAGATATTTTTTTCCTTTGATATAAGATGGCTAGGAACATTTTGTGTAACTGAGAAATCCAAGGAGAAATCCTAGTGACCGATAAACCACTTGGGACTGAACAGTGTGTATCATTTGTTCAACGCTCAACTCTCGTCACTTGCACCCTCTTAACTGCAGCTTAAACCCTTCGCCATATTCGTTATCTCCGCTCTATTTATTTTCATCACGTATTTATGAAGACGCGCGTTTCCCGGCATTTATCATTGTAACGAATGGTATGTAAACATACCGCTTACCGACCTACATAAAAAGGTATGACTGAATAAATGTTTCGGGAATGAAGTACCGTAGAAGAACTAGAATAGAACGGATAACCGTGGGGAGAGGAGACCTCGTGAAAGTAGGTAGCGAAGAGTCAGTGGATGCGATCTGCACAGGAGCGCACTCTTTGGTGACCAATGGGGGAATTCGGATGTTGACTAATGTTGAATTTTACAACATAATATAGTCACATGGATTGGAAAATACTAAATTATCATAACACAAAAGAAATAAACCAAAAATGTATAAAAAATATAAAGTTATGAGACCACAATGTTAAAAAAAAACGATATTTTATTTTATCGTCTTAAAGAAAAACTAAAGTCAATTTCGGAATGCTTAAATAACACTGAAAAAATAAGTGTATGACAACTATGTGATTAAACGCAATTTTTCGTGCTCAAAATGGCAAAATGCTATTTTTTTATCATACAACTTAGTACAGCGATGGAACCGATGACGTCATAGGTTCCTCCCGTTTTGTATAGAGCGTTGTCAATGCTTAGTGCGATCTGCTACTTTTGATTACAATTTGTGGCTGTTATACTTATACAAATGTATTAGGTGTCTTATAGATATTTGTTCCTCACAAATAGTAGAATCGATTTACGATAGAAAAAAAAACGAGTCAAAAGGCGAATTTAACGCATTTAATCTTCTTTAAACTTGTGTTATTATGATCCCGTTTTAAGTCTTCATTAAGTGATATCAAAACCGATCACGTTTCCGATTTTGCCCTGTGTATTGCCAAAATTCAAACTGTAGTCGCGTTTTTTGCTCTTATGTATTCCATTACATGTAATAAAACCAAATATTAGGCCCATGATCGCCTAAAATTCATACACAACTCTCTTATACATCGAGTTGATTGATTACAATACTTTTGTTAAAGTCTCGAAGATTCGTTTGAAAACATTTCAAATTTTCTAACTTCCTAACGTCATTACTTATAAACACAAAATACATCTTGAATACAAATACTTGTCGTATACTGGCCATTGTGGAAGCGTAAATAGGAGGGCTCAGCGCCGCCGAAAGAGAGGGCTTTGAAGGGCCGAATAAAAGGGCGTCGTGTTTTTGAAACGTTTAACGGAATCTTGCTCAATATGAGCTGTTTATCAAGACATGGGAACCGTTTGACGATACATGTACATATATATGTAAGCATATAAACATAGCCGGAAATTCAAGTGGCAGATCAGTCTAATTTCGGGCTATGTTTACTAACCTTGCCTGATTGAGTTCCAGCAGAAAACCTTACAGCCTTGGTCAAAAGTATTGAGCACCCGAATTGACATACAAAAGCTCGAAATTTGCTGTTTTTATATTCTTCTGTATGTACACATCTGTAGGTATATATTCACATTGCAATATATCGAGTACAAGTCAATGTTTTTATGCAGTTATAAAGATTTTCCTGAAAACAATAGAAATATTATCAAACATTTATGATTTGGTTTTTAACTGGCAGATTCCTAAATGTTTTCATTTTAATGATAACCTAGGGTTCCGTACAGATTTTTAGGTACATATACATATATTAAAGTACCCTATGATGACACATTTTGATTCTCTTACCTATAGTAAAGTAAAGACTATATTTTTATGATTTAATTACAACTGTATAGTTTTCAGACTTTTTCCTATACTTGTAGTATAAGACGGTTACTTGCCAAATTTCATAGTTCTAGGTCAACGAAAAGTACCCTATAAATTTTGGTTTCTTTGAGAGTGTATGAACTTTTTGTAAGAAAAAAAATCACATCACATCAAATTCACACTAATATTATAAGTGTGAAAAGATGTTTTGATGTTTCTTACTAAATAACGGGCTAACAACTAAATGGATAGAGCTGAAATTTAGCATGTAAGTAGAACAAGTCCTGGATTGCAACATGGGATACTTTATATCCCGGTAAAGAGTTTCCTTTGGGATAATAACGGGAAATAACCCGGCCAAGCTGCGGGTAAATTCTAGTTACTAATATTATGCTGTGGTAGCGTGGTCAATATTCTTGGCTCTTATAAGGATTACCGATATATTCCAACATGTCGCAGCCCAGCTTCGATGGGAGAGTAAATGTTTGCGCGCGGACCCGCGTTCGAGTCCCGGGATGATGGATTGTTTCACACACACACTTATGCACTTGTGTGGGGTAAATTAATTAGGGTTAGCGGACCACGGGAATATCGACCGGAGTTACTAACTTGGTATCTCCCTTTGAGGTAGTGTTGCAAGGGCTTCGAGTTCTGGGAGTCCTTTTTTACCCGACTGCGGCGAAGCCCAAAGGAGGGTTATGTGTTTGACCTGTATGTATGTATGTATGTATGTATGTCCGTTCCTGTGTCCGCTCGTAACTACTCAACGGCACAACCGATTTTGATAAATGATACATCATTGGATTCGTCTTGATGGCGCGAGTGGCACTGGGTATGAAGTTTGTTAAAATAAACAAAATGGCGGATTTTATGCACTTTTAAAGTGCACCGCGGTCGGGTTTTTTTTAGTAAAAATATTTAGTTATATTAAACTCTGAACTCAAATGACGAGACTCGACTCAGTATATAGGACTCTCTTTATTGCAGAACTCCCAACCAAGCAAGACTCGCGAACTAAGCGAGTCTCGCAAAGGACTCGAGTCCTTTTTCTGCGTTCGAGTCCTTTGGTGCAACGAGTCGTGCTCGAGCCGTATTATTGTTTGAGCCCACCTCACCTTCAACAATGATACTTACATTACAGTATAGTTCTTAGTAAAACGGTGTAGCTTATGTAGCTGTTTTTATATATACAGGGTGGAAAAAAAATATGGGCCCTGGAGGGAAACTGCCTTAAATCCTTTAGTTAGCACATTTTGCTTTAAGGAAACATTCTTTTATTTTTGGCAAGTGTCTAGTTTTACCCTTATATGTATAAATAAATAAATATTTCAACTTTACCATTTTTAATCGAGTTACTAACTCATCATCCAAACATTTTTTTTTACAAAGTGTCTTGTTACTTGAGGGTGTGGCCAGGCTATTTACTCTACTTGTTCCCAACTTAAAGGGATTCGAGGAAACTTATTAGAAAACATTATAATCTAGCGCTATTACATACTTACTACAAAAATAATTTTACTGCCGACTACTGCTACTTATTTCATGTTTACAGCAATTTCTAATAGCAATAAAAATTAATATAAAATAAACTATTTTACTAGTTGGTGTCACTGTCAGATGAACTACTTATGTCTAATCAAATAGAAACATTAAGATTTCACCAACTGTACTATTTTATCCCAGACAACTATCTAAATACAGAATAAGGAAAAAACACACCAAAAACAGTAAAACTTACCTTCAGTAGAGAGAAAAAAACGACCGAATACATTTTTGAACGTTTATATTATTTTAAAGTGAACTCAGCATTAAATATGCTGGAAAACGTTCAGTTGTATAATAGTACATTAGCACTTATATCCCATTAAGTCACTTGTTGCTACTTAACCAAGGAAAAAGCTACAGCATGTGGCTTAAAGCGACACTAAACTTTATGAACATTAGTGCAAAATGGGGGTATTTTTATACTTGCTGATGCAACTAACTCGTACTATTACTTGCCTCAGCTGCTTGAACAGACAACTAAGTATACAACCATAGCAAAGTTAACACGAGATGGCTGAGACATTTCTCGCGCGCGACGCGATTTTAAGGGCCTGATCACACTGGCAATTTGCCAGCGAGTTGCGAGCGTGTTTTCATACAAAACTTGTCGCGGCACACTCCCAACTCGCTCGCAAATCGCCAGTGTGATACAGCCCTATCCTAACAGCCAATGAAAACGTGTGTCACAGCTGGCTTTGGCCCTTACTCGTCGCGGCCATCTTGAGATAACCGTGCATCTCCAATATATTTAACGCCAACAAGACTATTGAAAAACAGAACAGTAACAGCAAATCTACAAAACACTAGTAGCGCCCTCTACGACGTACCTTTGAAGCGTATTTTTTTTAAAAAGGGCTTGGGAAGTCGACTCTTGACCCGGCCCGCACGTCCTGAAAATAGACGCCCTATCAGTATAGCTTATATATAATTTAATCAATTTTTATATTACTAATAACAATAAAAAGTACTGCTACAGTCAATTTTACACAAAAGAAATTCAGTCAAATAAACCCACGCTCCTAGTCGTTTCTGGCGCAAAGGTGCCCCATAACACTTGCGTCATTTCCGCGCTGGATCGCCAAGGAAAGCCTTTGCCTCAGAAACGATTCGGAGCGGGGATCTTCACCCCTCTGCCTAAGTCGACGGCCTATGTCCTGCACAAGCTGTCTCGCGTCCTGCCCCCAGCAACCCGCCGTTTCTACCGCCAATGGGACAAAATGGTACCCCTGCCCCAAAGGGGCATACTTCTGCCGCTTCATTGCCGCCTGAAATTCGGCCGCAGCTCCAGCTGTGCGAGCAGTGCGGCCGACGTGGGAAGCGGCGAAGGTGCTGACAGACGTAGCGTCCCACACCAAACACCGCCCCCTTTCCCACGGCACTAAGGTCAGTCCGTCGGGCCGTTTCCCGTCAGTGCGACTGAGGCCCGGAGGCTCAAGCACGGACGGAACGCCCGCTGACCTGAGAGCTCGCTGAACAATATCATTCAGGGCATGGTGTCGCGGGTGCCCGCCGGTACATCGGCGACAACTCAGCGCATGGTGGCCGTCCGCCCCCACCATGGTACCACAGATACATACATGAGGCTGACACACCTCGCAGCCCAGGCGGAGAGCAACAGCCCCGCGCACCGAGTCACCGTCGAGCAAAGTGCCCAGTTGCGGTGAAGGCAACGCATGCAACCATGCTCCTGATTCCGGCTTAGCTTATATTACAATTATGAATACTGCCGTATGCGGTCAGAATGTCGCTTCCCGGCGGAGAATACATTTTTGACGTGATAACGTCTTATAATTCGATGGAGCCGGCTGCACGCACGAAAAAGTGTGACGTCATTTGCCGTTACCTTGCGGGGCCGTTACCTTGCAGGGCCGTTACCTGTCAAATAGGTACTTCATATAATTCCAGCACTAAAGTCGTTAAGACGATAGTTTCTTACAAATTGTTAATAAATTAGCCCTTATTCCCTAAGATACGGCTGTCAAAATCTCTATTGAATGACAAGACAAGAGACACTGCTGAGTTGGGCAAAAATCTTTAAAGGAGATTGCCGACTTTTGGTACCAATAGCGTTATTAAATTGTGTCACAACCAAAACCATACCAAAAACTTAGTTTAATTTTTTTAACCAGCTGGATTTTTTTATTACTGAATTTAAAATGGGAAATCCGCGATCAATTAAAAAAGAATTTTGCTGTACAGTTTCCGCCGCCACCATGAAAAATGCATGATTGCCTTAAAACTGTTTTTGACAGACAAAATCGGTCAAAATCTAAAAGGCATATGACAGTGGCAGCACCGTCTACGCGAATGTATACAAAAATATTAATTCCATAAAACTCCGCGGTTCTTTATACGAACTGCATCTGTAACTGCAGCTGTCCTGTACCCAGGAAAGTAACATGTTTGTCTCGTTCTTTCTTAAGACTACTTTTAACATGAGTGTAAAAGACAAAGCTAACGTCATAGATACGTCTTAATACAATCCATTATCTATGTAGTTTTCTTGATCTTAGCAAGAAAGTTGACAGCTTGACATTCTGTCTTATTCTAAGTTTATATATAGGGTACTTTATAAGACACGACTTTTCACAATTTTGTGTCGAAGGACGTAAATCATTTTAAATTCTTTATTTGGTACAAATAACTCGTGATATTTAGCTGATACTTCACTATATGAGACATTGAGCGTAAATGTAATTTTACAATAATCTTATCTCACGGTGTATCAAAATAGTTTCAAAGAACTTTTTTTTTATAATAACATTTTAACAATCTGAATAGGCACAATAAAAAACCTAAAACAGGTATCCGAAACGACATGTCATACGACCAAGTTAAGTGAAGTCTCGTCAACGTCAGGAATTAAAGTTTTTAGGTGATTTTGTATTTGGCCGGATGACATATACTTAGACGATTTGCTACACAAAAACTAACCTCAAAATCTGGAAATCAATCTCAATTTCCTACGGATCCCCGAATACAATTTTAATGGGATTTAGTGATTAGGAAAGGCAGTTTCTTGTTCTTTAAGAAACAGTCGGTTTCGTGTTGACACAATGAGTTTTGATTCGGTACGAGGCCCCATAGACGCGTCGGCAATGTCCTTTAAATAGTGGATGCTGCTTTGGCAGTTCCGTTTTACGCCTGCTTTAATCGTAGTTTAAAAATTATTAAAACAAATCTTTGACATTATATTCGTGGAACGGCAGATATTTACACTGGCCACTTAGCCATCATTTTAGCGTGTCAATGTCATTGTAGCAGCTTATTGGGAAAAAAGTCGAAGTCGAAGTCGAAGTCGAAGTCGAAGTCGAAGTCGAAGTCGAAGTCGAAGTCGAAGTCGAAGGCAATGTCAATGTCAATGTCAATGTCAATGTCAAAGTCAAAGTCAAAGTCAAAGTCAAAGTCAAAGTCAAAGTCAAAGTCAAAGTCAGAGTCAAGGTCAACGTTATCACGTTCGACTATCGTCAGTAAACCGCCTTTACAGACAACCGATTTTTGTTCAAAAATACACTACAAATAGAGACAGCGTTCCTGGTTATTCGAATAATTGTGAGGGCTAAAACATAATTACACGTCGTGTTGTGGGACTATGCGACGTCGTGTCATGTTACGATGTTATTTTGATGTTTTAATTTAGAATCTAGAAAAAAATAACTATAGCTGGCAGCTTTCTCACACAGCGAATAAACATCCGTTTTATGTCATGTACGTGTGTACGTTTATGGTTAAGTCTGTATCTATTTATCTACACGAGAGGCAATGGAAACTTAAAAAACCGCGAACCTTTCCACTTCGCGAATTTCTTAAAATTTCCTATAGGGGATTTTCCAGAATGAAAACTTTCTTAATATTCTTATATTAATATTTTTAATATACTTATATTTCCAGAAATTTCTGAGAACATCCCAAACTAGGTACTTGGAACTCCACGTTCCTGTAAAAACCAACGGAGGTTAAAGCGGCAGCGTTCAAGAATACTTAGAATTTTCTAGCAATAAATTAACCTAAGACTGGCATTAATTAAAAAGTCGTAAATTAACACAAGGCTTATAAAAACGGGTTAACGATATCCCGTAGGATATTCCTTAATGATAAGTAAATAATCTTGCGCGTCGGCTTTTAGACAAAAGGGCGTTACTGCCGTTAAGATAGTATGGAGATAAAACCTTTTGTGTTTGTGGTGTTAACTTATAAATATTAAACAGGACGAGTAGGACCGCGAGCTTATTGTCTCAGTCACGGCGCTTATTCGACATTATATGTGATCTTAAGCGATTTATTGGATAAGAAAATGAAAATACCGTTCAGGAAATATAAAAGGAATTAATACAGTTTATATTTATCGCTTTTGTACAAATACAATTGTTTCGCAACCTTGTACAGTCGAGTTCATCATTATCTGAGCAAAGATTGGATGAAAAATATCTGATCAAGTTTTTATGCTTCTGACAATAGGGCCTTGTTCAGTTTGTTTTTGGTCCAATATTTGCTCAGATAATAATGAACTCGACTATACTGTGATGCTGTGCTGTGGAGCTGGAAACAATATGTCGGGATTTGAGACTTTGGTCGGGAGATGCCCCGCGCGCTCGACGCGCGAGCTGTTTTTTTTTTAGCCTGAGGCACTTGTCCCACCAAGAGCGAGGAAGCGATTAGCTATCGGCGATTTTCTCGCCCAAGAAACGAACAAAAGATAAGGATCCTGTGTTAGTAAAAGAGACGCATACATTAATAGTTCATCGCTGGCTGTTCACACTGCCGGCGAGTAAATTTTCTAAGAGAATTCACTCGCCCGCGAAGAAAAAACTCGCCAATCGCTACTCGCTGCTCGTTGGTCGCCGCTGGTGGGACTAGTGCCTGAAAGAGCAGACATTTTCGCTGGCCGGACCACCTTGAGTGCATCGGACTAAGTTTTAAAATGAAGGCGTTTGTCGGGACATTTTCTTCTTTGTCGGGAGTCGGGAGGACATACAAAAAATCGGGATAATCCCGCCAATTCCCGACCAACTGGCAACCCTAACTGTGCCTTGTATTATTTTGTACAACAAAGTATTTACACTAGTTGTCGTACGGTGCACAAAAGAAAACTTATCGTACAAAAGGCGAACTTAATGCCATAGGGCATTCTCTACCAGTTATCCTTAGGGCAAAGCAGATAGCTTGTAACATTCCTTTTCTTTGGAAGCAAGTAAGTGAAGAAACACATTTCAAACGGATAATTTATTTTCACAAAATGGCAACATATCAAACTTGTGACGTCAGCATGTCGGAGGTCAAAAGAGGTCAATGATGTCAGTCTCAGGAAGAAGATACTTGGTTTTCTTGTACCATGTTGAGTACAAGGAAAAATAGAAATGCCCGCTAGTAGGTATGTATTTTGTCTCAAATCTTGGAAGCTACACCAAAACCCATCCAGTTTGGAATTTTACATACAGTTTGCAATTATATACAAAAAAGGTACAGTCAGAAATAATCATTTTTGACAGAATCTGTTTATACCGTTAACCATTCTTATCTTATTTGCGATATAAAGAGTTTGCTGGCTGTATAACTCAGTTTATTGCACAATATCTCGATTATCCTATACCCATAACGAAGGGAAAGGGTTGCCAGAAATAATTCCACCTGCATTAATATCGTGAATTTGAAATTCAATTCTGACACTAGCTGCGCGGATCCGCAGATGTATCTCGAGTTCAGACGTAGATGAGATAAATAATGAATACGTAATATGAAACATAATCATACTAATATTATGACTCTGAAAGTTTGTGAATATGTTTGGATATTTGTTACTAAATAACGGGGTAACTTAATGGTTTAAGCTGAAAATTGGCATACAAGTAGACCAAGGCCGGGATTGAAACATAGGATACTTTATATCCCGATTGGAAGTTCCTTTGGGACAATAACGGGAATAACGCGGGCGAAGCCGCGGGTAAATGCTAGTCCCACTAATATTATAAATGCGAAAGTTTGTGAGGATGTTTGGATGTTTAGATGTTTAGATGTTTAGATGTTTGGATGTTTGGATGTTTGTTACCTAATAACGGGATAACAACTGGATGGATCAAGCTGAAATTTGGCATGTAAGTAGTCCAAGTCCTGGATTGAAACATAGGATACTTTATATCCCGGTAAAGAGTTCCTTTGGGACAATAACGGAAACAACGCGGGCGAAACCGCGGGAAAATGCTAGTATGTAATATTTTCGAGCCCACGAACTGGGAGATACAGCGTGGGTCAACCGGGGGGTGGGGGACCTCACAAGATGTTTTGACGACCTAGTTATGGTCACCGGAAGTCGATGGAGACAAAAAGCGACCGCTAGTTGCGTTGTGGACGTCGTCAAAGTCCGATTCACTCGGGGTGGTCCGGCTAGCGACCTGGTTCGACCCCAGGGAACGCCACGGCCAAGCACCCGGTCATATTATTGCTACGCCCACTAGAGTTGCAAGTTAGTCAGGCTTCAAAAAAAATGGATTTCGTATATTCAGCAATGGACGTTTCCATGTTGAAATTATGATAAATTGATAAAGGACTATTTTATTGACGGACATATTTTTTTTGTGTAAATATCTTATGTTATGAGTGAGACTCATGGGTCCTTTAAAATTGGTGATATATATAATACCTGTCACAAACTGCGAAAAAGCCAGAATACCGAGGTAAATTTAATAGTGTTCAATTTTTTCTGATATTTAACTGAAAAGGTAACAGGAAAAGTCATGTTGTTGTACTTATCCTCGTAGGCATCCTTCCAGTGGCGTGGGGTCCGACTCGATTCCTACCGGCTTGCCTAATATCAGGCATTCCAGCACCTTACTCTACAGCTCTTATGAAAAATGTACGCCAAATCTGCACCGGCTTGCCCGAGGATATCTTTTACGCCGCGCCACTGCATCCTTCTATCGATATCGTATGCTATATTCATGATTTATTATAGCTAAGCGAGCAAGGGGATAAGCATAAGGACATATAGGACCCACACTGTGAAGTGTGTGTGTGTATGAGAATGGAATCTCGCGGTCATCATTGATACAATATCAACATATATCCTTATTTTGCTTATTTTGTATAAGTTTAACAAATTTTTGGTACAGTAAACATCAGTGGCGTGGCGTAAAAGATATTCTTGGGCAAGCCGGTGCAGATTTGGCGTACATTTTCCTTAAGAGCTGTAGAATAAGGTGATTAAATACCTGATATTAGGCAAGCCGGTAGGAATCGAGTTCTTTGGACGCCACGCCTTTGGTAAACATCCCTATTGCAATACATGCATACTTTATTGCACACCAAAGATAAATGCAATATGAGTGTTCAAGGATCATTGTTGGGAAATGCGTCACAAATAGGGCATGCAATACCGGTTTTGCTTGTACAGTGGAACCTTGATATGTCGAAGCTCAAGGGAAACGCTAAAAAATTCGTGCTAACGAGGTTTCGACTTATAGGTCTTCGACTTACAGAGGTTTCATAGGCCCACGCTCGACTTATAGAGGTTAAGGCTTCTGTAATTTTTGACTTCGAGTTACAGGTAAAATAAATAAAAATTCGAGTTATAGAGGTAAAATTTCCCATAGTATGACCTACGTGCTATATTTTTTCTTCGAGTTACAGAGGTATATTTTCATAAACTTCGAGATACAGAGGTGATAAAACAAAAGAATGGTGTCTTCGAGATATAGAGGTAGAGTTAATCTATTTCGAGTTATAGAGGTAAAAAATGTACTAAACATCTTGTAGGGAGTCATTGGTAACTTCGAATTATAGAGGTCTAATATTTCGAGTTATAGAGGTTTTGGGGCTTCAAGGGAAGGGAATGGGCTTTTATTTCGTGGTATTGAGGATTTGGTCTTATCGAGGTTCGACGTATCGGGGTTCCACTGTATTATCCAATACCGGGATCTCGGTATTATGCATACAAAAATACCGGAATCGCATGCCCTAGTCATAAATGAGGGTTAGTCTCATCTCGTCTAAAAAAGCAGCTGGTCTAAGCAGTAACTGGTCTAAAAAGCAAATGGTCTAATTAGCAACTCGTCTAAAAAACAACTGGTCTAAGTAGCAACTGGTCTAACGCACAGGTGGTCTAATTAGCAAGTGGTCTAAAACGCGGTTGGTCTAAGTAGCTAGTGGTCTAAAAATCAGCTGATCTAATTAGCAAGTGGTCTAAAAAGCAACTGGTCTAAAGGTCTTACCAGAATAAAGTAGAACAATGACTCGTACTTACTCGTGAAAATGCATATGTCATGTACGGAAAGGTAATAAATAAGTTTCTATCAAAAATTTATTTTTTAAGCAATTTTTATTACTGACCGATTACCGATTGGCCTGCAAGTGGAAACAATAATTATTCAAACTCCTTTACATCGGAAACATACTGGTCACTTTAGATTATAGATACCGTGTTTGTTTTCTTGCCTTCGTGTTGAATATTATTATGTGAAATGGTTACATTTTAATTATAATTTAAATATGGATCCTGGACCAAGTAGTGGGGATTTTTGTTGTTTTCAACGCCATCTAGTGAAATGTTATTGAACCAGCAACATGCAGTTTATATATTAGACTGGTAGATATTGGCGCCCAGGGCGCCAAGGGCGCCAAGAGCGCCAAGGATGCCCTTCACAGGAAAATGATTTCGATCTGTCCATGGACTTTTGCAGCCGGCTGTACATAGTACATAGAAGTTTGCTGCGGGTAAATACTTTAACGCAAGCGCAAATAGGTAGGCTACCTACCTATGTAGACTACGAAAATAAGTATCCACTTTTGAATTTATCTCAATAAGGTGAAAAAGTGGACACATGTCTTTGTAGTAAAGGAGTTGACTGTACATATAGATATTTAAAATTTAAATAATAATAAAAATATTATGATTGATACAAATCAGTGCTGACTAATTTGAGTTTAGAAGACATTAATTTTTGACGGTATGAGATTTAGACAAAGAACGTTATAGACCAGTTGCATTATTGGCAGGTAGCGTTTTAGACCAGTTGCGTTTTAGACGAGAAGCGTTTTAGACCAGCTGCTAGGTGCGTTTTAGACAAGTTGCTACTTAGACCAGTTGGATTTTAGACGAGTTGCTAATTAGACCATTTGCTTTTTAGACCAGTTAACTGCTTAGACCAGCTGCTTTTTTAGACGAGATGAGACTAACCCATAAATGAAAGATCGTGACTGTTCCTTACCTTACCGCATCTACCCTTTACCTGATCGTTCGGTCGCATCTCAAATACATGAATAAAATGAATATTTCGCCCCAAATGCAGATTAGCCGGCCCCAGGGGGCCGAGTCCACGCGGCCTCATTAGGCCTCCATTACCTGCAACAATGAACACAAACTAAGTCGATTGCTAAGACTAAGACAATTAGATTAGTACAGTCTAGTAGAGTAATCAAAAACATTAAATGTGAAAATATGCATATATTCGACAAAATTACTTTCTTAGTATGTGCCTAGGTTATTAATTTTGTATTTTAATATGAATGATATTATTTATGTGCTTATTATGTCCTGTAAACTTATTTTACCAAAACATTATTTGGGTTTTAAAGATGCAAGTGTCGCAACGCAGTTCTTCTACAACAAAGAAGTTAGTAATGTTAAACCAAGTCAGTACCGAGGGGTGTCGACAGAACTCGATTTTCACACTTGCCTATTATTTAACGGTGGTGGATTCTTTATTTCGGAATTACAACATTTGTTTCTCCTCTTCTATCTAAGTCATAAGCCCTATATACATTATATCTGAAAATTCAGGGTTCTAGCTTTAGATAAAATTGCTGGAGGTAGAAATGGCTTCGAGAAAAGGATGTGGCCTTTGTTTTGCTCGACTTGGCGGGGGCACTGCCGTGCCCCCAGATATCCATAACTAGCGCTGACCCGCGGCGTGGCCTACTCGACTTATCCCAGGGGAATTTTTTCCAGGGCTGGGTCTACTTGCATGCCAAATTTCCGATCCATCCGTTCATTTCTTACTGCGTTATTTGAGCATCGCAAAAAAAACTTTTTTTTTATTATGAATTTTTGTACCTATTTTATGTCATTTCAACTTAGAATTAAAAGCCTTTTCCATCCCAATAGAAGAAAAAAAAGCGTCCCAAATTTTCCATACATCAATGGAACTTTCCTTTGTGTCAGTTACCGCTATACAAAGTATATGGAAAAACGGTAACACAATTGGAAAAAGAATTGGGACATTTTTTGTCCCATTGGGATTGTAAAAGCCCGTAATTCGACATAACATAAACTAGGCAGAATAATTGCACAACAAAAAAAATGGCAAAGATATTGAGAAATACTTATAGTATTATAAGTATTTCTAGTATTTAAAGTATTGTTGTTGTTGTTAGTATTTATAAAAAAATGGCAAAGATATTGAGAAATACTTATAGTATCATAAGTATTTCTAGTATTTATAGTAATGTTGTTGTTGTTAGTATTTATAGTATTTATAGTATTGTTGTTGTTGTTATTATTTACAGTATTTATATTCCGGTAAAGAATTCCAATGGGATAATATTAACGGGAATTTTAACGCAGTTAAAGCCACAGGTACACGCTAGTCTCAAATAAAACAAAAACAAAGGACACCATGCAAATTACATTTTCTATCTAGGTTAGTCTCGATTCTAGAATGTTCTAGAGCGAGCCAATTTGTGTCTGCGCTTGCGTTGTCTGATATTAAAAATCCCTCAACTGTATACGAGTTATATTATTAACGCAGTAAACTATAACACGCAGTATGACAACTGTACTTATCGGTACACAATAGCATATTAAATTGCCGCATTGTTAAGTAAATAAGTAGGTTTAATTTAACTATTAAGATTAAAGTTACATACATAGGTATGTAAAATATTTCGCATTAGGAAATCTATTGCCACTTTCTGACTTGTCAATCATTTGTCAATATAAAAAGTGACAATACACATTTCCGACAACTTATTGTTACTTAGAAACAAACAGGCGGGATCCCGCATTGGCCATGAGTGGGTTACGTTTGATTTTTTCTATGTATGTATTGAATCTCCCGCCTTAGCTACAAGAGTTACGTTTGATTATTTCTATGTATTTAATCTTTGTATCTATTATCGTGTTTTTTATATTGTTATAAAAATGCACAGCACGAGTTACAAAACAATTTGGCAAATACATTTTTTATTTACATTATATTTAACTTAACATTTGAAAAAAAAAATGGCCTGCAGTTTTCGATAAGACGAAATAAGAACAGTCAGTAAGGCAGTAAAAAGCTTGTCTCAAGTATGTTTTTGACAGGAAAAGCGCAAATAAGCGCCAAAAGAACAATAATGATAGGACTTCCCAACAAATTTTCTCCATTTGTTTTGAAACTGGTCATATAATAAACAACAACGATGCTTTTGTGAGGGTACACCATTACATATTATAATAGTGTTCATTAGTAGGTAGTAATAGGGTCCGCTGGTACCCTTTCGGTACACTCGGCCGCCTAATAACTGGAACTGTTATACGCAAGTATAATGAGGGTACAGTTCACGCTACAAACGGTATATTTCTGTGTTTATTTCAAAACTTTATGTTGAAGGACTCTTCAATGCTTATAATTATTTTTCCTAGGGTTTTAGGTACTGGCTTAACAGATTGTCAGGGTTTTGACGCAAAAATAAAATAGTACCCCAATAATAATTCATTGTTTTACATAATAGTACAAAAAAACGTACATTGTTTGATTATTAATAAACACAAGGTTAGGAATTATGAATTAATGAATTAACGTTTATTTCACATATACATAGATATATTATAACAAAAAGAAAGTAATTAGGTATCAAATTTATAATGTGAGAAGGAGACCACTCAGCATGGTGTCAAGTCAAAAGTGGCTCAACGCTGGTATTATTTGGCACCCAAAAACAGAAGTTAATTATAAGTATTTTTTTATGGCAATCGTGGGCATGGTCATTACAGTCTCGGCCAATGCAGACCTCTCCTGGCGGCTCGGGCTGCGCAAGACAGCCTCGACTGTAATGACCAACGTAGGCCGTAGCCCACTCGTATCATAATGTACTATTACGGTGTGTCATAGTATATTTGTACTGTATTGCAAATATTACTGATATAAACAGTCTACTGTGGACAACATTATTTCTCGTAATGTCTCAGGTACAGTCAGCTGCATCCACAAAGATAGCACGAGAAACTTCTCAAGAATAAAAATGTTTTCGTAGCCTTATTGCGCGATCCGTCTTCTAATAAATAAGCGGGCCAATATCATAGTCTCGCTGTAAATACAACTACGGGAAAACTGAGTTTGAAATATTAAAGGAAAACAAAGAGTGCCAAGAGGATTAGAGATAGCCAAAATGATTCGAAGTACTGAATATAAACGGTTTAACCCACAGAAATATATCGAGGTAGAAGGAAATAGTACATTACACAACTAGGGCGGTAAAACAAAGAAAGGCCGAGATCGCAGAAGTTTGCGGCCCGAGCTGCAAGCGAGGGAAGTAAATATGCGATCGAGGGCTTTCTTTATTACCTCCCGTGTTGTGTACATCATTTTATGTCTACACTTGGCCAGAAAGCGGCTTATTCAGTACGCGCAGCGTGCGGAAAAAGCCACTTTATGGCCAGGTGTGGCATAAAAGTTTTTTCATCACACTTGCTCGAAAATGGTGTCATTACACGTAGGTTCTGCGGGCCGTAAATGGCCTATTACGCCCTAGGGCGTAATGGTTTTCTTTTTAAATTTGAAACGCTGGTTCTGTTTTACTCTTATTTGTCATGTTCAAAGGAAACGCCAACTTACTTTTTTAACTTTTATCACTGAAATATTTATTAAAAGATAATTGTAATTGCAAATACATAGAAACACATATTTCGGTAACATTAATTAAATGTTTAAATAATGTATTTCTTTATTTTGCAAATATAAAATCAACTAAAATGGCCGTTACCGCTATGGTTTCCGAACGTGACTTGACGTTCGCATTGTCTATGGACATATGTGACAAATGTCACTGTCTGTTTTAATATTTTCTTGTCATACTGGGTCGAAAAGTAAGGTTATTTTATTAAGATTTCCTCACAAGTGTGATGAAAAACATTGTGTGTGCCACGGGCGGTAAAGGAATTACAAACGCGTGTTATTAAAGCCCTCGGTTTCACCTCGGGCTTATAACAATCACTCGTTTGTAATTCCTTACTTACCGCCCTAGATACACAATGTACTAATGTACCTCGCATGCTAAAAAGAAGTGGCAGCGACCTACTTTGCACGCCGTTAACTTCAGATGCCGTCAATATTACTATCAGATTTGAAAATCTGAGCAGTAGTAGAGAGTAGTCCTACTATAATACTGTGGTTACAGTATAATAGTAGTAATTTTTCTTCTTACAAAAGGTACATCGTGCGCTTGAATGTGTGCACTACAAGTAGAGTTTAAAGAATACGTAAGAACTAAGAATGCTCCAGTATGGATCGCACTCACACAGGCGTACTATCGCGCGTCTGTGTGAATACGTGTCGCGCGCTCCTGCACCGGCCGAAGTGGGACTACTTGTTCGTCTTTATACTTTGGTAAAACGCTGAATATTGGCCCATGTATGGAATCGCCTTGTATACACAGTAGTTGGAAGTTGGAATATAAAACTAGACAGTGAAATATACAATGTCACAACTGAACCAATTTTAGGCGACACATAGAAATATAAAGGCAAAATGAAGACAACACAACGTGTAACAAATGTTCCGAGCGAGCAGCGACATCTGTCGCATAAAGTTAGCGTTAGTGCACGTGGTGACACCATGTTGAAGTCTGTGTCTCTGTCTTACTAGAGCTTGTTATTGCGATGTGCATCCTTATCATTTATACTGTCTTATCGTTTCTTATCCTGCTAACTTTATAAATGTGAAGTTTTGTGAAGATGTTTGGATGTTTGGGGCGTTTGGATTTCCGTTACTAAATAACGGGGTAACAACTGGATGGATTGAGATGAATTTTGACATACAAGTAGACCAAGTCCTGGATTGAAACACAGGATACTTTATATCCCGATTGGAAGTTCCCTTGGGATAATAACGGGAATAACGCCGGCGACGACACGGGTAGATGCTAAAGCAAAAGCTAATAGAAAATAAAATGTCGTAGAATATTATGAAATCCAGATTTTCCACATCAAGAAATCCATTTGGTATATTGCTCGCAGAAAACAGCCGATCCGTTAATATCAGATGATATCCCGCCTTAATATCCTGTCGCGACGACTTCTTATTTAGTAAAAAGTCGAAGTAATTTTATTTGACTTCGACATTTTACTGTTTTTAGTCGAAGTAAATTTTTTGTAGATACTGATTTATGTATTTTCTTTGTGTATTTTGATATAACTAACATTATTTTTAACTGTATAAATGTTTGTTACTAACACTTTACGTTCTTAAAGCCTGAAATAAAGAATTTGAATTTACTGTAGTTTTTAAGAAGGTCATTAACGGAGAGATTCATAGAAGAAACAAAGTAACCGATATAGCTGGAAGATAGGCTAGTTTTCTAACAGAGAAAATCTCTTGTAAGTATATGAAGTGCCTAAACGCTCAGATAAAAAACCATTTCATAGAAAATATGAACAATTGACGTCACTGGTTCTTATGGCCAAATTGTCTCCTTATTTTTAACTATGTCATTTTAAAATCGTCAAAAAAATAAATGAATCTGGATTTACTTGGGATACGTCTTGGAAGCTGAATTGGATATTTAGGGTTAAATAATTTATTTTTACTAACAGGAAACTACCCTGTTCCAAAACCTAAGTGAAGGTAGGCCTCGCAGAAGTGGACTGATGACCTAACTAGTGGTGGGTGTAATGGCGGCGTTCTCACGAAGAGGCTGATGTCCAACAATGGACATCTGGTCGATGATGACAATGATGGTGAGTAAAAATCGTGAAGCTTGAAATCAATATAACTTTGACTATCTAAAATACTTTAAATTCTAGTGTTCTTGCTTTACATTCGTTTTGAAATAGTTTTCTCTGCATTCTGCGACGTCTGTCTTTGTGGGTATTTTCTTCCACAAAATGACTAACCAAATTTGGGCTAGTTTTTGCGTTTTGAGACTTATTTCAACCGAATAAGGTGCATATTTGAATAGAAATTTCTGTCTTCATCTATAGGAAAGCTTGTGAGTTATACTATTCTGTGAAATAAGTTGGTTCCCGTTTGCTGTTTCTTTGACTTTGACGAAAACATTCCGTTGTGGCGACTTAGAACTGCACACAACGTTTCAGAAAGGTTCTTGTTTGTTTGATGAATTTTATGTATGTAAAATTCATCAAACAAGGTAATGTACTTTTGCGCATTGCAAGTTGCAACTTTTGCACGGTTTAAGCGATTTAGTACAGTCAACTATCCTACACCTATTATACCCTATACTTAGGCATGCCTTATGGCATTAATGCTGATGAGGTGGCGGAGTACGTTCGTCAGAAGACCGGCTTCTCGCTGAGGGTGTTCCAGCTGCGTTCGCACCACTATGTGCACTTCAGCTCGTTTGTGGTGCGCGTGCCGCGGCCGCTGCAAGAAACCATCGCAAGTGCTGACTTCTGGCCGAAGGGTGTCGTGTTTCGACGGTTCCGGGGCAACCTGCCGAATCCTACACCGGAGACGACGATGCAACGGGGCCACGCCGTTTCGTCGCCTCAATAGATATTTTATTTTTACGTTTCATGACGCATTGGTTTTTTTACTGTAATGTCATGTTAACATGTATTAATAAATAAATAAAAATAAATAAATAATTAAGTCCGCCAAATTTTTTATAGCCTATCTAGCGTGGTGTTCCATTGTTGGGAATACCTATGGACAGAATGTAACTTATTATTATTTTCGTCTACTTAGTATACATAATATTAGGATATTAAGTGTTTAATAAAACTGATTTCACGGAGTTTAATTAACTATTATTGTTAAATAAGTTTCATTAACCTATGAATGTATGAACTTTTGTATGGGACTTCTAAAATGGCCTAAGCACATTACGAAGGTAATTGTAACTATGAGACTTATCTCCAACTTAAAATAAAAATATGAAGTTTTGTCCATTAAGCTAAATTATATTTAGGCTGTTGGGGCATATTTCTGTCGCTCCCGGGATTTATACGAGCTGTTAATTCTCTTAATTATCCGAATGTCACAGCTGAGATAACATTTTTGGGTTAATGTAAGCTAATTGCGAACAGAGAGATGACATGCTGGATTAGTAGAATGAAAATTATGCAACTTGGTACATAATATGAAAGACATTCGGATAAAAACATATAAATCGGTCCACCATAGGTATAAAGACATCTGCCCAAACATACGAAACGAGAGATTTCACTGCTTTCAGAATTGAACTTTGAAGATGAATTAACTTTGTTAATCTAAGTTATTTGAAGATATTTCAAAGAAAAGTATATCAGTTAAACGAAAAGAGTCGAACTTTACGTTTAAAGCTCCATCGTTAGAACCAGCCTGTATATTAGAAGAATCATCGAAAGAAGCACGCGCGCGGCAATTGTTTTTGCTTTCAGCTGCCCAGCTGAAAGCAAAAACAATTGCCGCGCGCGTTCTTTTCCCACGAAACAAGTCCTTCGGGAATCCAGTGATACCCACTAAACCTTCCCCAGTCTATTTTCGACCTTACACACATTGCACAAAGTCCAATTACCAGCTTGGCACGTTTAAATGGAACTTGGATAGTTTAATTTCATTCTAGGAGTTCATAAGTCCAAGTACTCGACGTTAATAGAGGTAGTACGTGATTATACGGGTAAGGCGAATCAACTTGTATTTTCCCGTGAAATTTCATTTAAGGTGATACGAGTTGGTTTTCTATTCAAGCCTAAAGAGGGTCATTATTTGCTTCCACGACAGCAATCGTGCTTGAAATGTTTTTTGATTTTATAGCTTAATGCATTTTATTTCCGCGAAATTAGTTGTAAAAATTCAAGTCGAGAGTGAATAGGCACTATCTAGGTAAGCATGCTCCATCATCGACTTCATCTTCACTTACCAACAGGTGAGATCAAAGTCAAATGCTTACCTATCGTGAATAAAATAAAATGAAAATTATGTGAGAACCCGCAAAAAGCCAAAAAAAATATACAATTTTAGCAGGCGCTGATCTGAAACGGCAGTTTGCACGTTAATTCTAGTTTATTGTGACTTCTCGTGTCAATTAGCGCAGACAAAATGTATCAAGATTTTTTAATGTAGCATTAACCACTGCCAACGAATTCTAAATATTTTATAAGAAGAGATTTTGTTTTAAATTATATGAAAAAAATCATGTTTGGGTGTAGCACATCGTTACTGTGGATTTCTCAATACAAGTTGGGACCACAATACCATGCATATGGGTTGTAAGGACTCAATGGTAGACGATACTACATACGTCACCCAGGATGACGTCACAAATTATGGGACTGGTTGAAAAATTGGATGACTTGAGCATAGTTTTGGTGGCGTACTTGGTAACGCGCCTGTGTTGGCCCGGATCCGAGGAAATGCAGGTTCGAATCCTGCACGAGACATAATTTTTAAATTTTTCTCTTTTAATAAAATATTTAAAATGTATCAAGCTATAAAATGATACATATTTCCATCTCGATTGATCTCGTGGAAGCAAATGATGACCCTCTTTGTGTTTGTAAGGAGGACGGACCGACTCGAATCCCCTTAAGCTAAGGAGGATAGGTTGGAAAACTCTTGGATTAGATTCTGTCTTCTGTTTCATTCTTGCCAATTTTATGAACGTGAGACAGTTTGTAAAATGGTGCTTTTCGGAAATGAAGTAAAGCATTTTTACGTGGATATTCCTAATGAAATGTTACATGCTATTTTAAATAACTTTTACGAAGACTTTTAGTCTTGTATTTCTTTACGTTTATTATCCCAAACTCCGTCGTTGACAAACAAGTTTGTAACATTTTTAAGTTGAAAAATTATAATTTTAGACTTAACCCAGTCTTAAAAGAACCCATAAAAGATTGAGGGAACTCAAATGTAGATTCAATGTTTGAAGGCGGTTTTTTTATGATAAGTAATCTGGAATTTGATTAAAAAACAGACCCACTTGCTTGCTGGATAGTTTGGGTTGAATTTTGTGGCTATAGAAATAATAAGTGCTTTGACAGGAAACAATTGTAACCGAAAGCAAGCGAGTGGCTAGAGTACTGCTGTCAGCCTAAAATCCGATTTTATACTATGGAAGCTCATTATAAAAAGTAGCCTTTTAAAGTATGTCATCAAAAGCAGGCGTTAGTAAGCATTAACAATTTCAAAGCAAATCCGTGAACGGCATCCCAAGAACCTTACACGAAAACTTAGCCCTTTGTTCTTTTATGCCACACCTGGCCATAAAGTGGCTTTTTCCGCACGCAATGCGTTCGGAAAAAGTCGCTTTCTGGCCAAGTGTAGACATAAAATGATGCTGTACACAACACGGGAGGTAATAAAGAAAGCCCTCGATCGCATATTTACGTCCCTCGCCTGCGGCTCGGGCCGCAAACATCTACGATCTCGGCCTTTATATTACCACCCTAGTTGTGTAATATACTATTATTAACCTTACGGGCCCCAGGGCCTCGGATGGGCACCTATCACTTATCAGCTTTCGCTGGCAGACGTGGGTCGACCGTCGGGAACGCATGTATCCAACTAATTTCTGCCCCAGGGAAATTGATTTAAAAAAAAAGATGGACTCTGACGTTTATTCACTTTGATAAATAACGGCAGTAATTGCTGTTATAAGGGTCATTATTTGAGCGTCACCCGTCTCACTTTTGTGGACTTTCCCTTAGATTTTAGTCTCATATCGAGCTATTTGGTACATATCCGGGACTACTAACAAATACCTTAAACTGACATTAAAATCTGCCGGAATCTCAACAATAATGTGTCTACGAAAGTGAGGCGGGTAAAACGCTCAAATAATGACCCATAAACATTATAAACTATCAGGAGTGCTATCGCGCGTCTGTGTGAATACGTGTCGCGCAAGGAAGACCGCCGAAGTGGGACTACTTCTTTCGTCTTTATACTTTTATGGAAATATATCTCTTCAGGCCTTACATAATTATTTTCAAAGGAATGACAAAAATGGGAAAAGGTTTCAAAGTTTCACAAAATAAAACTTAGCGCTTTGTATTCCTTTTTTGCAATCCCTTTTAAACCCTTTAGTATTCGCAGTTGTAAATAAAAAAAATCGCCTTGATGTCATTTCCAAGTTCATGTTTAATGATAATAATCCGTTTATGATATCAAAGAAAATGTAGCAAAATTCGCTGTTTTCATTATAAACAACATTGCCCTTAAAGCGTTTTCACAAAGTTAAAACAAAATCCAGGGCTAACAAACCTTTTTCTCCCTTTAATAACAAAATCCAGGTGCGCTAAACCTTTAGTTTTATCCGCTAAAATTACGCGCAGAGTTCATTACGGCTGGTCCGAGGATTTTAGGGCCAAGTTTATTCGCTCAGCGTTCGGTGCAGTCTCATAAAAATGCAAATACCGCGCGGGAGCGAGACGGACGTATTATGTTAATTATTGCGTTTTTTTCGCGTTTTTCACCATTTCGCGTGTTTCAGTAAGTTCTTATTTATTCCCTCAAACGTTTTATCTCCAGATCCAGGGATTTATGCCGTATGCATTTTTTAGAGTTTCAGCATAAATTCTGAGAATTTGAATATTGAAATGCGTTTTTGCTTATGTTTGCGCTTCGTTATTTAACGTGGTTTTAGAAAACGTACGGTCTCTTTATGTGTGTTTTACGTGGACCAAATTTTTCTATTAAGGCTGCATTATTTTTGTAATATCGTTAATAATAAATAATAATATGGCTAAATAGGCTACTTTCCTGACAGATCAAATCAGTTACTTTTTATAAAGTGTCAAAATGCTCAGATAGTATGAAGTTTGTATGGAATAAAAGTGAAATGACGTCATTTTACTCAAACATCAAATCATCTTTTTATGTATAGGTTTTGATCTTTTTACAATCGTTTATAACGCTAAATAGGTGATGTTCAGTTCATTTTTGCAAATTTCCGAAAGCTGATTTAATGGCTAGCGTGTAGTAATTTATATTGACTACAGGCAAATATCCTATTATTTCGTAGAATACGTTCGCTTGTGAAATTGTGTAAACTCAAGCATACGATGTTTAGTCCAGTAGCAGTTTGTATTTGCTATTTGCGTTTTTAGAAAACGAAATGAATTAAAATGTTTAACGTAAATTGCTTGGGCTGAAAAATAAAACAAAACCCGTTTTTATTTACGAACCTTTCCCATTGTTTCTAGTACATTGTAAATTCTTTATTTCGCGTCTAAAGAATGCAGTAAAAAATTGCCCTCTTCCTTATAATAAAACTTTAATATCCAGTACTTTAGTCCACTCTCACGAGAAACCATTACGTTGATGTCTAGGATTCAACTGTCTGTCTGTCATCTTCATTATTAGAGACTGGATTTGAAGTAGGTAGCGATCTCAATATTAATATGGATATGACTGGTATGATTTAATTTTTTTTGTTGTTGTCTACCATTCGTTTTTAGTATCTTGTTTATTTAAGGATCTCTGTAATTTTTTGTTGTTCAAGAGTATTGTATTGTGTATTGTAACCAGAAGCGCACCTGGAGAATTAATATGCGAGAGGCACTTTAACATTTATTTACGCGATACCCAACCATCATAGGCCCGAAGTAAACAAGATTGATCTGGAAGAAGCGATCCGTTTCAGTCTATTTGCGATTGCGACTGTGGCGAAGCCACTGTCGCCATTCGTCTTTATTAGACAATTGCTGGCTAGGTATCCCGAAATGTAAACCGCACAGAAATATATCGAGAATCGAGATAGGAGGAAACAGTTCGTCGATTTGTATGGGAATTCGGATGTCTATGTGTTCTACTCTACAGGTGGCATTTCTTAACCGGCTCTCGTGAGTTTTTATTAAAATAATTATCGACCCGTGAAATCTACATCAGCCTTATTAGAATTGTAACTGAAACGTTTTAAAGTCACACCACCATGAGTACCACGTAATCCATCCTATTCTGGCGCAGCTTTGTCTGTAGCGCGCCTCGTAAACTGGCGCCGTTATGGCTCCTGCGTGGAACGAAACGCACGGTGAGTCCTGGCTCACCTTAAGTCGTGTTCTCAATTTAGCAAAGCTCTAAAATGTGGCATGAAAACGACATCAAACGAACCTACTCAATAACAAATGAACGTGTTACTATAAAAAAATACTCAAATCGCTATAGGACTCCGTGTTGAATATTTGAAAAATTCCCTCGATTTCTCCAAGACCTCGTCATCAGATCCCGATTTGGGTGCAACAGGTACCCTTAGGTATAAGGAAATAGTTCGTCGAATAATATGGGAACCAAGCGTGTAACGTTTTTGCTTGGCGTTTGACGCCAAAAGTGTAATCTCGTGATGGAAAACTTAAATTTTCTATTTCGTTTGGTGGTATTTGAAAAATGAATTATACCATTAATATTGACGGAAACTGAAGTTGACGGCGTGCAAAGTATGTCACAGTAACTTCTTTTTAGCACGCGAGTAGACAGACGAATTGAGAACTGTCCTTCGTTTGAAAGTCGGTTAAAGGTGTAACTGGGACTCAAAAGTGCTAAGTAACCATAGTCACAAGAGAAATGTTTCAAAAAACATTTTTTGCTATAGGAACTCAGCAACTTGGAAGAAATTTATTCCAGGAATAAATAAATCAGTCAGATATGAAAAACATTCGCGACATGCTTCGTCAACTAACCTAATAATGCATGCAAACAAAAACTTTATCCGCGACAAACTCCAAAAAACTAACATGCGTTTGCGTAAGCAGGCGTGCAGCTGTGTTAGCCCGTCTGAGAGTAAGTTCCGAAATTGTGATACCACCGTATCAAAACTAGTCATCAAAATACGTGTGGAAGCCAAACGTCAAGTGTGTGACATGAAAATGGCCCCAGGGTGATTCTTCGAGTCTTATTCCTCTGTCAACAAATACATTGGCGATTTTCCTATAGATCCTGCCTCAGTAGCATATGCCAAGTTCTATACAATAACCAAAAAATGCCGTGCAGCTGAGGCGGGTCCTACAGGGAATTCGCCAATGAAATACGATCCTCGAAGAATGACTCCCCCAATGCGGACAAAGCCTAACCTCGGCCGCATGAAGCGAGTGGAACGCGCCTCGTTTTGTCTACCGGAACGGTTTTAACGTCTAATTGTAGAAGTTACCGAGTAGAACTTCCGCGGATGTTGGTTTAATACAAGGATTTAATGTTCCTGTGCATATGGCGAATTTTGAAATGAGATATCATTAGCTATCGAGAGGAGTGTCTTTTGTTTCGTATTGCCGCTGTGGCGCCTTATTAAATTGTGGTATTTTTATAGAATCATAAGTTTCAAGTGAATAGTAATCAGTAACCATGAAGTTTCTTTCATTAGGTCGTAACCTGCAGAATAGTCCTTGCTATCTCTCTGTACCTCTAGCATAACTGGGCGCAACTTCGCTTCTCGCGTGGCAGAGCATCACCTGTCACTGTCACACTATATTGAGTGGATAGAGATAGGTACCTAGTATTTGTCGCGCGACAAAGAATCGCGTGATGTGATGTGATTTTGTTACTGCAGTGGCAAACATTTTAAATATGATTCATTAAATCCTACTAATATGTAGGTACATGTGAAAGTTAGTGAAGATGTTTGGGTGTGCTAAGGAATAAATAGGCAATGAGTGTTTTGACTTTTGGTAGAATTATTAACCTACAATTGCCACTTAGGATAGATTAGGATTTGTGTTTTAGCCAATCGCTTGCTTCCTATTTTGATTTCAACTCTGTGGCTATAGAAGTGCTTTGACAGGTAACTGCTCTTCCCTGGAGAGTAGGTATATGGTTTCAGAATAAAAGAAAATGATCAAACATTACATAATGTACAGTAAGCTTTGTCGCGTCATAAATAAATGATCCGTCACGTTCTGGCAAATAGTGTGTGAGAGAGACATCCCTAGTTCAGACTATTATGCACTCTTGTGTTGACAGTTGCACACCACTTTCACCCATACTCATTTGGTGCAGATTATATTCTCATGTTACACAGGACTAAAGCCAGAATTGGCGCGTCATAAACACAAGGGGAATCTCCAAAATTTGGGCTATAGTTGAGTGCATTGGGCCATAGAAACCTGAGTTTACGGTACCTGAAAATGATCATTTAATCATTACAATAATGTATAATATGTAGATAGACCTAGCTAGGGGCTATGGTTAAGACCTAGCCTAGGCGCTAAGGCCAAAACCTAGACCTAATTTGAGGACAAGCCTAGAACTACCTACAACATCCTCCTGTCCTGAACCTGTCCTGACTCGCTCCGGAAGGAGGCGGTAGCGACTAACCCGGGACAAGCAGGGAAGTGGCCCCGTAAGGGCTTGTTTCGTTACCTAGGTACATTTTATTTCTTCTCAGCTCAGTTCTGCCGTGCTAGCGATAAATGCAGTAATTACAGTCTAGAAGTATATGAAATGTCATCCTTACTCCAGTCGAATACGGTTCACATTTCCTATACATCTAGACTGTAATTACTAGCACGGCAGAGTTTTAGTTCCCGCGACCTAGTCGGTTTATTGTTTGATTTCTTCATTATATTTTCAAAAGTTAATATTTGGTTTAATTAATCTCATCTCTTCTACCTATCTCTACCCTTACTCTACTCGATGTCGTTAAACGTCACAGTGACATCATATATTAAATTTAATATGTATAAGTTCGTCTTTGTGCACAATTATTGATCTTTGTATTGTTTCTGTATGATTTTATATATAATAAAGTGTTTGTGAGTGCTCTTCGACATCTTATAGGTACGCTATAAAAATGCACTTGCATGAACAAGGGTATTCCGTAAACACATCCTCTGTAAAGCGGCGTGTAAACACGTAGCTTTGTGTGGCGCTCGCTAGATGGCGCTTTATTCTTTGCTTTATTCATTAATTTCTACTTTGTAAGGCTCTGCTGCTTTGCACGATGCTATTAATATTTAGATTTTAATACAACGCGCGTCTCTTCCAGGTTCGCTTTGTCATCATGTTTAGATTATGTAATGAGGATTGGTTTGAACATTTTGTAGTAACAATCAAATATTTCATTATGTGGTTATGATTGTCGGTTGTTGTATGTTTCCTGAAGTTAATTATTTTGGTTTACGTGATTATTTTGTTTTCTTCTAAGTCGGTTTATATAATTGACTAAGAAAAACTCCTTTTAAGCAAACATGCTTTCGTATGTCTGTCTATCTGTCAGGATATCTAGTTATTTTCCTCTACGGGTCGCATTTTCTCGTATTTTTTGTGAGCAGTTTGGATAGGTAATTAATTATATAGATTTTTTGCAGGTTCAGTTTTTTTACGCAGGCGATAGCGAGACGAGTTAGACTCCTTTCTAAAGGAATGGCCAGAGACCGCACAAAACCGGAAAAATTAGAAGGAGTAGGGGGAGGCCTTTGCCCAGCAGTGGGACATAATGGGATTTTAATAATAAAATAATAATAATAGTTTTTTTTTAAATAGTCGAGCCATGGAGGTTTACTCCACTAGATATTATTAGAAAGTGTCCGCAACTTCGGCCGTGAATTGCCCGAGAGATGGCGTTGTTCATTTGCCCAAGGAATCGTCGTTCGCGCTATTAAATTTTTTCTTGATATCTTGACAATGATTTACAGAAGAGTTTACAATTTTATCAAATTAAAGATGATTGGAAAAACGCATTGAAATTCCAGCCAATTTTATTACAATACTAGCTGTCCTAGGTGGCTGGCAGAGGGTGGATGCGAGTGGCCGCGGATCGTGCTCGATGGCATGACATGGGAGAGGCCTATGTCCAGCAGTGGACTAATACGGGCTGATGATGATGATGATGACTAGCTGTCCCGGTGAACTTCGTCCCGCCTCATGAAAACGCAATTACCACGCCATCTCCCGGATCCAATTGTATTTTCAAACCATCCAGGGACCCACTCAAATATACACACGAAATTTCATCCTAATCGGCCTAGCCGTTTAGGAGCAGTTAGGTGACAAGCACACGTACAGAAAAAAAATATATACTGCAATATATTAACACTAGATGATAATTAAATGGAAGTTAACGAGTCAGAAGGATAAAGCTGCAAGTTTCGGACCACGGCCCCGCCGCATGCGGGTGTAACTTGCCTTTATTTAGTTAGGGTTAGTTAGGTGCAGCGACCCTTCTTTATTAACTCAGACGTGTGCGGTTAGAGATATATTATACATATAGAAATTAAATTACAGTACGATGAATACTTTTGAGGGCGTCAATTATACGCGTATCTAGATATCGACCATACGAGTATAGCGATCTATCATCTACGAGTATTGTTAAGGCCGCCACGGTTCCGAACGGCCTAAGACTTTTCATATGGCAACACCTGCTAGCTGTCAATTTGACATTCTGTCTTGATACTTTTTGGAGCGAATAGGTCGCTTCGCTTAGCCGCATGGTAGTCGATTGAGCATCTTGCCTAAGTGAAAGTTTATTTGAATTTGGATAATCGATTTGTTGGAGCCCTGTAATTTTAAGTGATAGAATCCCCCTTTTGTACTTGCTAATGCACGAAGTGTTGGAATCCTGACCCGCATCCAGCGAGTCCCTGTAACCCTAAACAGGTCACCCGACCACCCTGCAGGTGGCCGTCCCACGCTGCGCTTGCCAGTACGTGGTCTCCACTTGAGTACCTTTCTGCTCCAATGGCCATCGGGTCTTCGAGCTATGTGCCCTGCCCATTGCCACTTCAGTTTCCTTACACGGTTTGCTATGTCAGTGACCTTGGTTCGTCTACGAATCTCCTCATTTCTGATTCGATCTCGCAGAGCTTAGGTCATATGTACAAAGGCTTAAAGGCCGAAGTCCCTTCATATTTTATGGGACCTTCATAAAACATCAATCGTATTTTTATGGAGTCTATCAACTTTGAAATGCTTCAAATTAATGAAATGGAAGAATCCCTTTCGTCGGAAAAGAAATATATTTTTAATTAAACCGCTTCAACTCCTTTTATAATCGACTAGCATTTACCCGTGGCTTTGCCAATTCCTCCCAAGGAACTTCTAGCATAAAAAGTATCCTGTATATCAATTCAGGTCTTGGTGTACTTGTTTGCCAAATTTACTTAATTTATTATATTTTCCTTTTTTCTGACGGGTCAAATTATATTAAGAGTAGAGAAGAGATCGTAGTTGTGAATTACTACTAAAATTCTAAATACATATAATATCGGAGTAGCATTTTGTTACCTTACCAATAAAGCTAAAAGTCCTAATTTTCCGAGCGATGCTCGCCAAAGTTTGTGAACATAAATCAAGTCGAGTGTACTCGAAACCAGGACAGGCGGTACAGTGATCCGGATATTTAAAACAAGAGTTCGCTTCAATTTTGGGAGTCGACTGTTAAGTTTTAAAGCGTGTTTATGTGTAATCACCCTTGAGATTACTGTCGCCATTGCGTCTCATTACCCGACTACGGCGAAGCAAAAAGGAGTGTTATGATTTTAAAATATAGGGAATGTGCAGGAATCGACAAAAGAGACACAATGCGGATAGTAAAGGAAACTTATCAGGCCTGAAAAATGTCATACTGGTTATAAATGTCAATAATTAAAACAAAAAAATTGCTTGGCTAATCCGCGATATGATAACGTGTTAGTCAATTAGTGCTAGTCGGTTATAATTACTTGCGTATTTTTTCATGCATTTACATGCAAAATAAAATAAATAAAAGGCACATAAATATTAAAAACCACTACAAAAAAAAAACACAAAACTCGACACGTGTATTTATTTCATTACTTTAAATATCCAAGCAATTTATTTAATTTACTATGTAACTAATAAGGATTTGAAAAACCATAATTATACGACAAACCATTTCAACCAAATCGTCACGGCGTAAGACCTGAATTTCAAAATAAATGGCTTTAAAAATCACATAAATTGCGAGGCAGCTTTGAAAACGTCAGAAAAATATAATTTACCGCCCTCGGGCATTGTTCGTGACGTCATCGCTGTCAAGGTTCGTCGGACGCGTAGCTGGAGGCTCGCGGATTAAAAAAAAATATTCCCGATATTTGCCGATCTTTTTTTATGTTTCAACCCTTTTATAAAAGGCCGTGTGACGACAGGTCTTGTAAGTTTTTATTGTTTTTCAGCGGTGCTATTTCACGTTGGCCACTGTTGGGCTATTCTTCACAAATAAGTCTGTGACTCATTCATCTGTCTCCATACATTTAGTATGAAAAAGGGTCAGATGAATGAGGTGACCGCAGACATATTTCTGAAGAATAGCCCTGTTACGGTTTTGTAATAAGTTACTGAAATATGCACGGTGATCCTGTTATGATTTAGTACAACTAAATAATAATTTAAGCGCTAGGACATTGTATAGGTATCTCGCGCTTTTTTATTTATTTATTTAAAACAAACTTATAGTTAAATACAATATTAAGTAGTGAGCGAAAACCGCACGCGTTTAATCTGTCACTAACATAACAACCAACACTAACACTTTCTAGTTTTTAGTCTAACATAGATGTGTAAGTATGTACTAACATTTGTATGGATCCAGTTGTCCGAATTAAACGTTTTTTTTATAACATTATGATACGGCAGTGTTTGCACGAGCTGGCCGCCACCGGTGGCAGCACGGCGACTGCGGGAACGAAAATGTTCCAATGCACTGCATGGTCTCATCGCCGGCGAGTAGGTACGCGAGTAAAGTTGGGCGAGTAGCATTACATTGCGGATCTGGAAAGGTCGATTGATCACACTGTGCCTGGTCAGCCCGCAATGAACTGTTTCTCGCCCAACTTTACTCGCTTACTCGCCGGGGCGGTGGGACCATGCCTTAAGCGCCGGAATGTGACTACTTTCATTTACTTATATTTTACTGGGAACTCCTATTTACGTTTCAAACTCATTGTAATTGGCAAATCGAGTTATTTGAAACTGGCACAATATCTCAAACGAAACAGACTTTAGATCGAAAAAATATTCATCACGGAAATTGAAAACGAAATCTTTCGTATTTTGCAGAGCCGTTGAACTCGAGAAGAAAATTACAATACTTTTTATGAGATCTCGTGATCTAGAATTTTTATTTTCACTGAAATAAATCTTATTTACTGAGGAACGTGGTTATTCTATAAAAGTAATTGAATTATGGAACCAGTTACTTATAAAGTTGTATGTTATAATATGAATGAATAACTTCCCCGTCTGTGAATAAGGACGATTTTTCATTGTTCACCTATTTTCTAGCTAACTAAGTAAGTGGTACTTTTTTATTGCGGACAACATGATTTTTTTTATAGCCTATTTAGATCCCACTGCTGGGCCTACCCTCATCTCTGCCACTACCTACCTATTCAGTCACAGAAATATGTGGCGTTCCGCGGGTAAAGGTACCTTATGGATATTGTCGCTTGCGTCGTATCCGACTCCGTTACTATAGGACGTCAAGATAGAAGGACGCAAGCGACAATATCCATGAGGTACCTTTACCTGCGGAATATCACATATATCGAGATAGAAGTAAACAGTGCATGTACAGTTCGATTCACAACAGCTGGCACGAATAGATTGAATGAGTCAATGATAATGTCTATGTGTGCATCACCAAATGATTTAATAGGTTCAATAAGCGAGAAACGTGTTTTTACCCGACTGCGGCGAAGCCCAAAGGAGGGTTATGTGTTTGACCTGTATGTATGTATGTCCGTTCCTGTGTCCGCTCGTAACTACTCAACGGCAAATCCCATTTTGATAAATGATACATCATTAGATTCGTCTTGATGGTGCGAGTGTCACTGGGTATGAAGTTCGTTAAAATAAACAAAATGGCGGATTTTATGCAGTTTCAAAGTGCACCGCGGTCGGGTTTTTTTTACTAAAAATGTGGTTATTATTAGACAATCTTGTCTCATAACTTCGTAATGGAGTCTGTGCATTTTATGAACAAAAAAATCCTACCTATATAATTGCAACCTTGTTTGCACACTGACGCCTTCTGACGCCGTGAACCGCGGAAATTGCAGCGAAACATCTAAATTTCCTATGATTTTTGCATATTTTTGCCATTATATCGCAGATTGCGGCGTCAGTGTAAAAACAGTGTACTTATCTATTAAATAAAAACTCCGTGACAGCACGGTATACGGTAGTTTTAGTTCCGATAAAAGGTACATCGGGAGCGCGCATGTGTGCGCGCCGTGTACGGACGCACCACAGGCAAGCATCGCCGCGTGCTTAGTCAGGGCTGAGCAATAGTCGCGAGCGGTCGAACGTTCAAAATGTCTGCGGACGAAGCAAAGTATAGAAGATGTATATACTGCAGTGTGTTCGGATGTTTGAAGAATAATGCGCAAAATCCAGAATTGTCATATTTCTGCATTCCTAAGGATCCCGAAAGGTGTGTATTTTATTAGTACCTATATAAATGTTATATTTTAAGTCGTTTATAGAATATTTGATAGTTTTGTAATCAAACTATACCAATTAAATAGAGTAGATAATTATTTTGTTTGACAGTGATGAGTAAAATTAACAGACTTTTTAAACGTGTACTAATTAAATAGTAGTTGATTCTATTGATACATAAAATGCCTTAAACACGAGAGTGGTTTTATGAAACGAGCCGAAATATCGTTGCGTTACTTACATGTACACATACCAATACTAATTTATTTAAACTATTATACTTAATAACATTAACATCAGACGTGTGCGATCAGATACTTTCATATTGAAATAAGTAACTTTTACTAGGTTGACCTCGAACGATTGTTCGTTCGATCGAGGTCAACCTAATAAAAGTTACGTTCGTAGTAAGTAGGTATTTTACAGAACCGACGAGCGGCAGCTCTGGTGTCGCGCGCTCCTAAACGGCGAAGACGAACTACTTGGTTGTCTTTATACTTTGGTGATAGTAAAATATTCACCGAACATACCGAACATTTACATATATGTAGCGAACCGTCAAATTTACCTTCCTGTGATATCTTTGCTGTTGCGTGCAGATTGTGTATTTTTCTTGAAGGCCGAAGAAGCGAAGTATCAAGACTAATTTATCCTCTGGTTCGAGATGTTGGTGTTCCCATATGTATTTTTTTTTAAATAAAACCATTTCTCTGCAAAGTTAGCTTAGGCGCACTATATCCAATTTTGTTTCAATCCAAAGTAAATAGTGCGTGTTCTCAGCCAAATCTCAGAAGATTTGCTCCAAGGAAAAACTAACAACGAAATTAAAAAAATATCTTCGGATACGAAGTAACGAAACCAATCTCAATATTTGTTTCAGAAAGTGCTCTCTAAAACTGAAAGCACTGAATTAAAATGACGATCAAGTCTGTAGCGACTCTTGGGTGGAGAGGGTTCCGTGGTTTCATAGTTAAATTGTATCTTTTTATCTTATTAAATCATTAATTGCATTAATCCAATAATTAGGTATATGTGTATATAATATTTGTAATTGTAATATTACCTAACGTTGCCCAATGTCCATAGGCCTCAGAAGTCACTTACCGTCCTGGTGACTTGTGTGCTTGTTTGCCTTTCCCATGAGACATAAAAAAAATACATATTTGTTATTTATGTAAGTCCTACTGTCAAAGTCAATAGTATTTTATGCAACAGTTGTATAAGTGGGTTCAAAAAATGCGAATTGCGTGAGTTGCGATACGAGCCGCGAACGCGGCGAGTATCGCAAATAGAGACGCAATGAGCGTTTTTTGACTTAATTATACAACGTTGCATACAATACTTTTTCTACGACGAGGTTTTAAATTATAAAATACAAAATTAATCATAACTTGGAAACAAGGCAAATATGACGTTTGACTGACAGTACCTACCTTTGTGTCTATGGTAAACTTTTTTTTTAAATTTAAAATATACTTAAATTAAAAATACTTTTTTTATGTTGGCATCAATGAATTTAGTTCGGAAAGTTTTGTTTTTCTTAAAAACCGCAGGAATTTAATTGTTTGTTAAGTTGGTAGTTGTGCATTTTTACCGTAAAGTTAAAATTGAGCGCTTAATCCTTGACCTAAGTTTAACCTAGATTTAGAAGTCTGTGGCTGCTAGCAATAACGTAAAGTGACTATAACGACACTAGTGCTGTTATGGGGAATAGAGTATAGACTTCTCTGAACTCATATTATGTATGTTCTTATATTAGTGTTCGTGACCAAGTAAAAGACAGATAACAGTATAGGAGTAGAAAAAGTACTTTATTCTTCAATTTAGGCATATTACAATGCGCTTATGAATGTCAAGATTCACCACCGGTTCCAGTGTAAAAACCTCTGCCCCGAGAAGGATCGGCTAAGAAACTCGGCGAGGTATAGTTTTACTGTTTAAGAAATAACCTTTAAATATATATAAAAATGCTTATTATTGCTAATGCGTAACGCAGCACTTATTGAATTTAGGCACAATGATTTTTTTGGCATTTATAAATTTTAGCACATTTTCTTGCTTTTTGGTTCTTAATATAATATCGGTAATATTGATGTTACCATTATTTCTTAATATAGTTCAGTAGGCTTATGATGCTACGATTTGTCGCGCGATTAATACCACATTATTTGTCAGAACGTGACGAATGCTTTATCATTTATTTATCGCGCGACGAAGCGTAGAATCATGATGATATGCTTACTGCGGGTTTCAACGAATAGATTTCATATTCTCATTAGACATTGAGCGGCATAAGATTATACAGCTAAATGATGATATCAGTTAACCTTTTCCACGCCAACGACATATATATATTGGCACCGCAGGTTGGACGCCAACGACGCATATATTGGTCACAGACCGCAGAGCGATATAAACCTTCATGCACCAGCATAAAGTTCAATTTCGGTTTTGACACTGTTATGTCATGGCGTCTGATTTGCGACTTTTAGGGCCGATACAGACGGACTGCAACCCAACTGCAACTCCCTACGATTTGTATGGGAACTGCATCACAACTGCGCAGTCGGCGTGCAGTTGTGATGCAGTTCCCATACAAATCGTAGGGAGTTGCAGTTGGGTTGCAGTCCGTCTGTATCGGCCCTTATGTTTTACGTAGCGGCGAAAAGGTAGATAATATAAGTCGTCACCGCAACCGCTATTTAAGCTTTTTTTTTTATATTTTTAGTGTTGTTTTTATCACTATTGTTAGTTTTGTAATTTTTTAAAGGTTTTCACCGAGGAGGCCACGGAACCCTACAAATGTAAACAGAAGGCGCTACAAGGGCCGTCTGCGCTCATAAAAAATAACATTTTACTCGACACAATAAAAAGGCTAGGCAAGAATAATTTTATTAGAACGTCACGTTCGTCCCGAATGTTATCTTATCTTACGTTTCGAGAAACGTCGTGCTCATTATTTGTGTGATGTATCTTTTAATAAAATGTGTAAGTACAGTAAGTTGTAAAAAATTGTGTCACGGCGGTAATAAAAAGAGAAACTTGAGGGATTGTAGAAAAGGGAAACACATGTAAAATGGTAAAGTGATTCTTGGTGTTTTTGGTTTATTTTACCCGTTCCATAGGCAAAGGGTGCTAACGCCACATAATAAGTAGCAGTACTAGGTACAGAAGCCTCTCTCTCTCTAACAAAACTGACGATTGAGTCCGACCACCCGACGGAACGCATCCCATCCGATCGTCTCCTTCTATCGTATAACGCGTGCTCTTTCTGGTCGCTAGCTCAGCCCCTCGGAAGGGGAAACTTTGGTAGGATACTCGTAGCTTGGCAACATCGTTGGTGACACTCACATGTGTGCTTTTTGTTATGTGCAGCCGTAACTACTTACACAAGTTACCGCCAACACGAACGGCGACCGACAGAGGCAGTCTCCGCAGGCAGCCGTTCGTGTTGGCGGTAACTTGTGTAAGTAGTTACGGCTGCACATAACAAAAAGCACACAACAGAGTGTCACCAACGAAGTTGCCAAACTATAGTAGCCGCGCGTGGTGCAAGTCCGACTCGCTCTTGACCAGAATTTTCCCATGGCCCATCAGGCCTGTTTGAAGTCGATTAGTGAGTCTCAATTTTGTAGTTATTGTTTTTTTTGAAGCGAAAATTGAAAAATTAAATGCCTGGGGCGGGACTCGAACCCCGCTCCAACGTTAACCTGGAATTTTCAATTTCGGCTCAATAAAAACATTTAGGTTTCGTTAGCAAACGCATCAGGTTTTAAAATTTCATTTTTATGCCACACCTGGCCATAAAGTGCCTTTAACCGCACGCTACGCGTACGGAAAAAGCCGCTTTCTGGCCAAGTGTCGACATTACAACAAGGCTGTCCACTATCTGCTCCCAGCGGATACTAAACTACTTCGGACATGTTGCTCGCAGGAACCCAGACAACTTGGAGAAGCTGATGGTAGTTGGGCAGGTAGACGGAAAAAGACCACGCGGTCGATCACCTACCCGTTGGTCAGATCTAATCAAGAAGCTCACTGGCCTGCCAATACCTAAAGCCATGAAGACCGCTGAGGACAGAGACGCTTGGAAAAGCTTGGTGCAGCAAATTTCAAACTAGACACGACCTTCAGCAATGAAGACGACGACTAAATCAATCAATAAAGAAAACCCTCGATCGCATGTAGCTCGGGCCGCAAATGTCTGCGATCTCGGCCTTTCTTTGTTTTATCACCCTAGTTGTGTAATGAACTATTGTACCGCGAGGTTTTCTGAATGGGCATACAATCAGTGTCTCAAGTAAGAAAGGCAATAAGTCAGATGTTAGTTTGGAAACAAAACAAACACAAACAAAGCACTGTGTAAGACAGCTTCAGTACGGAGCGCACTCACCGACACGCGATCGTGCGTCTGTGTGAATACGTGTCGCGCTCCTTGGACTACTTGTTCGTTTTATACTTTGGTGAGGTTCCATAGAAATTTTCTACCGCGCACTATCCGAATGTGGAATGAGCTCCCCTGCCGCAGTTTTCCCAGGAGGCTACAGTATGGAGTTCTTCAAGAGGGGAATTAATGAATTTTAAAGGGTTACCAACACGCACGTAATGCCCTTGGCGTTGCAAGCGCCCATAAGCAACGGTGACTGCTTACCATCACGCAGGCCGTACGCTTGTTTGCCACCCTACTAGTAGTTTAAAAAAAAGATCTTACTATGAGAGTCTTACTATGAGATTTGAGCCCTTTTGCATTTAGTTTATAAATAATAAATATTATGGGACAATCTTACACAAATCGAACTGGTCCCATAGTAAACTCAATAAGGCTTGTGTTATGGATACTAGACGACGATATATTTAATAGATACAAATACTTAAATACATAGAAAACATCCATGACTCAGGAACAAATATTCGTGCTCATCACACAAATAAATGGCCTTACCGGGATTCGAACCCAGGACCTCCTGCTTCGTAGGTTCGCTTTAGCTTAGTTGGTAGTGACCCTGGTCACTACCAACTAAGCTAAAGCGGTCGTCAAGTTATATATGACTTAATCCCCTGAATTTAACGCACTGAAATGTAGAAAGCAATACACCTACTGTTTTATTTAACGCTTACAATATGAAGGCAATATTTCCCGGGCACTTTTTATAACTGCCATTACTTGTAGGGATCGTGCAATAACCACGTGCGCCAGACAGGTGTAAGGTTTTTAATAAAAACGAGCGATTTTATGACTTAACTTCGTTGCCAATCTCGCTTAGTTGACCGAGCGAACACGGAGCGCGAGCGAAGCTTTTCTGTTTCGCCTTGGACCAAAATACTTCCGTATTCCGGCCGTTCTCGTTTACAGGTCGTATTTCTCAATTAATTCTTGTGAATCTTTTTGAGCACATTCAATAATTATTTTTTTTGTCGATTCAATTACTTATGGAAAATTTTAGTTCTTAGAATTTCTTCTCTAGTGGTCTCAAGGTTGAAATGATGTCGTTATTTATTGACGGACGGACGGACGGACGGACAAAACTTGCTACCTCGCACAGCTTCAGTGGAAACGCAGCCTAAGTAAAATACACTCGCGGTCAAAAATTTCGGGTCAGTGAAATATCGTATTTCCTAAAATACTCCATGGTTGTGAAATTATTGAATCCCGTTTTGATCTTTGGATAATTTTAGATATTATCAAGCAAAAATAACACTGAAAATAATAACAATTTCAGGTTTAGATCGAACTCGTACAAACTCATGAAAAATAAAGGCGTTAACGCAGTGAAATATCGTAAAAATCACCATTTTTGGATTATAAATAATATTTTTATGATGGGTTATCGGATATTAAGTCAGCCAGGTATTATGAAGAATAGTATATTATGTAAATCATACAAGTGTCAAATATTGAAAAACACTGATTTCTATTATTTAAATTACGGTGACCAGACATTTTTGACCGCCAGTGTATTAAGCGAGCGCACCCACAAGCAAAAGCTATTATTGCAAAGGATAGTAAATAGTCTTTCTTCTAATCCATAGCTTTTAGTCTATAAAATCCATTCCTCTGCCCACTAAACAGCTTAACTATATATAAAAATAAAATCACTTACGTCCTTCAAAAATCAGAGATCAACTTTGACCATAAACCAGAGCGGCTAAGCACAAGTGATCAACCACGTGTCCAAGTTTAATTGCTTCCAGTAGCTGGAGGCGAGCCAGCTCGCCCGCCCACTCGACTAGCCACTTGACCTTAATGCGATTAGAGGATTGCACTTATTGAGAAATCCGTGGTCATTTGTTATTGTTGTCCTGGGAATTAATGGGAATACTAGCTTCGAGCTCAAAACCGAATCCTCCTATCGGCTTCCTTTTCGGACTTGTCTAACAAAATTGACGTTCGGGTTCGACCACCGGATGGAACGCACTGGATCCGAGTGTATCTCTCTATCGCAGGGGTTTCCAATCTTTTTCAACCCGTGGCGCACTTACCTACAAGTTTAGTACTTCGTCACGGCGCCTTACCCTAGTTAGCTCAAAATAGGTATATATTTATTTAATCTTTATTGCACAATACAAATAGTACAATTTGCGGACTTGTACTTGGACTGCCTTAAGGCATTCTCTACCAGTCAACCAATGGGCTAAACAGAGACATTGTTTTGGTGCAGGGCCTTTAACGTAAATTGGAAAACTTAAGATATGTTTACAATTATACCTACAATATACATACATACAGTATATACTTACACAAATACAATATTAGGTATTGTTGCTTTATGGGCTATACGTTTTCTTGATATCTTTTATATTTACAGGATAATCGCCTTTAAACGCTTAACGATTACAACCTGTATATTTAAGTTCTTCACAATCAGCAACATACTGTTGTTACTAGCTCACCGGTCAAATGATATTAACACGAGGTTGACGATGAAATTCTGAACTCTACCGTACCGAGAATATTTAAAAACCGCTCACCTCTTTCCAACTATTTTTCGGACCCTACTTCCCAACGTGAGTGTAATAAATCCTGTACGTCAATCCGGAGCTCTGACGTGCTTACGATATCAGCAGTAACTCATTTCTAAGAGTCTAGGAAAGTCCACCTTATTTCATTGCAATAAGGATAACATTTCCTAGACTCCTAGAAAGGAGTTACTGCTGATGTCGTAAGCATGGTAGAGCTATCGCTCGTACGGCCAGCAACAAAAGGCGATTCATTAGGATTCCGTAGTCGCACCGGCTATACGGTCCATACGCACCCGAGGGTTCCTCATTGAAATTCTGCTGAGCCTCGTTTACTATACTAGTAACGAGTAAGTACAGTAGGCGTGCGCGTTTAATGTAGTTGGGTCGATAACTTTTTCTTGTACTTCGTTGCCATGGTTACGTCCCCTGGACAACTCTTTATAAACATGATCTTCTATAAGTTTTCTAGATTTAAAATTCATCATACGTACATTTTTGTCGTAGCTATAAGCCCATTCCTTTATGGACTATCATCTCCTATGCACGTTAATAGCACTATAACAGTTTCTTTAATAAACTCTGACACTGATGTCTCTGCAAGTATGTAGATCAAATCCTGGATCGAAAATACGTTATATCCCGGTAAAGAGTTCCTTTACGCCAGCTAGGCCACAGCTCCGTCTTCTAACTGGAGCTATCACTGGACATGCCCTACTAAACAAACACTTGTTCACTCTAGGTGTTACTGACAGCCCTCTGTGCAGAGCCTGCATGGAGGAGGAGGAAACAGCCGCCCACGTCATTCTCGAATGCCCGGGGGTGGCCAAGTACCGGGCACACTACCTCGGAACACCGAGGTCACTCCCAGAAGTCGTCGGCAACGTCAAGGGTCTGCTAGGCTTTCTGGTAGAGTTGGGTTGGCAAGAGTAGTGCCATCAACCCATCACGCAAAATAGGCGCATGTTTGTCGTCGAGTTGCGGAAAACAAGCCCGCGTAAACCTATACCTATACCTAAGAGTTCCTTTGTGATAGTAACGGGAATAACGCAGGCGAAGCCGTAGGTAAACGCTAGTTTCAAATTAATTTGTTTCTTTCCTACATAAGCAAATATAAAAGTGCAGATATAGCTTGGCAACTTCGTTGATGAAACTCACCTGCGTGCTTTTTGCTCTGTGTAGACGTAACTACTTACACAAGTTACCGCCAGCACGAACGGTGACCAACGGAGACTGTCTCCGGAGGCCCCCGTTCGTGTTGGCGGTAACTTGTGTAAGTAGTTACGGCTGCACATAACAAAAAGCACACAGGTGAGTGTCACCAACGAACTTTCCAAGCTATACTTTAGACCACATTTACACTAGTACAACTACCGGTATATGCTAATATTATTTGATATTCCAATAGTTGTTGAGTGGACTAACGGTTAGGCTATTGATACGCACCACGGACGAGTTCTTAGTATAACAGACGGACATGCATTTGGAATTAGTTTTCTGTTTATTTGCATTCGAGAAAGTTCAGAAAGCTAGGTATGATTGAATGAGCATTGTGTGTTTAGTTTAGAATTATAATATTTCCTTATATCTAGTGGCTATTCAGTTTGCTTTTAGTTTAAATTGAAATGCGGTTTTTAAAATGATATTTTACACTGCTTTTTGTTTTCAGAACGAGTGGTTAGTGGTTACATTAAATAAAACTATAAAATGATAGATCCACAGAAGATGAAAGTAATTACATAGCGGATATAAAACTGTAAAAGGTAGGTAATTAAAATAAATAATTAATTTGTATTACTTTATTCATCAAGAAGTTATAAACTTAACGTTAGGTACTCAAATATAAGCAAGTTGTCAAGCGAACAACTTGCTCAAGTACTTGAATATCAGTAAATTGGCCCTAAATCAGTTCACGAGTCCAAAGAAGTTTGAAAAATACATGTGCATTACACACAGACTACCTCCACTAGACGGAGCATGTTTGGCGGCGCGCGCTCACATCAGATATGGTCAATCGTATAGCATTACGACATTACGCGACCAGCCGCTCTTTCAGTTGCGACCATGTTTCTGACTTGTGTGTGCACCAAACGTGAAATAAATATTTCTATTCAATCCGACGACAATCTCAAAAAATAAAATGATAAAAAAGATGTGAAACACGCGTTGTACTAGTAATATCTATATATCTACCGATATTTAATCGCACATATGCGTGGTGAGCTCGTGTCGTATGGCATGCTCCGTCTAGTGGAGGTGGTCTGTGGCATTACATTACACGCGTTTGTAATTTTAGATGATTTCATACGATTCCATAGCTTTACACGCTCCAAATAGGTACTGTGGTACACTTTATATACCGAAAAAACCTGAGTCCAATGGTATACTTTTGATACCACACGACACTTATTTCTAAATTTTTCATTACATGCTAAATTGTACAGTCACCTGCAGAGAAAGGAAAGCCCCTGTCAAAGTATTAAGACAAATAAGTACTCCAACTTCAGCCGTTTAGGAGCGCGCGACACGTATTTACACAGACGCACGATTGCGCTGTCAGTGCGATCAATACTGGAGCATTCTTGCGCATTATTAAATCTTTGCTAGTAGTGTGTTCGTACACGGCGCGCACACATTCAATTTGTAGAAGGAAAATATACTGTGCACCTGTCATACATTACGTAGTAACCAGTGGCGTGCCGTCCAAAGAACTCGATTCCTACCGGCTTGCCTATTATGAGGCATTTGAGCACCTTATTCTACAGCTCTTAAGGAAAATGTACGCCAAATATACACCGGCTTGACCAAAGATATCTTTTACGCCACGCCACTGATGGTAAGTTACTTTTCTCTGCATTTGACAGTACATTTAGAGCAATTCTTGGCATCGAACGATTCTTGCTTTTAGTCTACAGAGAAACGTATCTAGAATCCTAATTAACCCTATCGTACCCTATTGTAACCCTAACCCTTACTTGATACATTACAAATTGGAATAAAAGGAATGTTTCGGTCGGTTAGGCACGAATAAATTATACCGAAACCGTTTATTCGCAAAAACTAACCGAAAGGGGAATTGAATCCGGGATCGTACGTGGGTTATGGTAATGCAGTCGTGAAGGAAATGTTTGATAAGTTGTTAGCCAAGTTTAAGTCAAATATTACATCCTCCAAAAAAATGTGTACATAATGTAATGGGCCTACAAAATGATTGATATTATATGCAGTCTAACATACAGCCCAACGCCGACCATCCATGAAACAAATTTGCATTTAAGGGCATTTCTCCAGAAATATGTCTGCGACTCATTCATCTGTCTCCATACATTATAAAAAGGGCCAGATGAATGAGGTGACCGCAGACATATTTCTGGAGAAATGCCCTTAAGAACAGGTGAAAATAAACATAATCCGCTAGGGTTGCTACCCCATGTCCTGTACGTCTAGCATAACTGGCCGCGACTTCGTTTCTCGCGCGACAGAGCATCACCTGTCACTGTCACACTATATCGAGTGGAAAGAGATAGGTAGCATTTGTCGCGCGACGAAGAGTCGCGTGTCACAGTTGGGCTAGAGGTACTGGCAAGGTTTTATTTAATTAATAATTATTCTCTTCAACATATTCGTTACTAAATTATACGCACGCGCTAACAGTCACAAACCTGCAAACATGGTATTTTCTTCCTAACATCGCACGTATGTGTTACGCGCCGTGAACGAACGCACTACAACCAAAGTTTTACGAATGCGTAAGAATGCTCCAGTACGGATCGCACTGTCTGCGTCTCGACCTGGGCGTACGTACCATGCGATCCTAAACGGTCGAAGTTTGACTACTTGCCTCACTTATACTTCGATCTGAGTAGATAGGACTCACAAACCACGTATTTAGAGATGTGCCTTAGAGATATTCCCCACTTGTATGGGGAATATTCCCGCGGTGGGAATATTCCCCATACAAACGGGGAATATTCCCGGGAACGGCACATCTCTACACGTATTAAAGTAGACCCAACAAATGCTTCTAACTTCGCGCGCCATGACTTTTGCGCTTTGCGCAAATTACCTCATAGTTGCACTCGGGCCGTTCAAACTGTCAAGCGCAAAAATCTGACACGCAACGTTCTCATACAAATCGAGGATTTTTTTCCTTCTATCTCGATATATGACGACCGATTTAGCTTAGTTGGTAGTGACCCTGCCTACGAAGCAGAAGGTCCTGGGTTCGAATCCCGGTAAGGGCATTTATTTGTGTGATGAGCACGAATATTTCCTGAGTCATGGATGTTTTCTATGTATTTAAGTATTTGTATCTATTAAATATATCGTCGTCTAGTATCCATAACACAAGCCTTATTGAGCTTACTATGGGGCTAGTTCGATTTGTGTAAGATTGTCCCCTAATATTTATTTATTTATTTATATTTCTGTGATAGGACTAGTCTGTGGAAAAAAACATGGTTTTCTGAACGAACCTGTAATACTGAGATTAAAACAGTTCAGCCGTAATTAAAAAAGGCCTGAACTGGGCTCCACTACGAAGACTTCGGACTTTTGCGCCGTAAGAGTTTATAGCAAGTTGCGCTTAGCAAGCCTGATTAAGTTTAGAGAGTACGCGGCGTGGGGCCACGAAATTAGCGAGTAGCGGGTGAAAATTCTTAATCAGTGAACAATGGAATTGTAAAACCACATAGAGTTTTTAATAGTGAAAGAAAAAAAAGTTTCTCTAAGGAGACGTTTTTAAAGTGTTATGTAGACTAAACGTAGGTAAAGCGTGCGATGTTCATAAAAAAAGTAATTGATTTGATTGCGACATTGCTGCTTTTAAAAACATGTGAATTAAGTACATTAAATTAGGGTGTGTGTTTCCGGTATCATGCGACCTGGATATTTTCAAAGCCAGAGTGAATAGGCATCTTCTAGGTAAGCTCCATCATAGACCTTGTCGCCACTATCCACCAGGTGAGACCAAGATCAAAATTCAATCCCATTATTAAAAAAAAAATCTGTAAGTAGGCCCTCAACTATCTTGTACATGTCTGATTTTATCTTCTTTTCTTTTGACGCTTCGTGTATTGACCGCCGGTGAGAAGAAGCGCCGGGAGAAACTCAGTTCTCTTTTCAAAAATACTAAATATAACAACAATTATGACATTGTTACATGTGATTTCATTAATACGTTACATTAAACTTAAAACTACATTTTTAGAGATGTAAAGGGTCTCTAGGCGTCTAAACTATAATTAATAACCACATTTTTACTAAAAAAAACCCGACCGCGGTGCACTTTGAAACTGCATAAAATCCGCCATTTTGTTTATTTTAACGAACTTCATACCCAGTGACACTCGCACCATCAAGACGAATCTAATGATGTATCATTTATCAAAATCGGATGTGCCGTTGAGTAGTTACGAGCGGACACAGGAACGGACATACATACATATAGGTCAAACACATAACCCTCCTTTGGGCTTCGCCGCAGTCGGGTAAAAATATAATTCAATAAGTCTCTGGTGGAGTAAAATAATCGCTGTTTTCCTGGTCCGTTGCTTAGCCCGGGCAGCAAGGGTCAAGATAATAATAAATTTGCAGCGGCCGCATTGCTTTGCCATTATTTCGCCTAACTTCACACTTTATGCGTTTTATTACCGCGGTTAACCTACCTTTTTAATTTTAAAGTACCCGCGTTACTAACAAAAAATACCCTTTGTTTCGGGGCGAAGGAATTTAAATAGAGAATTTATATGGAGCACAGCTTATTATGATATTAACCGACCTCAAAACGGAGAACGTTCTCGATTCGATTGCTTTTTTCATTTCGGTAGAAGAACTAAGGCAAAGTATAAAGACGAACAAGTAGTCCAACTACGGCCGTTTAGGAGCGCGCGACACGTATTCACACAGACGCTCGATAGCACGTCTGTATGAGTGCGATCCATACTGGAGCATTCTTATGCATTCTTATTTCTTTGCATGTAGTGCGTTCGTACGCGGCGCGCACACATTCAAGCGCGCGATGTACCTTTTGTAGAAAGAAAAATTACTGCTATTACCTATACTGTGACTAAGGTGCCTAGCATGACTAGATTTAAAGTAATAGACTGGACATTATAGAGAGTCTGGCTGCCTCTGCAGAAGTATTATGAATACAATTCAAATATCTGTCAGTAGAAGATAATGTTTAAATTATTGATTCAGTTCTCATCTGAACGCAACAACGAAATATCTAAATCTACAAGATTGTCTATTAATATGTATAACCTCCCTGAGTTAAACTTCTTACATATGGTGCAGGCGCGGGGACGCCTATAGCTCGAAGAACAGGCTGATGAGACGTTAAGTTTCACGAATGGAGACTACGACAACCAAGGAGCTTATAATAAATAGCCGGACGGAGCATCGCTAACAAAGAACTGAAGCATCAATAGTCCGCCGGCTAACTTAACGCTGGTTGGTCAGGTCAATGTGTGCGCGCTGTGGGTCGTAGGAAAACTAATTGATGTGTGCGTGCGGGCTCGTAAGTACAAGCAGCCGGCCGACTAAAAACTAAAAATGCTTCAGTTCTATGTTGGCGACGCTCCGTCCGGCTATTTATTTTAAGGTCCTTAACGACAACACAGTAATTTTTCTTACCACAAAGGGTACATCGCGCGTATGTATGCGCGCCGTAAACGAACGAAGCAAAGTTTTAAGAATGCGTAAGAATGCTCCAGTACGGATCGCACTGTTTACACCTCGACCTTGAATACGTATCGCGCGCTCGCCGGGAGTCGATGTGGATAGGGAACGTGCACGACGAAGGTGCTGCCAACTGGTGCCGCCAATGTAAACCATGTACCCTCTCATGCTGGGGCCACATTGACCAAAACGCCATTAGAACCCCGTTGAACTTCCTGCTAAGATTTTCCCACTGCGCTACAATATGGGATTTTTTAAAAAGGGTGTCATCAAATTTCTTCGATACCGGCAACGCATTGGCAGTGCATCTAGTGTTGCAAATGTCTATAGGCGGCGGTGACCGATTTCCATCAGGTGGGCCGTCTGCCTGTTTGCCAGTATATAACAATAAAAAAAAAGTTTATCGCAGTGATGGACGATTAACGTCAGTGTAACTACGACTTACTATATCTGACATTGACACTTAGATATTATCATTGACATTGACAGCTTGATTTGACAAGGGTGATAGTTTCCTTTATTGTCCGCCCGTGTCTCTTTTGTCGTTTAATGCTGCCACCTATAGCTCGTGCACGTTTCCTATAAAAGCGTACGACCCTTCATCGTGGCAGTTTTTGGGAGACTGAGGGGACGAGGAAAAAGCGCCTCCCCTTTTTAAAGTCGGTCGAAACCCAACTTAACGTAATAAACATATTTGTACGTTAATTTCATTAAAGCTGGTAATGCTAATTAAAAATAAACAGACACATTTGATGCGATAATGTTACGGGATGAAACCGTGCATTCACCGTGCAGCATTGAGTTTGCTAGGGCTGTGCACAACTGAAAAAGGATCTTGTAATAAGTTTCTGTCAAAAAATATTTTCCAAGACATGCTTTTATATTGCTAACTGCGCTTTTATATTCGCAAACTATATGTCAAAACCAATCATATGGGTCCACGGTGGTTTTATCTTAGTTAATTTAGATGATCCTATTGCCACTTTCCAGCTCCATGATCAGATCAGCCCCATGTCGTAATAATATTGCATTGTCATCTGATTAACATGTGGGCAATATAAATGAAAATGTAACGGAAGTTACCATTCCATTGTTTATTTATTTATGGCGTAAATTTAAGTATTCAATTAAATATACATAAGTATAACTTTAATATATTGACACCTGAATTTGCACCATCAATAAAGAAACACGCGAAAAATTGGTAACTTACTTCACTCTTTGTCGTGAAATTACCCATATGCATGCATGATCAATTATTGATCGCGAATATTGGACATAAGCGAAAAGGAGAAAGTTGATTAAATCAAGGACCATTAAAACAAGAGGACTGTCATTCTCCATACTTTGAATCGTACCCCGACCGCAAGGGGATTTCCAGGCAAAAACTAGATGGCGCTAAAAAACTAAACATTTTAACGATGTTATAATTGACAGTGGCGGATTTGCCCTAAGGCCTAGTAGGCCCGGGCCTAGGGCGGCCAGATATCAGGGGCAGCCAATCGTGACAAAAAATCACTGCTGCTGCCGAGAAAAGGGCGGCTGGTACTTACTACACGGCGTGGGGCCTAGGGCGGCCAAGACTATAAATCCGCCTCTGATAATTGAACAAAGAAACATAGTGCAGTAACAAGTTTAAATTAAAGTGAGTGAGAAGTAAATTAGACTGATGTTAACGTACATTGAAAATACTATTTAATTTGTATGAAAAAGATAAAATAAAATCTAAAGATTACATAATTTTTAAAACTTGTTGAACGAAAGTTTTGTTGTTTGATGCGTAGAATCTATGTTTTAATTATTTGATCCTGTTACAGGGAACACCCGGTATTTGTATTGTATTATGATGCGACGATTTTACGGGTTAAACCGTTCATTCACTGTCGTGTATTGAATGCAGGGCTCGAAACCGGTATTTTGCAAAAACCCTGAAATAGCGCAATATTTTGAATTATTTTATGCTTTTTATGTAGAGGTCAGTAATGTATTTAAGTCATGATTTCGTATTATTAAATTGTCTGCTTAAAAAACGAAATAATAAACTAAAGAACGATAAGAACGGAAAGAGGAATGGAAGTATTTTTGTATGGAGCAAATACCGGTTTCCGAACCCTGATTGAATGGTTTTGCTAGGCCTTTGCGAAACTGTAAAAGCGGTGTGAAAAAGCGTGCTGTAATTTTGCTTTTACATTGCCAAGGAACACCTACATTCGCATGGCTTTTAAGCCGATCGAATGTTGTTAGAGTCAAACTACATCACATGCCTGAATTTAGTTACTTTATACCCTTTCCATTTGACTGCGTCCCCGTTGATATAATTTTTTTTCAGATTCACAAATCGCCGCTATACTTACTCAACCACGTATCTACTCCTATAGTTTCATAGGAAAATCGCACTTTTCTACTCGTAACACAGGTGCGTTTTCTATCAAACTATTCGAGTAGATACGTGGTTGAGTAAGTATAGCGACGAAATGTCACAACAAGCAACGACACATATCGTTCCTATACTTTCTCAACCACGTATCTAATCGAATAGTTTGACAGAAAAAGCACCTGTGTTACGAGTAGAAAAGTGCGATTTTCCTATGAAACTATTCTATTAGATACGTGGTTGAGAAAGTAAAGGAACGATATGAAGTAATCGCACTCTGCGACGAATTGTGTTGGACCAATACAGTGGCAGATAAGCTCGTTGAAGTGGCAATGGGCAGGGCATATAGCACGTAGAACAGATGGCTATTGGGGCCGAAAGGTTCTCGAATGGAGACCAAAAATCGGCAAGCGCAGCGTCGGACGTCCACCAACAAGATGGACAGATGATCTGGTTAAGGCTGCTGGCTCACGGTGGATGCAGGTTGCCTCCAACCGAACTAATTGGCAATCTATGAGGGAGGCCTATGTCCAGCAGTGGACGTCCTATGGCTGAAATGATGATGATGATGATGAATACAGTGGCAACCCTGGCGGGTCTGTGACCGCTAATTACGCGCGTGGACGCGTCGCGATCACCGCAGTTCGTCTGCTGCTGATGAGCAGTGACCGGCACTAGTGCAAAACTTTAACAAAACGTGTAAAGCAAAAATAAAAGAGAACTTACAACCAAGGAAATAAGAATATTATTGGCAGATCACTGTTAAATTTAATCCTATATCGAAATCTCGGATTTCCAATACTCTAATATAAAAATATTAATATTTTCATGGCTGTAAGCACACTGTTATGTCCGCTTGGAAAGTTTTGTTGAGGTTTTGCACCGATAGTGCCGACCACTGCTGATGAGAGACATCGATCGACTGCAAACTACGTACTACAAACACAAATAAAAAACCGGTCAAGTGCGAGTCGGACTCGCGCACCGAGGGTTCCGTACAAACTCGTCAATAGATACGTGAATAGTTCAAGAAAAACTGCATGGCGGTTAGCTTAGGAGGAGGAAATAAGTATGTGTACGACTTTTGAAAATTTCTAAAGAACGATGTAGTTTAGGGAAACCGTTTTATTTTTTCTGTAATATTTAGGATGATATTAATAATTGGTAATTATTACAGATTTTTCTGTTCAGTAACTTCGAAGATAATAGGGGGAATGGTATTTTTTGAACGTTTTTGGTCATAAATCAAAAAGTACAAAATTAAGAAAAAAAATAAAACAGACTTTGGTATCTACAAATTAAGCCCTTTCATTTGATAGCCCACTCGATATAATAGCTCTACTTTTGTTTTTCCACGCCCTATTTCGGACCCCTTTAAAAAAAAAGTAAAAAAGGTATAAGATTTTTTTTCTATCCAATAGGCTCGAGTAAGCGATTTTTAACACTATTCCAGATTTCAAGTCGATAGCATCAACTCTAAAAACATACTGAGTGAACGACACCACTCTGGCCGACTACCTGACCAAAGAAAGGCTAAACGAAAAAGATTTAATCTTCTAATCATCGAAAATTTCAATGTAGCTGGTGGTGTAGTGGTTAGCACACTATGCCGGCAAGACGCTGAGATGCTGGTTCAAATCCGGCTTTGATTACAAGATCTATTATTTTATTTGTCTTGGATTTTACTACAAGATATATTAGGTAATTTATTTGTCTTGTTTTGACACTTTTGATGCCTATCTTGTTTTGCCACCTGAGGTGAGTGCCATTTAATTTTTCTGTGTAGGTACTCTGATTTCTTGTATCTACCAGTGACGTGGCATCCAAAGAACTCGATTCCTGCCGGCTTGCCTAATATCAGGCATTTGAGCACCTTATTCTACAGCTCTTAAGGAAAATGTACGCCGAAATCTGCACCGGCTGGGCTCAGCTCTTTTACGCCACACCACTGGTATCTACATATATCTATAATATAAAGATGTGACGTAATTTACCCGCATTATAATAAAGAAACATCATGTTTCTTTCATATCGCAAAATAATGGAATCAAAGTTCCCACACCATTTTTCTTTCAATATTCCTAAACTACATCGCCAACGTGCGTCATTGGCTCCTAACAGTTATTTATTCGCTGATGTTATTAATGTCTTCCTCCACAACGTGGCGGCACAAAGGTGGCCCTCGCCATTTTCCTCCGAGGGTCCGACCCGCTATCAATCAATTACTCAACATTTGCGTATTGTCAATAAACATATATTTATACAGGTTGGTACGAAACGAGGGACTTTCTTAAAATGTGGCATTGTTAAGCCTTAGTACATTATTTCCCCCAAATAAACTAAGTTAATATCTATCACCGTTTTTAAGTTACAGCTTGTCAAATTTTCATGCAGAAAACTGCTTCCTCTTAAGCGCTCTTAATCGGTCTTCGGTCCTTTAGTCGATACGTCGGTACAAATCGGTTGGGAACGAATGATCGAATGAGTCGAAATCAAATATTAAATAGCTAGCTCCTTTCTTTCCTTCAGATCTCGATATTTGCTCCTAACTAAAGGAACTAAAAGACCGAACTAGTTCCTTTGACTGATTGACCTGAAGAACGAGCGGGCACAACTCTAATGCGGTGCGTTCCGCCCGGTGGTTGGACCCGAACCTTACTTTTGTTGGAAAGAGAAACTTCTGTATGTGGTACTAACTAACCTAACCTCCCGTACCCTAACTATTCTGTGCCGTTGTGTGGCTACAGATATCTATGTATATTTTATATTCTCAGCTGGTCCACATTTCTATTGACTCGCATTCCCGATTCATCTACATTCATTTCCAAACTTGGGACTTACAAAAATCTCGAGGGATTAGGAGGGAGGGAGGGGGCCTAGGACTCAGAAAACAAGCGGTTTTGTATGAAGTAGAAAGGAACATAAATAGATATGAGGACAAATTGGGACGAGTAAATTAAGAATGTGAACGAAATAGTAAGTGGACAAATCGGAATCTAGATTAACTGATTTCAAACGAAAAATCTATCCTTTGCCAGCAAATGGTGTTTCGCACGATAAGTGAAGTTACGGCAAGTTGTGCTAGCCTGGGCTGCATACTTGTTAATTTGTGCATAAAAGCAATGTAGAGACCTCGGTAAAAGGATTCTATTGAATTAATTTTCTTAATAAATCTGTATTCTTTACCCATTATTTTATCTAAAAGTGAAGGCCAACAAAGAGGTGTCAAGTCAAATTAAAAGAGGGGTCGTTGTCCGGGATAAAAGTATCAAGGCTCGGGCCTTTGATGAGCACTTGTTGGTAATCTGCGTGATTGGCGATCGTCTTTATGTAAATCGTCTAATGGTGGACGTATTCATAGTTTAGATAAAAAGGCATATTCTAATAAACTATTTTGGAACGTATCAAGGTCACGTACATATTCGTAACTTGTCAAAGAAGCCTTACTTTTTTTAAAATCTGGGGGCACGGCAATGCTCTCGGCAAGTCGAGCAAAACAAAGGCACGGGCGTACCATCCGTTTCTCGAAGCCATTCAGGCCATTTTCAGCCTCCCGTTATTTTGTTCCGTAAAGTTCCTTAGTTTTATCACTGACTGACTCACTGATTCACTGACTGTGATCATCATAATTCTAAGGTACTTCTAGCAGACCTACAAGCTTCAAATTTTAAACAAAGTTTTAGCCTATCAAGTCCTAAAAAACCTAAAAATATTGCAATTTCAGTCACAACTGCACATATAAGTTTGTAATCCTATACAAATACATGCGATTACATTTTTGTACAAGTTATTTTTGCAGTTCAAATTGAAAAGAATGGATTGGTATGTAATAAATAAAGTAAGACCACTAATTACAAAAAGAAATGAGATCCCATCAAAAACATTACATCTGGCTTAGTGTAGACATAAAATGATGTACACAACACGGTAGGTAATAAAGAAAGCCCTTGATCCCATATTTACATCCCTCGCTTGCAGCTCGGGCCGCAAACATCTGTGGTCACGGCCTTTCTTTGTTTTACCACCCTAGTTGTGTAATGTACTATGTGCTGCAACCGAGGGACGTAAATATGCGAGCGAGGGCTTTCTTTATTACCTCCCGTGTTGTGTACATCATTTTATGTCTACACTAAGCCAGAAAGCGGCTTTTTCCATACACGTAGCGTGCGGTAAAAGCCACTTTATGGCCGTAATATACTATTTCAAACTTGAATTAAGTCCGTACTACACATTCCGCCTGATCGCTGATTGTCTCACTCACTTTGAGCAATTTGCGAGGCGGCAGGAACGCCCGAGCACTCACGAGTCTTAAGAACCCTTTATAAGTTGCAGCTATTTTATAGACCTCTTTTTCCCATTTTAGATAACACTCGATGGCATGTTTAGGTGTATACAGGGTGATTCTGGAGACGTGAGCAGGATCAACCCTACGGATTCAGTAAATTATAAGCTACTTTACTGTACTACTAGTATTAGTTAGTTTAACGTTAATTTTTTTTCAGGGTTCCGTACCTCAAAAGGAAAAAACGGTACCCTCTATAAGATCACTTTGTTGTCCGTCTGTCCGTCGGTCTCGGGAACGCGTGGAGGTATCGAGTTAAAATTTAAATCATATACCTACTCAGTTCTATAGTCCAAGAAGCTGTAAAAAAATCAAGCTTCTAAGTTAACGTGAAAAAACGATAAGGCCGTTTATGCCGAAAAAAACGTAAATATCGACAATCTCAAGGAAACCAAAATTCAAAGACCACTTTTACGACCTAAACTAAGAAATTTGGCAAGTAATACCGTCTTCTACTACAAGTATAGGGAAAAATCTGCAAACTATACTTTTTAATAAAATCATAAAAAAATAGACTTTACTAAGGGACTCAAAAGTTATAGGGTACTTTAATATAATGTATTTACAAATTTGTACGGAACCCTCGTTGAACGTGTCCGACTCGCACTTGTCCGGTTTTTTTGGTGTTGAAGACAAACTTTACATTATTTACGACTTTCGTGGTCAACATACAATTAGAATACTTTCGTCAAGTGCCAATACCCTTTGCTTTACATGTGAATGTTTTTAAACATTGACAGTGCCTAAATGACAATGGCAATTTACTTTCTTCATAATCAATGTGCTGTCATAATAATTATATAATTATGACACCACATAGTTTTATCTTACCTTTAGAGTGAAATGTAAAAAGAAAAGAAAAAATATGTGGGTGTAAACTTAAAAATGACGGTGAACAATTCATTAACGTTTACTGAATCCGTAGGATTGGTTTTGCTCACGTCTGCCGAATCACCCTGTATATCGGTTCCCACTTTTTCCTGTAGCGTAGCGTATTAAAAAACAGGTGTTTGTGCAAACAAATGTTCATTATAAGGTCCAAGTGCTCGACAGTGTCCCAGTAGTCGCCATCTTTGTTAAGTCATTAGCAATAGAGGTGACAACAGGGTGTCGACTATTGGGCATCAGCGTGTCAAGCACTAGGACATTTACCTAATAAGTTCATCGGTTTTTCCTCTGACTAAGGTTATAGACGATCGAATGATTGGCACTGTTCCAATAGTTGTCATCTTGAATGTTAAATCAATAGAGGTCACATCAGGGTGTCAACTACGGGACGGGGCATTAGTGTGTCAAACTAATATCACAGTCTTTGTGTTGTTTACTTCTTACTTCGATTGTTATATAAAAATTAAGCATATTTTTACAGAGCTCGAACACATCACTCATCCATACCCTTATCGATAAATCATGTTAACGCTCCTAACCCAATGAAAGAAAAACAAATAAGAATTAGTTCAACGTGCAGTTTTGATACCGCTACAAAACAAAATCCACTTTTAAAATCGTGCTAAACTCCGGTATAGGTTACGTCAATTAGACGCAGTTAACCTGCAGTTAAACTTCAGAACTTGGCCGACACTACCGTGCTGTTAACGTCAAACTATCGCCAACTACGTGTGCTGCTCGGGACGCGAACTTATCAACAGTGCAACTGTAATATCGGGAGGAATAAACATCGCGAAGTTAGTTTATCCTCACCCTAGGAGGGTATTTTTCATCATCATCAACTGTTGATGCCAATATACACACCGCTGCTGGGCGCAGGCCTACCCTCAGGTGAGAGTGAATGAGCTGCAGTTGAATGGAATTGAGTGAATGAGTTCCTAGATTTTTACCGCGAAGGACTATCGAGTGACAACTCTTGATTAAATCATGTGTAGCCTCGATACCGTCTATCGTTTATAATAAAAGTTAACTGTGATCACCACCGCTTGCTGCTATATTTGCTGGAACACGAATGAAATAAAAACCGACTTCCAAAAACTTAAACTAAAAACCAAAAAATAATATGTTAACTACCCCAAAGAAATGGATAATGAACGATTCATAAATACGTATACAGATATTTATAGTTTTTAACCTGTTATTTTTGAAGTCAGTGCCAACTAAGGAGCTCATGCTCAACACAGCCAGCCAGCTTTGCGTATACCTATGCGATAATATTTAAAGAGTTCCCTCGATTTCTCCAAGATTCCATCATCAGATCCTGATTTGGTTGCAATGGGACCACCTCGGAAGTCTACCCTTTCAAACAAAAAAGGAATTTTCTAAATCGGTCCAGCCGTCACACAAAAAAAAAAACAAAAAAAACAAACAGACGAATTGAGAACCGTCCTTCTTTTGGAAGTCGGTTAAAAACCCGTCATGGTCGAAACGCTCCGAAATCGATTCTTTACCACCTGGCCGAAAAGTTAGTTAGTCTTTAGCAACCCTATTGCCAATACATCGAAAATGTTAACGATCTAAATACTCGTATTGTCCTCGTCTTTTAGTCTAGAATTAAGTACTTAGATTAATATCTAGTTATAGTTATGGTTAGTTAGGTTGGAGACTGAAAACCAGTGACTTCAATTCAATTCAATTCAATTCATTTATTGCATATCACATTACAAACATATATGGGTGGATTTATAAATAAGCAGGTATACATGTGACACCCTGCAAGGGCACAGCAATAACAATAACTTCGCTGAGTCTCAATCCATTTTACCACACTATAGTTTCAGTTTTCTTTTTTGTAATGTACATTGTAATTGTGTTGGTAATAATACATTACACAACTAGGGTGGCAATAGAAAGAAAGGCCGAGTTCGCAGAAGTTTGCGGCCCGAGCTGCAAGCGAGGGACGTAAATATGCGATCGAGTGCTTTCTTTATTACCTCCCGTGTTGTGTACGTAATTTTATGTCTACACTTGGCCAGAAAGCGACATTTTCCGTACGCGCAGTATGCGGAAAAAGCCACTTTAGCCAGGCCAGGTGTGGCATAAATAAATTATCTTTTATTTTTATTTATTATGAAGAAAGAAAGACAAAAGAAAGAAATTTCATTTGGATCAATTACAACAATATGGAACAGTATAAGTTGCACTTAGGTCTATGGAAGCTTGTACAATATTGAGGTGTGTTTAAAAAGGCGACCACTCAGCATGTGTCGGGGCACAGGGTGCCGACGACGCTGATTTTCAGTGGATCCATTGACAAAAAAAATACTAAACGTAAAAAACTAAACCTAAGAGAAGAGAGGCGAAAAACGACAAAGACAGTGTACAGGCTAGCGGCTATTTTGCTAAAAATAGATTCCGTTTATTACGAACGTTTAATACGTATAGGTTACATTATAGACGCAGTGAGCTAACCGCTAGTTAGCCCAACTTCAGAACTTGGCCGGCACGCTACCGTGTAGTTAACGTCGAGCTAGCTCCAACTATGTGTTATTCCGGGTTCAGGGTGTCAAATTATCAAATCTAGTGAGAATAGTAACAATGTATCAGAGATTATGTAAAGAGCTTTGGTAGCCTAGTGAAATTTCAATTAGGAAAAAAATTGGGAACCATAGTTCGTTTTATTTGCGTGTTTTATTATCGATAGACATTCATTTTAACCGAATTTTCGAGGTTTTCAGTCTCGAAAACTTTTTTGTGCCCCTATGCTACCTAATTACTTAAAGACGGTTAAATTTGAAAATAGCCGTCGTTAAACAAAACAAATCGCTATAAGGGTGCCCAAATTTTTGAGGAGTTCCCATGATTTCTCCAAGATTATCAGAAGGTTGCAATGAGACTAGAGAATCTTTCAGATCGTTTTATCCATCTTCGAGCAATCGGGGAACATTAATAAAAAAAGAGTACGTCAAACTGAGCACGCCAGTGTGAAAAACAAACGATACATTTAGAAATCAAAAATACAGTCATCCTATTTTGGCGCCTCGTGTTGCTACAGTGTTATTAATCCGCCTATATCATACTTTACCGAGCAGCGCCATCTCTTAGCCGCGGCGTCGATCATGTTGAAAGATTACCTGTAACAGAGGGCGTTGTTTACAATATGAAGTGAATAAATCACGAACATGGCGGCTCAGGGAGCCGTTAGCGAGACAGATGGAAGGCGCGAGCGATTACACGGGTATTATTGCGACTAAAACAAACAAAAAGAGAAATACATCTTCGTAAGTTATCAAACCACACATTACTTGTGCGATGCTACGTTTAGAATTTAAGGCTTAAAGTAGCATTTTCAGGATCGTCTCTTCTGAATAACTAAAATAACTATCCATAAGGATAATTGTCTAAATATTTACATTACGTCAGGACTGTTGCGCGGTAATTATTATTAAATATCGCCACTTTAGAGTGGAAAAAATAACACGCGTTATGTACAAGTTATGCGATAGAGAGAGACGGTCGGATGCGAGTCAGCTCATCCGACGCCAGCGGCAGTTTTGTTAGGGAGAAAGCCAGTCCGTAGATTCTGTGATTACGTTGGTAGAAAATTCTTAATTTAAGTATCTCGATTTGATCGAGTTTTGCACCCGTAAAGGTTCTCGAATGGAGACTACGAATCGGAAGGCGCAGAGTGGATCCCACAAGATCATAGTAATATAGGACAAGTAACCAGTAGCGTGGCGTCCAAAGAACTCGATTCCTAGCTTGCCTAATCTCAGGCATTTGATCACCTTATTCTACAGTTCTTAAGGAAATGTCCACTAAATCTGCAACGGCTTGCCCAAGGAAAACTTTTACGCCACGCCACTGCGAGTAACGGCACTAGGACCGTTTAGGAGACCTAATTACTGACCTATAGTTATACACACGCATCGCGGTCGCGATGGCTTGGCGCCTACTAGAATCCGATAAATTTCGGTAAATATGTCGCCGCCAACTAGCTTAATTAGCTATATGGTTAGCTGCCTAGCCTTTTCATTAAGGCGCGGTAGGACCTGGCTCGCATTTCACATACAAACTAGGGTCGGGCGGAATGCAGATTATTGCAGATTATCTTCGATTTCTAACATAAAAGTATACGTTATCAACCCAAACATGAGAGGATGCCCTGCATGACTGTGAAATCATGATTGTCAGGTATTAATTTTGTCAGAAAAGGTAACTGGTGATGAACAAAATGAAAAAAAATTAAAAAAATACTTTATTTTATAGTGTTTTCGCGCTACTTTTCTATCGAGCGAAGTGTTCGCTATCGTGTTCTAAGTGAGAGGAAGCCCTAGATACAGTTCTGAATATTATTATATATGTTTTACAGTGACCTAAGAGTCAAATAAGTGCTCTAAAAATGATTTGGAAACTAGGCTTCCGTGCCCGATTCTGGTCTCACCTCGCCTTTAAATACACTCCTTATTTTAGGTTAGGTTTGTTAGTCAGCTTGTGTCCCTCACAGCAGAAATAGAAGCCATAGGGCTTCGTCGACCTGCTGGCGGGTCATAGTTTAGTGAAACTGCTAGGCAGTTAACCAAATGGCTAATTAAACCAGTTGGCTGCGACAAATACCTACAATGAGTGGCGCTGCCGGTGAAGCGGAACGGAGCTAAGCCCAAGTGATGTAGTTTTGTCCGTAGTGACCAAGGACCTTCAAATAAATAGCCGGACGGAGGCTCGCCAACAGAGAACTGAAGCCATTTCTAATAAGCCGGCTGCTTGTACTTACGAGCCGCAAGCACACATCAAGTAGTTTTTTACTATTGCGAGCAGTACACACAGACACAAGCAAGTCTAATCGGCCGGCTACCTAAGCCGGCCGATTAGACTTGCTTCAGTTCTTTGTTAGTGATGCTCCGTCCGGCTATTTATTTTAAGGTCCTGGTAGTGACGCTACACGGTGTACTCTCACAAGATGGTCTGACGATCTGGTTAGTGATGGCGGAAGTCAATTCAGATAAAAAGCATGGTACCGTTCGTCGTGGAAGACTTTAAGGGAGACTTATGTTCAGCAGTGGACTTCTCCAGGTTAACTTATGAACATAAAAATCTAATTCATCTCTAGTCGCTCTAAAGCAGGGTTTCTAAAAACTGTGGTCCATGGACCCCTTAAGGGTCTGTGATACGAGAGCCGGGGTCCGTGGCTATGCATACAACACTAACTTTCATGAGCCCTTGATTTTCTTTTTCTCTCATTGTATTCGGAAAAGGTCCGTAAGGTATTCGAAATAATGTAGGGGTCCGTGACCAAAAAAAGTTTCAGAACCTCTGCTCTAAAGTGTCTCTAATTGACCTCTAATCCCTTGTCGGAAACAACTCTGTAAATATATTTCGTTAATTATGCATGTATAGAATAGTCAATCAGTTAGGTTAGAGAATTACATAGGATAGAATCCTATTGGAATTTAATCGGAATCTTTATTATTGTTTTACTGTTCAATCATTTAATTATAACTTACGTGTTTCTACTTTATATTTTAATCATCTTTTACTGCCTATTGTTTATGTGTGAAATTATTGTTTACTTTTAGAAATTTTATTCTTATTTTGTGTTATGAAAACTTGTATCGTGTTTTAATAAACCAATAAACGATAATCGTCATCTCCCATTACGCACTATAAAGAGAAGGGATAAATACCTAAACTTGTTGCCGACTTGTCGCCAAAATTATATAAAATGGCGGCTCTGATCGATCGAGATCACTTATCTCAATTTATCTCAAAGAGAATCATCTCTTAAAAGGCTCTAAGCCTTCTCTTACAGTGCTTAGTTGGGGAAGCACCCGACTATGGAACTCGAATAAGTCTTTTTATTCCATTAACAACAATACAGTCCAACAAATGCTCTACTAAAGAACCCCACATCCCTCTTAGATGTCTCTAGGTGATCTCTAACATTACTTAGTAGCATGGAAATATAATAAGTGTGGAAGCGTAACTGACGCTCAAAATTAGCCCCACGAAATACGTACAAAGGGGCGGAGCTAGTACTTAGTCTTAAAGAAAAAACTATAGCATCAAATGAATTTCTCACGTCAGTTGGTTTGTAACCAATCACATTTTTTTGTCTTTGAAACGATATGCAATCTTTTTGAAATTGCGTCTTCACAAAGTTAATATTTGTCATAAATGACTTTGGACTCAAACATAGTAAGCATTAAGTTGGCTGATAAGCCCCATTGATACATGAGACGTCTTGATTTTAAAGCGTGGGCGTTAGAGAGCAAATTTCAACTTCATTTTTGTACGGCGTTGGCGTTCCATACCTTATATTTCGATGCTTAGGAGTAGGGATGTAACGATACCGATACCGATACCAATATATCGGTATCGCCGATTATATACAACCGATATTTGAAGAACGCGAAAAGAATTTGCTGTATGAAAAAAAAACTGCAAAAAGTAATTTCAATTACTGACTTAATTTATGTATTGGTCTATTACCTTGTGCAATGATAATTACTATGTTATAAAAAAATTTAGTTGACAATTTATTTATTTTTACTTTTCACTTTCAAGGTTGACTCTCTGTTAAATATAGCCAAGTTTTAGGTATAATAAGGACATGCAAATATCAGAAGTTCATACTTCATTATTTAGCTAAGATATCGGTATCGGTATCGCCGATTATTTACTACAATATATCGGTATCGGTATCGTATCGGTAAAACTATGTATCGTTACATCCCTACTTAGGAGTTTATTTCATCACCTAGAATCATCTTTCGAACAAAAATCACTTTGACACATTGCCAATTGTCATCACGTCCGTGTTCCAAAGCGCGGGATTGCTAGGCGGGGCACATCGCAAGTTCCACAAATTGTATTATAGTTGGTGAGAACTTATAATTATTTTTGTCAAGTTAAATGAGGCTGCGGACCGGGAAATAGGTATTTTATTGGCACCGAGTTTGCTCTATGGATTTATGTGGGAATGACATTTGTTGTGAAACTAATTCTATTATCTTTAGCAATTATAAGTAGTTAACTAGTTTCAATCTAAAGATGCATGCTTCTTGCCAGGAACTAGTGTTCTCTCATCCATAAAATAGTTTTAGGACAACAATCTGCAGTGCTTGTCAAATTATTTCTTAAGAATAATTACGACTTTACAATTTTATACGTACGTTAGACTGTGCCTGTACATTAAAGATTTTCCAAAACAGTAAAGAATGTGTATTTTTACCCGACTGCGGCGAAGCCCAAAGGAGGGTTATGTGTTTGACCTGTATGTATGTATGTCCGTTCCTGTGTCCGCTCGTAACTACTCAACGGCACAACCGATTTTGATAAATGATACATTACATCATTAGATTCGTCTTGATGGCGCGAGTGTCACTGGGTATAAAGTTCGTTAAAATAAACAAAATGGCGGATTTTATGCATTTTTAAAGTGCACCGCGGTCGGGTTTTTTATAGTAAACATATTTAGTTATTCCGGTAGTTGATCGGCACATAGTTGTGACACATCTGTCAAACTGTGGTCAAACTATGTGATCCCTTTATTATACATATTCATTGAATTTAGTGTAGCTGTAGCTACCAATCGATTCTGACTCCTTTAAAACGTTGAATATTTTTTAACCGACTATAAGAAAGCAAAATAGAGACTTTTAACTTTCTTCACCTGCTTGTACTTGTCCTCGAGACAGATGAATGAGTCGCAGACATATTTCTGGAGAAATGCCCTAAAAGCATCTTCAAGTATTAAATAAAAAGTTTTTGCTTAATTGCGTACCTGCACCAGGCATACTGTGTTTTTTTGTGTTATGTTTTTGCGCTAAGTAAATGTTTTTTAACTTTCTTTAATTGAAAGGATTCATCTTTAGTTGACCACGTCCCAACACTGTCCAACAAACTCTCCACATTTTATTATCAAATTACATAGTTGAAACAACACCTGCATCCAACAATATTCAAATCAAACACCAATTTAGAATTCAAACCGGCAAGTTGACAGGCGAGTCGGCGCGCGAGTCGGCGGGCAAGTTGGTGGAAACTAGTTGAGAACTTGCTCCGTCCTTGGTTATGTTACGGTAATAAGATTATTTGTCTTTTTGAGAAGTTCCTCCGTTAATTAGTATGTGGACTAAGTCGTAAGAAGATTCTGGAAGTTGTGTTGAAAAGTAAGTTTGGTGTTTTAGTACTTTATCGTTTGTTATTTTACGATATTAAGGCGGGGATGTTCGAAGACGACAAGCAATTCGAGCTCTCCGCCCCCCTTAGACGAACAAGCGGCGCGATCCCGTTCGAAATGAACTTTCGTGACCCCAACCTGTATAATGTGTCAACTTATGCCGCAGCGAAATTGTAACAGTAGGTCTACTACCTTACGTACTCTCTGGTTAAGTTTATATCAGGTAGATATACCTATCTATGACATCGAAACACTTAAAATAAAAGGATCATCGTAATGTTAGAAAAGAAAACGGTTGTTTTTCTAATAGGTACCTAACGTTTAGTTAATAAATAAACTTAAACTAAACATGATAATATTATCACTGCCGGTTACAGTTGGGAGATATTGTAGATTTATTATTTACTTATAAATAAACTAGCTGATGCCCGCGACTTCGTCTGCGGTGTAAATTATAATTAGGCAATTAATCTTAATAGGCAATTAATAGTTTCTGATATTTGTTCATAAACTTTGTTGTAATTAAACAAAACCCTCAAATATTGGGCCCAAAACTGCACAATGCACATTTACCGTGAAAATCAATTCTTAAGTCCATTTAAGGATTATTACCAAAAAATTAAATGCACTTAATAAACCGCTTGTTACTTACACAAAAAAACAATCTACTAATTGCTATATGCTATGCATGGAGTTAAAAACCTTTTACTTTAAAAATTGTACGGGTCCCTAAAAAAACTTTCAACCCCTACTTACTCAACCCGTCTTCGAGATAAATTTTAATGAACCGTGAAATCATTTGAGTTCTATTCAGTTTAATCAGTTTTAGATACCCTACTTTAAAAATCATTTGGTCCCTTTATAAAGTTTTGGTCCCCATTTATAACCCTTGGAGATGAATTTCAAAAAATGGTTTAACATTTTTTCTGTACCCTTATTGAAGGATCTATGTACGAAGTGTCAGATTTCCTACTTCAAAAATCCTTTGGACCCTATACAGAGTTTCAACCCCCATTTAAACCCCTTTGGGGATAAATTTCAAAAAACTGCAATCACTTTTCTTTTCTTTTTTAGATGAGTTCAAGATCTACTACAAAAATCGTTTGGTCCCTTTACAAAGTTTCAACCCCCTTTTGATCCCTTTTTAGGGATGAAAAAACGGTAAAACCACATTTCTTTTTTCTTATTAAGGAGTCTATGTACGATGTCCCAGATCGCCAACTTCAAAAATCTTTTGGTCCGTATACAAAGTTTCGACCCTCATTTAAACCCCTTTGGGGATTAATTTCAAAAAAACAGCAATCACTTTTCTTTACTCTCATGGATGAGTTTATGTAAGAAGTTTAAGATCTACTATAAATACCGTTTGGTCTCCATACAAAGTTTTGACCCCCGTTTGACCCCTTCTTAGGGATGAATTTAGAAAAACGAAAAATCACTTTTTCTACTCTTATTGAGGAGTTTATATACGATGTCTTAGAGCTCCAACTTCAAAAATCGTTTGTACCCTACACAAAGTTTCAACCCCCATTTTAACCCCTTTGGGGATGAATTCCAAAAAACAGCAATCACTTTTCTTTACTCTTATGGATGAGTCTATGAACGAAGTTCAAGATTTACTACAAAAATCGTTTGGTCCCCATACAAAGTTTCAACCCCCGTTTGACCCCTTTTTAGGAATGAATTTCGAAAAATGGTAAAACTACTTTTCTTTATTCTTATTGAGAAGTTTATGTACGATTTCTCAGAGCTCTAACTTCAAAGTTCAAATTTTCAACCCCCATCTAACCCCTTTTGGGGATGAATTTCAAAAAACCGTGAAATGACTTTCCTGTACTCATATTGTGGAGACTATGTACGATATCTCAGAGCTCCAACTTCAAAAATCGTTTCAAGCCCCATTTAGGATGTTCCCCATTGGGGATGAATTTTGAAAAACGGTAAAATTACTTTCTTCGACCTTTATTGAGGAGTCTATATACGAATTCTCAGATCTGTAACTTCAAAATAATTTGGTCCCTATACAACATTTCAACCCCCGTTTAACCCCTTTTAGGGATGAATCTCAAAAAAGGGTGGAATTACTTTTCTCATGTCATATTGAAGGATCTATGTGCAAACTCTCAGATCTCTAACGTCAAAAACCGTTTGGTGCCTATACAAAGTTTCAACCCCCATTTAACCCCTTTTGGGGATGAATTTCAAAAAACCGTGAAATTACTTTCCTGTACTCATATTGATGGGTCTATGTGCAAAGTCTCAGATCTCCGTCTTTAAAAATCGTTTGGTCCCCATTTAAACTTTCAACCCCCGTTTAAGCCCTTATAGGGATGAATTTCGAAAAACCGTGAAATTATTTTTCTGTACTCATATTGAGGAGACTATGTACGATGTCTCAGAGCTGCAACTTCAAAAATCGTTTCAACCCCCATTTAGGATGTTCCCCATTGGGGATGAATTTTGAAAAACGGTAAAATTACTTTCTTCGACCTTTATTGAGGAGTCTATATACGAATTCTCAGATCTGTAACTTCAAAATAATTTGGTCCCTATACAACATTTCAACCCCCGTTTAACCCCTTTTAGGGATGAATCTCAAAAAAGGGTGGAATTACTTTTCTCATGTCATATTGAAGGATCTATGTGCAAACTCTCAGATCTCTAACGTCAAAAACCGTTTGGTGCCTATACAAAGTTTCAACCCCCATTTAACCCCTTTTGGGGATGAATTTCAAAAAACCGTGAAATTACTTTCCTGTACTCATATTGATGGGTCTATGTGCAAAGTCTCAGATCTCCGTCTTTAAAAATCGTTTGGTCCCCATTTAAACTTTCAACCCCCGTTTAAGCCCTTATAGGGATGAATTTCGAAAAACCGTGAAATTATTTTTCTGTACTCATATTGAGGAGACTATGTACGATGTCTCAGAGCTGCAACTTCAAAAATCGTTTCAACCCCCATTTAGGATGTTCCCCATTGGGGATGAATTTTGAAAAACGGTAAAATTACTTTCTTCGACCTTTATTGAGGAGTCTATATACGAATTCTCAGATCTGTAACTTCAAAATAATTTGGTCCCTATACAACATTTCAACCCCCGTTTAACCCCTTTTAGGGATGAATCTCAAAAAAGGGTGGAATTACTTTTCTCATGTCATATTGAAGGATCTATGTGCAAACTCTCAGATCTCTAACGTCAAAAACCGTTTGGTGCCTATACAAAGTTTCAACCCCCATTTAACCCCTTTTGGGGATGAATTTCAAAAAACCGTGAAATTACTTTCCTGTACTCATCTTGATGGGTCTATATGCGAAGTCTCAGATCTCCTACTTTAAAAATCGTGTGGTCTTCATATAAACTTTCAACCCCCATTTAACCCTCTTTGGGGATGAATTTCCAAAAACGGTGAAATTACTTTTTTTAAATTGTATTAAAGAGTCTATGTTCGAAGTCTCAGATCTCCTACTTTAAAAATCGTATGGTCCCCATATAAACTTTCAACCCCCATTTAACCCCCTTTGGGGATGAATTTCAAAAAATCCCTTCTTATCCCTTACTTACGTTATATAACCACCCTACTGTGAAAATTTCAAGTTCCTAACTTCAGTAGTTTCGGCTGTGCGTTGATCAGTAAGTCAGTCAGTCAGTCAGGACTTCTTCTTTTATATATATTTAGATTAGACCAACAGGCATCGTGTCGTACAATGTGAAAGGTAGGTACATATTTCATCTGGGGGCACGGCAGTGCCCCCGCCAAGTCGAGCAAAACAAAGGCACGGCACGGCTTTACCATCCTTTTCTCGAAGCCATTCAAGCTAATTTCAGCCTCCTGTAATTTTGTACTGGCTTAAGCTACAATCCTGAAATTTCAGGGATATATACACAATAAGACATATATATTCTCAATATCATTCAAATTGAACGTGTAGTTTAAGAACTATTGCATGTCAAAGTTCCTTAGTTTTGTCACTGACTGACTGACTGATTCACTGATTCACTGACTGATGATCATCATAATTCTAAAGTACTTCTAGCAGACTCACAGGCTCCAAATTTTAAACATTGTTAGTTTTTAACCGACTTCCAAAAAAAGGACGGTTCTCAATTCGTCTGTTTTTTTTGTGTGTTTGTTCACCGATTACTTGAAGACGGCTGGACCGATTTGGAAAATTCTTTTTTTGTTTGAAAGGGTAGAGTTCCGAGGTGGTCCCATTGCAACCAAATCAGGATCTGATGATGGAATCTTGGAGAAATCGAAGGAACTCTTCAAATATTATAGGCACACATATAGCGATTTCGGTATTTTTTTCGTAATTTTTTCTCGTCCATGTCTTATTAGCAACAAGTTTCTAGTGTTAGCCGACTTCAAAACAAAGAGTAAATTTATATCTAGGTTTCTTCCCCGATTACTTGAAGACGGCTGAACCTATTCTTTTTTGTGTTAAAGGGTTTATACCTCCGAGTTTTTAACCGACTTCCAAAAAAAGGACGGTTCTCAATTCGTCTGTTTTTTTTTGTGTGTTTGTTCACCGATTACTTGAAGACGGCTGGACCGATTTGGAAAATTCTTTTTTTGTTTGAAAGGGTAGAGTTCCGAGGTGGTCCCATTGCAACCAAATCAGGATCTGATGATGGGATCTTGGAGAAATCGAGGGAACTCTTCAAATATCATAGGCACACATATAGGGATCAAACTTTGACTTTGACTCTGACTCTGACTCTGACTCTGACTCTGACTCGGACTCGGACTCGGACTCGGACTCGGACTCGGACTCGGTCTCGGTCTCGGACTCGGACCCGGACTCGGACTCGGACTCGGACTCGGACTCGGACTCGGACTCGGACTCGGACTCGGACTCGGACTCGGACTCGGACTCGGACTCGGACTCGGACTCGGACTCGGACTCGGACTCGGACTCGGACTCGGACTCGGACTCTGACTTTGACTTTGACTTCAACTTTGACTTTGACTTCAACTTTGACTTTGACTTCGACTTTGACATATTCGATTGTCTGTAAAGTCGGTTTACTGACGATAGTTGAACGTGACAACGTCATAAGGTACTAACCCTAACCTTACCCTATGAAACGGAAAACTCAGCAGTGTCTCTTGTCATACAATAGAGATTTTGACAGCCGTATCTTAAGGAATAAGGCCTAATTTACTAACAGTTTTTGGAAGTCGGTTTTTATTTTTTGTTTTAAAAATTTACTTTATTTTTAAATTTTTAGTAGCGCTGGAAAAATATTGTTTTAACCAGATAGACTTCAGTCTATTTAGTTAAAAGAAAAATTTTCAGAATCGGTCTAGCCGTTTTCAAGTAATCGGGGAACAAACCTACATAAAAATTGCTCTTTGTTTTGAAGTCGGTTAAGACTGGAAACTTATTTCTAATAAGAAATGCACGAGAAACAAAGAAAAATACCAAAATCCCTATATGTGTGCCTATGATATTTGAAGAGTTCCCTCGATTTCTCCAAGATCCCATCATCAGATCCTGATTTGGTTGCAATGGAATCACCTCGGAAGTATACTTGCCGTTTCAAACAAAAAAATAATTTTCCAAATCGGCCCAGTCGTTTTTAAGTAATCGGGGAAAAAACCTACATAAACAATTGTTCCTTTTTTGAAGTCGGTCAATACTAAAAACTTATTGCTTATAAGTAATGGACGAGAAACTACGAAAAATACCGAAATCGCTATATGTGTGCCTCTAATATTTGAAGAGTTCCCTCGGTTTCTCCAAGATCCCATCATCAGATCCTGATTTGGTTGCAATGGGACCACCTCGGAAGTATACCCTTTCAAACAAAAAAAGAGTTTTCCAAATCGGTCCAGCAGTCTTCGAGTAATCGCGTAACAAACATACAAAAAAAAACATACAGACGAATAGAGAACCGTCCTTCTTTTGGAAGTCGGTTAAAAATAAAACAAATGTGTGCAATGGTATACAGTTGAAGAAGCTTATGTTTTGCACAAGACTAAAATTTACTAATCATGATGAAGAAATAACAGTGATAAGTTAAATAACCTATCATTTTAATATTCAGCTAATCATTCGATATCAAAGGCGTTGGATTACTGTTAGAGTGTATACGCTGTGATTCTAGCGTGACGTTTATTTTGTCCGTTGAGTGAGGAGAGCTGTCACGAGCTCGAAAGCGACACAGGTCCGGCCTCGGACACGCCCGGCGGGCATCTGAAGCCACAGCACGTGGGCTACTTTGTTATATAGTACTGAGCTACTAAAAAATAAGTAATTTAAAAAAAACTGAACCGCACAGGTCCCGGTAAAATGTCATTATCTATCGATTGACATGTTTTTTAGTGATATAAGTGTGATAGAACTCGAGTAAAACTGGAAAAACTGCTAAAAAATTACCTGTTTTCGTGACGAATTATGATCGAGCGAAGTTGAAAGTATCGTGTTTTGAACCGCACAGAAACACAGAAGCACTCTTGAACTATAATATATTTCTTTTTCGATCCAAAAATATGAATATTTCGTTACTTAATTTTGATTCTCCCGGAGGTCGATTTCGGAAATCCTGCCCTTAAAGAGACGAGTTGCAGGAATATATTGGTAAAAAAGATTAATGCCGATTTTATACATTACCTAGTGGCAAACCAGCAGGCAGCCTACTTAGCGGCTAGAAGGAACTGTAGTCATGTATAATTGGATAAATTATCGAGAGCACGGAATTGGATAATCATCATCATCACCATCGTGATAAAAGTTAAAAAAGTAAGTTGGTGTTTCCTTTGAACATGACAAATAAGAGTAAAACAGAAAAAGCGTATTCAAAATAAAAATAAAAAAATTACGCCCTAGGGTGTAATAGGTCATTTACGGCCCGCAAAACCTACGTGTAACAACACCATTTTCGAGCAAGTGTTATGAAAACACAATTAAATACTTATTTCACCACACGATTCGAAAGGAAGGAACCCGCGCTAAGCCGGCAGGCGCTCCGGCAAATTGCAGTCCCAACTAGACGTAATTAACGGAATTTCAACCTTCGGTCTTAAGCAGAAGGTTGGAATTTCCTTGAAGATTTCTTTGTAGCTTGAATCCTTCCCAACTAGGCGCAACTTTAGATTGCCAGCTCCAAACGTTTTATAGTTAGTTAATTAGTTAGTTGTATGATCTTTGCAGGTTTGGGCTAACGTGCTACTCCGTAATGAATGGCTGGGTTAACGTTTTGAGTTTACAAATTACTTCAAAGAAGGAGGTGATCAATCCTTATCTTCACTGCTCGTGAAACAATTTTAGTTTTTTTATCAACCAGGCTTGTAGGCTCCTTAGGCCATTGACATGTTTTTTGAAAATTGGTGGAAGTTATAGGCACGTAAATTACGTTTTAAATCGACCTTGCAACAAGTTGTTCTCTAGTCGGTGGTATTTTGTTACCTTAAATCTTTTTTTTTAAATCGGCTCATATACGAGGGCGTATATCTATGAACCGATTTAAAAAAAAAACATATATTCACATTAGTCTCATTTTCAAAATTCAATTTCTATACCGTACGTTACTTTTCCTTACCGAAGTGATCTCGTGGGAATCTAACACACATTGACAAGCCACAACAAAACATAATGCACACGCACACGGCAATGACAGCAGCATCACAAACCCATTTCTTTGTGTTATCAAAGTGCGTTTTACAAGATAATCTGCAGAAAGTCGGTCGTACTCTTCCCATGCCTTCGTCATCCAACTATACGCCTTATGCCATGGTAATAAGACCAAGGGCGACTTATGCGTGTATCGCGTGTGTTTTCTGGGACAATGGACGTCATTAGACGAATTATGCTGCTGTCAAAGCACAAAAAGACGTAAACGACACGATATTCTTAAGGATATATGTCATTTTGTAAATTAGGGTTGTTTGGAGAGTAATGAATGGAGATGTGTGGAAATATGGGGAAATGCTCCGACCTACTTAGGTGATGATTTGCGATGGAAATATTCCTATTATTTGTAAAGATTACGCGCGCTTAGACAAACTGAATAGTCTTCAGCTCAATGTATAGTGAGTGGTAAAGCTGTCATTTTCATAACGTATCGTATAAAGTTTAAACATAGCAATCACGGCTCGTTTTATTTGCTCTCCAATTATTAGTAATGAGGGCTACCTAGGGAATGAATTTCGCTCCTAGAGGCACTAGTGTAGCGTGAGGTCTCCGAATGTGAAATGTCACTGTTTGTGGGGGGCTACACGGGTTTATTTGTTTTTAGAATAATGTTATCAATATTTTGCAATGTCTGAGATTATTTATGGTAAATGGGTCTGCGAATGTCAGTACTTTGAAACAGTTTCATCATTCGGAAACTTATTTTTTCTGAACTAACTGCAATACTGCGGCATGCTCGATATTTTTACGGCACGATTTTAAGGCATTAACACACCCGTAATAACAAACTGACAGCTATGCTTTAGGACCCTACTCGACAGTGGCGCCAACTAGTGAGTACGAAAACGGTAGCCCTCATTATTAGGATATTGAAATATAGACCGCCAGTTTGGAATGGACTGGACATATCTATCCAAAGCCCGATGATGCGGCAGAGAGGACACGTAGTAGTATTTGCACGAGGACTGGTTCAACATAGAGGGGAGTTGAAAAAAAAGTCTTATTTGCTCTGCGGTGGACATTCAAAAAAGGTTAGTAAAAGTACTACAATAGATTTAAACCACATTTTTACGTGCTTTTACTAAAAAAAACCCGACCGCGGTGCACTTTAAAAGTGCATAAAATCCGCCATTGTGTTTATTTTAACGAACTTCATAGTTCATACCCAGTGACACTCGAGCCATCAAGACGAATCTAATGATTTATCATTAAATGATCAAAATCGGTTGTGCCGTTGCAACATAGGGACGGACATAAATACATACCGGTCAAATACATAACCCTTTTTGGGCTTCACCGCTGTCGGGTAAAAATAATTCATCAAAATTTAGTTTAATAGTATTATACACATAGGGTGGTAAAAGAAAGAATGTCCTAGATTGCAGGTATTTGTGGTATATATAGTTGAGCGAAGTACCTGTAATAGGTACATAATTTTACGTCTTCCCCTAAGGAAGTGGGAGATCTTCCTCCAGAAAAAGGCCACTGACAGCCTTAAGCGTGACGTAAAGATATTTATGCCACACCTGGCCATATAAACTGGCTTTTTCCGCACGCGTACGGAAAAAGCCGCTTTCTGGCCAAGCGTAGACATAAAATGATCTACACAACACGGGAGGTAATAAAGAAAGCCCTCGATCGCATATTTACGTCCCTCGCTTGCAGCTCGGGCCGCAAGCTTCTTGCTATCTCGGCCTTTCTTTGTATTAAATAAATAAATAAATAAATAAAATGTGTATTTATTTAGGTATAAACCCATTGATACAAATTATATCACAATTACAATTACAACAATTAACAATTAATTAAACAATTATTAAAATTACAACAAATTAAATTATCAATTACAATAAAATTAATTAAATTACATTACATTTACAATTACAATTACAATTAATTTCATTAATAAATTAATAAATAATTAAGGCCAATAATTTGGAATGTCTACTAACACTAAGACTACCACTTCATGACCGACACCTCACTCTTGAAGTAACACGTGGAACACGCCGTAATTATGTAGTTAGGCGATTCGCTCACCCTTCTGACAAATGACCAATGTCTCTTGCGTATTATGGCAAAAAAGTCATCAACTCTGTTCAAAGCGAACATGCCAGACGCACTACACCGCCACGGTAGCCTTAGCATCGCACGAAAAGCGTTGTTGTATTGGACTCTGAGCCTATTGAACGCACGCTTAGTGTACTGATACCACAGCTGACTTGTGTAGAACGCCTGACAGTAAGCCCCAAACAGGGTAATTTTCACCTGGTCAGAACAGTGAGCGAACCGGCGCGCCAACATATTACTTCTCATAGCAATAGCTCGTCGTTGTCGTTCGATATCCTCGTCATCTTTTAGTGTATCAGTCAGTATATGTCCGAGGTATTTAAAACTAGACACAAATTTTAAAGACGATCCGTTCAATTTAACGGGCGGAACTGCGTCAGGTCCCTTGCCGTACTTAAATATCATTAGCTCCGATTTTTTAACATTGTACATGAGTCCATGTGAGGCCGCATATCGTTCACATATGGAGACAAGTATCCTCAAACCCGTGATAGAGGGGCTCAGCAGCACCATGTCATCAGCGTAGCTGAGATTGTTGGCGCATACGCCGGCTACGTGACATCCCACCTCAGCCCTGCTGAGCTCCTCTATCAGGTCATTCATGTATAAATTAAACAGTAAAGGCGACGTCAGTCCACCCTGTCTAACTCCAGAGTTCAACTTATATGGGTCAGAATAGGCACTTCCCCATGTAACTCTGTTTACTTGGTTCCCGTACCAGTACCTCAATAGACCAGCTATTTTGCTCGGTACTCCGGCTTTTGATACCTTTTCCCATAATAAATTATAGTCAATAGTGTCAAAAGCGCGGCTCAGATCTAAGAAGCATGCGTACACAGATGTCTTTTTCTTGACGTATCTGTTTACGGTGTTTTTGAGACAAAATATAGCCATGTCCGTTGAGAGCCCTGGTCGGAACCCAAACTGTGCGTCGTTTAGATGTATATATTCAGTTAAAATCGGATTAAGCAATCTTTCCAGTATTTTGGACAATACTGTGGCTAGCGATATTGGCCTGTAGTTACATGGGTCACTGAGGTCGCCTGTCCTGTTTTTGACAATCGGCACTACACTAGTTGACATGAATTCATCTGGCAGGTAACCGTGCGTTAGGCATAAATTAAATAAAAGGGCAATTTTTTGGTGTAACAATGGACCCCCATACAGTATATATGTTCTATGCCTAGGCCGTCAGGACCAGGTGACTTGCCCCGTTTCATTTTTCTAACACATTGCCAAACCATATCTTGTGTTATAACGAGTTGCAAACCGGTTCGCGGGTTACCACAGTCCTTATCGCTATTGACCGCGTGAGATGATAGTGAGTTATGAAGCGAGTTATCTACTTTAAATTGTTTAATAAACATGTTGGCTATGTCGGTTTCGTTTTGTAAACCATTAACTGAAATGGGTCTACTTTGCTTGTAGCTTAACTTATTAGTGTCCTTCCAAAATTCTGCGAAGTTACCTGCCGATCTATGAGAGGCTATAATGTCCATTTTAATTTTTTCTTGGTTTCGCTGGCACCAGCTTAACTTATTCTTAAACAATTTTCGCTTGCTAGTCATTTCCTCGTAAAGGGGACCTGATAAGGGCGAACCTTGCATCAACCATGTTTTATGAGCTATGCGTGCGTTATTATACAATGGTAACACATGATAATTCCAACCAGTTATCTTACTATTAAACTTCTTATTTACTGATGTTGATTCCGCGGCTAGTTGAACGCACCTAATTATATTTTTATAAAAATTACCACCCTAGTTGTGTAATGTACTATTAACATAAAACGATACATGCATAATTTTTATTATTAATTACTTGGTTTTTTTAACCCGGGTTTGAGTCAAAATACCCGGGTTTTACCTGACTCTAAATAAATTCGGGTACCCGGGTTTTAGGGTTGTATTCCCTAATTGCATCACGTTGTAAATTAGCTCATATCTCAACTGCCGTTACCTAAGTATATTTCAACCTAATTTGCCTAAAGGCTGCACTAAGTGCGAGTTGAACAGACAAACAGACGGGAAGCGAGGTGCGCATACATAATTACTAATATGAAAATGTATGCACCGCATCTTGCCTCTGCGTGGCTGATGTGTTGTGGTGCGTGGCCAATGTTAGGCGGTATACGGCGTTTGACGGACACGGAAAAATCACTGTTTTTTGTGTTAACAGTGTGGGAATTAAAAGGGCACTAAAACCACACCCTTGATGAAGCCTGTGCAGCGGGGCCTGCCTTCTTCGTCTACGTCGGAAATGGACCTGCACGTGAGGAGTGAGAAAAATCACGGAAGTTTAATACAAAAATCTAAATATTCAGATCGTCTAAATAGTGAACAGGCCTATTGGACATCAGTGATTAAGTACACATTTCTTCTCTTCACTGGCACTTTTGTAAAGTCGTCACTTTCGGTTTTTTTTTCGGTAAACATTATTTCCCAATATTGCACTCAGTTTGAAAACCATCGATGCGGATATACAAAAGTGAGATAAAACTTAAGAGCACTGCCATTGTTAGAATGGAAATACACCCACAATTTTTATATTACTACTTTTGCCTCTTTTTCCTTCTTTTATTCCAAATTGAACTGGAGATATCTATACAAAAGTGAAATAATACCGCCCCTGTTACCTTCACCATGTTTCTTTTTTATTTCATAGATATCTCCATTCCAAATCGGACTGGAGATATCTATACAAAAGTGAGATAATACCGCTCCTGCATCGAGCAATCCCCGGACACAATGGGCCCGCGCATATTGGCTCTGCACCGCGCATTTACATTTCATTTCAACTGTTGCCGTCGCAGGTGCAAATAACCCGGCATTGTGCAGGCCTTCGGAGGTTAGAGAGCTTCAATAGAACCCCAAAAACGCTGAGCTGAACTCCAGAAGCCTGAAGCTTGAGGAAACCTTAGGATGAAGGATAAGGGGAAGATGACTCTAAGCTGTTCGTTCACACACCGGTTTTCCTGAGCATGTTTGCTGGTCGCTTGGACTGCCCCATGACAAAGCACTGGGTAAAGATCGTCACTGGTCAAAAGAAGTAATGATATTTACCCAGTGTCGCACACCTTTTATTAAAGTATATGTCGTGTCGTTATTGTAATTTTTCATTTAATTTAATTATGTAATTTCATTTAATTTAACATGCAAAATCTAATTTGTATATATGGGTTTCTTTTACCTGAAATAAATCATTTTTTTTTATAGTGTTCTTTACCCTCAGCCAAAAAGCTACACAAATACTTCACAATAGATTTTAAACTACTTAGTAGGAACCGGCTTCCAACAACGCTTCGCGACTGATAACTAATGATCGGCAACCGGTAGCAATTTTTCGACGAAAGTATGACATGGATATGGTTAACATTAAAAATGTATTATGCAGTTTTATTTCTAACAACATAGACTTATCCACATTAGTCATTACGTTTGACGTTATAGTGACACAAAATGCTACCGGTCGCCAATCACTGATAATCCTCGATTTTAGACTAGCTTCGCCATTGTTTCCATTTTAAATTCAACTGAAGATACCTTCACCATGTTTCTTTTTTATTCCATTTTAAATCGGACTGGAGATATCTATACAAAAGTGAGATAATACCGCTCCTGCATCGAGCAATCCCCGGACACAATGGGCCCGCGCATATTGGCTCTGCACCGCGCATTTACATTTCATTTCAACTGTTGCCGTCGCAGGTGCAAATAACCCTGCATTGTGCAGGCCTTTGGAGGTTAGAGAGCTTCAATCGAAGAAATAGATAGGCTTTGAAGTGAAATCTAAGGCTCTAGAAAAAGAAAATACAGACAAACATCTCCGTCGGCGAGGCGTGATCGTGTATAAAATGCATTCTTATTTACTTGTTGCATTTATATTACTATGAAGTTTATGTAAAATGTAAATATGTCACAGTTGTATTGTGTTATGTTTCATCTTTTAAAAAGAGATGGCGGTGAATTTCTTACGGCATTTCTTTTCACCACAGGGGTGGCTCACTCCGCGATTTCGCCGCGCGGCTACTAGTACCAAACTTGCCCCTCCGGAGGGGCTTAGCCAGCGACCAGAAAGAGCACGCGTTATGCGATAAAGAGAGACGGTCGGATGTAGTGCGTTCCGACCGGTGGTCGGACCCAAACGTCAGTTTTGTTAGAAAGAGAAACTACTTTAGGTACGTAGCAATATGACTTATTTTGTGCCTAAGATCATTTAAGGCAGCAGACCTATTAGTGACACCTCTTGCTCGTACCAACCACTTACAAATGCGCCATTGGTAAAAGCCATTCAGATCCTAAACCAATTGTCAGTCAAAATCGATTTGTTTAACTGTACTCTGGCTGAGTTCACGGAAGCCACGCGTAGATACCTATGTTATAGTTAATAAGACGGTTAGTAGATAGTAGAGTAGTGTTAAGTAAATATATCACGTTTTGGATTATTCTGTTAGTGATATATTTTTAGTGAAATAAATAAATAAAAGTAATATTTTCCGATGGGCTGGTAGAATCAGACCTATAAGAGCCCTAAGGGCCCACTGGGAAAATAAATAAATCCAAGTAATCGACTGTCCGTACCGTACCGCATCGATAAGTGTGCTGCCTAAGTACAAAGCTGTTTTGCGATTTAATAGAAATATATGGAAGGGAAGAAAACCGGGCCCTAAACTACCCCACATCATAATACCATATCACAAACCTGGATATTTATAAACGAAATATGCCGTAGTGAAAATAATAGGCATCTTATGATCTCTTAGGCTGCGACAAACTTAAGATAGATGGGTAGATATTCGAGCTTTATTACCGTTACATATATATATTGGTGCAAGGAAATGACAACTGGCAAGAACTATCGATAAAAACAGTCTCCGCATCAATGCCGCCTTCGTTCCTTTTAAAACTAAACGCTTATCATCATTTTTTGCAATAAATCTTGAACCGTAATGACAATAGACGCCGTAGCAGAAACGCTGAAAATTCACCTAGCTTCGTAAAAACTTTAAAATGGCAAACATTTTACCCCGAAAAAATGCAGGACTTTAGAGGTATAAGTATATAAGATGTTTCTGGCACGGAAGAAGCTACACAAAACTAGTCCTACGTCTAGTCTAAAATCCAAAGAAGCCGCGCATTATTTCTTCAGGTTTTCATAATTTAATAAAGCATATTGTAGCTTTTCTCAGGCGTGTGCGGTAGGTATGGTGTCATTATGTTCGCATTAATATACCGCGAACCACTATATTTAGAAAGCCTAGTAAATATTCATTCTAAATTAAAATTCAGGCGGCTTTCAAAGAATTATTAATTTTTTAACGTTTGGGCTTAAAATGCGATGTTCTTTCAATGATATTTTATAAGAAGATACGTTATACGCATACTCGCCAGCTGAGAAATATGCTTCCAAGAAAGCAGCAGCACACATTGGTACCTCACTGTACGGTGTACATACTCACACATATTAACAGATTGCATAAAAGAGATGGCATAGTTACAATAATGCAAAAAAAAGAGACAGCTAGCTTTTTGTTACTTGCGCGATTAATTTTTAAACGTAACCGAGTGAACCCATCGGCTAGATTCGGATTGACTCGGAGCCTGCTCGGCTATCCTTGTCACTCTCATTGTCAAAGACGTAAGTTTGTCTCTTTCATTCAAATGACCTCTATGGTAGTAAGATGGCGTCGTATTTGAAAAATAAAATAATAAAAATGATAAAATTAAATTATTTCAGCGTACTTACAGGTGATATGTGATCCCTTGCGCTTTGTTGCACTTTTTGCTATGATTGGTGCACTTTCTGATCACACACGACGGCATTTTTTTTGTGAATCTTGTAAATATTCACCCTTGACATCGTCGTGCGTTTCGTTGACCGGCCCGCGAGTGACTACCCACTACAAAAAGGGCACCAATACATTTATCGTGGTTTCAGTGCTTCACTTTTGGAGTGCTTGTAACCTATCTACTTATAAAATATCATTGTGTTCTTTTGATTCGGTAAGGTGCCTTCCAGAAAAAGAAGGCATTAGAGCACGAATATAATAGAATTTTAAATTGTTTAATTGAAAACTCATTTGCATTTTTGAGAAAAGCTCTGGGCAAAAGTGTCTACAACGGAAAACAAGCGCAGTATTTTTCGAGGACGTATTTCAATATCGAAAGTTAAAAAGTCGAACCAGGTCGCTGGCCGGGCCACCTGAAGTGGATCGGACTAGGTGGGGGCCAGGGGGCGCCTGGGGTCGAACCAGGTCGCCAGTCCCTGTCCCCTTTAGAGAGAGGGTCAGACTAGGTGGCGGCCGTAGCGCCTGGGGTCGAACCAGGTCGCTAGGCCAGAGCCACCTTGAAGTTACGCTGATTGCTCAAAGTGAGCAGCGGACCAGCGGGAAGGTTGAAGCGGATCAACCTGTCCTTATATGAGTGTGTGAATCGAACTATGCGTTTCCCTTAATAAATAGCGTTGTTATTTACCAAAGTAGGTGGAGTTATGGTGTGCCCCATCGTTATTGTGGTGAAAAAAAAACTGCTCGGTCATCTCATAACGTACCTGCAAAAGAAAGAAAACCTTTGTGAGTGAATATTAATATGATGATCATTTATTTATTATTTAATTTTCCTCCGTTCTACTTAATTCAGGAAGATTGTACACATTCTTAATACAGCCGGGAATTTTGTAATATATCCCGCAAAGGATCTCGAAAACGTAACGAACGTAATTTCTTTCTAATTTATTTGTTATCGTCAGTTAAACATTCGCCATTTGAGATTTATACGAGTATTAAGTTAAAATGACGTAATATGCTAGGAATTTTATGCGTCAAACTCTTCACAATTCCGCATTTCTCAGTTATAGGTACCCTCTTGCTGCACAAAGTAGTGTGCTTTTTCATTTGTCAAATAAAAAGATAGGCCAATGTGTGGAGCTCATGTGTGTCATACCAGCATGTGTTTTCAATCAAATATAATTCAGGTATTCTAAGGGTTTTGTATGAAAACACGCTCGCAAGTCACCAGTGTGTAAGGCCCTTAAGGCAGCGCAAAGGAAACTTCTGGGTGCGCTCAAGGCATGGTAAGTCTCATCTAAGAGTCACATTAGATCTAAAAATACATACTGGGTCGATTATGGGCGGTTTAAGAGCCCATATTTAGAAGCGATAATATCCATAAACCTTGAGTTCAAATCAATTTATTTCCTAAAAATATTTTTATTTTTTCGAATTTAATGTGGACATACCACAATCTTTATTATTGATACAGATATACATTTAAAAATATAATTTGACCTACGGTAATCGTGACTTGACTTCAGTCACGTTTAATTTTTCAATATATTTGGAAGTTTGTATAAATAATCCATAAAATGTATTTATATTTTCCGCAGTGTATCTTAAGGCCCAACAGTAATCTACAGGGCACCATGTAGACGCCATAGCGATCCATCATTCAGCGCGTCACGTTACAAAATAAGCATAATAATGTATACCCGAGCAAATTACTTGCTATTTGAAACTTTGAGGTGGAGGGTGTTGGGAAAGAACCGTGCGGACTATAAAAAACGTTTACTACTGGATATACCTATGGTATACGGGTTATTCTTCAGAAAAATGTCTGCGGCTTATTCCTCTGTCTCCATACATTTAATATGAAGAAGGGCCAGAGGAATAAGGTGACCGCAGACATATTTCTGAAGAATGCCTCATACCTCCCACGGTTCTCTGTCTTTTCGCCGAATCACTTTTATCCAAATGTTTCATTTGCCAACTCGCTCATTTCCAACTCACAATTTTCTTTGAAACCGTATTTTTTTCGAAACTTTCATAAAACAAACTTAATCTAACAGTCTACTGTATTCTATAAAACCATAAGAAAATACACTGAGATTTTTTTTGCCCCCGGCACCCACCCAGTCCGAACCAACTCGTGGGTGTCCGGCTAGCGACCTGGTTCGACCCCAGGGAACGCCAAGGCCGACCACCCGGTCCGATAATCGCTATGCCCTTAAGAGTTGCGAGTTTGTCAGTTTCCAAAAAAAAAAACAGTTTTTTTTTGTTTCGGAGAAAATCCAGAGTTGGGAAAAGAAACAGTTGTCAAATGAAATTTTTGGGGAAAAATAATTCTACGATAGCTAGAGAAATAAAATGTTAGGGCCCTATGGTACTATTTGGGTACTATTTTTTGAGATATAAAGCGTTTCCAAAAACAACGCCTTTCCAGAGATACAAATAGTGTACGCCAGCTTGACGCCCGGTAGCGTACATCGTGAACAGGCCTTATATTTCAGAAAGTTTAAGGGGACTATTTTTTTCACCTAGGTATTTCATCGGTACTATTTGGGTACTATTTATTGGCTGCATCAGATTCTGAATATCTTTACGGTGTACGCTATCTTGACGGACTCAGATGCTTTTATACCTAAAGTTGGCAAAATCGCGGGAAAAGTTAAGCAAATAAATCGAATCGGCTTCTTAAAATTTTGATTTTAATAATGTACATTCCGACATTCCGCGATTGTACAAAATGTCAGAATAATGTCTCGCAAAATATACTTAGGTTTTGGTTGTTTTTATCCGACTTCAGAAAAATAACTGTGAATTAGTAGTTCGTTTAAATACTGAAATTGCTAGTATGCGTTTATTACAGTTGAATAAGTTAATTTAGAAATTCCGAGAAACAAATCAACACCGACACCGACGCCAAAGTTTAGGTATATAAGCATCCAAATTTCCGATGCCTGGTGATGACCGCTAGAGCCAACGACTTTTTGAATGGCGACCACGCACCGGCAGTCGAAAATTTCTCAATATTTTTCAACATTACACACCTACTTAAATAAAAATATAAGTCATATCATACATACATTAATTATACATTATAATAATCATACATTAATTCGATAATATGGTAAAAACACAATGTGTTTTTAAGTCCTTTTGTTCCGTAAATATGGAGTCTGTTTATAAAAGTAGCCATAATGAGACGTACATGTTAAAATACAAAGATAACAAGCCATATTTGAAATTTTCAGTTGGAATTCTGTACAAAATAAAGCATGAAACTTCCCTCGCACGAACCGATATCGTAGCAACTAACTGCATTTACTCGATCTAATGTCCTACATGCAAACTACACCGGAATGGCTTTAACACCATTTTTAAGACAAGGAAAATTAGACTGTAACACAGTATGTACAGAGTTGAGCTTAGAAGGATCAATGCTAGGTATTTTGGGATAAAGTTGGGGTAAGGTAATTGCCGTGATAGGTGCAGCAGGAAGGTTTTAAAACAGAAACATTTTGTGCTCGAATTCTTCTGGAAAGAACTTTGCTTTAGAAAAAAATTAATAGTCAATAAAAAGGCAAATATGAGTGCAATACCTGTTTTGCCACTGAGATGATTGTTTGAGACATCGACATTTTTAATCAGATGCGTAATTTGATGACTTGGCAAGGTTTATTGATAATTTATGTCATCTCATAGATCTGTGGTAAGAGAGAGAGAGATCTCCCTCCAGGCGGGTGTTGTGCCTGGGGACCGAATTCCAATGACAGCTGGTCGGAAGTTGTATTTATGCAACCGACTTAGAAAACTTCGATAGCGTGATGTAGAACATGTCAAAATTGACAGATGACAGGAGTATCGCCGCAGATTTCGTGTTGATTTTTAAACGATTTCTTGATAAATACGGGAGCGGGCAACCACCGTACGTATTTGTCTAAAGTGGAATTCGATTGTAATGAACAAAATGTAAACAAACGGATTTATCTTCAATACTTCGTAATCACGCACATTTAGAGAGCGAACATAGCTTTATCAACAATTTATAGAGTGCGACTAAGATAACTCTGCAGTGGAGTATATGGCAACACATTCATTTAAAAGACAAATTGCAGGTGTTGTAATTATTCAAATTTATTCAAATCGATAGACAATAGAAGCGATTGTCAGTCAGCCATATTTGTTTACATCTTTGTTCAATTCCATTGGCTCTCACTTTACGTACGCGCATATACAACACCTAAAAAATCGGCCAAGTGCGAGTCGGATTCGCACATGAAGGGTTCCGCACCACCGTCTTGTTATTATAATGGCTGAATGGCAATGGAAATACACTTTATGAGAAAATTTCAAGCCTCTACCTATGACGGTTAAAGTCTACGGCAAAAGGTAGAGCCCTGTGACGCAAGAACAGACGGACAGACGGACAGCGGAGGCTTAGTAATAGGGTTCCGTTGGCACCCTTTGGGTACGGAACCCTAAAAAGGTTCTCATAGCCGGTAGACCCACTTCAAAAAAATATCCATTTTAATTGAATGGGTATACCTACTTCCAGATAGACATCTAATGTTCTCACTGTATTTGCGAGCACAGGCTTAATATCTCCGTTAACTTAAGTAAGACGTTTTTCCAGGGAACGTGATCTCTTGGCCGTGGAGGAGATTTCCTACAATGCTCCTTGACTACACAAAACGGCATATCTTTGTGGTAAATCATAGTCAGTTATGTCCTTTTAAAAACGAATAGCACAATAGGTAGACGAGTTTACTTAGTGCTTAATAGGATAATTCTCAACTTGGTCGCGAATCTCGTATCTAATATAATTAAAGTAATTTATTTTATTAGGATAGACAAAAGTAAAAACCGTACAAAGTTACTAAGCCTACAATAAAATTACTATAAACTAAAATTGAATAAAATTAAATAAATTGAAACTAAAATGCCTAAAAATTACCCCTGCGGCATAGTACCGAAGATGCTGGCAGCATTTCCTGGATTGTGAGGCTGATGCTTTGAGCGAGGAAGCTGCCAGCTCTTCGGTCTCTCGTGGTTGCTCTGAGTCTCTTCGACAACTCCTTGAAGAGACTCAGAGCGCCAGAGCCCCACGGATCAAAGGTCTCGAAGCCAAAAGGAAGGAAATTCTATTCGATGTATATAAAATAAAAATAAAATAAAATAGTTTATTTTTGCAAGTAGGCCCTCAAGGGCTCTTTTACAAGTCTGAGTCTAAATATGTATGTATTATTTCATTTCTTTTCTTTTGGCGCTTCTGGTGAGAAGAAGCGCCGGAAGAAACTCACCAGTTTCTCTTTTTTAACAACAGGTATGACATTATTACATTCGATTTCATTAATACGTTATAATAAACTTATAACTACATTTTCAGAGATGTAAAAGGTCTCTAGGCGTCAAAACAAGACAATTAAAATAATAGAAAATAAATTGATAATAAAAATTCATGGAGATGTAAAGAGTCTCCGTTGTCAAAATATTAAGTTTTGGAGGTGTAAAGGACCTCCTATACAGATTACACACTACGACTACTAGTTCACGAGTCAAATTATATCTGAGACGACAGTGACATCGAAGCTGTGAATTACTGTACAGCCTCTGAATAGCCTTTCGTAGCGAGGCCATATTCTGTACAAGTTGTCAGTTGGCAACAACTTTTATAGAATATTTCAAGTAAATTAATGTCAAAGGAAGATTTATACTAGTATGAGAGATAACAAGGACATTGGCGCATTTATACTGTTATTTTGTCAAATGATCGTTCTATTTATCTACCATTTTCAGCGTGATCAGTCACTTTACCGTGATAAAAATAAACGCAGATTTTTTTTGTAGTGCCTTGCTTTTTTCTGAAAACTGAAATAAAATTTTGTTAATTTTCCATAATTATTTATTCGTTAAGTACTTACAATTAATTTAGGTACCTACATTGAAAAAGAAATAGAAGTTACATCTACAATTTCACTAAAGCTTAGTAGCAGTAGCTACGAACTTACAAAATTTGATTCTAATTTAAATTATGATGATGATTTGCCCAAGTAGTAAATCTTTGCTTTACCACTAAGTAATTATACATTATTCCTAGAATCGAATCCTGTAGGTAATATTCGGATTTACTTGTCCAAATATTATGATAGGTTTTGTAAATAGACCCCTTGCCCTTTACGCTAAACGCTACAATGACCCTAGCATTCAAATATCACATCATCCTTATACATATTTAGGAATAATCAAGGTCGTATGGAATCCGATATAGTTTAGCAAAAAACAAACTTATTACGCATACCGGAAGGTTCCTCTTCAAAAGCAAAATCAACGAGCTCCTAAAGATCTGGTTGAGATATTCAAGAATCCCAAACAGCTTGTATAAATCCGAATAATCCATTGAATTATAATATTTGTTTGGAGCACTCTTGAAAACGGCCTGTAAGGGACCCTGAAAATTGGATGTGCAAATGTATCTATGTAAATAACTTCGAAAAAATCTGACTGGAGAATATTTCTGATCACAAATGACCCAGTTTTTCTGCTGAGCGAATTGTTCCTTTGGCCGTCAAAGGAGACGGGATTGAATTTCAAGGATTGAATTTAAAAGATTTAAATGAAGGCTATTGTTGTCCACGCTATCAAATATTATACTTCCGTGGGTGCTTCCAACATTTTATATCTTTTTCTGAGGGTATTACAAAATCTCTGAATTCTGACTTGAATTTCATAGACATTTCATTAGAATACTTTTGGTAAAGACAGGTGTGGCCACGGTTTCACCGCGGAGCTTTGAGGCCCCCGCGAGGGAGCCTTAGCTGGTGACCAGAAAGAGCACGCGTTATGCGATAGAGAGAGATGGTCGGTTCCGGAGTTCGGACCCGAATGGCAGTTTTGTTAGAGAAAGATGTATGTAGTACTATTACTTATTCTGCGGTAAAGATGGCAAGATATTCAAACCTGGTGAGAGTTTTTCGGAATCGGGATGATTGAAAAGCAAAGGATTTTTGCCTTGCAGCGGAACACTACCGACTATACACTATAGGCTAACAAAATGTGTATTATACAGCAAGACGGTAAAACATACAATGTCCCAGATCGAAGGTGTTTGTGGTCTGAACCGTAAGCGACGGCTATAAATATGCGATCTAGGGCTTTCTTTATTAGTGCCCGTATGTGTACCTACTTAATTTAGGGCAGGAAGTGGGATTTTCTACGCGTAAAGGGTAGGAAAAGGCAATTTACTTGAAATAATAGTAAGCATTTCGTGATCAATTTACGCAATGCGGTAGATTCCCTAATCAAATACTTATTTAAAGTTATTTCTGTAAATCAATTCGACTCGAACTGTCACAAATTGAGTACAAAGAACATACGTACAGTAAGTTACGAAAGTGGTCTACCACTTTTCGCCTTTATTACCGTACTAGCAGTACCGGCGAACTTCGTTCCGCTTCAGAATTTTTAATGTTTTAGTAGTTACTAGCATTTTCCCGCGGCTTCGCCCGCGTTGTTCCCGTTATTGTCCCAAAGGAACTCTTTACCGGGATATAATATATCCTATGTTTCAATCCAGGACTTGGTCTACTTGCATGCCAAATTTCAGCTTGATCCATCCAGTTGTTACCCCGTTATAAGGTAACAAACATCCAAATATCCAAACATCCAAACATCTTCACAAACTTTCGCACTTATAATATTAGTGGGATTCTGTTATTCGGGGCAGAGACAAACCCAAAAAATCTAAAATCATAATAATCGGTCCACCCGTTCTCGAGTTATAAATGGTGTAATGTAACTAACACGACTTTGTTTTATGTATATAGATTGTTTTATATATATGACGAGGAAGGCCTAAAACCATTACCTTTGGGTTCCTGGTCACCTTAGGTCATCTTAGTGGTATGGTCCAATAATTATCCAATAACCCAGTATCCGCACCAGTTTGTGTACTGGTGTATCGCTCTTCATGTCTTTCTTTACACAATCTAAATGTCGCATTGGTAATAAACGAAGTTACACGATAAATTCACAGAAATAGGCTCAATCGCTTATATTTCCCATAGAAGACTGACAATCCATAGGTCAACGTCATATTTCCTCCTTTTAATCTAAACTGCCTGCATTACTCAAAAAGGTTCTAATACTAAATGGTCAGTCATAACTAGCGCTCTCTCTGTGACTTTATCCAAGCCAATAATCAGATATTTTTGACTAATATAACGTTGATAATTTATCACGATACGACATATACATATAGATATACCTAGATTAGTGTTCAAAAGTGGTAGATCATTTTCTTGGCTGACTGTACCTAGTGAAGAACGTAGAAAGACTACTATTAACACCGGGATATCATGTATGTTTATTTCTAGGAGTTCGTGATATTTCGGCACTGTTGCAAGCGCTATCATCACGGAACCATATCGGGAAGTCGTAGAAACAAACATACGGTACATATCCATATCCATAGTTATAACGTAGAAAGAGTTCGTCAGTTTTGCAAAACAGAATCCTTACCAATTATGAATTCTTCAAACGTTACCATTACCAGGCAGTGACCACAATAGGTAACGAAGGAAAAATAGGTACCAGTACAAAGGTATTAGAGGGCTTGTAAAAATCCACACGCCGCAACTTCCACTAAAAGGGACGCGCCCTTAATCCGCGTTTCCTAATTAAATAATTTACATTTATATTGCGTGGGATCAGGGCTGGGACAAATTAATTAACCAATAAATAAATAAGCCCGCGTTACTTTAATTTAACATCAAAAATAACCCGCGCACTTTGATCCTCGCCTTAATTAATGGAAAAAGTGAGAAATCTCTCCGGTGAAACAATGCTTTGGAAATGCCTTTTAAGCTTTGTACGGTCTGTTGGTAGGAAAAGCGTTGTCAGTTTGGATTTTCTGCTATTCGATTTGGAGGGAATTCTTTTACTAAAGTTCGGGAGGCTGAATGAAACACAGTGTACAGGACCTATTTTATTAGTACATTACACAACTAGGGTGGTAAAACAAATAAAGGCCGAGATCGCAGATGTTTGCGGACCGAGCTGCAAGCGAGGGACGTACATATGCGATCGAGGGCTTTCTTTATTACCTCTCGTGTTGTGTACATCATTTTACGTCTACTCTTGGCCAGAAAGCGGCTTTTTCCGTACGCGTAGAGTGCGGTAAAAGCCACTTTATGGCCAGGTGTGACGTAAAAACGTTTTCCTTTCTTTAAGGGGATCCGAGTCGGTCGCTTTTCCATACAAACATAAAGAGGGTCATTGCTCGTTTCTACGGCTTCGTTTTAAATGTGTTTTATTTTATAGCGCAGCGTTTTATACTTATATAAAATCTATCAAACATTCTATTTGCGCAAAATTAAATGAGACCTAAGAGATAAGTCTAAAATATGTAGTTTTAGTAAAAAACGTTTAGTTTCAAATGACGCTAATAGATGGCGCTGACATTAAAGGCCCAATTGCAAGTTAATTCTGGTTTTTTGAGATTCCTCATGTCATTTCGCGCAAATAAAATGTATTTTACACAGTATAATAGCAGTAAGTTTTCTTCCTACATAAGGTACATCGCGCGCTTGAATGTGTGCGCGCCGTGTACGAACGCACTACATGCAAAGAAATAACAATGCTCCAGTATGGATCGCACTCAAACAGACGTGCTATCGCACGCTATCGCACGTCTGTGTGAATACATGGCCGAAGTTGGACTACTCGTTCGTCTTTATATTTTGCTATTTATGTCAAAAAAGAAAACGGAAGAAGCAGCGTTAAGTTGACCCTCTACAAAGTGGACTGATGCCTTAGAGAAGGTTGCTGAAGTCCAATGGTGACGTTATTGGGGGGAGGCCTATGTCCAGAAGTGGACGTCTTTCGGTTAATGAAGATAACTTTTTTACGTCACACCTGGCCATAAAGTGGCAATTACCGCCCGCTACGCGTGCGGAAAATCCCACTTCCTGGCCCGGAGGAGACGTACAATTTTGTACTTAACACGGGCAGTAATGTAGAAAGCCTCAGATCGCATATGTATCGCCCTTGCCTTCGGCTCGGGCGTCAAATACCTGCGATCAGAGACATTCTTTGTTTTACCGCCCTAGGTAAATAATTTACTATTATGCCACATCTGGCCATAAAGTTTCTTTTTCCGCACGCTGCGCGTACGGAAAAAGCCGCATTATGGCCAAGTGTAGACATAAAATGATGTACACAACACGGGAGGCAATAAAGAAAGCCCTCGATCGCATATTTACGTCCCTCGCTTGCAGCTCGGGCCACAAACTTCTGCAATCTCGGCCTTTCTTTGTATTACCACCCTAGTTGTGTAATGTACTATTAACCAACTATGTAGATGTGTAGCTATTTACAACGTTTATGTAAATAGCTAACTTCTGTATTGTAAAGTTTCGTTACTTTACGTATTTCGTTTCTGCCTTATTAGCTAGATAATAGCTTATTTAGAATTGCAATCCATGGTATTGATCAGAGATTATCCGAAGCTTCGGGCTTAACTCTCGTGCGGCCGTGTCAATCAATTGTGGACTTTATGTGGTGTGCATAAAGCTAGCTAGATCGCATGTGACGGCTGGCTTATGTGCCTAAATTGATAATGTAGGCAAGCTTGCTGTCTGGCAGATATTGCATGTGTAAAATATATATACTGAAATGAAGCAAATTACCTAGCATTTAGAATTCTGCCGCCATAACGCAAAAGGGCACATCTAACATTTTTTTTTCGACACTGAGTCCTATACATATTCGGAATGAGTCAATTTCACTGATTCCGAATATGTATACAACTCAGTGTCGAAAAAATAAAGTTAGTTGTGCCCTTTTGAGTTATGGCGGCAGAATATTAGTGTGATATTAAAATTCAATGTTATTAATTTGTGATTTTGTAAATTAGAATAGTTATTAGTATATGTATATGATATTAGGACTGTTTTGAAAAAGGGCCAAGTGCGAGTTGTACCTACTCGCACATAAAAGGGTCCGTACCACCGTCGAGTATAAACATAAAATAGTACATTGTGCACCAAGGGTAGTAAGGAGGGAATTACTAACGAGAGTCTATTAGGAGCCCGACGCCCTAGGCGGAGGGCTTTTAATGACTCGAGTTGGTAATCCCCTTACTGCCCATGATACACACAATGTTTTTCATCACATTTGCGAGGAAAAAAAAATAAAACATAAAAATCAAATAAACTAAACGCACCCGCTAAGAGACAACTTCAACTGTCAACTTTTTCAATATAGTCTTCCACAGATAATGCTAAGAACTGCGTTTAGTTTTTAAACTTGACAGGCAATGCCGCCGGATTGTACCGATTTTCATAATAAAATTTTAAAGTAAATTAATTAATTGCAGTAAAATAATTACAAAAATTACTGAAATAATAGTAAAATATACCATATAAGTTTTATATACACTAAAATTGGTTTTGTAGCCAAGTTTTGAATATGTTTAATAAGCCTTGGCTGATTAGAAACCTCCTTAGTCTGAATTGACGTACTGGTAGGTCCTATATTTTAAAACAAAACTCATAACTCCCATTTCATACAGTTTTTCCTCCCGTGGGAGTTATAGATTTTTATAACCCACGGGAGGTAAATCGGCTCGAGCTGGTCTATAAGCCCGCGTGTTATAACACCCTTTACGAGCAAGTGTGATGAAAAACACGATTCTTGTATCAATGCACTTTGATACTAATTTTATTTATTTTGTATAGCGGCAATAGAAATACAATTTCTGTGAAAATTTCAAGTCGCAACCTTCGAGGGTTGCACGGTGAAACCCGATAAGTGACAAAAGATGTTTTTTTACTTATCAGGTTTCCTCACACGATTCATTAATACAGCCCTGTGACAGACGGACAGACGGATAGCAGAGACTTAGTTGAGTAGGGATCCCTAAAAATGGTACCTGGATGAGTTCCTTACACCGGTTCTTCTCCGGGCAGAAGTTTACTTTTCAGAACCGGCAGTAGACTTACATTCATTGGTGCATTTGTGTCATTCCGCGGGTAAAGGTACCTTATGGATATTGTCGCTTGCGTCGTATCCGACTCCGTTTTATAGGACATCAAGATAGAAAGACGCAAGCGACAATATCCATAAGGTACCTTTCAGTGGCGTGGCGTAAAAGATATCCTTGGGCAAGCCGGTGCAGATTTGGCCTACATTTTCCTTAGGAGATGTAGAATAATATGCTCAAATGCCTGATATTAGGCAAGCCGGTAGGAATCGAGTTCTTTGGACGCCACGCCACTGGTACCTTTACACATTTGTTAAGAACAGCTAGGTAAACACCAAGTTGTCATAACAAATAATCTCCCTAAATATTACAACGTTTCTCCTTACGTCATCCATCTTCTTGTTTTTTGTAGCCATCTATTTCCTTTTGTAATAAAAGTTTCATGAATTTAAACCTCAATTTTAAATAATCGTAATAAATTAATAATACATTAACTAATAATACAAATATCCCAAATCATTACACATTGTACTCTACTGAAATAGAAGAATAAAGAAGTTTGATTTTAAGTGGAACCTGGATAGCCATAGGATCGCATTTCCCGGGTACAGATGCAAAGTTCCCACGGGAAATCGAGAAACTAATTCAAAGCGAGCCTGCGGCCAAACTTATTCCTATTATGAATGCGTGAATTAGTTTAAAATATGTTTAGAATGGAGAGGCTTTTGCCTAGTAGTGGGGCACTCTTATGGGCTCGTAAAACCTTTTTTGACAGTATTGCCACAACATGCGCTTTAGCACGGTTTTTCGTCTTTTTAGGGTTCCGTATTCCCATCCCATCCCTTTCCCTTCCCTTTCCCATCCCTTTCGCAACCCATGATTGTGCGATATGAAGGAAAAGTACCTTAAACATTGTTACTAGGATAATATACTTATTTTATTTTTAAAAGTAATACTGTATTATACCAAGATGTTTTTTAAATGCTCTATACCACTTTTTAAGTGTTTTCTTTATTGAAAGAAAGTACACTAAAACAAGAACAAATACAAACAAGATAAAATTTAAAATCCTAAAACTAAATAAACCTAAAACCTAAAATGATATAAAAAGAATACCCCCTCAAACAGCTCCGCCTGCGGCATGGTACCCATTACGCTTTACCTCTCTGAATAGCCAGGGCAATTCTTTGCGAGAGGCATGCGCCAGCGCTGGAATCTCCCGAGGCATGTGCCAGCCGCGGCGACAGGGTCCTCATTAAACTCGGCAAATTAAAAAAAAACTGTATCTTTGTAAAATAGCAATAAAAGGAACAAATTATGTGGAATAATACTACTCAGCGTCCTGAGGGTATGGGAAAAATTTAACCAAACTTGTAAAATTTCTTTGGATAAGGAAATAAGTTCCATATCCCGTGAACCCTTAAGATCTCCTCAAATCACGCATAACATTCACCAAAATTGTTTCATTTTATTTGAACGTCAACATTGCGTGTTGGTTTTACCTCACCGCATACTCTTGAAGAAAATTTGTTTCCGAATTATTACGCATTCTGGCAGAAATCGTTCGCAAACATTAAATACACCCACCCAGCAACAAAGTTGAGGTATATTTTGAACTTTATGTCGTACGGAACAAGGTTGAGAATGTTTATAAGCGTGCGGTGCATCATACACTTGTGTACAAATTCTTATAGGAATATTTTTTCGTCATAAATAAGGATGGGGAACGAGCCTCTTGAGGTGAACCCTTAAAATTTTACGATTCGTCGAGGTTGCCGCTAGTAACAAAGTTGGTTGCCGCGTAAAAAGTTTACGCGCTTAAGGTAATTCGAGGCCGTTCTCTATACAAACTAAAAGGGGGTAAAGAATCGACTTTCGTGGCATTAAATTCGGTTGAAATTTGTTTCATTACATAGCAGTGGCGTGGCGTCCAAAGAACTCGATTCCTGCCGGCTTGCCTAATATCAGGGATTTGACCTCCTTATTCTACAGCTCTTAAGGAAAATGTACGTCAAATCTGCACCGGCTTGCCCAAGGATATCTGATACGCCATGCCACTGTTACATAGCATAGGTAAAAAACAACTAAAGCACCTGACCGTCTAATAGCATAACTGGCCGCGACTTCGTTTCTCGCGCGACAGAGCATCACCTGTCACTTCACTATCATCATTCGCTTGCCCTTTTCCCATTCATTTGGGGTCGGCGCAGCATGTCCTCTTACACCTGTCACTTCACTATATGGAGTGGAAAGAGATAGGTAGCATTTCGCCATATAATTCCGTACACTACCACGTACAACTGAACTCAAAGAATGACATAATGGCAACCAAGAAAGGGACAATTGAGCAGAGGTACACCGAAAAAGAAAAAACGATAGGAAGACGGGTTTAAAGAAGAGGATCAGACTGGAGAAGGCAATCTAGAGACAGAGATACCTGGAGGATGCTGGGGGAGGCCTACGCTAAGGAAGCGACTTCCACAATTTAGAATAAGAATATACTTTTAATAATAATATAATTAATAAATAATAATTGCTTTCGAATATCTATTAAAGAAATTTTATTATTGTTAAAATAAAATCGATAAATTATATGCCTGTATAATATCTGATTGTAGTAAAATAAAAGCATTTTTTTACTACATATAACAGGTGCTTTAGTTAAGTTTTTTAACTATAGATACATTTTATGTGAGCGAAACATGAGAAGATCCTAAAAGTGAGAAAACAAAGTTTAAAGTCAGCGCCATCTAATATCAGCGTTCGAAACTAAAGCGTTAGTTACTAAAAATAATATATTATTAGCTTTTTCCGACTTTGCATGTTACTTCGCGCAAGCAAAGGTTATAAAATAAAACATATTATGCCACACCTGGCCATAAAGTGGCTTTTTCCGCATGCTGCGCGTGCGGAAAAAGCCGCTTTCTGGCCAAGTGTAGGTAGACATAAAATGATGTACACAACACGAGAGGTAATAAAGAAAGCCCTCGATCTTATATTAACGTCCCTCGCTTGCAGCTCGGGCCGCAAACATCTGCGATCGCGGCCTTTCTTTGTATTACCACCCTAGTTATTTCAACCAAAATTGATGTCGTTAATATGGATTTTTAACCCTATTTATATTTGTACGGAGAACCGAAGGACTCGACTCACCTGAAATGTAAGTAGGTATTGTATTGAGAACAGTATATTTTTATGCGAAAATGTGAGATTTCTATGTTCTTACACTCACGAACAATGAATTTGGGTCATTATCTATGAACAATTATATAGAAAATGACCCGAATTCATTGTCCGTGAGTGTTACCTATCCACAGGTCGATCGGCGAAAATGGGCAGAGTTAAAAAGCAAACAGTTACCCCTTACGAAGTTGTGAACTCATAAATGTAGAAGGGCTATTCTTCAGAAATATGTCTGTGACTTATTCCTCTGTCTCCAGCTCCATACATTTAGTATGAAAAAGGGCCAGAGGAATAAGGTGACCGCAGACATATTTCTGATGAATAACCCAGAACTAAATTTGTTGTTTTACTTATTACGTTAGGTTATTATTACCGTTAAATAGACTGAAATATTGTTTAAGTCATAGATTAAACGGTATTTGTCTATGTTTAAATAAATACATAAATAAATAAAATAAAATAAAAAGTTTTTATTTCGACCAACTGAGATCATAGCAATGAAAAAGAAAAAGAAAAATTAAATTTAATATTCAATTTATCGACTTTGACCAGAAGGACTTGACATGATTCTGATGAAGAAAAGATAATGTCCCCAATTTTCCATACAATTTTCATGGGTAAGTTTAGCCGTATAAACTGATATTCTTTACGGAAATTAATAATACTCGTGTTTCGGATTTTACGGAAGTTTCAACGAACTCCACATTTTTACGTTCACAAAAAGCTTTAAAAATAATATAAAAATCTATATTGGAGTAATAAATCATGATGTTATTACCGCGTCGTGAAAGTAATCAATCAGGAGCGTCATATTCGAACATGTGGGACACGTCTGTCCGTGTACAGGTAATCCCGTAAGTTTGTGTCGGATTACTCGAATGAGGAGACTTTCTGACCTTCGGAAAGCCTGGAAAATATTTTTTTCTCCTTGATTTCACAGATCGGTCACACACTTCTACCTCGATATATTTCTGTGGAGCCTTCTTTCAATCAGGCTACACAAATTGACAACCTTAAGTACCGTAAAATGGGGCGAGTAGGGATTGCGAGGGCAGTTCGGTTATGAATGGGGAGAGTAGGGGTGACAGAGGGGTGAGGTGGTTTTTAAAGGCTACTGCTACCTAAATAATATATTCTTATTACAAATGGAGCTATAGTAATATCCATAATCCAAAAGTGTCGATCCAACAATTTGCCCAACTCACCGTAGTATGAAATCCCATCTCAACCCAACTACGAGGCGCTACGGGGTAAGGAGGGATTTTGAGTTTATCGTTACAGTTATGAAATGGAACTACCCAAAATCATAAAAAAACTAAAATACAAACGACCGGAGCATTTATTATATATACAATTCAGTTTGCATACCTATGTAAAAATAAAATGCTATCGAGGTTTGAATGTCAATTTTGTCCCTAGTCACCCCGTTTTACGGTAAAATTTCTTCGCCGGTCAACCTTCCCAGCCCTCGCTAAGCCTTGATGATCCAACCAGCATATTAAAAACTGCGCCAAACAAAGGCCTGAAGCCATAATTTCCGAGTAAGCCAACTCCAGCGATGGTGGGTTAAGCTTTTTAACTGTCTGGATTAAATGCGAACTAGAAAAACGTAAGCGCTGGAGATTTTGGGCGATTTTTGCATTTATCTTCAAAAGGACTACTAACATATAAAATGAAACTCTAGATAGAAAAATATTGGATCACGGGTAGTTCTCTGCGACTAAACAGTCGCACCAATCGCATCATTACCATCGCCACATTATGGATGAGCTCCCTAAAAACTATGGAGTCGTTTTCGGTTATCTTGTAGAAGTCGCGTGCTTCTGCTATTTTTATCATAATGATCCTGATTGGTTTTATAAAACGGCCAATAATAGTGGCGATGGTAATGAAGCAAGCAAAACGGTAAATAATTACTTTTTACCCAGCCTTGCTTGGATAATGCAAGGCAAGGCAACCATTTTGCTTCTTATTTCATACAAAATTTGTCTCGTTAAGAAGATGATGAGGAACGGTCAACGTAAGGCCCCATTTAGACGGGGCGTGAACTCGTATGCGAGTTTGATTACATTGCGGGCTACCCAGGTACGATGAGTACAGTTGATCGCTTAATCGCCGCAATGAAATGAAAAACGCATACGAGTTCTCGGCCCGTCTAAGTAGGGCCTAAGGCGGTCTCTATTACTATTAGAAAAAAAAAAAAACATTTTGGTAATACAGTATTCAGTGTTCTGTAATAGTTGCGCTTGGCTTCATAATAGGCTAGACGACTAAAAAAACTGTTTAGTCTGTCAGTTAGATTATTAAAAAATATTGTATACGTATTTTTTCTTTTGTTTGACAAACAAAAAATGACGAGGATAGAGTGCGTAGAAGTTTCGAGTGACGCCACTCCTAGGTACAATTTTCACCTAGGAGTGACGTCACAAGCCCCCACTCCAGAAGTTTGATGATCTATAACTTTGTCGATTTTTAATATTTTGATAAACCAAAAAATACGTGTCCCATATTTTGCCATATTTAACTGACGGACTAATAGTACATTGTGCACCGAGGGTAGTAAGAAGGGGATTACTAACGAGAGTATATTAGGAGCCCGACGCCGTAGGCGGAGGGCTTTTAATGACTCGAGTTTGTAATCTTCTTACTGCCCGTGATACACACAATGTTTTTCATCACATTTGCGAGGAAAAAAATAAATAAAACAAAAATCTGATTATTTATTGTAAACTTCTTCAATATAGTCTTCCACAGATAATGCTAAAAACTGCGTTTAGTTTTCAAACTTTTCAGGCAATACCGCCAGATTGTACCGATTTTCAAAATTTTTGACTTAATTAATTTTATTGCATTAAAATAATTCCAAAAAATACTAAAATAATAGTAAAATATACCATATAAGTTTTATATACACTAAAATTGGTTTTGTAGCCATGTTTTGAAGATGGGAAATAAACCTTGGCTGATTTGAAACCTCCTTGGTCTGAAATGCCGTACGACTTTTAAAACTAAACTCATAACTCCCGAGGGAGTTATAGATTTTCATACAGTTTTTCCTCCCGTGGGAGTTATTGATATTTGTAACCCACGGGGGGTAAATCGGCTCGAGTTGGTCTATAAGCGCGCGTGTTAGAACACCTTTTACGAGCAAGTGTGATGAAAATATAATTATATAGTTTTAATCCAGTCGTCATCCCCATTGTTTAATAGTCTATTGAATTATTGTTACTAGACACCTGTAAGCACTAATCCGAGTATTAGACAAGCCCCGTTAATGTAATACCTCGTCCACACGATTAATTCATTGCAATCCGATTACGTGTGTACTGGGCTTAAGATATACGCAACCACGTGTATTATAAAGGGGGAGAGGGTTTATATCCAAAATATTCAAATCCAAATTCTTGTTATAAATGCGAAAGTAACTCTATCTGTTATCTACTTTTCTTCTGTTTTACAAATTGCGGTCATTTTTGCCCTTCATTTATTCGTTTCCCTAGAGTAGTTTCTTAAACTGTGGTCCATGCACCCCTCACGGGTCCGTGATGCGAGAGCCGGGGGTCCGTGGCTATGCATACACCACAAACTTTCATGTGCCCTTCATTTTCTTTTTCTCTGATTATATTCGGAAATGGTCTGTAAAGTTTTCGAAATAATGTAGGGGGTCCAGGTCCGGAAAAAGATTAAGAAATTCTGCCCTCGGATATCATACAGTTATCTCGGCGCCCAATATGAATTAGTATCATTTGGCGTCGAGAACTCGAGTCAAATTTTTGCTTGTAGTGCGTTCGTTCACGGCGCACACACATACAAGCCGCGCGATGTACCTTTTGTAAGAAGAAAAACCGGCCAAGTGCGAGTCGGACTCGCGCACCGAGGGTTCCGTACAAACTCATAAGTAGATAAATGAATAGTTCAAGAAAAACTATATGGCGATTAGTTTAGTAGGAGCAAATAAGTATGTGTTAAGATTTTTGCAAATTTCTTAAAAACAGTGCAAGTTAGGAAAGCCGTTATATTTTTCCTGTAATATATAGGATGACATTAATAATTGGTAATTATTACAGATTTTTCTGTTCAGTAACTTCGAAGATAATAGGGGGGGAACGGTATTTTTTTTAACGTTTTTCGCCATAAATCAAAAACTACTTATTTAAAAAAAAATACAAAAATACTGTTTTAATCTACAATTTAAGCCCTTTCATTTGATACCTCACTTAATATACTAGCCCTACTTTCAATTTGCAAAGTCTCATTACGGACCCCTTTAAAAAAAAAGTAAAAAAGTTACAAGAATTTTTTTACATCCTATAAGCTCGGGTTAGCGGTTCTTAACACTATTCCAAATTTCAAGTCGATAGCATCAGTAGATCCTGAGATATCTTGCTGTGACAGACGGACAGACAGACAGACAGACAGACAGACAGACAGACAGACAGACAGACAGACAGAGTCGCACCATAAGGGTTCCTTTTTTACCATTTTGGTATGGAACCCTAAAAATTACTATTATCAAGGACCATTAAAACATGAGGACTGTCATTCTCCATACAAAAAGCTGTTCCCCGATATTTACAACGCCATCTATGTATAAGCTTGGTACCTATAAGAATTATATTACTCGTATTTACAATTATTCAACTTTGCAAGCGTGACTGTATTTAAATGTTAGAATTTATTTATTAGTAGCTGTTTACGAACTAATTGTTACTGTACTATGTTTCTTTGTTCGATTATAACATCGTTAAATATTTAGTTTTTTAGCGCCATCTAGTTTTTGCCTGGATATCCCCTTGCGGTCGGAGTACGATCCAAAGTATGGAGAATGACAGTCCTCTTGTTTTAATGGTCCTTGCTATTATTATACTGTGGCTTTGCGTCCTCTTAATACAGTTGTTTACATGCTTTGAAATTACACACTAATTGCAAAAACAGGATCTTAACGATCTCGAACGACATGGAATTCAGGAACGAGCTGTGTACATACGAATTCCAGGAAAGCCTCTCATTTGTCCTCTTTCAGAGAACCTGTGATGTTTAATATTAATTGGGCTTTCCCACAAAAACGACACGCTGTTCACTGAATTTAATAAGCTTCCGTATTTGAGATGTTTCTTTTGTTACTGTAACTGTGATATAAGAAGTTTGCTGTGAGGTTTTCCCGTATCATATGAGGCGGTAGGCAATGTTATTTTCATAAAAAAAAATTAAATAAAAAAAAATATTTCAGACATAACATCCATTTTTGGTTAGTAGCAAAAGTCGATTCCATTATCGTGGGTGCAACATTTTGACTCATTCAAGGCCTCCTCCTAATAAGACGAAAAACATTTATTATAAAGATATTGTTTTAAGGATTACATTTTAACCTCTTTTCTACAATTTGTGTATAAGAATTTAAAATAAAATGTTTAAATAGCCACAAGAGAGGGTTAAAGTGCTATCGCGGGTGCAACCAAATCGGCCCACCTCTCCGGATCACAGTATAAAAACAGAAATATCTTTTAATTATCAAATATTTAAAATGTTTTTGCCTATTTATATTGAAAGACAATAAACAATCAACTATAGTAACATAAAAAAAGTATTAAAAACTGAAACTATCAAAGAAATTATTCACTGTTAAAACGATCGCGGGTGCAACATCGTATGATTCGCAGTTGATCCTAAATCTTAGAATGCTAAGGTTTTCAAGCGCTTTAACATCCTGAATATGAAATTAAGTCCATAACAATTAATTTAAGAGTCACACGATGGTATCAAAAAAAGTAATAAATTTTTGGACTTGAAAATTTATGTCAAGGTTCGTCTCTAGCGGAATCGCCCAAAACTTATAAAACTAGATGGTAGTGACTTACAATATAAGACAAAGTTAAAATTAATTTATTAAAATATTACAAACTAAGCAAGGAAGCCCAACTTACAGCTGGTGTCCAGGTTCATACAGGACTGGCGTAACAATCTGTAGACGTAGCCAATATTTCATTATTGGGCTATCCCACCTCTGCCACAACGCACAGGATCTTGTTGGGGCTGGCCCGAATCCTGTTTAAAGTTGAACACCTCTTCCGTATTATGGCATGGAATCCATCTCTCCGGGCTTCGGTAAACATTCCGGAAGCGCTACAAAATCGAGGCAGCCCCATCAGAACCCTATTATATGTATTGTATGCGTAAAGCGCTGTAGGCCTTCTTCGGATATTTGTTCCACAGGCTGCTGGTGTAAACGGACTGGCAGTATGCTCGGAAGAGCCTTAACCTGTTTCGTACACCGCGCGAACTTTTGGGCCAACATGTTGCATCTGACCGACAGCGCTCTCCGCTCACGCATCTGACCACGTATAATCTCCCTGTCTCCATTTGAACACATGTAGGTACAATATAAAGTGATGGGTAGGTAGATGATATTACGCAAATTGCAGATGTAAGTTGAGTACGCAAATCAAATCATGTGAGCAAGACGGAAAAGTACTGTAGCGCCCCCCTGGATAGCATCAACGCCCCCCAATTTCTTCCAAGGCCCCTACCGCCCCCCTGGGACTGGGGCGCCCACTGGGGAGTGGTAGGGACCACTTTGGGAACCTATGGGTTAACGCTGCGTTTCCACCGGAGCTGTGCGAGGTAGCTAAGCGGTGTGCGAGGAAAAAATCCACCAATGCCGGGCCGCGCTGATTAGGAACTAGGAACGTTGACTGGTGGATTTTTTCCTCGCACACCGGCTTAGGTACCTCGCACAGTTCTGGTGGAAACGCAGCCTAAAGCAACAAGTGTAAGGCCCCGCGATATCTGACGTACAGCCCACCACGCAGGTTTATTGCCGTCATTTGTACCGTTCGCAATATACCGACGTAATAACATCTCGCGACTGTACGTGCGCGGCGTCGCTTTCAAAATTAATTTGTTATGAGGATTGTGATGTCATTTTTATGAAATATAATACGATTTGCTAACAATGCCGTTGGCGGGGTTCAGTTTAATCCCATGGTTGGCTGGAATAGAATGCCTTGAAGCAATAAGCCAAACAACCATAAAGAGCGACATCAATTATGTTGAACCCTTCATACGTGTGATTTGTAAAACCTCGCGGAAAGCCTCATTTGCGCCGTATTGAGCAAAAAAATATTTGTAAAAAAGATGCAAAAGACTGCCTAAGTATGTAGTCAGGATCCTATCTAAATACAGAGAGGGGTTAAGATATTGATGGCAAAAAGCGGAAATGTAGTAACCACCAAAGGAATTATGTTTTATTATACATACAGCTTTATACATTTTTCGTGCTTGAAATGGTATGTTTCAAAAACCCCGAATTAATGTGTAATCTCCCGTTTAAGAGGAAACAGTAAGGCCGAGAGAATTGAAAATTAGGTATTTGTAAAATGTGTCGCTGTCCCGCACTGCCCGCCTCTCCCCCGCAGAGCGCGATAGAGACAACTGCAGCTTGGACCTAAAATACCTTATAAAATTTCATGAAAACAACGTTTCGTAGTCCCCTGATTTTTTCTCCAAAACTTAACCTATTTAACTAATTTTTTCATTAAACATTAAAGAAAGGCTTTGGTCGTGTTCCTATGTTTTCCTTTTTTTTAATAATCTAGTCAAATTTGTTTTCTGGATGTGTGAACACAGCGGAAAATCTGGCATTTTTTTTAGGTTTTTGAAGGTTAATATCTCTTTGGAGAATCAATTTATCGTAAAAAGGAAAACATAGGAACATATCAATAGTAGCCATAGATTTTTGGACAAAAAATTATTGCTCTACTGGCATTAACCAGGGAGGCAACAGGGGACTACGTTTGTATGGAAAAACTGCCCTCCTGTTTCCTCTTAAGGTCAGCGCCATCTATTATCATCATTTGAAACCAAACATAGGTAATTGAAATGATGATGATCAATTGATCATGTTGAAACGTTATTATGTCACCTACATCAAGAAGCCGTATTTGGACAGATTTTTATTCCATACTTGGGCTAAAATTCGTCCCTTTTACATTTTAACACTATCAATATAAAAAAAAAAAACATTTTTTTGGTACGCATAGGACACTAAATTGGAGGCGACACGGGGACTGGTAATGCAGTGGTACTTCCAGTAAAAAATTAGACTTTTTTGCTATAAAAAAATAATTCATAATAACATTGAGGCCAAGTTGAGAACTAACGTAAAACTGCACTAAAAATATTACGAGACATCTGCAATTTTGTAAAAGCGTCTATAAAGTTGCCTATTTTCATTTTAGGCACTAAAAACAATTTTGGCCCACCTACCAAGGCTGATCCACCTCCCACTAATCCTATTGTTAAAGCCACCTTAAGGCAGCTTCCACCAAATTTGCATAAGAATTTTACGACAACCACATCTTGGCCCTTGATTCCATATCATTTACAGGAACGGAGAGCTCAAGGCTGGTCGAGTTGCAGTGGACAATAGGTAGGGTTATAACACGTGATGCTACTTCTGATGGGCTTGCATCGGAGATAACGAGGTTCTATGAGGATGACAGGGTTTTTACATTTTAAGGTGATTCAAATCGTTAGGTGTTCCATACAAACGAAAAGTCGGTTAAGAATTGACTTTAGCAACAACTAATCTTTCTTAAACATGCAATGAAATATTGACGTTATGTTCCTTACAGCGGCGTGGCGTCACAGACCACCTCCACTAGACGGAGCACGTTATACGACACGAGCTCACCACGCATATGGGCGATTAAATATCGGTAGATATTCCTAGTACGACGCGTGGTTTCACATCTTTTTTATCATTTTATGTTTCGAGATTGTCGTCGGATTGAACAGAAATATTTATTTCATATTAAGTGCACACACAAGTCAGAAACATGGTCACAACTGAACGAGCGGCCGGTGGCGTAATGTCGTAATGCTATATAATCGACCATATCTGATGTAAGCGCGCGTCGTCTAACATGCTTCGTCTAGTGAAGGTAGTCTGTGCGTGGCGTCCATATAACCCGATTCCCACCGGCTTGCCTATTTTTCAAGCATATGAATGAATATGAGTATCTACTACTCCTGAAGAAAAAGTAATCAAGATCTACTCCGGCTTTACTAAGAATATATTTGACGCCACGCCACTGGTTCCTTTCCTGTACCTGTTTTTTCGGCTAGACGAGTATTGGTAAACTTATTCCCACCTAGTTCTAGTATTGTGGTCATAAAGTGCGCTCAATTAGGAAGAAGTCTGAGTCAGTTCCGGGAACGGGAATGACGGGCCACGGAAATGATGCACTACGAATATCCGAGAGGTGGCTTTCTTCTTTCTAGTTGACATACTTAACACGTTTCCTGTCCCGTAACCCCGCACATGGTCAGGGCAACCCTTATTACAAAGCCGAAAGGTTTCAGTGGCGTGGGGTAAAAGATTTACAATTTAAATTGGCTACTTGACAACTTTTTTCTGTGATATGTTATAGAAACACCTCTCAGTAATGAAAATATTAGTGAAAAAACCACTTCAATATCATAAACACTCACCGAAATACTACAATGTTAAAATCACATTTTTAGACTTTCCCAAATACGTGCCGAAACGCTCCCTACTGAAGCCCGTTTTACAGTGACGTCTCTACTCATGCGTTGTTTGGGGATATCACTAACTTTGTTCTGCAACTATGTTAAAACTTGCATTTATCGTAACGGTTTCATAACAAAAGTTACTATCAATTTTATGGGTTATTTAATGATATTAATAGTTTTTAATAATTTTATACTTTTAAAATGGACTTTCCCACCCAACTTTGGAGGCTCATAAAAATAGTTACACGTTAGGTATCAAACTCAAAACAGGAACATATTTCCTTATTATGCTTATTTTAACAGGGTCTTATATTTTTTTTACAAATATACTTAGGTACAGTCAAGAACCCAATTGGGACTATGGACGTGTTAACACGTTGATGGAGACGTCGAGAGTCGTACTATCGTATTACTTTTCTTAACGACTACGCCTACTGGCATTCCATCAATGTGTTAAGCATCCAAAGGATCATTAGTATAAAATTTCAACCTAAGTCCATCATAGGTCAATGGAAGACAATGAAAGGAAGGAAGGATGTTTAACAAAACAGATTTGGGCTTTGCAAACTTTGTATTTCGAATATTGCTCACAATTATGAGAACTGGCTTTTTAAAATCTGATAGCCTTTATCCTCCAAGGAATTTTTAAACAAATGATGTGATCTCGTCCAGAAATCGTCCAGACTAAGCTTTAGTGTGCTTACGCACTGGCAAGGACCATTAAAACAAGAGGTCTGTCATTCTCCATACAAAAAGCTGTTCCCCGATATTTACAACGCCATCTATGTATAAGCTTGGTATAAGAATTATAATATTATTTACAATTATTCAACTTTGCAAGCGTGACACAGTATTAGCTGTTTACGAACTAATTGTTACTATACTATGTTTCTTTGTTCAATTATAACATCGTTAAACGTTTAGTTTTTTAGCGCCATCTAGTTTTTGCCTGGATATCCCCTTGCGGTCGGTGTACAATCCAAAGTATGAAGAATGACAGTCCTCTTGTTTTAATGGTCCTTGGCACTGGAGTGTATTGTATACCCAACAGCTAAATCCTACTAATATTATGAATGCGAACATATGTTACGCGATGTTTGGAAGTTTGGATATTTCTTACTAAATAACGCGGTAACAATAGGGTACTTGACTGTATCCGAAATTTGTATAAATTATTTAAGCATCCCGACGTTTTGTAACCCTTTTCGCGGGTAGACTGCCTTAATATTTGCTTGTCATTAAAAAAGACACGCTGTATATATTAGTTTAGTCAAGGCATAAGCCCAGATTGTTGCCGATAAACAGTCCTTATTAAGCAAATACATACTTATAACGCGAACAAAACCGCAGGAAAAACCAATACAATGAATACGGATACCCTTTTGTCGCTAGTGAGCCGGAAATGAGGCTGTCACCGCGCGATCACACTTTACCGTGAGCTCATAACATGACAGGCAATAATGACATGACAAAAGGTGATTAAAACGTATCAATTGCATTATTACAAAACTTTATCAGGAAAGGTATTCAATTAAGGAACCTTCAGTGGCAAACCTTTCAATGATAGCTTCACTGACGCAATCAACGTTTATTGGTTACTAGAAACATTGACAGGAAACAGGGTTCTAATTTTAAGAATACTTTCTGTTAATGATGTTCTTGAATATTTTTCTTTATCGTATCTATCTTTTCTTATCCTATAGCTTTTTATCCGCGACTTCGTCTGCGTAGAATTAGACTTTATATAGGATGATTCGGTAAACGTGAGCAGGATCACCCTTACGGATTCAATAAATTAAAAGCCACGGTTTCGTATCATTATAAGTGAGATTAACGTTCATTTTTTTGGTGTTGAAAAAAAAACCAAATCATATACGACATTAATGATCATTCTACAATTAGAATGCTTCCGTCAAATACCGATGCTCGTCGTTTTACTTTTTGTGAATGTTTGTAATCAAAGTGCAGTCATAACAGTTAAAAAGGGTTTATCTTTATAAATTAGTTGAAGTTTTTAGGGTTCCGTACCAAAATGGTAAAAAAGGAACCCTTATGGTGCGACTCTGTCTGTCTGTCTGTCTGTCTGTCTGTCCGTCTGTCACAGCAAGATATCTCAGGATCTACTGATGCTATCGACTTGAAATTTGGAATAGTATTAAAAACCGCTAACCCGAGCTTATAGGATGTAAAAAAAATCTTGTAACTTTTTTACTTTTTTTTTAAAGGGGTCCGTAATGAGACTTTGCAAATTGAAAGTAGGGCTATTATATCGAGTGAGGTATCAAATGAAAGTGCTTAATTTGTAGATTAAAAAAGTATTTTTGTATTTTTTTTAAATAAGTCGTTTTTGATTTATTGCGAAAAACGTTAAAAAAAATACCGTTCCCCCCCCTATTATCTTCGAAGTTACTGAACAGAAAAATCTGTAATAATTACCAATTATTAATGTCATTCTATATGTTACAGGAAAAATATAACGGTTTTCCTAACTTGCACTGTTTTTGAGAAATTTGCAAAAATCTTAACACATACTTATTTGCTCCTACTAAACTAATCGCCATATAGTTTTTCTTGAACTATTCATGTATCTACTTATGAGTTTGTACGGAACCCTCGGTGCGCGAGTCCGACTCGCACTTGGCCGGTTTTTTTTAAAGCCTGACTAACTTGCAACCCTAGTGGGCGTAGCAATTATATGACCGGGTGGTCGGCCGTGGCGTTCCCTGGGGTCGAACCAGGTCGCTAGCCGGACCACCCCGAGTGAATCGGACTGGGTGGGTGCCGGGGGCGCCTGGGGTCGAACCAGGTCGCCTTGCCCCGGTCCACCTCGATAGGGTCAGACTAGGTGGGACGAGGTGGTAGTTGAAGTAGGTTGACCATGATTGTAGAGCACCAAGTTACCTATGTAATAAAAAAGGGTAAGGGTTTAGGATTCCTTTGGCACCCTTTGGGTATGGAACCCTAAAAGCCAAAACAAATGAAAGAAGGTATGGGTGTTACACTTAAATACGTTAATGAATCATCCATTAACATTTACAGAATCCGTAGGGTTGGGCTACGTCTCCCGAATCATCCTGCATACCTTACTTTAGATATGATCGATTGTCTGCAGTAGACGTGACAGCCAAAGCAGTCACGTCTACTGCAGACATAGGCCTCCCCAAAAACCGCCATAATGGCTGGTTCTGGTTCGCTCGCATCCATCGGAATCCAGCGATCTTCTGGTTATTAATAGGACGTAGTTATGCAATAACGTTCCATTCCAAATGCAAGATTTATTGGATTATGGACTTTATTTTTAAAGACAGAAGGTTGATACTTTGTTTTGTGGATTGTAACGTTATTGCATAACTACGTCCTTAAGCTTGTGAATACCCTGTGTCGTCTGGTGGTCGGCACACAAAAAGTTGTCTTATGAAAAATCGCCTACTAACAATAGAGAATATGCATGAATTTTTTTTAACATATTTCTTAATACAATTTGAAAATACCGTAAAAAAGATGACATACAGTCAAAATAAAATTGAAATCGACCGAGAAATACGGAAGATATAAACATTTTAAAGCACTAATCAGACAGCGATTAGAGAGAGAGATCCGATATGGACAATGACGTCATAGTACACGGCCGCCATACTATCTCCATACTATATTCTGTTTTGCGAGAAAGAGATAGAGATAAATCTTTGTTGTGTTATATCTTGGTTATTTTTATAGTTATTCGAAAAATATTTTTTTCCTATATATGAATGAGGTTGTATTAAAGTAAATAAAAAAAATATGATGCATATTCCCTATTGCCTGTATAGTTCATATTAACATGAATATGATGAGCGATATGATAACATAACGATGTTTTTTACACTTCGCACATAATTTGCCTTGGCCTAGAAATTACTATTATTACATAAAAAAACATGAAGTGCGAATCGGATTCATAGTTCTCAATGATGATACGTATGATGGAGTTGTAGCCTTTTTGTGCGTTAACGCCAATGATTTCAAAAGTAAGGATAGGCCCATCCGTACAGTTGGGGTGGGTCGATTTTCGGCCGCGACATTTGTATGCCAAATTAAATGTATGGCATACAAATGTCGCGGACGAAAATCCACCCGGTCTATATTCTCCGTAACAGTAAATGGAGCCTTTTACCAGGCAATTAGCCATTTTTATAACGTCTCCGGCTGCGCTGTGCGCTGCGCGTCCCACTGCCGCGTTGGTCCTAAAACTGATTTTTAGGACCAACACGTTGGAACCGTCTGCGCGCTCGTTAGCCCTGTCCTTATTTACGTCAATGGTTAACTTCATATCAAGCGGTTTTATTACAAACACAAAATAGATTGGTATTCCATAGAAGTAATGTAATGCAAGAACAAGAATTGGAAAGTTTTGTAGGTATTTACATAAAAATAATGCACGTCATTGACAAGTCACAAGGAAAAACTAAGTAGAAAAAAACTAAGTATTACAATTGTAGCATGGATTTCAACGTATTAGATCCGATTGAGATGTTTTATTTGAGATTATATAAAATTACACTGAGTACCATAGTTTTTCAAGTAAAAAACTATGGAAGCCGAGTGCTTCAGACACGCGCCCTTCAAGCCGAGTTTCGGTTCGAATTCTGGCTCGTATCGAACCAACGAGTTGTTTTGGAAAATTATGTACGAAATATGATTTTGATTTGATATTTACCATTAGCTTTTCGGTGAAGAATATAATCGTGTATAGAGAAACATCTCGAACAAACTTAAATTGAACCAAAGGAACCCTAAAAATGCGAGGAGTCGATAACTAGCGTGACAGATGACAGCGGCCTTGTCACGGTAATGACATCGAAATGCGGTTAATGACAAGAGCAGACTTCCGGTCGCCGTGACAATACCCGCTTCCGGCGCTTTCATGCCGGAATGTTCACATGTTTACGGCAAATTACTGCAGTTTCAGAGATGCACTGAAATTTTAAGCGAGAGAAATGTAGCATAAATAAAAGTAGAAGAAAGAAACATTAATGTAGCATATCAATATTTATTATTTACTTACAAGTCTATTTATTCCTTTTCTGAAAAGACATCCCATTGCCAATACCTCGGACTAGATGAATTTAATATCGATGGCAAAAAGCGGAAATGTAGTAACCGCCCCTCAAGGTGGACCGGAACTAGCGACCTGGTTCGATCCCAGGCGCCCCTGGCCCCCACCTAGTCCGACCCACTCAAGGTGGTCCGACCAGCGACCTGGTTCGAACCCAGGGAACGCCACGGCCCCCACATGGTCCGATTTTTGCTACAGTCAATATAAGGCTTGCATGTTAGTCAGATTTAAAAAAAAATATAAAAAATATATATTCTAATCGGCGTCATTACCGACCTATACACCGAAATTCGTGGAAATCGGTGAAGTATTTTCATGTAATGCGCAAAAAACAAACCATCTTTTCAAATCCTATGTATTTTATGACAGATTTTTATTTTATTAGTTATGCTTTACACTCCCCAGTTGCATATTCATTCAGAAATATATAAAATGTACAAACATATTGTATCTTTTTTATACAATACAATTAGGTATACTTTATTGCACACCAAAAGATAAATTACAATGTAATGTATTATACTTATAGATAGGTAGATTCTTAATACTTCTAATTAACTTTTTGAAAAAATCATTACCATATAAAGAGTCTAGTTACGTCTGTAATATATGTATAGATGTCTATATACAGGGTGTCCCTAAAACCAACTTTTATATGATCAGGGCTGATAGACCAGCTCATAAGAACCTAGATTAAGCAAATTTGACCTCAGTAAAAATCTCTTAGTTTTCGAGATATTGACGTTTTTGTAAAACTCGTGCTAAGTGATACCCTGACTCGGTGTTTTGAGTGTCATTGCTAAAATATCAAGTATTTTACAAATCTGTTTTTTGCTATGTGTGGCCAAATAACTATGCTATTGAACGTATTTTCTATTTTTGCTAATTTATTCATGCTGTGGACACAGTACAATAACAAAAAAAAATTATTCGATTTTTTTCAAATTTCACCTCTGACTTCGAACTAGCGTGGTGAAAAAAAAATGTACCAACATAACCAGGCACTCAACGTAAAAAAATTGCGCATTTATTGTAGTTTCTAAAATGGTATAAAAATTACTAAACACTGTAATAATTTTTGAAATAATGATATTTTGTTACAAAATTAACTGTCTGCCGCCTTCATCTCATACGATCCGGTTGAACTAAGTTTGCACCTGGCGTGCTTGACATCACATACAAATTAGGTGCAAACTTCACGTAATCGTCAATATCTCGAAAACTAAGAAATTTTTATGAGGTCGATTTTACTCAGTCTCGTTTTTTATGAGCTGGTTTATCAGCCCTGTTCGCCATTTTGTAAAAGTCGCGAATTTTGATAGCCTGGATCAGTCTTTCGAAAGTCATGACTTCAAATTTCAGTATTTTCTTAATCTGCTTTTTGTTTTAAACATTACTTAATAATTATGCGATCATACCTTATCAAAATAAATTAGATTTTACGTGATTCAAAATATGACCTCGGATTTGAATCGCGTAATACTTAAAACAAATTTACCATGCTAAAATAAAAAAAAATAATGTAGTTTAAAATAGTAAGATTTTACACACTAGACACCGTAGTTTTTAAGATAATAGCATTTTAATTCAAAAGGAGGTTATACTACAATATTCCATTGGTTAAATTTCGTACCAGAATTTGAATTTCGAACAGAAAAGGTATGATAGCATAATTATTAAGTAATGTTTAACAAAAAGCAGATTAAGAAAATACTGAAATTTGAAGTCATGACATTCGAAAGACTGATCCAGGCTATCAAAATTCGCGACTTTTACAAAATGGCGAACAGGGCTGATAAACCAGCTCATAAAAAACGAGACTGAGTAAAATCGACCTCATAAAAATTTCTTAGTTTTCGAGATATTGACGATTACGTGAAGTTTGCACCTAATTTGTATGTGATGTCAAGCACGCCAGGTGCAAACTTAGTTCAACCGGATCGTATGAGATGAAGGCGGCAGACAGTTAATTTTGTAACAAAATATCATTATTTCAAAAATTATTACAGTGTTTAGTAATTTTTATACCATTTTAGAAACTACAATAAATGCGCAATTTTTTTACGTTGAGTGCCTGGTTATGTTGGTACATTTTTTTTTCACCACGCTAGTTCGAAGTCAGAGGTGAACTTTGAAAAAAATCGAATAATTTTTTTTTGTTATTGTACTGTGTCCACAGCATGAATAAATTTGCAAAAATAGAAAATACGTTCAATAGCATAGTTATTTGGCCACACATAGCAAAAAACAGATTTGTAAAATACTTGATATTTTAGCAATGACACTCAAAACACCGAGTCAGGGTATCACTTAGCACGAGTTTTACAAAAACGTCAATATCTCGAAAACTAAGAGATTTTTACTGAGGTCAAATTTGCTTAATCTAGGTTCTTATGAGCTGGTCTATCAGCCCTGATCGTATAAAAGTTGGTTTTAGGGACACCCTGTATGCACACTGTTTTGCATACGCAACTACACTCGCAACTCGCATTTTCCGCTGCAAACTCGGAATTAGCATCGCAATCGGCCGGGAACTCGATAGCAGCGCCATCTGCAACCGGTCACCGAGCGTCATTTCCATGGCACATCCACGGTGGTCATTTCCGTGCGCCGATCTAGATCTGACTAGTGTTGCAAGGTTCAGTTCTTAAAAATCGGTGTGAGTGTTCAAATGAGTTGTTTCTATTTTGCTTTCTCAGTGACGTTTGTGAAAAATATTTAACCCTTTGAACGCACAAGGGCGAAAGAATACGCCGTGCCGCTGACGCCACAGGGGTAAAATAAAGATGGGTAAAGAAATAATGCCAACATAAAAATGGGCTGTTTTTCAATACCTACGTTTTCATTAAAAAAAGTTGACGGCTAGAGCCGTTTTCCGTTGAAGGCTGTGGCGGTCAAAGAGTTAATGTACGGTCTTATTGTAAGTAGATATCTTGACAAACACGTACTGGAAGACGAAGCGTTGGCTGCGGCAGGCCTCCCACAAGGAAGACCGACGATCTGGTGAAAATCGCGGGAAACCGCTGGATGCGAGCAGCACAATGCCGACAGTGGTGAAGATCCTTGGGGAAGGCCTATGTCCAGCAGTGGACGTCTTTCGTCTGACATGATGATGATGATGAGATATCTTGACATGCGATTCCGTTCTATGAATAAAATGGATTAATTTTCTACTATTGTAGTGCGGTTCCACACCTGATCACGACAGTGATATGTCGCCGAGAACATCTCCTGTCCCTTTCTCTCCATCGCTGTGGAGTGAAAGAGACAGATGCCGTCCCCGATATACCGGTGTCATTATGGAAAGGTATGTAAACGCTGTTAAGCAAAAAGGTGGTTTTGAATGAAAATTTAGTATTCATAAATTTAATACGGTTGAAAATCACCTGCTCTGAATATATACTATTCTATAGGTACTATAAATCTAAAAATAAGGATAACGGTGTTTCTACCAAGCAAAATCGGGACTTGGCCACAGAAAATCGGGACATCCCGTTCAAATCGGTACACCTGGCAACACTCTCTGACATACGCCCGGCATATCCCCTTCAGCTTTAAATCTTATGCCCAAGGAATAAGATTCAAAGTTGTATACATATTTTTAGATTGCACCGTACATTATCTGCAGGCGGCGCTATGAGAGGTCTGGATGCTTCGGAACTGGTTTTAGTGTCTGTAATAAATGGATATCTTAACATACAGGGTGTTTAATTTAACTGGGACGGTATGGAGACATAGTAAACTATAAGTAGTTTAATACATTAAAGTTGTCTATAATGCAAACTATAAGTAGTTTAATACGGTGTTGTTGTTAGGGGCCTAAAGTTTCTTTATGACAATAATTTAACAAATGTCATTTATTTATATGGAAATTTGAGCACGTGTTCGTCATATTGGCTCTACTTATTAGAAATAGTCACTTATTAAGAGTAATCCACGTTAGAAAAAAATGCAGTTTTGAGATTCATTCATAAAAAAACTCACGCTTTACCAAAAATCCTTTACGCTAAAGTCTCAACTGCCTGTCTAAGATACCTACCTCCTTATATTCGGTACATATATTGTCCCAAATTGAAGATTCAACCTGTATAGTGCTCGAGATGATGACGCTGGTGTTCAAGATCTAGGCAAGAGTATAAATTACAATATTATATCTAAACCATGTATAATATCTATAGCTACATTATATTGTCATAATGAATATTAATTAATTTCAAACTTTCTCATAGTACTCATATCTATGATATGAACTACACTAAGTGAAATATAAAACGTTCATAGTTACGTTGTAATGGGGTTATTACTGACTACTGAACAGCGCAAATATTGCCACAATATTTTCTATTTCACACACAATATGTAAAGTCACAAATGATATGTTTACGAATAAAGGCCTCCTCGATCGATAACGTGAAGTATACCAAGAAACTCCGCAGATACCATGGCTTTGGTTAACAATGTATCAGCACAACAATAACGACGCCCTCTGATACGGCAATAACCGGGTGTAGTGATGTGCCGTTACCGTAAATTACGAGAATAGCGAGAAAGTTCGGGTAAAGTTCTCGGTAATATTCTCCGTAACGGTAATTATCGAGAAAGTAATTAAAGTTTTATGTATTTTTTACTTTTTTTTATACAAGGTTATTTTAAATGACCATAATAAACTACACTACAGTTTTCATAAAGAAAAAATGAAAGCGTCGCGTACTTTTCCAACTTTCCCGTAAATTTACCGTAAATTACCGGTGGAAATTACCGAGAAAGTTGTCAGGTAAATTTTTGTTGGAATATTTTTTACTTTTTTGATGTAAACAACTTATGATTTAGTTATTTAAGTAAACCACAATATTTAGTATATCGAAGTGATATATTTAAAAGTAATCTGATTCATTGAAATATAAGATACATCGATATGATTTAGTGATAAACAATATGTAATTAACTTGGTATATCAGTTTAATAGTTTCTATTTTAATTCACAACACAGTAAGGACATGGATAAAAATATGGGGGCACGGCAGTGCCCCCGCCAAGTCGAGCAAAACAAAGGCATGGCCGTACCCTCCTTTTCTCGAAGCCATTCAGGCCATTTTCAGCCTCCCATAATATTGTTTTATCCCATCAAAAACATTCTGTAAAAAACTAGCCAAGTCTCGATGGAGCTGCTTGTTTATCTCTAAAAAGTAATGAAATCTAGACAAAGTCGTGCCAAAGTCAGTACCGGGGGGTATCAACAGAACTCGATTTCCACCGACTTGCCTATTATTTAACCATGGAGGAACACATTTTATAGATCTAATAATAGGTAAGTCGGTGGAAATCGAGTTCTGTTGATACCCCCCCGGTACTGACTTTGGCACGACTTTGTCTAGATTTCATTACTTTTTAGAGATAAAGAAGCAGCTCCATCGAGACTTGGCTAGTTTTTTACAGAATGTTTTTGATGGGATCTCATTTCTTTTTGTAAGTGATCTTCCTTTATTTATTACATTCCAATCAATTCTTTTTCTAATTTGAACTAAACTAACTTTGTAATCGCATGTATTTGTATAGGATTACCAACTTATGTGTGCAGTTGTGACTGAAATTGCAATATTTGGAGGTTTTTTAGGACTTGATAGGCTAAAAACTATGTTTTAAAATTTCAGCTCTCTAAGTTTGTGGGATAAAACTATGACTATTAGTTACTGCTCTCCCCACTCCCCGTACCATACAAAAGGCGAGTAACAATTAGAAAGCCTCGGCTAATAAAACACGGCATAGGATTAGCTAATTCAATAACATGTGCTTGCTGTTTACCTGTACACCTGCAGGAAACTGTGAGACATGGAAAGCTCGCTTATCTTGGGTTATTTTACCTGATACTCGTAAAACGTACCTCTTCAAATGACATTGATAAGAAATTACCACGTTACAAACTACATCAGCGACGAAAACTAAATACAAAAATAATCTAATGTCTTAAAAATGCAACTTTAAGTCTTCATAAAAATATGTCACGCGTAATATTCTCGAGAATTACGGAAAAGTACCGGTAATTTACGGCGGTAAGAATTCCCGAGAACGTGAAATTTCCTGGCGGCACATCACTAACCAGGTGGCTACGCACCGTACTCGATACCGCACGTCGATATACAATGCATGGAAATGACGAACTACTGTACCACTATGTCCCTTTAGCCGTAGTGACATAATAATACTAAGACGCTCAACACAAGATCACGTATCAATAACACCCTGTATTCGACATGGTAATGATACAGTATAATAGCAGTATTTTTTTTCCTACAAAAGGTACATCGCGCGCTTGAATTTGTGCACGCCGTGTACGAACGCACTACAAGCAAAGTTTTAAGAATTCGTAAGAATGCTCCAGTATGGATCGCACTCACACAAATAAGCTATCGCGCGTCTGTGTGAATACGTGTCGCGCGCTCCTAAATGGCCGAAGTTGGGCTACTTGTTCGTCTTTATACTTTGGTAATGACGAACACTCTATAAATAAAATGCAAACCCATTTTAAACAACATACCTACCTACATATCATTTATTTAAAGAACATTTTAATAGTAAATAAATAATAATACTAAATATTAGGGGACAATCTTACACAAATCGAACTAGCCCCATAGTAAGCTTAATAAGGCTTGTGTTATGGATACTAGACGACGATATATTTAATAGATACAAATACTTAAATACATAGAAAACATCCATGACTCAGGAACAAATATTCGTGCTCATCACACGAATAAATGCCCTTACCGGGATTCGAACCCAGGACCTTCTGCTTCCTCCTTGCCCCTTGCTCCTGCTTTGTATTTTGTATGCATAAACATCTTGTTTGTGTCAACAGTTTATTGCACAAAATAATACATGGTACAGTACCTATAACTTTATACAAACTTGTGAACTACGTACTTAGGCGCACTGATCCCTTTAAGGGATCTCTTTAAAAAACCTCTATCTTTATAAAATGCAACGTTAAAGCAATAGTACATTACACAACTAGGGTGGTAATACAAAGAAAGGCCGAGATCGCAGATGTTTGCGGCCCGAGCTGCAAGCGAGGGACGTAAATGTGCGATCGAGGGCTTTCTTTATTACCTCCCGTGTTGTGTACGTCATTTTATGTCTACACGTGGCCAGAAAGCGGCTTTTTCTGTACGCGCAGCGTGCGGAAAAAGCCACTTTATGGCCAGGTGTAGCATAAAATACTTTATACCACACCTGGCCATAAAGTGGCTTTTTCCGCACGCTACGCGTACGGAAAAAGCCGCTTTCTGGCCAAGGGTAGACATAAAATGCTGTACACAACACGGGAGGTAATAAAGAAAGCCCTCGATCGCATATTTACACCCCTCGCCTGCGGCTCGGGCCACAAACATCTGCGATCTCGGCCTTTCTTTATATTACCACCCTAGTTGTGTAATGTACTATTATGCCATAATGCGCCACAACGTAATATAACATTGGGTAGGTAATCAAAGTTTTTCTTTACAACAAACTCTTCTAAAGCTAAATATAAATAATTAATACTAATAGCCTGTCTGATTAATCGTCTGTCTAACCTTCGTATCAGCTGACATTTACTGCACTTCCTATAAGGTCAGTATAATTCACAATTTCTCGTCAATCTTATCCACAATATAATTTGACCTGTAACCTAATAATAACAGTCCGCAACTTCCTCACTTCGAATCCTCACAGAATAAGTACTAGTACAGAAGCTTCTCTCTCTAGAGTCAATTGCAGAAAAAATGTACCTTTTACTTTTTTTGTCTGATCATGGTGTGTCTTATACCATTTTACTCAGAATCATGAGCACTTTTCACAATCGAACTGTTACTACCTATTCACGGGCCAAATTATGCTTCAGACGATATTGACGGTTAAGTTGTGAATTAGCCTCCAGGAAACCGATCTCAGGGTCTAGTTTATTTATTGACAGTAATCCTCTTCCTGCGATCAGGAAAACGTCGTTCCGTGGATTTATTTTTGTACTAGAATTATTACGGAAAACCAGCAGGACCGGTCCTCCGGATTTTTTCTGGTTTTTGGACCAGCTATGAGACAAACTTATAAAATATTGAACATGATTTAAAAGACAACGTGGACATAGAACGGGAGCGAAGGTCGTTGGCCGTCCGATGCAATATGTTGGCCCGCAGGTTTGCGCGATGCACAGAGGGAGTAAAAATCACTCTTTTCAAGGCCTTCTGTGTATCTTTCTACACATGCAGCCTGTGGGTAAACTATACGCAGAGGGCGTACAGCGACCTCCGCGTCCAATATAATAACGCGTTCCGGGTGCTGATGGGGCTGCCGCGATATTGCGGCGCGTCCGGTATGTTTGCCGAGGCACGGACTGATGGCTTTGCTGCCGTAATGAGAAAAAGAAGTGCCGGGCTCCTTTCTCGGCTTCGCGACAGTCCCAACCGTATCCTAAACGTGTTTGCAAACAGATGGGACAGCCCTATGCTAGCTAGGTGGACGTCAATGCACGTTGTGTAAAATATGTAGGGCGTTATCTATAGGTACAACGACCTAGGCTATAATGGCGTTTCAATGCAATTTCCTTAGATTAGATACTAACATTAGATTAAGAGTAATTGTTACTAACTTACTAAATGTATGGACTATCTGTCTGAAATAAAGAATATTTATTTATTATTATTATTAACAGTAATATGTTGCCGTGTAAGATGATGCAGTGTGTTGACGACACTTTTAGCTCAGTGGGAGTGCCACCGCCTACGAAGCTAGAGGTCCCGGGTTCAAATCCTGGTAATGGCAAATATTTGTGTGATGATCACGAGTATTTTGTTCCTGAGTCATGGATGTTTTCTATCTATTTAAGTATGTATTTATCTATACCGTCGTCTAGTGCTCATAGTACAAGCATTGCTTAGTTTGGGACTAGCTCGATTTGTGTAGATTGTCCTCCGATATTTATTTATTTAGATCACTTTTTGTTTTACCAAAGGGTACAATAAGGGTGTTTAGAAATCATAAACCCACCAGCTGGCAGCAGGGTGGCGAAAGGTCTTTTTGACAGTAGGCGTCAAGATCCACCAATCACACCACCTGATTTTGACATCTACTGCCAAATAGACCTTTCGCCACCCTGCTGCCAGCTGGTGGATTTCTGATTTCTAAATACCCTCATTGTATTTTTATCTTAGACAGCGTTTATCAAATAACATCTTCAAAAAAACTGGCATTGCCCCGAGTATTGTACCACTTGGCACCAGTCCATGGTGGTACCAAAGCAAAAGAATTTAAGTCGTCTAGCGTTATATAGTTATGTAAAAACATGCAGTGCATACGGACGAAGGCGGCCTTATCTCTGACAAACTATCTTCTCATTCATCTGTCTCCGTGCATTTAGTATGAAAAAGGGCCAGATGAATGAGGTGACCGCAAATATATATCTGAAGAAATACCCTAGACTTCTCAGTCTCATCCAGCGCTATAAGTCTAGAGGACGCCCCGTTAGATGCATCTGCAGCAGATTTATATGCGCGCTGTGCGGCGTCACTGACGAACGTGCTGCAACCGACATAACTTAAGCCATCTGTCTACACAAGAGGATAATGATGTCTAGATGCTGTCGTTAACCTTTCCTACATGCATCGTATGTGAGTAAATCTCGAAATGCCCTTTAAAGGTTGGAAGTTCTCAGTTAGCTTCCATAGAAATGGAAAGCAGACTAAAATATTGTCAGGAGTGGCTCACTCTGCGATTTCGCCGCGTGGTTACTGGTTACCAGTGGCGTGGCGTCCAATGAACTCAATTCCTACCGGCTTGCCTAATATCAGGCATTTGAGCACCGTATTTTACAGGTCTTAAGGGAAATTTGGGGTACCAAATTTGCACCGGCTTGCCCAAAGATATCTTTTACGCTACGCCAGTGCTGGTTACTAATAGTACCAAATGCCATTGACCAGAAAGAGCACGCGTTATGCGATAAAGAGAGACGGTCGGATTTCGTGCGTTCCGACCGATGGTCGGACCCAGACGTGTTTTAGAGAAAGCGTTCTGTACATAGTTCTCAAGGACCATTAAAACTAGAGGACTGTCATTCTCCATACAAAAAGCTGTTTGCCGATATTTACAACGCCATCTATGTATAAGCTTGGTAAAAGAACTATATTATTTACAATTATTTAATTTTGCAAACGTGACACAGTATTTAAATTTAAATGTTAGAATTTATTTATTATTAGCTGTTAACGAACTAATTGTTACTGTACTATGTTTCTTTGTTCAGTTATAACATCGTTAAATCACGTTAAATGTTTAGTTTTTTAGTGCCATCTGGTTTTTGGCTGGATATCTCCTTGCGGTCGGGGCACGATCCAATGGAGAATGACAGTCCCCTTGTTTTAATGGTCCTTGATAATACTATAACTTATTCTGTGATATGGTCTTCCTTGAAGGTCGGTCGGGTTAGGTTGAATACACGATAATCTTCGTTATCGTAAGGTATAATTTCAGATCGGAGCATGACTGAGGAGTTTAATTCTAAAAAGGGCTTATTTCTCAATGAAAACTATAGAAATAAGTGATTTTAAGAGATTGTTAGCGTAGAGTTAGATTTTGTCCTTTTGGCTACGCACTTTTCCAAACTTAAAATAAAAAATACGTAAGTATAACAAACAGTACAAATCTTTAGTTTTTGTTAATATTGTTAGACTTGCCCTGTTTGTTACGTATTTTCTTAATGTTCATCATCATCATCATTTCAGCCATAGGACGTCCACTGCTGGGCATAGGCCTCCCTCATAGATTTCCAATTAGTTCGGTTGGAAGCAACCTGCATCCACCGTGAGCCAGCAGCCTTAACCAGATCATCTGTCCATTTTGTTGGTGGACGTCCGACGCTGCGCTTGCCGATGGTATGATTCTTAATGTTAAGCATTAAAAAAGTGTGTAACCAAAAGGTCATTCAACCCCACGGTAACAATTTCATAGAAAAAATGGAAATGCCCGCTTGCAATGCTAACTTCTGCTACAACTGACACTTAAATTCGTAGTTTCATCATTGTACCAATATCGAGTATTTATCCATGTATCAAATTGCCCCGTTCGATTGGAAATTCTTTTTAATTGTCATCGGATTGGTCCCCAGTGACCAAAGTTGTCAATTCGAGCCATCGGACCGTGACAACGACCAGTTAGGCCCGAATAACGGACCTCGGTTCAGCGGACTGCGTTTAGCTAAGCCGTTTACCTAGAATCTGTTTGGAATAATGATTTGTGTATTTACATTTGAAATTTTAGCAAATTTTTTGTTATTGTTCTATTTCATAGACAAGCTCAGAAGTGGTAATTATCATCGTAAATACTGATACGCGGTTTAATGATAAGTGCGTAACAGAAGGTTTCCATTGCTAAGCGTTATGAGGAAGACCTCCACACATTTTTCTGCACTCCGGCCGGAAAGCGTCACCTTGCCGGCCGCTGCGCTAAACGACGATACCGCTTTCTGGCTCCGTCGAAAAGAAAAATAGTAGGTAAACAAACCTTGGCCAGTAAATAAGAAAGCCTCAGATGGGAAGAAAGCCTTGACTTCGCCTCGGCCGACCATTACATGTGGTCTGAGACATTTCTTACTTTACTGGCCTCGATATGTAACAGTGGTGTGGCGTCCAAAGAACTCGATCCCTACCGGCTTGCCTAATATCTTCCTAATATCAGGCATTCTACAGCTCTTAAGAAAAATGTAGGCCAGATCTGCACCGGCTTGCCCAAGGATATCTTTTACGCCACGCCACTGGTATGTAATGTACTATTTGGACGTACATTGCCTACTCCGTGGTACATTAAGACAAGGCATGTTCTCCCCGTAAAAGATGACGAAGAGGAAACTTGAATACGTCATAACTTCATAAGGTCAGTCGAGGCAATTGCGCTAACGGGGTTAGTACGTCGACCATTAAAAATATCAAAAGGTATATTAAACTACAAACGACATCAACAACCTCTCCGTTTTAGTTAGTTGCGTGTTTGTAAGATGTCGTTTGTATAATATCTGTACCTTTCGAGATTTATTTATGATGGGCGCGCTTACCCCGTTGGCGCACTAGCCGCGACTGACCTAAATCATATTGAAGCTCATAGACTATGGCATATTGGCGTAGGCAAGTTCAATCTCGGAAAGAATATAAGTGTATAAGTTCACTCATAGTTGAGGAGTATATTTTCAAAAGGGCAAATTTTTTAGCCATTATACCTACCTTCAGTTTGAACGTTATAAAGACTGCATATACTCTTATACAGCGTGTTTTCTATTTGGGATAGTATCTATCACTTGCTGTGAGATACTGCCCCGGTATAAGACTCGAATAGCCAGTAAACGCACGGATACAAAGCAAGAAATTAGATGGACTTGTGAGCCGAAACGACATAACTGAAAACCTTCTGGGGCGCTGCAAATACCAAACGGCATTCTTCTGTAAGATCAAAAGGCAGCACAATTGAGAAATAAATCGGTTCTGACATCATTCGATAGCGAAAAGCGCATCGCCACGGTATGCAGCGACGCTAATGCCCGGCATTCCGGCATAAGACGCTGTTGTGGTGCAATTCCAATGCCATGCCGCCGACATTTTCTTCTCAGATAGCTTTTAATATTCGCCGTACCTGCGGACGCAAGCCACAGACGACGGCGGGTAAAAGATACATATTTGGCTCTGTATAAGGTATATATCTGGTTGTACCGGCACTAAGGTTTGACAACAGTCATAAAGGCTTCCTTGTAGATTGGCCACTTTGCGGCCAACGATACGTTTGGGAGTGACACCGCTTGCCAAGCTAGAGGTCCCAGGTTCAAATCCTGGTAAGGGCAAATATTTGTGTGATGAGCACGAGGATTTCCTGAGTCTTGGATGATTTCTATCTATTTAAGTATATATTTATCTATATAAGTATGTATATCGTCGTCGTCGTACCCATAGGACAAGCATTGCTTAGTTTGGGACATAGGTCGATTTGTTTAAGAATGTCCTCACAATTTTAATTAATTTATTAATATATAAGTGACCGCGAATATAAAGTCAGTTTGGGCCCAACTTTCTTACACTGTTCCTACGCCATAAATACGGCTACTTTCAGATTCGTAAGATACTTGGTCAGGCCAATGACTGCTTTAAGACACTGACGGCGAATTGACAAGTAAGCTTCAGAAACGAGTTCAACTTACAGACGATTAAAAATGGTTATTTCTCGCATAAGGGTATCTGGATGCCACAAAGGAGCCTATAAAACTTTATGCCAGAGTCCAATGAAGCAACGGAAGATTATGTATATTTTTTACGTCACAACTGACCATAAAGTGACAATAACTGCCCGTTATGCGTGCGGAAAATCCCACATCATCACGGTAATAAAGAAAACCTCAGATCGCGTATTTATCGCCCTTGCCTTCGGCTTGGGCGTCAAATACCTGCGATCGACATTTGTTTTACCGCCCTAAGTAAGTAAAGTACTATTTCTGATTAATTGATGCAATCCATTAGGTAGTCGTAATTACGTTTATAATATCAAACATCAAGTTACTCGATTGACTTATAATGTCATTTTAGCCTGAAGTCGCCACTGCTTATGACTTGGGCCAAATTCGCGTTGCACTTGTTATAGCATACTCGGCGGAAGGCAGCGCGGCGAGACGCTGACATCCTTATTCGACACTTGCATCCCATCGGCTGCATCCGGTGGCGTTCCGGAAGCTATGGAGGTTCCGGTGTTATGGCTCAAATGTCTGGTACAGTCACTGACACAGCGTTGAAGAGATAGGTTTCTTAGGTATGTATTAACTTAATAAGCTATTCGTACGTGTATGTAAGAGGAACTGTGGAGGTTGATTCTAGTCCATAGACATATGTATTAATGATGATGAAGTTTCCGTTCGATTCACACACTCACATGAGGACAGGTTGATCCGCTTCAACCTTCCCGCTGGTCCGCTGCTCACTTTGAGCAATCAGCGTAACTTCAAGGTGGCTCTGGCCTAGCGTCCGGGTTCGATCCCAGGCGCTTTGGCGCCCAACTAGTCCGACCCTCTCAAGGTGGACAGGGACTAGCGACCTGGTTCGATCCCAGGCGCCCCCGGACCCCACCTAGTCCGATCCACTCAAGGTGGTCCGGCCAGCAACCTGGTTCGACCCCAGGGAACGCCACAGCCCCACGGGATCAGATTTTTGCTACATCCAGTAAGAATTGCAAGTTAGTCAGGCTTCAAAAAAAAAGATGGTGAAGCTAGCTAACCACTCAGCCGAGTGGTTCGGTTCGGACACGCGCCCTTCCACCAGGGGTTCATGGGTTTGAATCGTGGTTCGTACCAAGGAGTTTTTCGGAATTTATGTTCGAAATATGATTTAGTACTTACCATTAACTTTTCGGTGAAGGCAAAACATCGTGAGGAAACCTGCATACATCCGCGAAGAAATTTAAAGGTGTATGTGAAGATTCACTCTATGAGAAGGCCTGCGCCCAGCAGTGGGACAAATATAGACTGATAATGATGATGATGATTTACCATGCTGATCACTACCTATTTAATCACGGTGATTTTCTATAATAGGATAAAGTAGACTTTAAAAATCCAGAGAACTTTAGTCATTAATAGAACGCCAATTCAAGTACCGAAGAAAGATTCAAAATGGTAAAACTTAAACGTTTGGCAAATTGGCACTGAACCTAAAAGTTTAATTTATTTAATGCGATCAAACTGATTACACGTCCAAACTTAAAGTGAATTATACTGAAACGATAGCATTAGCTTTTTAAGTTGCCTAATTTGTAAGAAAAATTATATAAAAAAGTATCTTTTCCAATAAAAGTTATCAAAACTAATGTAAAACGAAACGCAAATAATCGAATTGTTTCAATACTCGCGGGACAAAGAAAACAGAGAATGAAAAGGGTGGAATCTATTAGAAGTTTCTTTTAGATGAAAATTGTCTTCAAATCTTTTCTTTTAAGTAAACCTTTTTCGGACTAATAATTTTTAAATGTCCTTTAATTGGAGGGCTGGTAATTTAGATTACTCCAGAGAGAGATCGGCATTCTGTTGAATTAAAAGCGTCGAGATAAAAGTATTACGTTGAGAATAAAAAGTAGGTGTAAGTAGTAGGTATTGGGATAATTTACATAAAAATCCCGGGAGAGCAACACAACTGACCGTGATTTAGAGTCCGTCGTGTTTTCAGTTCATCAGAATCTTTTTAGGGTTCCGTACCAAAATGGTAAACAAGGAACCCTTGTGGTGCGACTCTGTCTGTCCGTCTGTCAGTCTGTCCGTCTGTCACAGTCAGATATTTCAGGAACTACAGCTGCTATCGATTTGAAATTTGGAATAGTTTTAAAAGTCGCTAACCCGAGCCTAATAAGCGAAAAATATAACGGATTTCCTAACACGCACCGTTTTTTTAGAAATTTGCAAAAATCGTAAACCATACTTATTTGCTGAACTAACCCTCCATACAGTTTTTCTTGAACTGTTCACGTATCTACTTACGAGTTTGTACGGAACCCTCGGTGCGCGAGTCTGACTCGCACTTGACCGGTTTTTTATATTCAGTCGCGGTATGAATAATTTACCTTTCCAAACTATTCATAACACATCACTTATTTAATAAATTTATTTTTGTAGGTATATTATTCTGCAAATCTTACTCGAAAACAATACAATTTAGGACTCTTTAAGACACGAGGCGAGCTACATCTTCGGCCTCGTAGTAGCTTACAATCAGGCATTACTGAGGGCAATCGCAGGTCAGTTTTTTATTAAAAAAAACTGGACCAATTTGTTTTTTTTTTTTCGTTCGGAATAAGGGTACACTTTCCAAGTGTCCCTATGGCACCAGGATCTGATAATGGAATCTCGGGGAACTCATCAGATATTATAATAAAATAAGAGTAATTAAAATAAAAATAAAAACATACATTATTTGCAAACTTATTACTTTGAGTATTTTTGTAGTACCTACTTTTGTTATTCAGGTTCGTTTGAAGTCGGTTATTTAAGTGTGTCATTCGGTATCAGCGTAATTCTTCCCATTCGTTTTTCGTTCAATTCGTATTTCGTCTCATTCTATATTCGTCACACATTATTTATGTATAAAGAATAGTCTTAATAAAGAATGTGTGACGAATATAGAATGAGACGAAATACGAATCGAACGAAAAACGAATGGAACGAATTACGCTGAAACCGAAATATAATGAGTATGGAAGCGTAACTGAAGCTCAAAATCGGCCCCACGGAATAAGTACTAACGAGGCGGAGCTAGCACTTAGTACTGAAGAAAAAACTATAGCGGCAAATGAAATTGTCACGTCAGTAGCTTTGTAACCAATCACAGATTTTTGTTTTTTAAACGATATGCAACCTATCCAAAAATGAAGACTTCTCAAACTTAATACTAATATTTGTCATAAATGATTTTAGACTCACACATAGTAAACACTAAGTCGGTTATCAATACCACTCGATACATAAGACGTATTGATTTTAAAAAGTGGACGTTGTGGGGTAAGTTTCAATGTCAATTTTGTTAGACGTAATCGTTCCATACATTATATTTCGATAAATTGTGTAAGTTAACTAAGTTATTTATTTTAGTTTTAACTTATTTAATTGTAATTTAGTTTTAGTTTTTAGTACATTTAATTTTAAATGTGTATTCTTGTAGTTTAGTTTGCAATTTATAATAACTTTTAAGTAAAATATATCTTTACAATAATTCTAACATGCATACTTATCACTAAGTTATTTTCAGTTGGAAACAATATTCTGAAACCACGCTTCTAGTCCTACGTGTCGCCGTCTACTTGTATTGGTACGTCACCTGTCACTAAAACAGACGCAGACAAGCGCGCGCGCACAATGCGCCGTTCCGCTTTTCGCGCACATCAGTTCCGCCGCCATTGTCAAGTCCAAGGTTAGGTTGTTTTTCAGTTTGTGCAGAAAAAGCGACGTAATCAGTACAACGGAGCCACTGCTGACTGACCATAGCACAGATAAATGTGGCAGTCCATCAAGGGTCCTTATGGCGTTGGCGTAAGGACCCTTTTCTGATGGACAGCCACATATATCAAGAAGGGATAGTTCTTTGTTTTGTATGGGAACAAAGCGTGTAACGTTTTTCGCTTGGCGTTTGACGCCAAAAGTGTAATTTAGTGGTGGAAAACAGAATGGTATAAGTCAGGGGTTCCCAAAGTGTGCGCCGCGGCGCCCCGGTGCACCGTAGAAAGTAAGGAGGGGCGCCGTGAGGATCGACTCACAAATCATCTCTGTCATTATCTAAAACCACAAATTTTCGCAGGTACCTATAAAGCAACAATACCTATTTTGAGTGAACTAGGGTAGGGCGCCATGACGAAGTACTAAACTTGTAAGTGCGCCACGGGCTGAAAAAGATTGGGAACCCCTGGAACCCCTGGTATAACTAATTGTTCAAATACTACCAAATGAAATGGAAAATTTATGTTTTCCATCATTTCAGCGTCTATCTCGATATATTTCCGTGGATGAGACTATATATCTAAAGAGATACGTACGTAATAATGACTTTTTAATGTAAATTCTCCATTGTACCTATACACATTTTTGTCTGGTTCAAATAATAAAATAAATTCTTATCTATCTTGAATGATACTCCAATCACAGCAGCCATAAAGGTTACGAAGATAAACAATGATACATCACCGGCTATCGACCGCAATCTTCCCTAATAGCGTAACGCTGGGGTTATGACTCCCATTTGTGATGCCCCCAATTTGTGCTAGGGTAATGAGGTTTAACCCTTCTTAGGGTTTTTTCATAGTAATCCTTTTCTTTATTAGACGCTACGCGGTTCCTATTCGACACTAACACAGGAAATATTGCAATAGCATTTCTCTGGTGATCCGTGGCATCGAGTTACTTAAAAGAAGATATTGATACGGTAGAATGATAAAGGGTGTGTTCTTCAAATACAAATATTTATTGATAACACCAAAGTTACAGGTCAATTAGGTAATCAGTACATTATTTGACAGCCATTATCTGCAAAACGCTTCGATTGCTGATTGTACCATTGCCTAAGAAGTACCTACCTTACCTATTACGGCATAGTACGGGAAAACTACGGCGAGGAAACGTACACATTAAAGTATCAGAATGTGTAAGCAGTAAGTTCTGGTTAGAGGATAGACATATTAACACCCCCGAATGCTTCCGAAACATCTCGAGTGGAAGTCTCGTCTGTTTACAACGTGAGTTAATGAATAGACCGTTCATGAAGCAATAATAACATTTCAACAGATAATAAATCTGTTCTAACAAAACAGTTTATCATCATGTTGATTGTAATCGCATCATAGGGGATTTATGATACGAGTATGTCTGTAGATAAAATTGTTGGTTCAAAAATGAGTGCAGTTCGATATTTTCCGACCACTTTTCGTAACATAATTTGAAGGTCTGCGTGTATTTAATTGGAATTTACTGTACTGCGTTTGAGTGCAATTTGTTTTACTAGCCGCAATCATTTGGTTTTCGTTGTTTTACACTAAATTTAATATTTCATTTTAGTAACAAAAGCTTCCCTAAATTACCTTCTGACCCATATTTACCAGGAATGCGTGGAAGCACGTACATACCTGTAACAAAATGAGAAAATTAAAAAAAAGGAATACCGCCGTGTAATTGCATTCTTCCCGAGACTTGGGACCCGATATTATAGACAAGAGCTATATAAAAAGGTGTATTAAAAGTAGTTGAAAAACTTGCAAATAATATGCCACGTTATGACGACACGTTTAGCTTAAAAGGAGTGCAACCGAAGCTAGAAGACCCGGGTTCAAATCCTGGTAAGGACAAATATGTGTGTGCTTAACACGAGTATTAATTCCTGAGTCATGAATATTTTCTATCTATTTAAGTATGTATTTATCTAGATAAGTATGTATATCGCCGTCTAGTACCAGTGCTACTAGCATTGCTTAGTTTGGGATTAGCTCGATTTATGTAAGATTGTCACCAGATATTTATTATTTATTTATTATACATATTTTAAACTTTGAAAGTATGTTAAGTACGTTGTATTCGGACAATATTTCGAGCGAAAAAAGAGCGAAAAACAATATTCGCACAGAGATCTGTGTGAATATCCTCTGGTAGAAGTGCCTGGCTTTTGAGGTAAATATACCTCACAAGCCAGGCATTTCTATATCTCACAAGCCAATCATTTATTCCAGAGGTCCTGAAATTGATTAAAATCACCCTGTTTTTAAATGTAGGCACATCTCGGGTTCAAAGGAAAATGAGAACCGTAAACAAACTGTAATTAGAATTAATTGAAAAAATACACAAACTGATGGCTTAATTATTACACTAACTTGATTATTATGAGGAGAATTGAAGAGTGCCTTTTCAGTGGCATTCAATTCAACGGTTAGCTAATCATAGTAAATTGTGATGATAAAAAGTTGATGATTTTGGACTTCTTATTCGTACATCAGTGGCAAAATAGTACATTACACAACTAGGGTGGTAATACAATAAAAGGCCGTGATCGCAGAAGTTTGCGGCCCGTGCTGCAAGCGAGGGACGTAAATATGCGATCGAGGGCTTTCTGTATTAGCTCCCGTGTTGTGTACATCATTTTATGTCTACACTTGGCCACAGAGCGGCTTTTTCCGTACGCGCAGCGTGCGGAAAAAGCCACTTTATGGCCAGGTGTGGCAAAAACAAGGTTTAGTCACGGTGTCGCTCAAACAAACAGTGGTTTAGGCTGCGTTTCCACCATAGCTGTGCCCTCGCACAGCTATGGTGGAAACGCAGCCTAGCGGATTGGATTGGATAACTCGCTGTCCCGGAATGACAGAGGTGCGGGTTCAAATCCGGCATTAGCTGTAGTCGATCGTATTTGATTTTTCAATGCACTTGCTCAATGTATCCATAATTATAATAAAATTATGGTGTTTCCAAATTAAGCTATGAGGATTCAAAATATTTCCAGTAAATATGATGATTCCTTAAAAATTGTGCATTAAGAACTGTACGTGTTGGATAAGTGACCGTCCCTTCATTTACTTTTACAATCTGCTATTTTATTAAACATACAACTACTCTAAATAATATAGTCAATAGCTATGTCAATCATGGAACTCTATGAAGAATTGAAGGTCGAATAAACTGTCTTCGGTCCAGTTGATTAGCTGCAGACTAAATTATTGTTTTAGATATATTTTAGTTTTAGGTAGGTATATTTAAATTTTTACTTTAGGCTTTTATTTTAGGTGTAAATTGTTTCTACTTTAGGGTTTTAGTAGGTATATTATTTCGTTTTTAATTTAATTTGTAATTTTCTTTCGCATGAATAAATATCCCTCTAAATAAGAACCATATTTTGGAGTCCAAAATATAGACAAAGCTTAACAGTTCATAAACATCGATAACCTTGCACAAATGTGTACAGAGGAAATGACCCGTCTAACACTTCTCTAAAACGCAATTATCTCGAAGCTGGGCACAATATATTACAAACTGAACGTGTTAGTTTAGTTAGTACTAAGCAAACCGCTTGTCGGTTATCCGTCATTGTAGATTGTCGCCAGACACCGCACAGTTAATTAAACCAGTATATTGACGTGCAATAACCGCACAAATTAACATATTATATCTCTGTGGGTAAGGCGCCCTCTATTGAACACATGAACGTCGGTATACTGGAGTGAAGACAGATTATTTGATCTTCATGCAGTTCCATGATTGACATAGCTATTGACTAACAATCCAAAGCAGATAGGATGAAATGTGGCAAGCAAACATATTTTTTAGAAGTAAAATAAACTCCTAAACGTGTGAAACAGGGATGAACGTTTCGTGAAGAAGTTGGAAAATCTACTCAGATAAAATACCGGGGCGATTTAGCAGTCCACAGAATAATGCGCTGAAATGTCTTAAGGCGAGGTAAGACGAGAATCGGGCGCGGAAGCCTAGTTTCCAAATCATTTTTAGAGCACTTATTTGACTCGTAGGTCACTGTAAAACATATATAATAATATTCAGAACTGTATCTAGGGCTTCCTCTCACTTAGAACACGATAGCGAACACTTCGCTCGATAGAAAAGTAGCGCGAAAACACTATAAAATAAAGTATATTTTTCATTTTGTTCATTACCAGTTACCTTTTCTGACAAAATTAATACCTGACAATCATGATTTCACAGTCATGCAGGGCATCCTCTCATGTTTGGGTTGATAACGTATACTTTTATGTTAGAAATCGAAGATAATCTGCAATAATCTGCATTCCGCCCGACCCTAGTTGTATGTGAAATGCGAGCCAGGTCCTACCGGGCCTTAACCGTTGAGAATCGGGTCACTTCGGCACTACTCCTCAGTGACTTTTATAACTTTGGTAACGTTTGTATACAAGTGCAAGACGCGTAATTCAAGTCAATATGCTGTTTGCAATGTGACTATTGTGGAGTAGGTAGACTTGTCAATACCAATAAGGATTAGTTCTTGGGATCCAATCACTCACTAGAGAAAGACTTAGTTCTAAAACTGTGGACCTAGGTTAGAGAAATAAAATTCTATTTATTCTAACTTTCATCATAAGAATTTCATACTGAAATCGGATTGTATGTTTCTTTTTTAGGCAACCAATGAGCTTATAATAAAGTACGAGTATGTTTAAATTGTTTGATTACTTTGAGTGATAATCGCTGAAAGCGAAGACGATATCAATTAGTTTATCTGATTACCTCAAACAACCCATTTGTGGAAAATATTATTAGAAACACAGGTACCTGGTTTACTCTGGCATCGCCGACAAGCTTAATAGAATTTTCATTTCACTGAAAGCATTTTTCTTTGAAACTGTTCGAAATTGATATAAAACAATCCTATACTAGCCTAGTTAGACGTTTTGATAAATCATGAAAAAACTGCAGTTAAGATAAAAAAAATTGTCGATGAAATTCAGCAATCTATGAAACGTTTTGTCGACTAACCGGTTTCCGATATACCGATCAACAACTTTACCCCGGTCGCGGGCAGGACAGTATCTCCAAAGTCAAAAAAAAAAATATGTTTGCTGATGCCGACTGTACTTTCTTATATAATCGCAAACTACACGTGGATTTATCACAAACACGGTGGATTTATTTGGATCATCCTATGGCTGCCATCCTGCTCTATCATCAGAGCCGCTTCATGCCAAAATAATATTGCGTTGTCATCAAGGACCTTAAAATAAATAGCCGGACGGAGCGTCGCCAACAGAGAACTGAAGCAATTTTAGTCGGCCAGTTGCTTGTACTTAAGAGCCCGCACGCACACATCAACATCAGCGTTAAGTTAGCCGGCGGACTATTGATGCTTCAGTTCTTTGTTAGCGATGCTCCGTCCGGCTATTTATTTTAAGGTCCTTGGTTGTGATCTGATTTACATACCCTTGCAAAATTTTAGTTTTATTGGAAACCGGGAAGTGGGTCAAAAGGTTCACTAATGTTTGACCAAAAAATTATTGACAAATGATCATTTGACAAACAACGTTTCACCAAATAACCATTTGGCAAACGAGACATTTGACAAAAGTATCATCTTACAAAAACTCAATTAGCAAATGATTAATTAGCAAACACTACACTTGGTAAATGTGTTAAATAATAAAATGTCAATTGACCTTTTTTCATTTCACCAAATAATATGTTTCACAAATTAAGCATTTGTCCAAATGTCATTTAACAAGATGTTATTTCATAAAAAGTACTTCTTTTTTCAAACATTATGATTTAGTCTGTTGGGTAATTTATTCCGCTACCCTTTATATCGCCACAAGTTACAAAATTATATAGAAGGCAAGCAATCTTGCATTATGACGCTCCTCTCGCTTCGCTCGCTCATAATAATATATTGGTGGTCATAATACAAACCTAACCTAATCGACGACCTAGGTTTTTTCCATGATTAGTCTAAATGCATCAGTTTGTTTTTGTTGGGGGCGCAGTTCAAACCCTAACCTAACCTAACAATCTAGTCTTTCTGGCAGCAGTTCGTTTTTGTTGGGGGACGCAGTTAAACCCTAAACTAACAACCTAATTTTTCTGCCAGCAGTTCGTTTTTGTTGGGGGACGCAGTTCAAACCCTAACCTAACCTAACGACCTACTCTTTTTGCCAAATAGGTACTGTGTATTAATTTGACCCATACCATATCTATTATTAGATTTATTAATAAACGAAACACTTGTCAAATAATACATTGTACCAAACGTTTTTAGACCAAGCGTAGTTTTGTCTGATAACTCAGTTGCTAAATGTTAATTTTGTCAAATAATTATTTATAAAATGTAAATTTAACTGTTGATCATTTGGTAAAGTGAGTCATTTGTAAAATGATTAGTAGTAAAATGATCAATTGGCGAAACATTTTTTTGCAAAACGTTGTTTGTCAAGTGTAATTTTGCCAAATGACTTTTGGTCAAACGGCAGGACACCGGGTCAAAAACTTGCAAGATTTGATTACAGACAGACCCGCACGCGTAAAGCAGCTTAAGTCTTAATCAGAGTTGGGCAAAAATTTAGTTGACTAAGAATAAGAATAAAATTCCAAATTTTATTCTCAATCAAAATATTTGAGTAAGATTGAAAATCATGAGCAAGTTATTGTGATTTGATTTAAAATGATTAAATCATTTCATTTTTATTCTAAATGACAAATCAAATTTTGATTAATTTATTCCGACAGACTGTTAGTTAAACTAACGTTTTAGTTGACTTATTAATATTTAGAATAAGATTGATTTTATTCTTCTTATACATTTAGTTCACTGATTGCACTTGTAATTTGAACTATTTCTCATACTTTTAATGTTCAGTTTTTTTTAACCATGAATAAATATGACACACAACCTATGGCATAGTAATTAGGTAGCTTCGAGATTATCTGATGATGAATGGAACCAGGAGGTAGGTAGTGGAACTCTTCAATAGCTATTGGTAAGACCTTCAATTCAAGTATGGATTCATTTCGCTTGTGGTAAAGGGTTCTATACATAGTATAGTATACATTACACTATACGGCGATGGTCAGCCAGCCAGGAGGTGGGTAGTGGAACCCTTCGACTCTAAGACTCTACTTAGTAAACCCCTCGAGTTTGGGCTTATTTGATTTGTTGTAAAGAGTCCTATGCATTAAATCCTGTGGTGATGGTCTAGTGATAGATCCAGGACGTGGGCAGTGGTAATTTTAGTAAATCTGTCAAGTTTGGGCTCATTTTATTTGTTGTAAAGAGTTATACTCGTATGCATTACACTCTATGGTGGTGGTCTGACGATTGAGCCAGGTGCTGGGTAATGGTACTCTTTGAAGGATTTTAGTAAACCCCGCGAGTTTGGGCTCATTTGATTTGTTATAAACAGGCCTTAACTTTTCGTGATTTTAACAAGCGTGACGTGTATAATTTAAAATGTCTTTATTATTTAGTACAACACTAAAAAATATTTATCGTACAACCAGAGATCGATTCAAAATATCAATCGTCATTTTTTAATGGCGATTAATTTAGTTGCGATTAAATTAGTTGTGAGAGTGGTCGACTAACAATTAAATTAGTTTTAGTTTCAATCGACTAAATTTCACGGTTAAATCTATATTAAATAAAACTACGTAGTCGCTCGTTTTTGCATTTTTTAACTTGCAATATAGATAACTTGCAATATGTTACTACGACGAGTAGGTATGTACATTGTAGGTACTCGTATGCGTACGTTGTAACTATGTTGGTTTGGGTGGAATCTTGCAACTTATATTGAAGCAGATATCTTCAACCGATTGAGCTAAAATTATGTATACAAGTTTAATTTGAAACGCTTGAATGAAAATGCAATATAATATTACGATAAATAACGAAAAACTGCAATGCACAATGTTTACAAGTCGCAAACAATAGTAGGTAAATAGGTAGGTAGATGCTCTATTCATAATTATTTTGATATTTTCAGTACTAGTTCTATACGATACTGAGTAAATCTTAGATATAGATATTATCAATATTTTGTTGTCTCTGTCATTGGTAAATCTCTTTTTAGTGTCACGCGGCGACAAAACAATGGGATAATCCTACTTACCTGGAAGTTGTTTGTTGCATTTTGGTGCAAGTCTGCTGCCATAACGCAAAAGGGCACAACTAACATTTTTTTTGACACTGAGTTGTATACATATTCGGAATCAGTGAAATTTACTGATTCCGAATATGTATAGAACTCAGTGTCGAAAAAAATGTTAGATGTGCCCTTTTGCGTTATGGCGGCAGAAGTGCCGACGAATCTTCTAAAAATAACACTTTCTACTTCTATTGAATGAAACATCTGCATGTTGTTTTCCGTTCAATTTGCTTCTAACATTATTTGCGGAAAAATAGTCTAACTAATAAGTCGATTAAAAAGTTTAGTTGACCGAAATCAATCGGCAGCTAATTTAGTTGCAACTAAACTAGTTGCACTCTATACAACTAAGATTGATCAGTCGTCGTTTTCAATCGTCCGTCGCAATTAATTCTGTTAATCTCAATCGTTAATCGTTAGTCGATTACATTTTGCCCATCTCTGTGTACAACTTAGTTTTTAGAGAAGAAATAAAGTAGTTTTTCTTACAATTATGAAGGAGGTAACATTTTTCCAAATCGGTCTAGCTGTTTTAAATTAATCGGGGAACAAACCTACATAAAAATTGCTCTTTGTTTTGAAGTCGGTTAAGACTGGAAACTTATTTCTAATAAGAAATGCACGAGAAACTAAGAAAAATACCAAGATCGCTATATGTGTGCCTCTAATATTTTAAGAGTTCCCTCGGTTTCTCCAAGATCTCATCATCAGATCCTGATTTGGTTGCAATGGGACCACCTCGGAAGTATACCCTTTCAAACAAAAAAAGAATTTTCCACATCGGTCCAGCCGTCTTCGAGTAATCGCGTAACAAATATAAAAAATAAAATAAAAATAAAAACATATAGACGAATAGAGAACCGTCCTTCATTTGAAAGTCGGTTAAAAATGCATAGAACTCATTAAAACGAGCCCACTTCCATGTTCCATCATCAGTTCAGTTCAGCTTGCTGATGTGATGCCTGTGTGCAGGAGTGAGTGAATAGTGGAACACGAAATACAAGATATTGCTACTACATTACTTACTAAGCCTATAGACGGGATAACAATTTCAATTTCGATAAATAAATCAATCAGAAAAATTCATTTTAACTAAAAAAATCATGATTGAATTTATTTGATTGGTGATTAAATTAGTTTTACTCAAATTTTTGAGTGAGAATAAATCTTAAGTGATTTAATCATTTCAAATTTAATCTGATTGAAACTGAAGTGATTTAATCATTTCAAATTTATTCTGATTGAAACTGAAATGATTTATTCTCACGATTTTTTATTCTGATTGACGATATTAGTCATGAGTGCCCAACACTGGTCTTAATATCGATACCTTTAGACTCAAAGGGCGTAAACGCCGCAGGTTCTAATGGCGTTTACGCCCTTCGAGTCTAAAGGTATCGATATGAGATTTGTGCCCTTTGATACCTAGTTTAGATGTCATTAGTTCACCTTTTTACTGAAAGCACTGATTACCATGTCTTCTCATTAGGGATCGTTCAACAATTACGTGATCATTTTTGGCCGTTTTTTTAACGTAATCATACTAACTTACGTAATCTTTTGTTTTAACCCCCCCCTCGCGTTGATTACGTAATATTCATCCGTGCTTAATACATTTTGTTTGTTTTATAAAAAGAATGTGAAAGAATCACAGAAATAAAGCTAATCCAGTCATACAGAAAGGAGCCATCTAAGGATGAAAAATTCAAATTTAAATTGGCTTTACAATAATGTTCTCAGATGGATGACTAAAGTAATTTTATTACTTTTCTAATTAAAAGTATTTCTAGCTTCTACAACACCTTTTTCATTTTTTAGAAAATTTCTTTCGCTAACAAGTTATAAAATGATGACGTAATCATGGATTCCCCCCCCCCCTTCCGGTGATCACATAATTGTTGAATGATCCCTTAATTGCGAGAGACACGGATAAGGACAAGGATAGTGCATCAGTTATTATTATTAAATTAAGTACTTAAGATCAAAATTGAGCCAAGTCGAAAGTTTTCGCAATCGCAGCGTCGACGGTAAACAAGCGCGAGGCTGATCTCGGATAATAGGCTGGGGGGCGGGGGGGGGGGGGGATTAGCAATATGGAGCTATAACTTCACTGCTGCCAATATTGGCAAATATTATTTGGTAATGATACAAAACTAACATTAATATCCACTAAGTTTGAAGCAGCTAAGATTGTTGTTGCAAATACTGCCAAACTAAGCAATGTGTATACTATAGATATTAGACGAGGATATACTTACTTACATAGATACTTAAATAGATATACGTAGAAAACATCCATGACTCAGGAACAAAATACTCGTGCTCATCACACAAATATTTGCCTTTACCGGGACTTGAACTCGGAACCGTTAGGCGGTGTCACTCCCACTAAGCTAAACGTATCGTCACAACACTACTTTACCTGTCCCTTACCTCAATTGAAGCTACGGTCGATATCGTAGACTGTAGGTTCAATAGGGATGACGACTGAGTTAAAACTATATAATTCTATTTAGTCCGTCAGTTAGATTATGGAAAATATGGGACACGTATTTTTTGGTTTATGAAAATATTAAAAATCAACAAAGTTATACATCATCAAACTTCTGGAGTTTAGTACTTCGGAGCTTGTGATGTCACTCCTAGGTGAAAATTGTACCAAGGAGTGACGTCACTCGAAGCTTCTAAGCGATCTATCCTCGTCATTTTTTGTTTGTCAAACTAAAGAAAAAAATCGTGTACAATATTTTTTATTATCTAACTGACGGACTAAATAGTTTTTTTAGTCGTCTAGCCCATTGAAGCAAGGGATAAGCAAAGCCCTTTACCAAAAGTAACGAATTGGTATTGTAACACTCCTTACAATGTTATTACACCTTCATAACACGTGCGCAATGTAATCGTCGTCGTAAACAAGAGCGTAATTACTAGTCCATTACCCGCTGAGGTGACAATAACGTACGCTCTTGTTAAGCAGACTTGTACATGATATTACCAAATTAAACAGTGATGAGACTGGCTGGTGACATAAGAGGCACTAACAGTACCTATTTAAGATATTGTCTGTGTTGTACTAGGAGCAAATAACTAAAACGTAGATTGTACTCCTTAAACTGAACAACATATTATTTTGTTCAGCGACATTTAAAAATAACTTGTTTTAATTTTCAATACACTTTAAAGTTTATTTGAAACCGCAACGTATTGCGATGTTTTCATTATGTTTGTAGCGAGACAAGCGACGCCAATTAGACTGATGTTAACTTACATTGAAAATGCTATTTAGTTTGTATGAAATAGAATCTACGTTTTAATTATTTGCTCCTGTAATAGGCAACACCCAGTGTTATGTGTAAAAATGTGAACATGTTCTTTTGACATTATATTGGCCATATTTTGGCCTTGTTAATAGATTTTTTACTTTTTTATTATTTTACTTTGAATATGATGATATTTTGTTGATTTTTAGGGTTCCGCACCTCAAAAGCAAAGAACGGAATCCTTATAATATCACTTTGTTGCCCGTCTGTCTGTCAAGATCCTTTATCTCGGGAACGCGTGGAGGTCTCGAGTTGAAAATAAAACCATATAAGTACTCAGGTCTACAGTGCCTTGAAGCGGTGAAAAAACCAAACTTCTAAGTTAACGAAATAATAGTATTTTATGCAACAGTTGTATAAATGGGTTCAAAAAATGCGAATTGCGTGAGTTGCGATACGAGCCGCGAACGCGGCGAGTATCGCAAATAGAGACGCAATGAGCATTTTTTGACTTAATTATACAACGTTGCATACAATACTTTTTCTACGACGAGGTTTTAAATTATAAAATACAAAATTAATCATAACCTGGAAACAAGGCAAATGTGACGTTTGACTGACGATATGTGTCTATGGTAATTTTTTTTTTAATTTAAAATATGTTTAAATTAAAAATACTTTTTTTATGTTGGCATCAATGAATTTAGTTCGGAAAGTTTTGTTTTTCTTAAAAACCTTAGGAATTTAATTGTTTGTTAAGTTGGTAGTTGTGCATTTTTACCGTAAAGTTAAAATTGAGCGCTTAATCCTTGACCTAAGTTTAACCTAGATTTAGAAGTCTGTGGCTGCTAGCAATAACGTAAAGTGACTATAACGACACTAGTGCTGTTATGGGGAATAGAGTATAGACTTCTCTGAACTCATATTATGTATGTTCTTATATTAGTGTTCGTGATCAAGTAAAAGACAGATAACAGTACAGGAGTAGAAAAAAGATATAGCCGTTTATGCCGCAAAAAACGACACTCTCAAGGAAACCAAAATTTATAGGGTACTTTCCATTGACTACGAGCTAAGAAATTTGGTAAGTAATACTTTCTTATACTCCAAGAACAGGGAAAATCTGAAAACTGTACATTTGTAATTAAACCATAAAAAATATAGTCTTTATTCGACGACCGCTTTGGCTTAGTTGGTAGTGACCCTGCCTACGAAGCTAGAGGTCCTGGGTTCGAATCCCGGTAAGGGCATTTATTTGTGTGATGAGCACGAATATTTGTTCCTGAGTCATGGATGTTTTCTATGTATTTAAGTATTTGTATCTATATCGTCGTCTAGTATCTATAACACACCCTTATTGAGCTTACTATGGGGCTAGTTCGATATGTGTAAGATTGTCCCCTAATAATATTTATTTATATTTAATTTAATTTATTTAAAGTATTTATACGGTACACTCGGTGGGCGAGTCCGACTTGCGTTAGTTCGGTTTTTTTATTTCTTCTCACTTCATTACATGGCATGAAAAAACATTGCTGTTTTTTGAGACTTATATGTATAAACAGATAGATAAAGTAAAACAAATGTTGTAATCCTAAAGATTAAATACGTACCTTTTCGCTACATCTCCAGTTTTATTAAACAAGCGAAAATAACTAAAGTCTGACCTCAGAGAAAGGACGCCCACCTTTGGCAGTAACATGCGCTCATAAAGTACAGTCCACTCGAGATTTCTTTGATAAATTGAATAAAATTGTCTTTCGCTCGTCGACGTTGATAGACAACTCTGGATATTAGATTAGGTTTCAAATTCTTAAATGTTCTTAAGTTAGGTAACTTAAGAACATTAAGCTTAGTTTGAAATGTATTTGATTATTATGTAAAAGGTTCGTGTTGTTTTATCTTTAATAATACTTTACAAATAGTTGCCCTTTTGGTGTCCAATTGCTGGGTGAAAGTTCAACATCTTATTTCTATTTGAGAATAAGTTCATAAATTAATTTACTATCAACTTGTTTATTTTACGCCACACCTGGCCATAAAGTGGCTAGTGGTGGGTGGGTGGTAAATCCCACTTCCCGGCCTGGGGGAGACGTAAAAATTTTGTACTTACCACGGGCGGTAATAAAGAAAGCCTCAGATCGTATATTTATCGGCCTTGCCTTCGGCTCGGGCGTCAAATACCTGCGATACCGGCCTAGGTAAGTAATGTACTATTTAAATATAATATTTTATCATCATGATTTTTAGGGTTCCGTAGCCAAAATGGCTAAAAAGGAACCCTTATAGTTTCGTCATGTCCGTCCGTCCGTCCGTCCGTCCGTCCGTCCGTATGTCACAGGCATTTTACTCAAAAACTACAAGACCTATACTGATGAAATTTGGAATATAGATGTCTTGTAGATGCCGCAACTAAGTTTGGTAGTTAAATAATAAAAATAAAAAAATCTAGGGGGGGCACTCCATACATGTAACAGAATCTAAAAAAAATTTTTTTCTCAAAAGGTCAACGTGTGGTACACAGTTCGACAGCTCTTTTGAAAAAATTTTAAGGTTCTTAAGTAATGTTTTTGATTAAGTGAATACCTTTGGAAATAATCGCTCCGAAAGTTGTGAAAATTGTGTCCCCCCCCCCTCTATCTTCTAAACCGTGAGTCCGAAAAATATAAAAAAAATTACAAAGATAACGCTCAATTAATACTTTCAACGAAAATTATTTTCAACAAGATCGGATTAAGCGTTTTGGAATTATTGCCGATAAACTGCGCTTCGCAACAAAAGGACGTAATTGCTATGAAGATACGCTCTTTTGTTGTTGTACTTTTTTACGTCATATTTTTTACCTTATGGCTATGGAACCCTACACTGAGCATGGTCCGACATGCTCTTGGCCAGTTATTACATTTAAATTACCTTTGTTGTGAAATTATGGAACCGAATTTGATAACAACTTATTATTTATGGAAAGGGCTTCCATATTGATCCTATTTTTTTCGAAAGCCGGCTGTGATTATGGGATCCATGAGAATTTGAGGAATTCCTCAAATTTCGAAACAGCCTTGCGCAAGCGCACTAAAGCTTAGTCTTGAAGATTCGATCGCGTCATTTGTCTAAAAATACCTTGGAGGATAAAGGCTATCTGATTATACAAAGCCAGTTCTCATAATGGTGAGAAAAAACTCAAAATGCAAGGTTTGCAAAAAGGCCAAATGGTTTTTGCTAAACATCCTTCCTTATCGTCTTCCTTGAGGTATTTTCCTTTGGTTATTTTAATCGTTGGATTGCAACATGAACCTGCATTGAACATGCACTAGATTACTGATTAACCCTTTGAACGCCAAGAACACCTAAAAGTGTGGTACACATAATTGTACAGATAAAGCCTGGAGAACTGATTAAAGTATACAATACAATAATATTATATTTTATCGCACCACAAAAGAGCCTCACAATCCAAATCCAAAAATGGTAAACAATTAGTATTACATATATATGACGAAGTGAACAAATAGCTTAGCCGACCGGTCTCAATTATTGTTACTATTTGGGCGCGTATATCAAGGAAACATTCGGAAATTGAGACACTCCGCTACTTCAACTAATCACTTAAGTTCATGTGAACACATTTGCCACTAAATTACTGTGATTTAAAACAAGTTTAAGACCAAATGGATTAGTTCGCGAGCACAACAGCCTCAATCCCAACATATCGCGCCAAGTACGCGCGCGTTTCTCTAGCTGTCAAACCACTGTCAAATGTTCAACTAAAAAAACTCCATTCGGGCTACTGAATTACCCGCTCTCAAATGATTAAAACATGTTTCCATTATTGATTACCATTTTAAATTGGATTTTGACTACTAATTAAATTCACGCTTCGTCATATAGATACAAGAAATCAAAGTAGGTACATAGAAAAATTAAATGGCACTCACCATGGTGAGTCGCTGGGCCGGAAATCCAGAGGTACCGGGTTCGATTCCCGGTCCGGACACATGTGAGTGTCGCTTAATTTACTTTGATTTCTTGTATCTACATATGTAACATAAAAATGTGGTGTAATTTACCCGCATTAAAAACTAATAAAGGAACGTCATGTTTCTTTCATATAAAGAATTAAACAATAAGTGGTTTTATCATTAAAGAGAGATCTCTTCTTCGAAATCACACACAACCACATAGACAGACTGAAAGTACATATATTAATATTATGAAAGCTGTGTCATAATTTTAAAAGGTGGTGGGGTGCTAATATACAGGCTGTGGCCTGTAATATGAGCAAAAAAGGTAAACGTACGTAGGTTCTACTCCTCAAACTAGACAACTTTTATTCAGCGACTTTTAAAAATAACTTGTGGTTTGATTTTTAGCACACTTTAAAGATTATCCGAACACGCAATGTATTGCGAAATTGATTACGTCTGTAGGGTGACAAGATTGACAAGCAATGTCAATTAGACGGATTTTGATGTACATTGAAAATACTAATTACTTTGTATGAAAAAGAGACAATCTAAGGACTACATATTTTTAAAAAGTGGTTGAACAAAAGTTTTATTATTTGAGGAGTAGAATCTATGGTTTGATTTTTTGTTCGTATTACAGGCCACACCCGGTATATTATTGCATACAAGAGCAAAAAATCTGTTTCAATATAAATTATAGCAGTCTAGAGTGAAGTTAGGCACAACTACAAGACGACTCAACGCTATTATATCGCATAAATTCTAAACTTAACGATATCGTCGAGAATACACCAAGAGTCATCTTGAAACAAAGACAATAGACTAAATCAATGAGGCTCTAAGGGACGATAAAGAAGACCTGCATGCACTGCACTGATACTGCACGTCAACTGCATAGTTTCTATACAAGTTGCAGCAGGTTTGCAGTCCGACTGTGTCGGCCCTTAGGCTTCTTAAATCTTGCAGATTCTCTAGCTTTGTGTTCCGTTCCGATACCTAAATTGACGTTCGAAAATCACACGTCTTTTAAAAGACGATCTGACTCGGAACAACACTTTGGAGGCGGACTTAAGTGTCAGTTGTTTCGCCTAAATTGCCACATTTATAATGTTACCTACGTTGTTTCCTTGAGAACTAAATCGTTTTACATTACAATATTTACAATCGATATAAGGAGACGCAAAATAGAAAATAACGTGTTTTGTTTCATTAGTTTTGTTTTAGTGGATCGATCAACTTTTTCTATTGCGCGTTGTCATAGTTACGTCTTCTGGACAACTCTTTAAAAATAGTGATTTTATGCCACACCTGGCCATAAAGTAGCATTTACCGCACGCTACGCGAACGGAAAAAGCCGCTTTCTAGCCAAGTGTAGACTGTAGACATAAAATGATGTGCACAACACTGTAATGCTTTTCTACCGTATTTGCAAAAAAAAATGCCATACTGGTTAGGTTAGTTCCGTTTTTCGCCACGCCTCTCTCTTTCCGCACAGACTCTACTATTGTTACTAATCATAATTACGGAATGTGTTTTAGTTCCGAAATAAATTATTTGATTAGATTGGATAGATATTTTAGATTAGAGACGGAACCTCAAAAAATCGCGAAACACCAAACGATTCGTAGATCCCAGTACCTAACAATCGATAGTCAGTCGTAACAGTACCTACTCGAGCGCATTCTTGCGTCCGCGCCGCCTGGCACCGGCTGGTACGGTTCGCCGCACCTTGCTAAACTAATATCAACCTTAACAGGAGGACATATGACTCAACCTAATTAGCTGGCGACTCCTTGTGTTAGTCCGAGCGACAGGGCTCACACATACACAAACGTAATTTGAACTTAAAATTTGGAACGTTACGGTTCGAATTCGAAACCGACATTTAACTCACACAGACTCATAACAAATAGACGCGATTTATAATTGCAACTTTAAACGCGTGTCTTTAGAGTCCGATTTCGCTTGTATCAAGGTGAGTACAGAATGTAAACATTAAACAAGTCGTGTAATGTATGTATGTGTTAGTGTTTGTATGTTGTTTTGTGCGAGTTGACGTTCTGTCGTGAATGGGAAATTGATGGCGGCCCTATTGTGTGATCCATCAAAATTAGGGATCAAAAGATTACGAAATGAGACGAATGATAGATCTTAATGCGATTGGTAATCAAAATAAGTGTAAAGTTCATTTTCCCAGGCGATTAGCACACAGTTGTTTTTAAGGTTCCGTACTTCAAACGGAAAAACGGGACCCTCACTTGGTCACTTAATTATCAATCTGTGGCACATGAAAACCCGTGTTTCACAGCAACAGGTCATCGTCATGTCGATACCCTAGTTCACACTCGTACTAATTACCATTATTTATTTTGCCAATCAAACTTTCTGGATCTTTCTTATTTATGGATTTGTGCACTATAAACTTAATTTAATTACAACCATTTTCTGCAAAAAGTTAGTACGTCTGTGCTATGAAATGAAATGAAATGAAATAATTTATTTCTGCAAGTAGGCCTTAAAGGCTCTTTCACATGTCTGATTCTTTTGGTTCTTTTGGCGCTTCGGCAAATGACATTCTGGTGAGAAGAAGCGCCGGAACAAACTCACCAGTTTCTCTTTTCAAAAAAGAATTACAATAATTTGGAAATATAACATGCAATTTCATTAAACAATGCATCATAGAAATACTTAACTACATTACATATATGACAATAAACATAAAACAATTTTTTTTAGAGATGTAAAGGGTCCCTAGGCGTCACAACAAGATAATTAACTGACGATGTATTTAAGAGGAAACAGTAAGGCCGAGAGAATTGAAAATTAGGTATTTGTAAAATGTGTCGCTGTCCCGCACTGCCCGCCTCTCCCCCCCAGAGCGTGATGGAGACAACTGCAGCTTGGACCGAAAATACCTTTTAAAATTTCATGAAAACAACGTTTCGTAGTCCCCTGATTTCTTCCCCAAAACTTAACCTATTTAACTATTTTTTTCATTAAACATTAAAGAAAGGCTTTGGCCGTGTTCCTATGTTTTCATTTTTTTTAATAATCTAGTCAAATTTGTTTTCTGGATGTGTGAACACAGCGGAAAATCTGGCATTTTTTTTTAGGTTTTTGAAGGTTAATATCTCTTTTGAGAATCAATTTATCGTAAAAAGGAAAACATAGGAACATATCAATAGTAGCCATAGATTTTCGGACAAAAAATTATTGCTCTACTGGCATTAACCAGGGAGGAAACAGGGGACTACGTTTGTATGGAAAAACTGCCCTCCTGTTTCCTCTTAACACGTTCGCCGGCGGTACCCAAATTATGGAATGTAAAGGTAGTGTCAGTCATCGTTGTTGTGCCCCACATGACAGTACAGTAAAAAATTGCTCCGTAATAATGGTATGGGTTTTCATCGCCAAGCGCCGTACTGACTTATAGGCAATCGCGAACAAATACTACGTTAGAGTCTGTGCGGAAAGGGAATGGGATTTAGATTTGAGGGCGCTGTAATGCTTTTCTAGCGTATTTGCCGTATTTGCCATACTGGTTAGGTTAGTTCCGTTTTTCGCCACGCCTATTCTCTTTCCGCACAGACTCTAGCCGTGCCGTCATATAGCCTGGTCAATACTTTATGGTGATGCCCTTTAGCCGTTGCCGCCGGCAAACTTATTAAAAACTGAGCTCATATAAGGTTTTTGGAAAATACCAAACAATGTGCAAATATTCTACGGTGCAATAATCGTTTAAAAAGTATCGTATATTCTCTAAAGAAATACATTATTAAAACTCACATATAATATGATCAATGTGCTAATTAGTATTGGAAATTGCCGCATAAAATGTTATAAATGTCCCCGTTTCTCATTTGCGTCCTCTGGAAGGCTTTAAGGTGATTCAGGTTGCCTAGATTTTCATCCAAAACAAAAGAGTAAAAAATCCATTTTAACAATATCTAATAAGTAATGTAAAAAATCCATTTTAACAATATTTAATAATGGGTTTCATTTTATAGCTTGGCAACATTTTGTCTGCGCAAAACAAGATATCGTCATTACGTAAAAAAAACACGTATCTGACACTGACTCCAGGTAAAAACGCAGTAAGTGTATATGACGTTCGTATGTAACTTTAGACGTTTTTCTCTACGACGTTTTTAGATACGAGTTTTTTTCATAGTATTGACGATACCGACGTACGTGTCCCAAAAAATCACAAAACCAAATAATTGGCCATTGATGCGTCAGCGCCATCTATTAACATCGTTTGAAACTTTCTATTACTCAAAATAACATCGTATATGTTATTTTTATATTAATAAGTAATAGTACTACGTACAGAAGTCTCTCTCTCTCTCTCTCTCTCTAACTAAACTAACGTTCGGGTCCGACCGCCGGACGGAGCGCATCGGATCCGACCGTCTCATTCTCATTCTACCGCATAACGCGTGCTCTTAAGTAACTTTGTAATCGCATGTATTTGTAAAGGATTACAAACTTACTTATGCAGTTCGTATTGAAAATTTGGAGCTTGTGGGTCTGCTAGAAGTAGATACCTTAGAATTATGATGATCATTATGAGTGAGTCAGTGACAAAACTAAGGAACTTTGACGTGCAATAGTTCTGAAAATACAAGTTCAAATTAAATGTTATTGAAAATACCTCTAAGTCATATTATGCCCTATATATCCCTGAAACTTCAGGGTTCTAGCTTTAGCCAGCACAAAATTACAGGAGGTTGAACATAGCCTGAATGGCTACGAGAAAAGGATGGTACGGCCGTGCCTTTGTTTTGCTCGACTTGGCCGGGGCACTACCGTGGCCTAAGATACAGTGCATAAAATTGTACTTTTAGAATAGGTATATATTTTAGTTTTTTTTTATAAACCATTAGGTTGTTTCCGTTCTGCTATAATTCTATTACCTACCACTTTGTAAGAGCGTACACGACCTCGATACATGTAGACATACCTATGAAATTTTTAGCAGAGTGAAACACGCAGAGCATGCATTTTTAAAAGTGCTACAAACGTTTTACTGCGAATGCACGGCAAATGTACTGCCATGGATTTTACGTATTAGGTTAGCAAAATATCCCTTTTTCCTTTGGATTGCTAGTAAATTTCGGCTTAGGAGGGCTTCGAGTTTTGAAAAGATCATTGATTTAGCCTATAACGTGCAGTACCTCTAGCACAAGTGTAACACGCGACTCTTTGTCGCGCGACAAATGCTACCTATCTCTTGTAACGTTATACGTACATTTTTACTTAAATAATTATATAAAATACCTATATTAATTAATTTCTACACTTAAAACTAATTATTAAATCAACTATTTACAAAAAATACTTAAAAACTATAATCGATTATCAAAATGCAATACGAATTCATCAATATTCTGAACGCATTCGAAAGCGTCATTTTAGCGCTCCTCGAACTTGTCCGTTTATCTTAGGATTTTTAGAAACTGCGTGTGGCAACACCACCGATCTTTTTGAAGAAAGCGCACGTCATGTCGCGGTCTCTAATACGATTAAATTATTTTAATTATTAATATATAATTGTAACCGCAGATTGTGTTCGTCACTAAGCGTTTTTCCAAAACTAAATCGAAATTTCGTATTGTGAGTGTTCAACCCCAAAGACTGGGTAAGTGGTACATTTTTATATCGCTGAGGGCTTTTGTAGCTAGTAAATAGTGTAATTAAATTCATCGTCATTATTGTTCTTTCCCAGTTCATAAATATAGCAAACATTTAACATAGTTAATCATGAAATCAAATCAATTTTGCATCATCATTCCTATATTAGCGATTTCATCATCTTTTATTTCCACCCTCATATTGTCATAAAAAAGTAACTATTCTAAATTTCATTGTAAATCCTTTCTTCTTTCTTTTTGTAATCTCCGCTTCTGATTGTGACCATCCACGCATCACTGCTATAATCCAGGCACTTTCTTTTTGCCGTCGTTCGCGTGGATGCTCACAAATATCTGCCGGACCGCCGCTAACATATTTTTGGATGGCGCGTTCCAGGGTCCAAGATTGGGAGTACCAGTACGGCTGGTACATCGCCGCCGCCTTTTACACCGAGGCTACATTTCCTCCGGGTTTGGACTCCCGCTTTCTGCCGCCACCGGGCTTGCCTGCTGACCTTCGGGCGCGAGCACCCGCGGACACCATCAACGGCTTTAAACCCAGGAGAGTACCTGGCCGAGAGAGAAACCTAGCCATAGAACTTGTGTGAAGAGTGCCGATCTCACCCCGTCAATTTTTTACCGGGATTTTTCATTCTTTGAATTAAATATTTATTTGCACGGACTCTGTGTTACTCATTTCTCCTCCCCGGTATCAAATAAGAGACTTTTAGAGTAGCACGGGGTACACCGTGACACTCTTTCCACTCAATATCGTGTGACAGTGACAGGTGATGCTCTATCGCGCGAGAAACGAAGTCGCGGCCAGTTATGCTAGACGTACAGGACAGCACTAAGTCGACAAAAGAAACAACTATGCCGACATTAAAGGCAACTTATCAGGCCTGAAAACTGTTGTATTACTGGCTAATCAAAATTTGAATTTATATTTCTTTTACATTTTCACTATATTCTCAATGATGTCTTTATGTCACTTCAATAAACAAAGTCAAAAACATCATTCGTTATCAGCACGAATATTCTAATTTTACTTAGAAATATACGTTTATTTTGCTTGTTGTGCATTTAAAAGTGAATAGGCAAGTTTGTATTTTGTGTACGTGTAAAATTTGTGAAAATCCGTGAAAATATTTAACAGTTCACGTATATTTTCGAATATTTTTTTGTTGTGACATCAAACAGCTGTTGTATATGTAAATATGTCAACTAATTCTATTTCTGGTATAAAAGCACTTATAAATAGAGATGGATATTCCGTATGGAAATTCAAAATCCGTATGTACCTTATGCATGAAGAGTTATGGGAGACCATCGTCGGATACCCTGATGGTAACGACATTTCTGCAGATAAAAAGGTACGTAACGATCAAAAGGCGTTATCGAAAATATGCCTCACTGTAGACGGTATGGCCATCACCCATGTGAGATCATGTAAGACAGCCAAAGAGGCGTGGGATGCTCTTTCGTCCGCTTACGAGGACAAAGGATTAGGGCGACGTATAAGCCTCGAGAGAAAACTGTATAGATACTGTCTTGAAGATTTTGGCTGCAATATTGAGACATACATAAATGCTGTGATGACAACTGTGCAAGATTTAGCCGATATTGGCAAAATAATGGAGGATGCTTCAATAGCTGCGATTCTTCTAGGAGGTTTAAGTCCTCAATATGCACCCTTAGTAATGGCTTTGGAAAATTCCAATATAGACATTACGGTAGATCTGATAAAGACCAAATTATTGAATGAATTGAATAAACCAGCTTTAGATAACCCAGATACTGCTCTTCGTACTCGAATGAACCAAACCAGACCTTCTACATCCAAATCCAAGAAACCCATAGTGTGTTATGACTGTATGGAGCCAGGACATAAGCGTCCAGATTGTCCCCACAAAAAGGACAAGAAGAAGAAACCCACTAATCACAAAAACTCTCTGTGTGCACTGAATGCCAATGACAGATTAGAGCGTGACAAATGGTTTATTGACTCTGGAGCGTCTGCCCATATGACGTCACGAGATGATTGGATGGAGAATGTGAGAGATTCATCTTCTGGAACTGTGACCATTGCAAATGGAGAAGTATTGCCTAGCAAAGGTGTTGGAGATATTTGTATTAACAGTTGCGGTCAGAATACAGATGTAAAGAAGATTACAGATGTGGTTCACGTACCGAACTTGAAATCTAATCTTATTTCAGTCAAGAAGGCGGTAGATAAAGGTTTTAGCGTAGTTTTTGATAAAAATGGTTGTAACTTTTATGATTCTGATGCTTTTTCTTGTAAAGGTGATGTAATTTTACATGGTTCTATTTGTGGCGGACTGTATTCTTTAGATTGTACGGTCAACCCAACGCGTCAACTATCCGCTTTTGAGACACACTCCGATGTTTCTAGCTTCAAGCTTTGGCATAGGCGACTAGGTCATTTATGCCGCATCGGTATGGATCAGCTCAAGAAAGGACACGCGGTAGGCGTCGACTACACAGAAGTTGACAAGGAGCCATGCATCCCTTGTATTGAAGGTAAGCAAAACAGGAAACCATTTAAGAAAGTTTCACAAAAAAGATCAACAGAAGTTCTGGAACTCATTCATTCTGATATTTGTGGACCCCTGCCTGAAACGTCATTTCAAGGCAATAAATATATTTTATTTTTTATAGATGATTTTTCTCGTATGATTTTTGTCTTTTTTATTCCTTCAAAAGCGGAAGTAAAGAAAATGTTTTGTAATTTCCAGCTCTCAGTAGAGCGGGAAACGGGAGCCAGAGTTAAGATCTTGAAGAGTGACAACGGGAAAGAATATGTCAACAATGAATTCTCGAGCTACTTAAAAAGTCAAGGAATTCAGCATCAAACAACAGTTCCCTATTGTCCACAGCAGAATGGAATTGCAGAGAGGACAAATCGTTCTATTATGGAGAAAGTAAGGTCAATGCTTTCTGACAGTTCTCTTTCTTCGGCCTACTGGCAAGATGCTGCAGAGATGGCTGTGTATCTCAAGAACAGATCTCCTCACCGAGCTCTCGAAGGCAAGACAGCGTACGAGAAGTGGTATGGTAAGATACCAAATCTATCTCATTTGCGTGTATTTGGATGTAGAGCTTTTATCCATGTCCCCGAGTGTAGTCGGAAGAAATTGGATATGAAAGCATCTGAACACATTTTCGTTGGATATTCTGATGATCCAAGAAGTTATTATTTTAGGGACGTTAAATATCCCAGACGGCTTGTGAAAAGCAGAGATATTACTTTCTTTGAACATGATTTTCAAGATTTGAAAAGTAAAGGTTGTGTTCGTAAGTCTGATGTTGATTTAACTCAACCAGCATTTGCACCTCTTTTGCTAAGTTCACAAGAACATTCGTCAAATACTTCTAAATCGACTGGCGTGGTCATCGAAGATGAGCAAATTCAACTTCAACCCGATATTGCGCGTGTATCAGAAGATTTTGAGCCTGATGTTGCAGAACCGTGGTATAATGCTGTTACTCAAGATGAGTCGGTTCAATCCAGTACTGCACCTCCATCAGAAGAAATTGATTCCGATACTGAAGTCGCAGAACCAAGGTACAATTTGAGACCTAGAAAACCCAATTCTGCTGCCAATTGTGTATGCATGCAGACTTCATCCCCTCAAGTTATGGATGAACCTACAAGCTATTCACAGGCTATGAATACAGAAGATAGGGATAAATGGCTTCAAGCTATGCAGGATGAATATGAGTCACTGCTGGAGAAGAATACGTGGGTTCTCGTTAACAGACCAGATAAGAAGGTCATTCCTTGCAAATGGGTATATAAGTTGAAGAAAAACGCGCATGGTGATATTATTAAACATAAAGCAAGGCTTGTCGCGAAAGGATTTAATCAAGTCTATGGTGTTGATTATTCGGAAACTTTTTCTCCTGTCGTCCGAAACTCTTCGCTTCGTTTATTGTTCGCGTTGGCCGCAGAAACAGAAATGAAAATGCACCATCTCGACGTGGATACGGCATTCTTGAACGGAGATTTGGAGGAAGAGGTGTACATGAATCAGCCAGAAGGATTCTCTATACCTGGTCAAGAAGATAAGGTACTCTTGCTGAAGCGTTCGCTTTATGGTCTAAAACAAGCTCCGAGAGCTTGGTATAAGAAGTTGACGGAAATTTTAAATTGCATTGGTTTTAATCAAACTCCTTCCGAAGCATGTATTTATACCAAGAAGGTTGGTAAAGAGTTAATAATACTCGCTTTCCATGTTGATGACATTGTCATATTCTATAAAGAAAATAAAACGCTCAATAATGTCATATCTGACTTAAAGACTTATTTCAGCCTAAAAGTCATAGGCCCATTAAGTTATTATTTAGGTTTAAATATACACTGTAAACCTAACGAGATCAAATTATCGCAAGAAAGCTATATTCGCGATTTGTTGCAAAAGTTCAACATGTCGGATTGTAAGGCTATGCCCACTCCTTTGGATACTAAAAAGTTGTTGCCGTGTGAGAAAGGTAATGTTGATGAGTCTTCATTATATCCATATCAGAAATTGATTGGATCCTTGATGTTTCTCGCCGTTAATTCCAGGCCTGATATTGCTTATGCAACGTCATATTTAAGCCAGTTTAATACTAAATATGATAAGACGCATTGGATTGCAGCAAAAAGACTGTTACAATATTTAAAAGGAACTATCGATTTGGGCATTACTTACAGGAAAGGCGGTGGATGTTTAGTTGGCTATGCGGATGCGGATTGGGCTAACTGTCCTGTAGATCGTCGTTCCTATACTGGATTTTACTTTTCTATGGCTGGTGGAGCAATTTCGTGGGAGAGTAAGAAGCAAACTACCGTTGCACTGTCATCTAGTGAAGCGGAATACATGTGCTTGTCGAGTGCGGCAAAGGATGCTGTGTTTCTCAAGCGGTTGATGTTTGAACTTACTGGTGAGTCAATTACTGTTCCCATTTATAATGATTCGCAGTCTGCCCAGAAGTTGGTACTGAATCCAGTCCACCACAATAGAACCAAACATATTGATACTAGATTTCATTTTATACGTGATTTATTAGCTAAGAACGTTATTAGTGTCGTTTATACTCCTACTTTGGAGATGTGGGCTGACGTGCTCACTAAGCCATTAACTCGCATAAAGCATCAGAGTTGTGTAAAAGGAATAGGCTTATGTTTATAATCTTATTTTGATTAAGGGGGAGTATGTTGTATTACTGGCTAATCAAAATTTGAATTTATATTTCTTTTACATTTTCACTATATTCTCAATGATGTCTTTATGTCACTTCAATAAACAAAGTCAAAAACATCAAAAACAAACACTGGTTGTAAATGTTAATGTCAGTCAAGTACGTCATGGCCTCACTAACGTTAATCGTTCATCTTCGCGATATTATTGGCGTTTCCCGTAATCCCGCAATATGTGCGAAAAAATCGGGCGGATGTGAATACCGAGCTCAATGGCGTGCCATGGGAGAGGCCTATGTCCAGCAATGGACTGATACAGGCTGATGATGATGATGATGATGATGATGACGATGTGAATACCCAAAATTATTAGTATAATTTTTGTTCGCTAACCGTATTTTTTTTTGTAATTCGGTCGAGTCCTTATAACGCTCTTAAGTCGAGTAATAATATTAATATAAGCAATACATTCAAAATCTTGGGTAAAGAATCTTTCAATATTAAATGAAGAAAGGAAATGCTTCTAATGAAATGGTTTTTTCTTGAAACAACTGTTTTTAGATTTTAATGAAAGAGACAATTAAGTCTTGATACAAATAAGTAGTTCTTGGTCTAAGAACTACAATACGAAACATATTCTATCTCAATCGAAGACATTTTAGACTTTCCTTATATCGAAATCCCAAAAGATCTTGACTCAAATAATATTACTTGTTTCAAGTAATTATTTTTTTCTGTGTATCAAAAATAGTTTATACTGAATTCTTGGGCATTTTGATCAAAATATCTAACTCATTTTTAATTACTTCGTCAAATCTCGATCTCGTCGAGATTAATCTCGATCTCGAAAGTCTGACGGCTGAGATCTCGAAACACCCAATCTCGAATCAGATTTTTTGGACGAGATCTCGAATCTCCAATCTCGGTTCGAGATTGCATTCCCTATTGTCTACATAGTTGGGGAGGTTTCCGGTAGCGATTTGGAATTTTGGACATTTTTACAATTTGGCATTTTTTTTTTAATAGGTTCGTTTAAAGTCGGTAACTTTAATAAAATGTTGCATTTAGTTATGTAGAAAACAAAAAACATTGCAAAAGGAAAAAGGTACCTACGTACAAAATTATCAGAATCAGTCGTGACGCGTGTCGTGGCTCAAGGTCCAACACGTCGCGTCCGTTCGTGGAATAATTACATTGTTTGAACTTGTAAGGGAATGGTCACACTGCACGGTTCAAGGCGCGGAGCAGTGCAAGTAGTGCAACGCATGTGGCAAAGTATAAAGACGCACAAGTAGTCCAACATCGGCCGTTTAGGAGCGCGCAACACGTATTCACACAGACGCGCAAACCAAACCAAATAAGAGTAACCTGGTTCGAGCATACATGAAATAAATACTATTTTATGTATGGATCAAGTTCAAATGTGTGGTTCTCAGGCAAAAGTTAGGCACACCTAACTTTTGCCTGAGAACCACACATTAACATTAACGTTAACTACAAATAAGTAACCCCGTTGTCCTACAAGTTTGTATATAGATCTGTCAAGTGTAAATGATTAGCAATACAGTGAGAGTCACCGAAATTTTCCATCCCACAGAGAGACTCGTAGACAGACAAACATCTCGCTTGTGTATGCTTTTAGAACATTAGCTGCCGTCGCTAATAGTTCGGTGTGTACACTAATTAGCACGTATAGGAAGCGAAACACAAAACACAGAGATACAGTAAGTTTCAAGTATGATGATAGTCCGGGTAGGGGAGACCGGGTATGGTTGTCTCACGGGTTAGTTGTCACAGCGGCCATAAAATAATACTAAACGAAGGAATAAGTGCATCGATTGGTGAAGTACGGAAGGATGTACAGCTCTTGCGATCTTTTAGCACCGATCGATGTACTTAAAGTTTTGTTTAGTATTATTTTATGGCCGCTGTGACAACCAACCCGCGAGACAACCATACCCGGTCTCCCCTACCCGTACCCATTAACTGACGTAGCGTCAAACATCCCAGGATAGACTGAGGTAAAGTTAGCTTATTTTTCCTTCAAGAGCATGCATTTATTTAAACATGATTGTATAATACAGGAAGATACACACGGCAAACTAAATGCCATACCTAAGGTATCTGTCGTGTGTATAATTAAAAATAGGTTCCAGAAATACCTTGAAAAGATGCCGGTGGACGGGTATCTTATCCTTTAGACTAGACTAGATACACCAAAGGTAAGCGGTATGCCATGGTTGTCAAAACCTGCAGTTTTGAAATTATTACGAACTTCTGTGTCATCTCATTACTTGTAATGTAAGTTTGAGTTTAAGTTAGCCTACTGGTTACGTGTTCACTGTGCTCGAGACATGTCATCTCGTTTGACAAATTAATGGCACTAAGTGCCTAATACTGAATTCACGTTTAAACTCCTAGCACATTACTATACATACATATTAATGACCTCATAAGGTTTAACAGTAATGCTCGAAGGAACAGACAGAAAGTTTTATATATTTGTATGTTTACGTCACAATCCCACTTCATGGCCTGGCGGTGACGTAAAACTTTGTACTTACCACGGGCGGTAATAAGGAAAGCCTTTGTTTTACCACCCTAGGTGTGTAATGTACCATTCTTGGTCCGGCACCGTACGAAAACTCGAGAACAGTGAAATGGGCTGCCCAGTCTCATAGCTCATACATAATAAGTAGTTTTAAGTAATCTGAAAAGTTGTTAGAACCCAGTTTTTAGTCAGGAACGTTTCCTGCAAGAGTCGGATGGGCATTTTCAAAAATCGTTGTTAATTTAACTTTTTTTTATATTAAAAAAATTAAGTGTTTTCGAATCAGGATCATGGCTATCGACCCTGATAGAAGAAAAAAAGTGTCCCATTTTTTTTTATTCCGATTACGTTACTTTTTTATATACACTTGTAAGGCGGTAACATAACGGAAGAACGAAATGTGTATGAACATTTTGGGACACGAAAATACCGGTATTTTTTCCGTTCTTTTCGTTCGTTCGTTAATATATCATTATTTAATCGGACAATCTAATAATTCGAAATCATTACTTAAATACATGATTGAGCCCTACATTAAAAGCATAATTCAAAATATTGGGCTATTTCGGGGGTTTTTGCAAAATATGTACCGAGGTGCGGGAGGTAGGTTCCGAGCCCTGGTTTCCTGACACCCATTTTATGGATGGTAGGTACTTAGGAATAGCGTGGCGTTCAAAGAAGTCGATTCCTACCGGCTTGCCTAATATCAGGCATTTCAGAATCAGAATCTGACATTTATTTGCTTAAACATGGTATATACAGATGGTCTTAAATCTACTTACAGAACTACATGTTTCGTCAAGAGACATGCAAATATAACCTAGGTATAGCATGTGTGTAGCATGCACAAATTTGAGCACCTTATTCTACAGCTCTTAAGGGAAATGTACGCCGAATCCGCACCGGCTTGCCCAAGAATATCTTTTACGCCTCGCCACTGGTACTTAGCCAAACAACTCCTCTGGCATATTGATAATCCAAACTCTATTATTCGCACAGTTAGAATGAAAGCGGCCTAATACAAAATTTATCTACAACCGAGTTAAAACCGTTTTAGGTCATTTTAAGATTGAAATTAAATTAGCAACATTTTTGAATTAGGCCGCATTCATTATAACGGTGCGTATTATAAATACTAAAAAAACTATTTGTCTTTCTGTCTGTCTATTACCTTATCACACTTCAACTGCTCAACTGATTTACATGGAATTTGGTATAGGGGTCAATTGCAGAAAAAATGTACCTTTTACTTTTTTTGTCTGATCATGGTGTGTCTTATACCATTTTACTCAGAATCACGAGCACTTTTCATTTATCAAATAAAAAAAAGTGGTCCAAAATATCCCAACTTTTCCATACAAATTTTGATTCTCAGTTTCCTTACGCCCATACTACAATATAGAGGAAAATCGTAATGAAACTGGAACTCAGTTTCGTTACGGTTTTCCCATTCTGAGTAAAATGGTATAAGACACACCACGATCAGACAAAAAAAGTAAAAGGTACATTTTTTCTGCAATTGACCCATAGACTGAGACCCTGGAAATGACATAGGATAGTCTATATCCTGGAAAACATCCCTTATGGGGGTGAAAAGGAGGGTCCAAGTTTGTATGGGGAATCAATAATTAGAATTAGTGTAAAACTCAAGTAAGGGATATGAAGACGAAGTCACGAGAGAAAGCTAGTTTATAATTAATCACTCAACGTAAACGCCAAAAGCAACAAGCAAGCTACAACTTACATTCAACCGAATTAAGTTGTACTTTGTACTAAGAACAATTACATAACAAAAAATGCAAATCATTTCAAACATAACAATTCGCAAAACAATCGAAATTAAACCCTATTTTCATAATAATAAAATCAGCTTAAACTGCAAAACGTTATAACCAACATAAAAAGCTAAGACATTCAAAAACTGCCCTTTCTCCTTTCTAATAAAGACCACTTCAACCGCACAGGTAGACTAGTGAAGCGCGGATCGTCTACAGTGTAAGACAAAGCAATTTGAATCCTATATCGTTGTAATAAGGTTCTCAGGTAATTGATATGCAACGAGGTGAAGGCCCATGTACCGTTGCCGCGGGGTCGGTGACCGTGCGTGGGAATATGATCTTTGCGTAGACAAATAGCCAATGTGTGTAGAAAATGTTATCAATAGAAATCATACATTTTCGCGTACAGGCTTTTTTATTTTAGTAAGCAGAGGCGTTTGTTAGAATCACACAGACGTAGGTATTAGATAGCTAGGGATTTTTGTTCGCCTTTACGACTAACAATATAGTAGGCATTGACGTATACAAAGGACAGGGCTAAGCGAGCGCGCAGACGGTTCCAATGCTTTGGCGGTAAAAATACCGCCAAATCAGAACCAGCCGGCAGTGCGACACGCGGCGCGTGCACTGCGCAGCTGGTCTTTATAGCTGCATTTTTTGTTAAGGGGAAAATAGTTCCGAACTGTTCAGATGGGCCTATAATTACTTTTAAAATCATTAAAATAAAAGAATAAAATAAAATAATTTATTTTTGCAAGTAGGCCCTCAAGGGCTCTTTTACATGTCTCATTATACTGTTTTCTCTTCTTTTCTTTAGGCGCTTCGAGTAATGACCTTCTGGTGAGAAGAAGCGCCGTAAGACACTCACCAGTTTCTCTTTTCCACCATATTACAAGTATAACAACAATATGACATATGATATGGTTTCATACATACATTACATTAAACTTAAAACTACATTTATAGAGATGTAGAGGGTCTCTCTATGCGTCCAAAGAAAACAAATAAAATTATAAAAAATAAATTGATATTGACAGTAGGTATGACTTTTAAAAATTATACACCCAATATTATTATATAAACAATATACACCCGAACTCGAGAGCTCAAGCTTCATAGGCGGTGTGACTCCCACTAAGCCAAACGTATTGTCGTGAATGAGAGAGTAACATAACAGAATTCGGCACAAATAGTTATGAATTGGGAACTTAATATTACATTTCTATACCGTAATAGGCTATTAATTATAGTGAAGGTCTACGTAATTTCACTTCGTAGAAATATGAGTTATTTGGAAAGCTTTCCAATTTACTTAGTATACTTACCGTAGCGAAAATAGTACAATAACACTATTTTATCTTGGTTCAATACAGCTGACTACAATATAACGTAAACGAAAAACCATGTAACATTTTTCAAGTTTGAGATAGCATCGTTAAAAATTTAGATAAACGAGAATTTAATGGATGGTTCACATAAAAACTACCGACAGAACCATTATTAACGTCAGATTTACTAAAAAGAAACCAAAAGAGAAAATCAGGAATGGATGCCATTTTCTTTTCTTCGAATCATATTTTCCAACCGGGCGTAAAAACATAAACATAAAAATGTTGTTAAATTCTTTTTTTAAATTTGTCTGAGGCAATTACGACCATACGTAAAGCGCTAACGTTGCGCAACGTAGCTTTACGTCATTTCCTAAATATATTACCTTAACTCTAAATCTTCTAACCCAAAAACTACACACAAAAATAAATAGTGACAATAAAACGCACGACTATCACTTAAGACGCCCTTCGATGAACCCTCCAACTAACGAGGCCCACGGCGCAGGAAGGAGCGGAAGGGCCCTTAACACTTTCGATGCTCGAGGTATGTGATCGCACGGATTTCACGTTGCGTGTCTAATCTAATGATGTGTCATGACAATCTTCCTGTATAGGAGGGGTCAGTCCGGATCCGGACCGCCGACCTATTTTGTGCGTCCTTAAGTACCGTAAGTTAAGTTATTAAGAAAAGGACCGCGATGATCATTTTATTTTAAAAGCCGGACCCCGGAAGAAACTATTTGGTGATCGGTGATTGGTGATTGGTGAGCTTTTTCCCCGAGACTGCGAAGCCGTAGAGTTTTTCTTTGGAAATCATAGATTTTCCACTTAACACGGCTACACGCAATGTGTAGGCGTCTCTTTCCCTCATATATAAAAATTCATATACACGAACATTCGTTATATATTCGCTTCCACCCCTCTTTTTAAGGGATGAATTCCGGGACGAAACCTATCCTATATCCTCCCCTGGGTCTCAAACCATTTCGACACCAAATGTTATTTTTTCATCTTTAAGCTTCTATTCTCACTCTTTATCAGCGAATACCTATGTTTTCGTGCTAAACACCATTAGTCTAGTCCGACCCTATCTAAAATTAACCTATCTATATTAAAAAAAAAGAAGAAAAAAACCGTCCTGCCTCCATCAACTTAACGGTGACCCTAACCAGGTCGTCAGACCATCTTGTGAGGGGCTGACCTACGCTGCGACGGTTCGTGGTCCCAATTGCGAACCTTTACGCCCCATCGGCTATTGGTTCTTTGAGCTATAATACCTATGTCCAGCCCATTCCCACTGTAACTTGCTAACTCTGGCAGCTAACTCTTGCTAGTTCTAGAAGCATTTCCTCGGGTATAGCATATCGATAACCCGCGGAGATCAGCATACACGTTTGCCGCTTACGACAAAAAATACTACTATATACTTAACAGTGGCGTGGCATAAAACATGTCCTTGGGCAAGCCGATGCAGATTTGGCGTACATTTTCCTTAAGAGCTGTAGAATAAGGTGGTCAAATGAAAAGAATATGGTGATATTAGGCATGCCGGAATAGGGTTATTTGGACGCCACGCCACTGATACTTAACGACCTCTAAAAATAAGTCTTGGACCACAATGTTCCATACTATGGCTGTCCCACTCGCCTGCTCATTTACCACGACAAACAATATCATACTTAACCACCTCTAAAATTATCTCTTAGGCCGCAAACTACTCCCGTTCCAGCCCTTTGTATGTCGAGCCCTCTCCACGTATCGACGTTTGTTTACTGTTTGTTATTGGAGGATCCGGGTCCATATCATTCGGATCCCTACAAGCTAACACTTCATACTAACCAAACTTTTCGTCTAAACTCTGAACTCGTGAAAACTAAAAGCAAAATTGAACAGGGCTCTTACCTGTCTTTAGAGTTTTAGAAGTCACTTAGGTAACTCGGCGTGGTTCCAGCGTTTCTTTTTATTTCATTAGCGGCCCTCGATTTTTATCACGGAAGACTATCGACGACAACTGTGTTGCCTCGATACCGTCTATCGTTTATAATAAAAGTTAACTGTGATCACCACCGCTTGCTGCTATATTTGCTGGAACAAGAAAAAAACCGCCGCGTCGAAACGCCCTGAAACTGCTACCTGCTACGAAGTTCTTATTGCCACTAAGTACAAACTTAGTCATTGTTAAGCAAATTAATGGTATGCAAATGTACAATTATGCGTAACAACGGTATGCGTTGTCAAAATAGACAGATTTGCTAGATGCGTTTTAATATAGACCCCAAAAATCGGAACAGGTGGGGGCCGTGGCGTTCCCTGGGATCGAACCAGGTCTCTTGGTCCGGACTACCTTGAGAGGGTCGGACTAGGTTACGCGAGGTACAACACTCTTTCCTTCTATCTCGATGTATTTGTGTGTTGTATTTGGACATATTTTTGAGCATTTGTTACCATGTTTTTACACTTCACTGTACCAGTACGGTACAAAGTAATGAATACAGCGTATCCCCCAGACGTGTCCCCGTGTTCGACAGAAGGCTTACTCTGTTTGCCGTAACAGGCAGACTGCATAGTATTGCTGGCTACAGGCTTAACTGTATAGGGTTTTTAATGAGACATACGCCCTTTTGTTTTAGTCCGGTCGGAGCTTATCACGCTTGAGTGTTGCGAAAGTTGCGAAACCTTCGTTTTTCTATGCGTTTGGTACGTAGTTATAGGAGCTTTAACCCCTATAGTCGCTTGCTTTGTTATAGATATTTTCCTCAAGCAAGGAGTAAGAAAATACTCATTTTAATTTATCTTTTTTGAAACAAACACTAGGAAACTATGAACGGACAAAAAGCCGTCTGTATGACCAAAATAAATTTTTGACTGTCTTGTTGTGCGTTGCGTTGTTGTATGTCCAAAGTAAATCGAAAATAACTAAACATTTATCACACCTCCGTTTCAGCTTTTCAAAAAAGCGTTTTCAATCCTTAAAGGAGGAATGTTTATTTTTCTGACCAAGGACTTTACTTAGTATGATTTATTTTTATTTTTGGTCATTATCTTGATTTTGTATATGTATAGTACTCAATATATATTTTTCATATAATTTGGTGTGAAGCATATGTGTCACAGTGAGCAAAACTATTTTCATCTCTCTACGCTCAGAATTATATTCTAGAAACCTTCGTATTGTTCTAGATTCGATGTGCGTCCTCAGTGAGGACGCATAGTAGTCCTCGCCCTAAATAATATTATTCTGCTCCCTACAATTTAATGAACACAAACTAACACAACATAGAAAACTACATTAAAGCAATCAACAACAATTGAAGGGATGTTTACAAAAATAACATAACTGTACGTCTAGCATAACTGGCCGCGACTTCGTTTCTCGCGCGACAGAGCATCACCTGTCACTGTCACACTATATTGAGTGGAAAGAGATAGGTAGCATTTGTCGCGCGACAAAGAGTCGCGTGTCACAGTTGTGCTAGAGGTACTGACTAGACTAGTTGACACTTATAGACAAACATTTTTAATGACGGTAGGTGTCAACCAGCCTGGTAAGTTATGTCGTTTTTGTAAACATCCCTTCAATTACTTTACTAGGCTGTGTACACCCTTGACAACTTGCAAGCCGTTCTTTCCACCAGTTTTCAAGAAAAGGTCACTGTTCACCATGAAATAAGCCACCAAGCCCTTTAGTAACAAAGCACCCTCACCGTAAAAATCAACGCTTCTAACGGCATTATTTTAAATGTCACTGAGAATCCTCAATTTGCACTTCATTTTGCCGCGCCCTCTCCCTCGCACTAGCGACGGGGGTACAGGCGTCCCTGTCACGCATTATTATTTTTTATTAGGCCATTGGAAACTGCATAGCTCGTTACAGCAAACGACCAGTAGCGCAATTCAGAAATTCGACGTTAAGTTCGTTCGACATTTGAATTTTAATTTGACACGTGAACTAGCAATAACAGTTTCTAATAGGGAACGTGCAGAAACTATAGGTTGTAGCACTAAATCGACAAAAAATTCACTAGGCGGGCAGTAAAGGAAACTAATCAGGCCTGAAAAAATAATTCTGGTTATAAATGTCATTGACAAGTATAGTCGTGGCTACACTAAAGTTAATCGTCCTTCATCGCGATAATAACGGCGATTCCCTTTAATGTGGCCCCAGCATAATAGAGTACAAGATTTGGATTGGATTGGCAGCACCTATCGGAGGTCATGCTTGTGAGGTTCGTCAAAGACGAAGAAGCAACAAATGTTTTATACCGTTTTAAATTGTTTTAATTTAGTTGTTTATATTTTTCTGTCATGCAATTAAGTTTATTTACGTTTTATTATACGAAGTACCAGTTCACATTTCAAATTACATTTGGGACGAAATTGTCGGCAAATTTCCAATTACAATACCGATATTAGTCTATGTAATCTAAGGTGAGGTTGGCGTAGAAATTCTAACGCGAACTCTTCATAGTGGGACACTGATTTCATTACATTGCACTAGCTTTTTCTACGGTTCGGAGCATGGAGGGCGCATATTGACTGACGTCCGGAAGAGATGGATTTTTCCTGGATAAAAGTAGTCTATGTCAATTTTTCAAACCCACTTTCGGCAGTTCCTGGACGCGCGCAACGAAAAAGTACTTACGAGCCCGTTTAAACGGGCTAGCTTTTATAAGACTTTCTTTCACAATTTTTAATCGTGTTACTTTAAAAGAGCTATGTTTTACGGGAACCTATTGGATCGCATAAATTTAAAAGGCATAATGCATCACTTCAGTGTTTAAACACTGGATGACCAAAGCTAAGGATAGAGAGGTTTGGAAAAACATGGAGGAGGCCTTTACTCGTAGAGAGGTCCTTAATATAAATACATAATACATAATTTAAATGAAACTTGCATGACATAAAAATGAAAAATGATTGTAATTTAAAATTTAATTCTGATTGTATTTAATATTTGATTATTAAATTTTATTTAATTTATAAATTCATTGTAGTTAAGTTAAATTCAAATTTAATCTGCTATAAACATTGCATGGAAACATTATTAACTATGAATTATTGCCTATTTAAATTATTTACACGTTATGTTAAGTTACGAATTGTTACATATTTAATGTTATTAAGGAATAAATGAGGCTATAATATATATATAATGCATCACTTGGCATAATTCATCATTCCCTATAGAGGGGTTTTTAGTGGGAAAACCTGGGCCTCATCAGCCAACAAGGGAGTCCCACATAACCATCAGGGTCCGTCCCCACACCCTGGTGGCATGCGTAACGCATTTTCTCCTATTAAAAAAAAAAGTTAGGTTTGCGTTATAATAATCCTGAAAAGTTTACGGGATCAGAAAAAAAAGCATTATGCCAAATGATGAATTGTGCGAAATGATGCATTATGCCTTTTAAATTTATGCGATTCAATAGTAAACCATGTTTTACTGTCGCAGTGTCCTTCTTTTCTTCTCTCGGTGTCTCTTACTTCTCTCTATGACTCACTTGGGGTCCTGTGCCCGCGTCATCATAAGCAGACAAAATGTACTTACACCTCGAACTTCTGAAACACTTTGAGTTTGACGCTAACTCCAACAAGTTAACTAACCTTCGAACCACTTCGACACAGTATACCTATAAATAAATAAAAATAAAATAAAAATATACACTAACTACCCAAGGGTTGTCTAGTAGAGATCGCTTCTTAACGATAAGATCCTATTGTTTGCCATGTCCTTAAGTTTGAATTGTAATGTGTGAGTAATAAAGTAGGTAATATTGTATTGTTATTTTCAGCCAGAAGTAGTTCACTTTGCGATTTCGCTGCGCAACTACTAGTCAGCCAATCAAAGCAACGTTTTGTATCTGTGGCACATTACCATTGGATGAACGACCCGAGTCACGTGGTTTTTGTGTTTACCTTATTTTAATTTAAATACCTAAAAGCACAGACTATTGTATCAAATTTTGCCCCTCCGGAACTTAGCCAGCGACCAAAAGGAGCAGGCGTTATGCGATAGAGAGAGACGATCAGATGCGCTGCGTCCCGGCTGGTGGTAGGACCCGAACGACAGTTTTGTTAGAAAAAGAAACTTCTGAACGAGTACAGTCAAGGAATTTAATTTCCTACCCTTTTCATTGAAATGTTGTTAAGCATTCACAATGCATTAAGGTCGAAATTTCTATTTCAGTAATAGTATTTAAATGTCAATACCGTAAGGTCGGGGTACTTTGGCCAAATGTAGGGTAACTTTGCCCTCCTTGTAAATCACATATCTCAAATCTATAGGGTCTGATAATAAACAGGAATGGCCAGCTAAAACCAACCACATGGCAAAGTGCCGTAATTTAAATGCAACAATCAAACCTGGACCCAATTAATCCCTATGGCCAAAGTTACCCCCCAGGGCGAAAGTACCCCGACCTTACGGTACGTATTATTTGTCACTGCATATTAAAGATAACCTCTTTGCGAAGTCATTTGCTCATCTAATAATTACGAATACGTGTCAGTTGGTGTCAGTGTCAATCGAGAATATTGTAAAATAATTCCGAATCCAGACTCCGGAAAGTCTACCACAAACGTCGATAATCTAAATTTCTTTATCTGCGTTCCTTTCATTCGAATATTGCAAGAGCGAGAAAGATGGACTTTCTTCGAATTTCGATTCCGCGGTTGTCGACCTTTTTTGATAGTGCCTTGACGTTCCAAATTTCAGTTCACCATGTCAAGGTTGTTAATCTGTTACCTAGTTACTGACACAAAACAATGCGTGTGATATGTCAAAGTAACGTCGTAGTCTAGCTAGCTCTTATGATGACAGTATGCTATACGATATTGGACCTTAGGTGGGTTGGAAATTAAATTCCTTGACTGTACGTAGTGTAGTCGGTGCCCTCACTTAAGTATTTAAGCGCGCATACATAAATGTATATGTGGTATAGCTTGATTATGAAGCATTCCATGAAAACATCTACTTTTTGTCCCTTACGAAACGCTAAGGATCTCGCCGAGCGGCTACTATAGCTTGGCAACTTCGTTGGTGACACTCACATGTGTTCTTTTTGTTACGTGCAGCCGTAACTACTTACACAAGTTACCGCCAACACGAACGACGACCGATGGAAGCAGCCTCCGGTGGCCCCCGTTCGTGTTGGCGGTAACTTGTGTGACTAGTTACGGCTGCACATAACAAAAAGCACACATGTGAGTATCACCAACGAAGTTGCCAAGCTATAGCAAGAAATAAAGCCAAGTTACATGTCAAAAGTTTTAAAAAGGTAGTGTCCCTTACGAAACGTTTTCGTGGAGTGCTCCTTATGTGTCCCGCATGTTACATTGTTTCCATGTTCACTATATAGGTCACGCTGATGTATTTGTGATCACCAAAACTATCCCCTATTATCCCCTCTAATTCCGAGCATATTCCAAGCTCCGGCAAAAACGTAGGTACGGTGCGCAAAAAGTTAATGGCCTGTTTAATTGACGTTTTTCCCGAACCGACCTTGATCACTTTTTTGCTGCTGCTACATTGTATAAGGGTCGTGTTTATTCGTCTTATGGTTAAATGAAAATAGTGGGTTTTCTAGTATGTTGCATTAGTTTCATTAATTTTAGGTTATATACCTAGGCTTTAATCATTCTATATCACTCTATATGCCGCCTCTGCTCACGACATTGTCTGCATGAATTTCAGTTTTTTTTTTCATACACACATTCCCCCGTTTCAAATCATAAGGGCTTAATTGAAAAATTCTTCACTATGGTAATAAAATTACTTAAGCGAATTAAATCGAGTATATTACTTAATTTTTTCAGCGTCTGTGACCGCGGGTAGACTAACGTTGAAAAGGCTTACGAAATGTCGTGACATTAAAATTAAGTAACATACGCGATTTAATCCGTTTAAATTGTTTTATTACAATGAGTGATAATCGTGTGAACTGTTTATGTGTATAGACACGTTTAATGATTACAAACACAGCTACATGAAGTACTCATTGCAAAAAAAGTGAATGAATGAAATGAATGAGTGAGTAAATAAACACAAGGCTATAGTTTAACGAAACTTTTTGGTCTATATTGCAATTCACTGTTGAACTTGCTATCGATACGGAAAAAGAACAGTAATTTCAAACCTGCTGTCATTATATGACAGTGTTGTTGTGTGCGTGGCCTCAACTCTCGTGAAATTACCTATACGATATATGATCAGTAGCAAAAACTTAATTAAATTTAATAGCATCTTAGTCGCATACTGAAACTATAGGTCGATTCACAAGAGCTGGCACGAATGGATTGAACGAAAGTAATGTCACTTGTCACTATTGAGTGACGTTCTTATACGGAAGGCTCCAAATATTTTGTAAACAAGTGCATAACACTTCTTGATTATTCAAGAAATAAATTAAAAATACTTACATTTTACTAAGACTACTAAGACTAATATAAGCAGGTACATTACTAAGACTAATATAAGCAGGTAAAAGATGTGACAGAAACGTAAATTTGACGGTTCTCTACAAATATTTTACTATCATAGAGTTGTTATTAAATTTATACCCTGTTTTGACACTGACGCCGCAATCTACAAAATCATGGCGAAAATATGTGAAACTCATACGAAATTTGCGGAAATTACAGCAAAACATTTAAATTTCGTATGAGTTTCACATATTAGGTACGGTACATACCTACTAGGTACGGATTGTTTTTTTCATAAAATGCACAATGTAGACTGGGTTACGAAGTTATGAATCACAACTGTTATAATTATTAAAGTAACCTAAATTTGATTTATAAGATAATGCAATAATTAAATGTTTAAAGAGTTGTTGTATTGACTATCTGTGATTGGGCGATACTGACAGTTGTCGTCGACCAATCACAGACAAGTGCTATGGAGGTAAGGGTTCGTGGTGGATATTCGAGCCCGGGCATTCGTTACTCGACAGTCACTAGGAACAGTCGTTCTTAAGTACTTATTGTCTAATACTACTAGTATCTACTTTAATAAACAGTGATTATTGTACATCAGTGAGTTTTATCATTCCACATCCAACGTGCTATCCTGAGTGTTGAGCCAACGGTTTACATATCAGAAGTGGGATCGAAAACTTACCCACTTAACAGTTGGCCTAAAAGTTACATAATTGCCACAGTTGGAAAAAAAAACGTAAGTGTTTTCTGATAATTTCACTATCTAATTTTTTTTTAATGCCTATCTTCGCTAATGATGGTTGGTTGAACAAATATGCCATGTGCTATCAGTAGAATTGAGTTGAAGTTATATGTCTAAAATTGATCCATAGTGTTATAATATGGTACCTTTTAAGAAGTTATGGATACAGTTTACAGTAATCCATATTCAAATCAATGAGAGTTATTAGATATTAGTATCACAATCATTTTAGAAATTATGCCTTTAAACTCAAATTCAACCAAGCAATTTATTGGCGGGATTATATTCTAAGTTACTAGGTATAAAATAATAGTTTCATTTGCAATTTCCATTAATGCTTAATATCAAACTACATTTAGTCGTACTTGTGTATTTATTTACTTATTCTATATGCGGTTAATATAAAGTATTACATATGTGCAACACTCTTTGTATGCAAGTATTTAGGCTGTTAAAATTAAAAGTAAGTCAAAATGATAGTATGCACTCCTATGGCAAGCATACAATTAATATCAAGTCCCTTACCTTCTGTTCCATGTAAATTACGGTTTTAAGTTAATATGTTGAATAAATCTTACTTAACATACGTCAAGTTACTCTTTCATTCATGGCATATGTGTTATCATGCATGTCATGTGTGACATATGTGGAGTCACGTGTGTCATGTGTGGTGTCATGTGTCGTGTGTGGAGTAATGTGTGTTTTATGTGGACTCATGTGTGACATATGTGGGGTCATATGTGTCATATGTGGGGTCATGTGGGGCATATGTGGAGTCATGTGTGTCATATGTGGGGTCATGTGTGTCATATGTGGAGTCATGTGTGTCATATGTGGAATCATGTGTGTCATATGTGGGGTCGTGTGTGTCGTATGTGGAGTCATGTGTGTCATATGTGGAATCATGTGTGTCATATGTGGAGTCATGTGCGTCATATGTGGTGCCATGTGTGTATCATGTGTGGCGTCTGGCGTCATGTGTGGCATATGTGGGGTCATGTGTGGCGTGTGTGACATGCGCCGCGTGTGCCACGTATCGTGTCGTATCATGTGTTTGACGAAATAATACCTGAAACTTTCACAATTTCCGTAAATCGATCATCGGTGACGATTGATGATTGCGGGGTGATACATCTGTGACAGAGGATAGGTATTATAATATTGCTTGTTTATTGACTCTTTGTTTTTGTTTTATGTTTGAGAACACGAGAACATGGAACATGGTGGAAGTAGTTCCCGGCGAGACCGTGAATTACGATCCGTTACACGGAAGACATTAACACCACCACTACCACGTCGTAGTGGAACTCGGAGTCGAAGTCGCAGTCAAAGTCGCGGACGGAGGCGTTCACGCGATGGAGCCCGTGGCAGTCGTCGTCGATCGAGGTCCAGGCGCTCAAGAGGTAGGCGATCGCGACTGACCACGACGCGGTCACGGTCACGGTCCCGGTCACACCATTCAAGACGGACAGTTTCGAGCTCGCGACGTGCTGGGCGCTCCAGGTCAAAATCGCGTATTTCTTCAAGGAGCAGGTCACACCGCCCAGGGTCTGGAAATTCGCCGAGGCACCGAGCTTCGCCTCTTCCTACTCCTACGCTAGAAGCAACTAATCGTGAGTCGATGAATAACCTATTTATGGAAAAGTTTATTGATGCACTTAATAGTATGAAAAATGATAGCAATCGCGACAAATTCCCGGTGCTGAACAATGTAATTCCCGATTTTGACCCGTTGTGTAAGGAGCAAACGGTTGATGCATGGCTTCACAAAGTAGACGAATGTGCACAAATCTATGGTTGGAGTGATAAGCAGGTGATTCATTATTCTCTACCAAAATTAACGGGTGTAGCGAAAACCTGGTATCAGGGTTTGCCTTCACTTCTATTTACATGGCAAGAATGGAAAGTTAAACTAAAGGAATCTTTTCCAACCAGAGATAATTATGCAGATTTGTTGACGGAAATGCTTAATAAGAAAGTACGTTTTGGTGAATCTTTAGAAATCTACTATTATGCCAAAATGAATCTTCTTAATCGCTGCGAAATATCAGGAAAGCGCGCGGTCGATTGCATTATTGCAGGGATTGAGGACCGTAGCGTTAGGGTAGGTGCACAAGGAGCAGGATTTACAGAGCCAGAGCTAGTATTAAAGTTTCTGAAAACGATCAGAGTAGGTCAGGATAGGAATACGAACGAACATCAGAAGGTTAAAGAGAGAGACAAACGTTTACAGAATAATACGTCTATAAATAATAAAAGCAATGTCACTTTACAAAAACCAACAGGACCCATGACGTGCTATAATTGTAAAGAAACGGGTCACCCATTTTTTCGATGCCCGAAGCCGAGAGTTCAATGTACTAAATGTAATTACTTAGGACATAAGGATACTGAGTGCCCTGGAACGAAACAAGGTACCAACGCAAAACCTAAAGCAGTTTTAAAAGTGGAGAGCTGTGGCGACTCCAGTGCTAAATATAGGATGCCTATAAAAATAGATGGAAAATTGACAGAATGTTTAGTCGATTTGGGGAGCGAAGGTACTTTGATTCGTCTCAGTGACGCTCAAAAGATGGCATTACATTGGACGGTAGGAGAACTTCCATTGTTAAGGGGCATAGGTAACCTACCCTATAACCCGCTTGGTAAGGCTAGTGTCACGATTGAAGTTCAAGGTGTAGTAGAACAACATGTTGAGATACTGGTGGTGGATGACTACCTAATTAATTGTTCTGTTCTACTTGGTCACACTTTTACTGAAAGACCTTCAGTAAAAATAGTCAAAACCGAATCGGACGTCATTTTCCAAAGGGTGAATGAAGAGTCTGTTTTGATCTGCCCTCTCTTATGCCTTGAAGATACGTTGCTAAGCAGTGGTGAATTAAAGGCAATTCCAATCTATTCGCACAATAAGTTTACGGGAAATGTGTACGTAAACGGAACTGTGCGAAATGTTGTTGACCATGAACATTACTTATTACCCGGAGAGTACAAATTAACGCAAGGGGTTGGTAGAGTACTAATCCAGAACATCAGTAATAATAACCTAGTCATAGAAAAGGATAGTTTAATAACTCGAAGTAGAACATTGGTAAAGAGCTTGCAAATCCGAAATTTAGACATTGACGATAAGTTACCGTCAGATGAATCACCAATCAGTTGTGGAGAAAATTTGTCTGAGCAACAAAAGGCATCATTAAAAATCTTACTAGATAAGTACAAACCCTGTTTTTCCAATAACTTGAAGGATCTTGGATTTACAACTGAAACTGAAATGGTGATTCAACTGGACGACCCTGATCCTGTTGTGTATCGTCCTTATCGTTTGTCGTACTCAGAGCGTCAACTAGTACAGGACATGATCAAAGAAATGCTAGAAAGTGGCATTATAAGAGAGTCTAACAGTCCTTATGCAAGTCCAATTGTGCTGGTGAATAAAAAGTCTGGGGAAAAGAGGTTATGCGTAGACTACCGTGCTTTGAACAGCAAAACAAAGAAAGAGCATTACCCTCTTCCTCGGATAGAAGACCAGCTGGACTTGCTATCTGGGAGCTCCTTATTCGTCACACTAGACTTAGCATCTGGCTACTACCAGATCCCGATTGCCGAACAGTCTCGAGACAAAACGGCATTCGTAACTCCTCAAGGTCAATATGAGTATAATAGAATGCCATTTGGGCTGGTAAACGCACCGTCTGTTTTCCAGCGTACAATGAATAAAATCATCCAAAATTCCCCTGCCGCCTCATATGCTCTAGTGTATATGGATGATATTTTAATACCGGCTAAATCGTTTGATGAGGGGATGACACGATTGGAGGAGGTGATGCGTTTGCTAGCCGAAAGCGGCCTAACACTTAAAATGAGTAAGTGCAATTTTTTCTACGACAAAATAGAATATCTGGGGTACGAAGTCAGTGCGGAAGGAGTTAGACCTGGCACCCTCAAAACAGAGGCTATATCCAAGTTTCCCACACCAGGGAATGTGCACGAAGTGCGCAGGTTCTTAGGACTTGCGAGCTTCTTTAGGAGGTTTGTTGCCGGGTTTGCTTTGATAGCTCGGCCGCTAACCGGCCTCCTAAAGAAAGAGTCCACCTGGAAATGGGGAGACGAGGAAATAGCGTCATTTGAGAAGCTAAAACAACTCTTGATAGAAAGGCCAGTTCTAGCCCTCTACGACCCCGAGGCGCCAACACAACTTCACACCGACGCGAGTAAACACGGGGTAGCCGGGATTCTGTTGCAACAAGATAAATTGGGAGCGTTAAAACCTATCGCATACTATAGTAGGCAAACTAGTGTCGACGAGCAAAAATTACACTCGTTCGAACTAGAGACTCTTGCCATCATTGCGTCGTTAAACAGGTTCAGACACTATCTACTTGGTATCCGATTTACGATAGTGACAGACTGCAATGCTTTGCGCACCACGATGAGCAAGCGTGATTTGATACCTCGCATAGCTCGTTGGTGGCTGCAGTTCTTAGAATATGACTGTTCAATAGAATATCGTGCGGGTGACAAAATGGCACACGTTGACGCCTTAAGCAGAGGCCCTGTTGATGACAGTCGGGAGGTTGATCACGTGTTAGACATTCTTTCAGTTGGTACTGAAGATTGGTTGGCAACTGTACAGCAGTCTGATGAAGATATTAAAAATATCGCAGATACTTTGAGTGATGCTAAATGTAAAGAGGCTGTTGACATCTTCAATAATTACAAATTGGTGAATGGACGCGTTTATCGTATCATTGACGAAAATACTATTCGTTGGGTAGTACCGAAAGGCACCAGATGGCAGCTGTTAAAAGCAAACCACGACGATGTCGGACACTTTGGGTTCGACAAAACCCTAGCACGCTTAAAAGCCACTTATTGGTTTCCAAAGATGAGACGATTCGTGAAGAAATACGTCTCAGCTTGCTTAGAGTGTGCTCATCACAAGCTGCCAAGTGGCGCCAAATCCGGCGAACTACACCCAATACCCAAAGTTAGTGTGCCGTTTCACACTATACACGCAGACCATCTTGGTCCTTTCATACGAACCAAACGTGGCAACACATATATTCTTGTCATCGTCGATGCGTTCACTAAGTTTGTAGATCTCACGGCCGTACGTAACACAAAGTCAACAACAAGTATAAGAGTTTTCAGACAGCATTTTAGTTATTTTGGCACACCTACGCGTTTAATAACTGATCAGGGTACAAGCTTTACTAGCAGGACCTTTAAAGCCTTTGTACGGTCAACTGGTATAAAGCATGTGCTCAATGCAGTGGCCACTCCCAGAGCAAACGGCCAGGTGGAACGGTACAACCGCACCATTTTGGCGGCGCTCGGGGCGATGAACCACGACAAAGCAAATGGTTTATGGGATGAACATTTGCCAGACATTCAGCTGGGAATTAATACCACTGTACATTCTACTACCAAGAAGACTCCGACAGAACTTCTTTTTGGTCGTAATGTGACTAATCCGTCACAAGGGCCGCTGAATGATATAATGCACGATGTTGCGCCTGTAGTCGGGGAAACTTTAGACGAAATGAGGACTAGCGCTGATGATCTGATTAAAGCACAACAGGATAGAGATAAAGAACGGTATGACAAACATAGGAAAGTAGGGATGCATTTTAAAAAAGGTGATCTGGTTAGAGTCATAAGAGCACCCACAGGGATAGAGGGCCAGTCAAAGAAATTAGAGCCTAAAGTTAGAGGTCCTTATAGAATTAAAAAAGTGCTCCCTAATGATAGGTATGTAATTGAAGATACGCCTCTCACAAAAACAAGTAAAAAGTATGAGGCTGTAGTAGCCATTGACAAATTATTCCCATGGGTCTGTTTTAAAGATCCCGTATCAACTGAATCTGAAAGTAATAATGAGTCTGATTGTGAATGAGAGATGATGTATAAAAAAAAGTGAATATTAAAATAGATATGAGAATAATAATTACTTTTATGTATTATGTAGATCCATTTACTGATGTCCAATATATTTGCTGGTCAAGGTAATGTACTAGCGAATACTAATTCACTTGGTAAGGTAATGCCCTCGTGGATTAGTGCAGCGCATCAGGTAACGGATGCCCTGCGTTTTGGCCATTGGTATAATTGGATGATAACATTTCATCTATTGGTTAGGGTAATGTTCCGATAGATGAAATGGCGAGATGCTTGAAGAAAGTATGGGTTTGTCAGGTAACCGACGCCCTAATTAGAAATGTATATGTTAGAATTACTAATAGTCAATACATTTGCTTGTCAAGGTAATGGACTGGCAGATACTGATTCACTGGGTAAGGTAATGTCCTGGTGGATTGGTGCAGAGCGTCAGGTAACAGATGCTCTGTGTTTTGGCGATTAGTTTAAAGCGAAATGGCAGTATACTTATTGGTTAAGGTAATGTTCCAATAGCTGTACTGGCAAAAGTACATAAATGAGCTTGTCAGGTAATCGATAAGCAAATAATATGTTTGTAATTTTAATTCTACTAATTGGAAATTATGGTGCTATAAGATAAAATCAAGCATAGTTTTTGTCATCCCTGTGTTTACTACATGTAAAAGAAAGTATTGATTGTTTAATATACATCTATTGCTATTGTTACAGTTTGTTCATTAGAGTACTAATCTCATTGTACAACGAGGGACTCGTTGAGGAGCGGATGGCCGAGTTGTTATAATTATTAAAGTAACCTAAATTTGATTTATAAGATAATGCAATAATTAAATGTTTAAAGAGTTGTTGTATTGACTATCTGTGATTGGGCGATACTGACAGTTGTCGTCGACCAATCACAGACAAGTGCTATGGAGGTAAGGGTTCGTGGTGGATATTCGAGCCCGGGCATTCGTTACTCGACAGTCACTAGGAACAGTCGTTCTTAAGTACTTATTGTCTAATACTACTAGTATCTACTTTAATAAACAGTGATTATTGTACATCAGTGAGTTTTATCATTCCACATCCAACGTGCTATCCTGAGTGTTGAGCCAACGGTTTACACAACGTACAAGTTTAATCATTTTGTGATGCACACATAAACACTATCATTCACTCATTCAATTCATTCGTGCCAGTCTTGTGAATCGACCTGTACTTACAATGGCAAATCCTAAAATAGCAACATAATACACATAAAAAAATAGCACTTACTGCACTTCATTGTAGGTATTGTCTTACAGATAGAAAAACATGCATAACACAGACCTGAAACAAAAATAAAACACATTAGATCATAACGTCTACAGATTCTAAAGCATTTTTTTGCAACAAAAAACAAACATTGAGACCGCTTAAAAAACTGATCAACGTAATGGCTTGTAATTCCTGCAAACGAAACAAGGTCTTTTGCACTCAATTCTGCATGAAAATTGTGAAACAAAGGAAATCCGAAAATTTCCCATGAAAGTTCGTAATATTGAGTTACAGAACACATATTGAATACTTGGAATTCATATGCATGCGAATTTGGAAACTTTTAAGGTTATTACCGTTTGTTCCCATCAGTCTGATTTTATCAATGTTATTACGAAAAAACCGGACGGAGTCGAGCTCGCCCACCGAGAGTTCCGTACAAATACTTAAATTTAAAAATATATTCTTTAATAAAGACTACTGGTCTTGACAGACGGACAACAAAGGGGTTCCGTTTTTTTCCTTTTGAGGTACGGGACCGAAAAAATGTTCAATTTTCACGAAAATTTATCAAAATTTTATTGACTTCGCTAATAGGTCCCACGGAAACTTAGGAATATAAATATGAGGTCTGAAGAGAAGAAACACCGAAACAGTTTACCTCGCTCAAGTAGGTAAGGTAAACTCAGGTTTCTGTGGTGTATTTTTTTTTTCGTGGAGGGAGGGGTCTCCAAACTTTTTTAACAAAGGGCCATACTGCACCTTAAAAATCTCGCATGGGGACCACGGGGTTAGGTGGGTCGATCAATTTTTTTTTGAACCTTGTTGCCATGGTTACGTCCCCTAAAAGAATCTTTTAAAACATGATTTTCTATAAGTTTTCTACAGTTAAAATTCATCAAACGCTATCGACTATTAATCGCTTTCGATATCGAAATACCAAAATGTAATACATAAACCGCCAAACTGTTCAACCGGCCCGTCGATTAAACAATTACTCAACGGTTAACCGACTCCGGTGCAATTTGGCATCAACTTTAAGGTATTACTCAGTCAGTACTCACTAAGTGCATTAATTAAATAAGTTTTTTTAATTGCCTTTACCACCATAGGTACTAATATAGACTGACTAGTGGTAAATCTTGACATTCATAGGTGCATTTTAATATGCCTAAATTGAAGAATAAAAAGAACTTTGACTTTGACTAGAAAATAGTAGGAATCCCACTCTATTGTATATATCTCTTTTAAATATTCATATTAAAAAATTCTAAATTGGTTTTATATGTATAGCGCAATATTTTCAGGGCTATAAAAACATTGAATATTTAATGTAGGGACATACAGCCACCCTCAAAACTCAAAATAGTTCAGTTTTCCCCGCCATTATAGCAATTTTTCAGTCTTTATTTTATTATTTTCTTGTTGTTTATTACTATTTACCTAACAACATTCCTTCAGTAAACTAATTAGAGAACATGCAACGTGAATGCCTCGGCGGCGTACGCAGAACTCGGTAGTTAACATACGTGCGGTTGCGCTTTTTCCTGAACAGACCGGTCGCTTAGCGCTTCATTAAGTAACGACTAACCGACAGTTATGCTACCGGTCCTTTAAGGCGATGTACATAAATGATAAATTAAAATACTAGAAGATTAATAGAACTTAGTCAATGATATATATAGTGTTCTTATAGTTTCATGTAACTATTTAGTAATAATTATCTTATATAAACATGAGTTCTTGCATGCTGTAATAAGCTGAGTGTGCGAGCGATTTTTTCTCTTATATATGTCAACGAAATGTTAACCACACTTAATGCAAATAAATATAATTTCATTTCATTTCATTTAGAACTTAGTCAATGACGGTGAAAACCCGGCGAGCGAGTCGGATTCGCACACGAAACCAACGTACCAAAGTCGAGAAAACACGCCAAAAAACCCGTTTCTTGTATGGGAAACCCCTTTTATTTTATTTTGTTATTATTATTTATTGTTATAGCGGCAATAGAAATACATATTCTATCAGTATTTCAAGTATCTACCTGCTAGAGCTGGGTCGTTACGCGTTTTCGTAGAAACGAAACGTAACAATTTCTTTTTCACAAGTAACAGTTTCGAAAAACAGTTACTTCTAAAAAACTATTTATTTTACTACGGCTTCGTTTCGGCCTAGTTTCAGTAGTTCGGTGATTTTAGTCCGGTTCATATATATTTGTTTGAACCGGACTAAAATCACCGAACTACTGAAACTAGGCCTTCGTTTCGTTCCTAACGAACCGACAATTTCGTTAATAAGTATAATAACGCATTAGATATTAAAAAACATTTGCTGTAATAATCTGTTTTTCTCGGAATCGGTTACTTGTTTTTCGGAGAAAACTTAGTCTGTGGTATACAGGGTGATTTATGGGTCGTGGAGCAAGAAAATAAGGCATAATACAATATTCAAAGATGAACTTAATGATGTTAATTATTAATTTCTTAACACCAATAATAAGTAGAAAAATACATTTTTGCATAAAATTTGGTCACCCTACTCAATGTGACGTCTTGTCGCTTCCCATACTGTGTATGTCAAAAGTCATAGGGTGACCATGATTTACTTACTTTAAGATTAATTTTACTTGAAAATAAGAAAATTTTAATGAATGCTGTTTTGATAATATTGACCAGTTATAGAGTCAGAAAAACTGGTCCGGGATCACGACCCAGAAATCACCATGTATATTACATGGAATACCTAGTAGTTTTTAAAGTTACTGTTTTTGCGTTAGGGAAGAAACTGTTTCGAAAAATAACGCCCAGCTCTACTAACTGCTACGATATACTTTCGCGCGCGGTACCTTCAATTAAGCGTTAAAAGCCTACATATTCGACGACATTATTTCATATAAATATTTGCGGTAAAAATTTATACTGAAACAGTTTTTGGAAAGGAATTTGAAAACGTTTCATTCTGTAATTCTATTTTTTGTCTACTTTGCTTTTAGTGTCTCTTTTAGTTCGATTTTTTGAGTGTTTTTAATTTATTTCATTGCATATTTTAGAAAAGCACTATACAAATGTAAGGTATGTATAGCGACGTGAAAAGGGGTGTCCAGTTTCCCGGCCTATCCAGTAATATACTACTATTTGCATCATAATGCAGTAATCACACGAAGAATGCGCATGTAAACGTCAGTTTACTTCATGTAATTAAAAATTCGACTTTATAGACACATAACTGACCATTAAGTAATGTTTTTGACAACTAGGTACTATGTTTATTACATGCAATGCAATACTGCTAATGCTATGCTCAACATTCACAACAAGCTGTCCAAAGCTCCTCAACCCGGTTCGTATGAAATCGCATCCCGTACTAGCAGCTTAAGTATGTCGTCTTTGTTTATAGCATTAAAGTTATTGCGACTTGGAGCGAAGTGCACTCATCAAGATTGTTTGTGACTTTTTCTCTTAGAGCAACGCGGACTTCGTAGGGAGTGGCCTTTATTAGTGTTTCCCCTCTGCCAAGCAATTTGAGCCAGTGATCGTATTCGTTCTACAAAACTAGTTACAATTAGATTAGCCGTCAGACTAAATCTAGTAAGTCACTTGGAGAGATCTCCGTGAATATGCAGAATTGTTCCGTATTTCGATGCAACAGGAGATCTAAAACGTCAAACGTACAAAGAGATGGTGTTTCCTTTCACACGCACGCACTGGTTGCCATGGATTTCAATGCAAAATGTATCCAAAAAAATCAAAATCATTTATTTCTACAAGTAGGCCACAAGGGCAGATCCTTGTGCTACCAAGTGTTGAATTGGTCAAAGTGTTGTTCTATTTGTTAAGGTGTTAGACGATTTTTTATGTACCTACGCGTGTGTAAATATTTTTTTACGGGCGCTGCGTCGATCACCCCCCCCCCCCCCGCTAATAGTGGCAGAAGAGAAAGTATTAGAAAAATGTCCTATGGCGACTCATAAGCTTTTTTTTGTCATATTTCTTTAGCTATGGTAGCCGAGTGGTTCCGTAATGCGTCAAATATGATTTGATATTTACCATTAGCTTTTCGGTAAAGTGAAACAACGTGAACAAACCTGCATACATCCGCGAAGAAATTCAAAGATGTATGTGAAGTCTCTAACCCGCATTGGGCCAGCGAGGCGAGTACAGCTCATTCAATCTCATCTATGAGAGTAGGCATGTGCCCAGCAGTGGGACGTACATAGGCTGATTCTGATGATCAAGGAACATTAAAACAAGAGGACTGTCATTCTCCATACTTTGGATTGTAACCCGACCGCTAGGGGCTTTCCGGGCAAAAACTAGATGGCGCTAAAAAACTAAACATTTAACGATGTTATAATTGAACAAAGAAACATAGTATAGTAACAATTAGTTCGTAAACGGCTAATAATAAATAAATTCTAACATTTAAATACTGTGTCACGTTTGCAAAGTTGAATAATTGGAAATAATATAATTCTTTTACAAAGCTTATACATAGATACCGGAGGTTTTACGATACCGGAATCTTCTGGTTATCTCTGTAGAGCCCAGCCAGTTTGGGAGCGATTTCCTGGACACCCAAGGCGACGGACAATGAACATTATACTTGACATTGATATGTCTAACCAGTATGACATTATTTCAGTCCTGATAAGTTTCCTTTACTGTTCACATAGTGTATCTTTTTTTCTATTTAGTGCTGCCATCTATAGTTCCTGCACGATCCCTATGGACCAAATTTAGGCATCAAAGGCATCTATGCTGGTAGAAAGATAAAAACAGCACAACTAAATATCTAACCCAATCTACCAAAAGCAACCTTACTACCACGGCTTAAAGTTCAAATTCCAGGAAACGTAAAATATACATAGGTTAAGAGAGAGATGTACTGAGTACAGTTTGGAAAGAACGACGTATGCGACGTTAGGTTGTATGCAGTTAAGCGCTTTTGGTTATGCGTGGAGAAATAGCAATCTGAGCAGGTACGGTGTCATTTGTAAGACTAATTGCTGGAGTGTGGCTGTAGGGGGCGCAGTGGTCGCCACAGTACATAGTTATTTATTTATTTAAACTTTAGTGCACAAAAGAAAACTTATCGTACAAAAGGCGAACTTAATGCCATAAGGCATTCTCTACCAGTTAACCTTAGGGCAAAGCAGATAACTTTAATTTCAAAATATAACCCTTAAAAGTAAAAGTCTGTAAAAAGTGACATTACAATGACAATGCTGACGTTTGCTTACCCTCAACCCGAGGATTTTCAGTATCTTTATCTTTTCAGCCTAAGGAAGGCCTGTGCCTATTTTAAAACTACACGAATTATTCTCTCCTATCCTCTGTCGATACTTCAGTCCGATGACACTTTGCAGTAAAACCACTTTTAATAGTCGCGGGTGAGTTGCCGCCGATCGCCGTTACCATCGTCGCCATTCGTGTTTGGTTAAAACTTAACTACACGCTTGTTCATTTCGAATTACACGTTTTTTGTTCGCTATTTCTCTCACTATTTGAATTACTTTATAATAGTCTGAACACAATATAGTATACTAGGCTCAGGTCTTAAGGCACCCAAATACTCTGTCTTATTAAAGGACTAGTAGTTTGCGGCGCTTGCGGTTGAGAGGGTAGTTCTCTGCGACTAAAAAGTCGCACCAATCGCATCATTACCATCGCCACATTATAGATGAGCTCCGTATAAACTATGGAGTCGTTTTTGGTTATCTTGTAGAAGTCGCGTGCCTCTGCTATTTTTATCATAATGATCCTGATTGCTTTTATAAAACCGCCAATAATAGTGGCGATGGTAATGACAAAAAAATCGCGGTATAAAATCGCAGAGAACTACCACCTAGGACCCTGGTCGGCCGACATGAAGACCTTCATGAGGGCCCTGTCACCGCGGCTGGTCCACGCCTCGGGAGATCCCAGAGCTTAATTCGTTTTTAGGTATATTTAGGTTTTAGTTTATAGTGTAATTCTTTACTTTTGTTTGTTTTATTACCAATAACATTAATTAAAGATTCTGTATACCAGAAAAACAAATTAGATAAAAAGTATTTAAATGTGTTTCCCGAAAGTCCTGAAAATACTAAGATTTTTATTTTTTTATTCGGCTCGAAATACTGAGTACCCAGTACTTTCGGTTCCGGTATTTCCCGGGAGCATACCCTAGTCTGGTCGCTCAGTAAATTAATTTAAATTGAGCATTCGCACTGTCATCAGTCTGTGTACCGCACTAGTGGTAATGTTAGCACATTACAGTAGCGTACTTTGATAAATAGCGCCTGATGACTTGTGCACTTACCTGTACAATGGCGCCCAATACTAGACGGCTTGATCTAGCTCTAATGCAGTGGGAGATTTATGTGTAACCTAACTCGCAATAGTTACGTAAACTCGTATTTCTAGTCCCTAATATCATATATCCTTCAGACAGCGACAAAACTATCTAAGAACTTAAGCGGAAACAGTAAGGTGGAGAGAATTGAAAATTAGGTATTTGTAAAATGTGTCGCTGTCCCGCACTGCCCGCCTCTCCCGCGCTGAGCGCGATAGAGACAACTGCAGCTTGGACCGAAAATACCTTTTAAAATTTCATGAAAACAACGTTTCGTAGTCCCCTGATTTCTTCCCCAAAACTTAACCTATTTAACTATTTTTTTCATTAAACATCAAAGAAAGGCTTTGGCCGTGTTCCTATGTTTTCCTTTTTTTTAATAATCTAGTCAAATTTGTTTTCTGGTTGTGTGAACACGGCGGAAAATCTGGCATTTTTTTTAGGTTTTTGAAGGAAGGATCTCTTTTGAGAATCAATTTATCGTAAAAAGGAAAACATAGGAACATATCAATAGTAGCCATAGATTTTTGGACAAAAAATTATTGCTCTACTGGCATTATCCAGGGAGAAAACAGGGGACTACGTTTGTATGGAAAAACTGCCCTCCTGTGTCCTCTTAAGCTAGCGGCACAGTGTCTAGATGGCAACTTAAAGTTACCTACCCATTTACAGGATAACGAAACAAGTTTTTTTTTATGAAATAATTTATTTTATTATAATGTATTCTTAAGTAGACATTTTGTTGTTAAAATTCATCAACGCGCTTTATTTATTACTCTATATTTCTTGATAACGAAAATTGAGAAACATACTTTTTCGCTCATTTTATTTTACTATTTTAAGTGTAAAATCTTAATGCATTTCCTAAAGGCAAAATACGTACTTATGAATTTATAATAACTCTAATAGGTACTTAATTTCTCATGTTCAAAATAACCTTATCATTAGCCTGTCAATGTGAATCAACTTGTGTTTTGATAACCTCTACAAGAAATGAAATTGTTTGTACAATAAATACTAACAATCCAAAACTTGATCCTTCATTCAAATTAACAAAACATTGCATTTAAAATCACTTGTAAATTATTTAAAGGGAGTTCTCAGTTCTTGGAAACTATTCCGGTATCCATCAGTATTCATTGCGAAGTTTGTTTTTAATCGGTCTAGCGATCCTGCGGACTCTGATTCCAAGTTCTCTTGTAGACTTAACTTCGCGGACTGTAAATAATTAAATTCAAACTTAAATGTTAAGTTGAATAAATAAGAAATATTTGAGTAACGAGATTTAACCTTCAGATATACATATAATAGTATGAATTTACAAGGGCCAATGGATTTCGCTATTTTGAGACCGCTAATTCTGAGAAATTTACCAACATCGCTTTTTTGACATTGTTCTTCGTTATTTTACGATATTTGAATAAAACTTAAGGATGTGCTATATACAATGTTAAGATACTAAAGATGTAGTTTTTGTACAGAGCACATTTTTGTACTTCATTGATATTTTGAAAAATAGAGACAAAATAGATACCATAAAAAGCGACTATGACAAAGCTCTGACAATATACGTTCTTAATCTGCTGATTACTGTATTAGCACGGAATCACCTCGATCTTAAGTTTAATATACTTTGAAATTAGAACTTCGAACGTGAATATACACAGAAAAACTGGTTTTTCGTTATTGGCCCATAAAAGTAAAACCGATATTGCATGCCCTACACAAGTTATCTGCTTTGCACTAAAGTTATCTGGTAGAGAATGCCTTATAGCATTAAATTACCTTTCTGTACGATAAGTTTTCTTTTGTGAAATAAAGTTTAAATAAATACTTAGATCACTATCATTACTTTTTTATTTTTCCTTATTTGAGGTCACCTTCTTAAAGCACAAAAGGCCAAACTAAAACCAATTTTTCAAAAATGCAGTTTCTTAGGTATTTTAAATTCTCCATCACATGCTTCGGGCTGTACTAATCACCGTCTACTTTTCACTCATTACTTGAATTTTGATCATTGATATGATATCTTTAAAATCCTAACGTTTAATTTTCATATGAAAGCACCCTGTAAGCCTAATATACAGCCATGGTAATGCAAAATGGAGTTTCTCCATAAAAGATTGGTGACGCTTATGACATTTTGTCTACATATGTGAGTATGGCGAAACGCGTATGGAAATTAAATAAGGACCTTATAAATCACAGGCAACTGGCAGGCCCTTCATTTACACAGGCTGTTTGCCTACCTGTGGACCTTATGTCTTCAAGTTAAGGGTGATATTGCTTTAGCAGTTCTTGGGGTAAGTCGAGGGCATCCAAGTGTTATTGCTGAGTGAAAATCGTGGCGTCGTCTTTAGACGTTCGTGTATTAAATCGGTATTTAGAAGTGAGTTTTAAGTATTTACGGGATCGTTTCATATAAGGATACTAAGATGACGCAATACACAAGCAAAGTATAACGAATACCGTGAAAGTGACACAAGCCTCTCATACAAAACGTGTTTGGTTCTTACGAGTTTACGTTACGTTATTACGACCTTTAATCCTAGTGGAAGTGATACCGCCTGCGATACTAGAGGTCCCAGGTTTAAATTCTATTGGGGGCATATATTTTGAGTAATGAGCATGAGTGTTCCTGAGTCATGTAAGTTTTCAAAGTTTTTATTTATCTGTTTAATAATGTTTAGTTTTGGACTAGGTCGATTTATGAAAGATGCCTCCCAAAATTGATGTATTTATTTATTCCAAAACGACATACTATATTAATATGAAACTTCAAATGTACTTTTAAATTGTGATAGAAAAAATATAATGAGTAAAATTTTCTGTCAAAAAATATGTTTAAAAACATATTTCGAGACAAGCTTTTATTGTCCACTGTACTTTTTGTATATAATATTGCATGTTCATCTGATTTACATATTCTTGCAAAATTTCAACACAGTCAGAAATCGGGAAGTGGGTCAAATTGAACTTGCAAGATTTCATTACAGACACACAGACACAGACCAGACAGACACCGGGACAGGTGAAACTAAATAAAAACTTGTAAAAACTTTTATTTTATGATGAAATAGAGCATTTAAATTATATGACACTTTGGTCTTATAACAATAAGATGCTTATTTATGCGTATACCGGTTCGTCATATATGCTTGCCTTTAGTCGGGAACCGAAAGACCTATGTCTAGCAGTAGACGATTGCGGGCTGTTGATGATGACGACTATACTCGCTTGAGATCCTCTAAAATAATTCATATAATCAAGTGAACTTCTATGTAATAACTCTGAACTTCTGAACCAGCAGGCGGAGTCAACCAACAGTCAGCATAATACTGACAATCCGACTATTATCTCGGGTCGCATAACGTAACAATTATGGGTGGGTATACTAGTTACGCAGCAAGCCTTTTTCTGTGTCGTGAGATTCGTGAGAACCTTTTTACAGACAATCAACAGAAAATTGTTATTTTTCTTAATTACACTTTATTGAAAGAGTTAACTATACATTTAAACGGTTACTTTTACTAAAGCGAGATGGTCATACTATAATTTACTTCTGAATACTGGTTTTGTGAAATCCTAGAATGGAACGTGCATAACGAAGGTGCTGCCAACTAGTGCCGTCCGAATCTTGTACCCCACCATCGAGCTTTTTTATTTTTTTTGTGAATTTCTTGTTTATTTTTTCTATTTTTTGTATTTTTTTCCTGTCATAAGTAAATGTATTTTCTTTCTTATTTTCTTTCTTTTCTATCACCACATTAACGGCAACCGCCGTGGTGATCGCGATGTAGGACGGTTAATGTTAGTATAAATAGCCACGACTTACTATGTACTTGACATTGACATTTTATTACCAGTATGACATTTTTCACGCCTCATAAGTTTCCTCTACTGTCCGCATAGTGTCCTATGTCGATTTAGTGCCACCAGTTCCTGCACGTTCCCTTCTTTTTTGAAGCCTGACAAACTTGCAAGTCTTACAAAAATCGGACCAGCTGGGGGCCGTGGCGTTCCCTGGGATCGAACTGGGTCGCTTGGCCGGGCCACCTTGAGAGGGTCGGACTAGGTGGGGGCCGAATGCGCCTGGGATGGAACCAAGTCACTAGTCCCGGACCACCTTGAGAGGGCCGGACTAGGTGGGGGCCGAAGCACCTGGGATCCAACCAGGACGCTGGGCCAGGGCCACCTTGAGTCTCCAGAGTCCCTGGATGCGATTGCAGGAGCGGCCATGGTGGCGTTTAGTAAGGCCTATGTTCCGCAGTGGACGTCTTTCCACTATCCAGCGGTGCTTCTTATTTCTCAAAAATAAAAAGTACCCAGATCAGTTCAACAATCAAAATAAATTAATTAACAGTAGTTATCTATTGGGGATTCTGCCCCACTCCACCGCGCTACGGGTCGCTCTGCTCCCCTCCGCGCTCGTGGGTCAGAATCTCCCAATAGATAACCGATCGACGTGACGTTAGCATCCCGTTGCAATCGAAGTCTAGCCAGTCGTTCCCAATAAATTATTCCGATCGTCTATAAACCTCTAGATCGCATACATGAAAAATGCTATCGATAAAGTTGTTTCTGATGAATTTTATCCTGACAGTCCGCCGATCTGATCTTAAAAGTAAAGATCGAATTATTAAATATATACCCTAAAGCTTATAAAATTATATTATTTACAGAAAGCCTTTCAAGTTTGTCGCACGTACCTATTTGTAGCATGAGGTTTATAAAACAACCTCAGAGATTGCAGTTAGACATAGTTTGCTCTTCACACAATAAACGCTATTTTCGACATGGCTTACTTTTACCTGATACTATTCGCTGTATAATATGTGGACCGTCTAACTGTGGAAAAACGAATTTAATTGTTGGCTTGCTGCTACATGAACAAGGTCTACGCTTTGAAAATGTTTATGTTTACTCTAAAACTTTATTTCAACCTATGTATAAATTTCTAGAACAAGTTTTAAACTTGGTTCCCACAGTTTCATTTCAAAAATATAGTGAAAACGATGAAATATTAAGTCCTCATGCAGCTAACATTAATTCAATCATGATATTTGATGATGTTGCATGTGAAAATCAAAATAATATGCGGGATTACTTTGCAATGGGAAGACATAAAAATATAGATAGCTTTTATCTGAATCAAACATATAGTAAAATACCTAAACAATTAATAAGAGACAATGCCAATTTAATCATTCTTTTTAAACAAGATGATGTTAATTTACGTCATGTTTATGACGAACACGTAGGAAGCGATATGTCGTGGCCTCAGTTTCGTGAAATGTGTGGACAAGTATGGAGCATGCCTTACAATTACTTAGTTATAAATAAAGATTGTAATAGAAATTCTGGATGCTATAGGAAAGGTTTTGATACATTTATTGTGCTAGATTAAATTAATACATAAAGAATAGTATTTGCACGTGAAACTTAATACATAAAAAGAAACCGCCTAGATCGGACATGAACCCAAACATGAACGAGGAGAAATTGTTTAAGCAAAAAGTGCTTCAATCTGCAGAAGCCGTAAGAAAAAAAGTTAAGCTCATTCGTGATGTTAAATCTAGCAATAATATGATGTTGGAAACAATGTTAAAACCGATCACAGATCCTCTTAATGAAATGGCGAAACATAATTGTAACAATGTGAATATCAGTGACACAGATTTCGATAACGATGGATTTAAATGGAATAAATCGGTAAAAACATTGAAATATAGTCCTTCTGAAAATGGAAAGAGGGAAAGTTTTGTTGATAAAACATTACTGAAAAATTTAAGCTCTGAAAATGAAAATAAAGGAAGTCTAAAGAGAAAGTCACCGGAACCCGATTTAAGTAATAGTGAAGATGAATTAAATGACAGCAATTCTAGTCGAGATGATGTCTCGTCAGACGAAAGTGTTAACCAAAATGATTCTGATACATCAAATAATGCTTCATTCAAAACGTCAGACTCGTATGCTTCTCCCCGCGATGATCCTGCTTGGCAAAAACAATATTTAAACATGAACATTCCTTTTGGTGTTCGAATGGATCGCGGCAAACTAATGCTTGGATCTTATCCTATTTCTGTGAGTAATGAAGAACTCATAATAGGGAGAGGAAGGTATTGTTTAACACCAGGTTTGAACGATTTATTGTTTAAAAAAGTACCTGATTTAGATGTCGTAACTGAAGACGATAAACGATTATATAAAGCCTTATTATTAAAAACGAATGCACATAGACGTGATTTCGATTCCAATAAGCCAATAAAAAGCAATAAGGGCATGAAATATTTATACATCATAAAACCTCTTTTCAAATTATCCAAACAACGCACAGAAAGTGAAGAAATATATGTATCCGGTGATGGTTTGCCATCAATGAAAAAAGTAAAAAGAGACATCTCTTATGTGTATTGGGATGATCCAAACGAATTAGTAGAGAGATTAAAACTGCTTATAGCATCACGAGATGCTGGTAACACAGGGTTAGATAACGAAATTATATCTATAATTGAAGAATTACGTGAAGCAGGCTTCATAAATAAATAATATATAAAGGAATACACTTTTTATTTTCTAACAGTTAAGGTTTGACTTCCAAGTACAAATAAAATGAATATAGACAAATTTGGACACCATGTTCATAAACGTTTGAGAGCTACTGATATGTCTGAATTCAAGTACAAAGCCTTGTTTCGTACAGAAGCAGGTCACTTTGATTTACAATCTTCACAATTAAAAGGAGTCGCGAAGCCTTTATCACCTGACGATGCCGTAAATAAACAGTACGTTGATAATTATATTAAGAACATGTACGAGAAGAAGTATTTGGACTCTTTGTTTAAAACTATAAATGATCAGATTGAACAAATAGTATTTCAGTTACATCTAAACTTTTATACAAAGAAGGAGATAGATCAGATTTTGAAAAAAAATAAACATGACGAAACAACAAGTAGTAAACGAGATCCATCGATCAGCGCGAAGGAATTTTAAACGACGATCTGTTTTACTAAAAGGAATCGATGATTTATGGCAAGCTGATTTGATCGATTTACAGAAATTACACACTATTAACAAAGGATATAAATATGTATTAACGGTAATTGATACCTTTTCAAAGTATGCTTGGTGTACACCTATAAAATCTAAAACTAAAACAGACGTAAAAAATGCATTTAGCCTAATTATAAAATCAACCAATCGAAGACCTAGAAACTTACAAACAGACCTTGGGAAAGAATTCTACAATAATGAATTCGATGGTTATTTAAAATTATTGAAGATAAATCATTACTCAACGTATTCAATTAAGAAGGCTTCTATTGTTGAAAGGCTGATAAAGACACTTAAGCTCAAACTCTACAAATACTTTAGTTTCGTTGGCAACTATAAATGGCTTGGTAAACCCTTAGATGACATAGTCAGATCTTATAACCAAACTATACATCGCACAACAAAATTTAAACCTATTGATGTAACTTTCGCAAATGAAATCGAAGTAAAAAATAACATTGATAAATCGCAATCTAATATAAATTATAAATTAAATAAATTCAATGTTGGAGATTGTGTACGTATAAGCAAGTATAAAAGTGTATTTTCTAAGGGTTATACACCTAATTGGTCTACAGAACTTTTTACAATCAAACGTGTGAATAATACTAGACCTGTAACGTATCACATTGAAGATCAACGGAATAACATTATACTTGGTACATTTTACGAAGAAGAACTTCAAAAAACGAAGTACCCACATGTCTATCTTATAGAGAAAGTAATTAAAAAAAGGGGTAGAAAGCTGTATGTTAAGTGGTTAGGGCTAAATGATAGCGAAAATTGTTGGATTGATAGAAACGCTATTGTATAACTATATTAATATTTCTCTGGATAAAATTTCTCATTATCTTAAGGGATATGAAAGGGAGAGGACTTTTAAATAGTGCTATTAATAATTTACCATTTGAATTACATTTACCTGGCTATAACTATTGTGGGCCGGGTACGAAATTGCGCAAAAGGTTGCAAAGAGGTGATAAAGGAATTAATGCGTTAGATAATGCATGTATGAAACACGACATAGCTTATGATAAATATCATAATTTAGCTGATAGACACCGTGCTGATTTAGAACTTTATAAAATGGCTAAGCAAAGAACAAAGTCAAAAGATGTAGGGAGAGGAGAAAAAATAGCTTCATGGTTGGTTAGTAAAGTGATGAAATCAAAAATGAAAAGCGGTGCAGGAATAAAACCATTTAAACGGTTTGTGTCTAAAATACGCAGTGAAATAAAAAAGAAACCTAAGGCAAAAGGTTCAATAGTTGACCGAGCACTTACGGCGGCAAAAAAAATTTTTGCTAATAACAATAAGGTACAGATACCGCGCTTAATACCGATTCCAAAAACTGGGGGTTTATTGCCGCTAATACCTATCTTTGCCGGTCTTTCCGCGTTAGGATCGTTAGCTGGAGGAGCTGCTGGGATCGCTAAAGCTGTAGGTGATTACAAGGCCGCTCAAAAAAATTTGGCTGAATCGGAACGCCATAACAAGATGATGGAATCTATTGCTTTAGGGAAAGGTTTACATATTAAACCATATAAAAATGGTAAAGGTTTATGTATAAAAACTTCAAAAAACTAAATGAGAGGTTACCCAGACGCGCTCTTTCAAATATTGACATTTTAAAACACTCATCAGATATTCCCCATTTTCGCGGAGTTTATATGAGAGACAGTTTACCAAAGCGTCCTAAAAAAGTAGAATGTGGAATTGTTAACTTGGACAGTTCTATAAACAATGGAACTCACTGGGTAGCCTATGTCAAAGATAACAGTTACTGTGAATATTTTAATAGTTATGGTGACCTTCAACCTCCGTTAGAATTAAAGAAGTATTTAAATGGTTATGATATTTACTATAACTATAACACGTATCAAAAGTTTAATACCGTAAATTGTGGTCATTTATGCCTAAAATACTTAAAAAAATATTGGTGTAATCGTTAAATACCTTTGTACAATAAACATCTTATCATTCACACGATGTCTTTCACTTTGTCTATAACTGGAACATCATCAACACTGATAGCAAACCATTCACCAGCTCTCCAACTGGATGGTGAATATGAGTGTGGACTGTTGTATATATCTACTTTTAATTCAATACCCAATATAGACTACAGAAATAATAAATTCTACTATGGTGAAAACAAAGTAATTGTAATTCCTGAAGGTTCATATGAACTTCAAGATATCGAAGATTACCTTAAAGAACATCTTCAAAATTGTACACTTTCATTAACGTGCAATAATAATACCTTAAAAACATCAATTCAGTGCACTAAAAACATTTATTTTAATAAAGAAAACTCTATCGGCAGTTTACTTGGTTTCGGGGCAGAATCTATTAAAGCAAATATATTAACAGAGTCCCCTTATCCTGTCTCCATTTTGTCTACAACTATAGTCCGCATTGAATGTGACATAGTGAGCGGATCATTTGTTAACGGAAAACCTAGCCATATTATTCACGAATTTGTGCCTAATGTGCCCCCTGGTTATCGGATTATAGAAACACCAAAAAACGTAATTTATTTTCCTGTTACTCAAAATAGTTTAAATTCAATTACGATAAGAATTTTAGACGTTAACAATAATTTAGTAAATTTACGGGGTGAAGAGATACAGATATATTTGCACCTTAGGAAAAAATGATAGACTTTAATAAAACTTCACCCCCACTTAAAATAAACACTAGTAGTCATCAAGCAATCAAGAAAAGAAGACCTAAAGTACGTCTTACAAAACAAAATAAACAATTTCTGCAAAGCTTAGGTCTATTAAAATGAGTATATTGAACTTAACTGAACCTTTTACCTTTGACAACTCGATCGAGAGCTTTGAATACCATTCGTATAAGCCGTACGTAACAAGTTTTAATTTCAACGATGAAATACGTATACCTATTAACCAGCAAGATCTTTACGTGCTACCATCAGCAAGCACTTTATACATAGAAGGTACTATAACCGCATTTAATAGAGAAACGAAAGCAAAGGTTAATAGTGTTCTTTTTACAAATAACCCCATACTTCATCTATTTCAAGATATTCGTTACGAACTCAATGGAATCGAAATAGATAAAATTAAAAATGCAGGGGTTACAACAACTATGAAATCTCTTGTATCTATGAATGAATTTGAGGCTTCGATGTCTAAATTATGGGGATGGGATGTTAATGGTACAAAAAATACACATGGAACCTTTTCTGTGTCTGTGCCTTTAAACAAAATTCTCGGGTTTGCTGAGGATTACACAAAAATTATCATTAATTGCAAACATGAACTTGTTCTTTTAAGATCAAATACAAATTTAAATAGCGTTAAACTAAATGCAAATGAATACATAGACAATATCACGATATCTAAAATAGTATGGCGTATGCCTCATATTAAAGTATCTGATCGAGAAAGATTAAGCTTACTTAAATACTTGGAAAAAGATCGTGCTATTCAGATAGCGTTTAGGAACTGGGATCTGTATGAATATCCGCTCTTGCCCGAAACATCAAAACATTCGTGGGCTATTAAAACCTCATCTCAAATTGAAAAGCCACGTTACATTATAATTGGATTGAAAACAGAGCGAAAAAATGTAGCTAATAAAGACATAACATGTTTTGATCACTGTAATTTGCGAGATGTTAAAGTTTTTTTAAATTCAAGTTACTTTCCGTATGAGAGTTTTGATGTTAGTTTTTCATCTGAGAGGTATGCTATATTATACGAACAGTATGCAAAATTTCAACAGTCTTATTATAACCGTGTTCAAGCACCCTTGCTTGGCCCGTTAGATTTTAAAAATATAGCTCCTCTATTTGTTATCGACTGTTCTCGTCAAAACGAAACCTTAAAAACCGGTTCAGTGGATGTGCGAGTTGAATTAGAGTGTGAAGCGGATATACCAAAGCAAACCTCCGCTTATTGTTTGATTTTAAATGATAGTATTGTGGAATATAAACCTTTAAGTAATATTACAAAAAAAATTTCATAATGCAGAATTATGTATTCGTAGATCTTCAAGGGTTTAAATCAAACAAAAATAAATTTATAGTTAAAGAATTTGCATACTGTACGCCAGAGTACACACAAGTTTTTTTAATAAAACCACCATTTTCGTTTTCTAAATTAGAGGAAAATGAAAAGAGACAGACACGATGGATAGAAAATAATTTTGGTATTATGTGGCATGAGGGTTATGTCGATTACAGAGAATTTAAAAGACTTATTGTCAACCACATAAAAGATAAGACTGTCTTTGTAAAGGGTATGGAAAAGATTGAATGGGTTAAAAATTTGTGTTTAGACTGTAATATTATAGATTTGGGTGAGAAAGGTGCACCAAATTTAAAAGAGCTGTTTAAAAAATATTGTCTTCCCGAGTGTGTTTATAATTGTGTTTATCATAAGAAAAATTGTGCATTAAAAAATGTTTTATGCATCAAAAAATGGTACTTAGACAATAATTTACGATTTTAATCTCAAAATTGTATTAAAATGTGTTTGGTAAAATAAATGTTTTTATAATTTTAATTGATTTTTCTTTTATTACCTTCTATATAAATAGGATTAAGTAATCAGTAACTATAAATTTTAGGAAATTAATGAAACACAAAAGTACTTAAATAAAGTTTATTAGATCGATATAAATACAAAAATAAGTAAAAATATAAAACTATTAGCTCATGCTGTACCCACACAGTTTCTTCGAAATTTTATTTATTACACCTTCAGTGCAGTCAACGATCTCATCGTAGCCATCATTGGCCACGTACTGCGCGCTCAGAAGCACCTTCTCATCTTGGTCGTTTGTATCCGGAACGCCATCTTGGATATCTATAATTTGGATCCTTACAAGCTTGTTGCCTTTTCCTGCTTCGTTCTTTATCACAAAACATGGTGGATGTCCAATGGTTCGTTTAATGACTTTGTTATTGACTTTGGTTGTCCGTTTCTTAACTTTTGGATTCTGAATAGAATTTTTAACTTTTTTATATAAATCACTGTCATCGAATTCTTGTGGAAGTGGAAACTCAAACTCTTGTGCGTATTGTGAAAAAGGGATGTGGATGTCTTCGGTATCTCCCATTTCTTGAAAATCTATAACAAAACGGAGATTTCTTTTTGTTTATACATTTATTTTTAAAGTTTAGGTTTAATTACTAGTTTCTAATTTTTAGGTAGTTTTATTTAAAAATTGTATTATTAGTATATTCTTGAATAAATTAATCCATATACTTACATCAATAATTATAATATATAACTTAAAACATATAAACAACTTAACTTTATAAACTTTGCAATAAAAAGGAGAAAAATTGATTTGATAAATATAGTTTAAAATGATAAGAATATTCATAAAATACGTCATAAATAATAAATCTTGATGTTTATTTCATTCAAAAAAAAAAAGTACATTTTTATTCTTGCTTAGGTTACTAGTAAAACTTAAACAACTTACCAGGTCAGCTCACGAAAAGAGGTGTGAGGTGTAAACATTGCTATGCGCTTATAAAGGTTAGGTACTGTTTGTTCAGCAAAACTTAAATGCGCAATAGTATTATATGATACCCTAAGCTGTACACGTGGATACTCGTATTCCTAAAACAAGTCACAACTTGTTTCTGTTTCATCACATCACGTGGTGTCATACGGAAACGTTTATAACTAAACTTTTTATAAAAAGGGTTTAGGTGAATTGTAAGTAAAACAACAAAATAATAAGATAATACATTTATTAATAATAAGACATCATATTAGTAAAATATACACAAAATTACACATAATGGAGACAGAAAGAAAGGTGAAAGGTGAAGTTTAATTCACAACATATGATTAATAAGTTATTGAAATCTTAATATTTTTACAGGTATATGCTTTTGACAGTAAATGATCTATTAAACATTAAGTATTGAGGTATGTCCCCAAGCTTTTGTTGATATTTCTTGTACTTATACTATGAACTTATTATTAATTTTGTATTTTATGATGAATAATTTTATTTTTATACTTATTATGAGATTGACCTGTAAAGTTATTTTACCAATAAATATGAATATGAATAATATGAATATTTGGTTATCAGATATCAGTCGTTTATCATCTTTTGCCGAAAGAGCGACTTTATTCACACTTTGGGTAAATATTTCGTGTTTGATTGACTTAAATAATACGTTTTTTTTCTTTATTACGTCTCCTTGAAATAATGATTTCTCATATTGCGAAAACTTTAAAGTTTGTATGACAGGTGCTTTCACTCCCTTAGCTTTTTTAATAACATGTGGTTTAGTAACCCCTGTGGTTTTAATAGAATAAACTTTCGAACGCAGTCCCACAAACTCTTTAACCATGTCGCCTTCCATTTCATCTTTAAAAAGTCCTGGCACTTTTTTATTTTGAACTGGTAACAAAAACTTATTTCCAACATCATAACAACTAGTATCGAAATAAGACAAAAAATGCATTCTTAAGTCTTTAAAATAGTCTTTTGTCTGTATATGATAAATAAAACTATCCGTATCCGTGTAGCACATTTGTAGACGACTATCATAAAAACGTTTAAATACCGAATAATGAAAATCATACATATGACTTTTAGATAACTCAAGTACAGCGAAACCAATGTAAATTGGTTTATCTAAAGTAATAAGGTCTGGTTTCAATTGAACTGCAACCAAATTTTCAGTAAAAACTGATGCACTATGAAAGTTGGGGTTTGAAATCAAACTCTCGGCAGTAGTTTTCTTTTTTGTTTTGTTATCATTATCAGCCCACTGATTGACTAAGCGCACATTAACCCTTTTCTCGGTATTTTCTAAAGTTTTACCAAATATACTATTATTCATCAATTTACAAAAGTCTTGTTCAAAAACAGACGTGGCCTCTTGACGTAGCCTTGTATTCATATCAATATATTGTTTTAAGTAAGGGGATTGTTTGAATGTAATTACTCTATGTATCTTTTTTAATTTTAAACCATGTTTAAGGCACGTTTTTAGATGTATGTAGTGAATCACATACCAGTATTTGTCATACAGATTAGGTACAAGTTTATAATGCGTTCCACCTGGTGGAATACATTTTTCAGGACAAAATGGTAAATCATTATGCTTAACGTGTAAATCTTTTGGGTAAATAAGATCTACTTCTAGAATGAAACCATAATCCGAGTCATCAGGAATTTCAGTAATATTTAACGCATTTATTTCATGATTTTCTAGAAATCTAAAGTCTGATAAAGGCATGTACTGACACATGCTATAACCATATAAATTATTACAGTCAATATAAATTAGAAATGACTCTATCTTGGATGGATCAAAGTGAGGTAAGTACATATTATTTGCATTAGCATACCGTCGAGAAGTCATACAAACTCCGCCTCTAATGCCGGATTGAATCATTTTGAGCATGTTAAAGTCGTCTATAAGTTCTAATTCAATACCAGTTTTAAGGAGCATGGCATCAAATGACAAGCTGGGTGTAGTTATATAAAAAGCAGGATCCAAGTCATAGTGTTGTTTGCAAGTAGAGCGAAACTTTTCAAAAATGTCGGCTAGTAAGAGAACGTCGGTTTGCAAATAGAGATCTATGTATTCGCCTAAATTACGTATTTTGAACTGGTTCCACACTGATTGCGCATGCTTATAATCCTTAATGGAAACTTTCACATTAGTAAGTGAATTATAAAAAGACTCAATAGAGGGAAGGTATTTTTCTTCAAAACGTTGCCATTTATTCATGTACTCATAGGGAAATACGCCTTTCCGTGTTAGTAAATTAAACTCCTCATCGTTAGAAAAATATTTACGTAAATGAATAAAATCAGATGTTTGCATAGTTGTAGTTAATTTCTCTAAACTTGTATCTAAAAATTTGAAAGAATCTACAAAACGAAGCTGAAAATACGTGTCCCCGAATGGAATAAATTTAGTAAAAGAAATATAGTTTTCTTTAGTTTTGGGTATAACTTTCACGTCTCCAGGTGCCTCGCCTAGTTTTTTAATAAATAGATGACAATCATAACCAGATAGGTTGTGAAAAAATATAGGCACAAAACAAGGACGTTTATATTGTAAGTTGCACAGGCTATGTGCTGCTCCCCGATATCTTCCTGTAATGTGACAGTGATCCCGAACTCGATCAGAAAATAGAAAATGATTACAGATATGACAACGTTTAGCGTTCAAAAAGTCGAGCTCGTCATTTTCGTTGAATATCATTGAGGTATTTTCGTTCAAAACTGTATATATTTTAGCAACATCTTTATAGATCGCTTCAACAAATCTATCGACACAATCAGTACCGCGATAAGAGAAATAGCTATTATGACTTGGATCTGCATTACAAACAATATAATATCCAAAGGCAGCTGGTATATGATGATGCAAAGTCGTAGTGTTAGGAGTATGTCTATCAGTAGTATCAGTATCAGAGTCACTAGTTTCAGTTGGTTCTAGTATAGATTCAAAATCTGCATATATAACGAATGGCACATTTTGTTTACGATCAAAATGCTTGAATTTAATTACTGCCCCCTTTTCTGGTAAAACAGTAACTACTCCAGTACACAAGTGATTTGCAAGCTCCTCTTGTCTATGAAAAAATAACAGACAGGTTTCACAAAAGTATATTTTACTTTTATGCTTCGTAACTTGTGTACGCACAAGACGACTCAAGTCTTTAATTAGAACATAATGCGGCGGATGGCTGCCATCGTCTATTAAAAGAAGGTTTATATTTTTTCTCCTTCTCTGATTACTGGATACCTCAGACTTGTAAAGGGGGCCTACAACGATTTTATCATTTTTTAAACCAAAAACCGTAAATGAAATCATTGGGTTGTTTTTCTCGAATATTTTAATGTCATCAAATGTGACTGGAAAAGAAATTTGAGAAATATTCAAAACGTCACGAAAATTTGGATAAGACGATACTCTTTCAGGATGTTTAATAGAAGGATGCAAAGCCGCTGTTACACACCACAAAAAACAGCATTGGTCGTTGTTTTGTATATTTAGACAAGCCTTTTTGTTTTTTATGAACTTTGGCAGGTCTACATAGCTAGAACCTCGTAATGGTTGATACTTGTTTATATTAATCTCTAAATGTGAGTTACTAACAAAAGCCCAGCCACTATCACGGTCTTGAAACTCCTCAAATTTTTTCTTTAGACAGTTAACTATCTCACAAAATAATGCTTCAAAATCATAACTTAGGTATAATATTTTATTTTTAGTACCAAATGATTTCATTGCCTGACTATTATTTTTAAACATTAAGAACATTCCAAAGAGTTCAAAATTTACTTTAACGCAAGTATGTTTCGTAAGAGAATCATCTAAAAGTCGTTTTATTTTGTTTCGGATAGAATTCATAAATGCATCGATAGATCCCAGACTTTGATCGGTGCTTGCTGATATACGATAAGTGGCAATGCGCATCCGAAATGCCGACTCAACTACTTCAACGCCATCATTGAGTATATTGTTTGAATTCACAATTGTTTTATGCGCAGTGCTTCGAAGATGTCCTATCCATTTATTTTTATCTACAGTTGTACTACACGGAACACAAAAAGGCATTATGAATAATCAATGTTATATATATGATAAGTACTAAACGTATGTCGTAATTAAACTAGAACTACTAATTCTTATCTAGAACTTCCAATACATACCTACTAATTAGTAGTGTCTTAGAAGGTCCAATACTATACTACTTAGTATCATATTACACCCGAGACATGTTTATTAATAACCTACGTTGTATTAATCAAAACGGCTAACTCGGTTGACTCCACATAAAAATACAGTTGATTGTGAACACTGCAAAGTATGGATACGTCTATAAATGTATATCAAGAGAGATTTATTAATAAGCGTATCCACCCTATTCTGACACAACTTGATTTAATAAACAACGTACATTATGCAAATGTGTTAATATAATGAAACTAATAACTTTTCAATAATAAAATTTAGTAAAATAATTCTGTTATTATAAAAAATTTAAACATTTTGAACTAATTTTTTTTATAATTATTAAAGTAAACAGGGTCACAATCTCTGAAAATATTAAAGGCTTGACCTAAAAACTTTTGCATCTGGTCCCACTCAGTGGAATCTTCCTTGAACTGCAATTTTACTGACGCTAGCGCTTTTTTATAACGCTCCTCAGGCTGAGTCTTTTGGAAATCGTCAATGTTATAAACTTTTAAATCAATTAAAAAATTACCGTCCGTAATTGTAGTACGCCGAGTAGAACCCGTTGATACGCGACTGGTGAACGATGAAGTTGTCTTGACGGCTTTCAGATTTTGGTCTTCGGTGATCTTCTCTTCGTCTCTTATAATTTTGAAGATGTCGGCTTCAGGTGCTTTTTTGGAAGAACTAGAAAAAAAGAAAGAAACTTTTTAAAACATCTACCAAATTTATGATAAAATAAAATAATAATAAAATAATAATTAATGTTTTTTTTATGTTTTGCATAAAGATTTAAACTAATATCGTTTAAAAAACAACAAGTAAAATAAGTACCTAGAGCCCGGATTCTTGTTTTTACTGGTTGATGCACGAACTTTGCTGGTTGCTTTTTTCTTTTGCGCTGGTGATGGCGTGCGTGGTCGCTGATTTGCTGTTTCAAATTCAGATCTATAAAAAAATAAGAAAACATTAATAAGTAAAAAATCAAATTATACGGCACACAAATATATGCCAATCCCGGTAAAATTTCCGGTACCTCTAGCTTAGTACCTAGGCAGCGTCAAAACGTATTATGAAAATTATAAAGATTATTTTGTTTTAATTTAGAATAGATGAAATACCTTGATGCTGAGGACGATTTTCTTTTCTTGATATCCTTTGTAGATTTCTTCGGCTCAGGTGAGGGCGTGCGCTCGTAAGTTGAATATTCGGAGTCAGACCTTCAAAAATTACAACAAAGTAAGGTCAATATTACTTTTAACACGTTTAAATGAAATAAACAATAATTAGATCACTTACTGACATTTTGAATGAAGGTCACGGCGGTTTCACTTAGCAAACAAAGAACAGCTTCAAGGCACTAAGTACAAGATTAGTATAGAAATAAATGCAAAGGAACGTTGGGTTTTATAATAAAATATTTGATGAGTTGGTATTTAACCGAAATAAAAATATATGGCTAAAGGACCAAACTCGAACATTTAACTTTAGACCTTAATGTCAGCATTGTAGAAAAAAATATCTATCGCTTTTATAACTGTATTTAATTCGTATTCAAAAATATGTTTATTCCTGTTAAACACAAAGTGCCGCCAAGGTAGGGATCGAATTATCAAATAAAACCCGCGAATGCAAACCTTGCAACACGTGTAAATATGACTATAGCCTAGTACGGGAAAAAAATTATAATTCACAAGCCTATTTTATTTTGTCATCTTTTAGTTTTTTATGTGCTTTAAGTTAAAAATATTTCTAACAATTTTTGACGTTGCCCTTGGTGCTATTTAAATATTTGTATCGAATTATCAAATGAAACCGCTTATTACAAATATTGCAAGTTGTAACAAGTTACATACGCATACCTATTTATTTAGTACAAAGAACATGCGAATTTAAGAAAATATAATCATCATCATAACCTGTCCCATAAATTCTTCTTATGTCTGTTGTCTACTTTTGTTAATGAAAATAATTAAATTTTCTCACAAAACAAATAAACATTGTTTTCTTACACCCTGATCTAGTTGTAACTTACCTTCCATCTTTATATATACATATATTTATTCAAACTTTATATGGGATTGAAATAATGTAAGGAAAATGTCTAGATTCATTAAACAATAAAACAGCCGTGTAATTAATGTAGTATCGCTTTGTACAGTTAAGTACATGTAAGTAGAAACAAACTAATCAGAATCGTTATATTTACAAATATTTTTAACTCAATAATTAAAATCTCAAAACATAACCCACCTTTGAGATAGTCGGGTAGTTATCGTTTAGTATCTTGGTAAGGGTCGAAAACAATGTGCGTTAGCATAATCGCTAGCTCGCGTCGCAACCATAAAGTTGATTCTGCATTTGTTCAATTACGTGTAATGTAATCCGACCTGAGATACTTTGTACAGACTAACACAGAAACAGATGCATCTCAAAAAATATTTATATTCCAATATTAGTGTATTTTTTTTTTATTCCAGCTATTGTCTATCAGTCGCGTAGCGTTCATATAACCCGATCCCCACCGGCTTGCCCAGTTCTGTACGGCTGGGTACCATTTTGTATTACTACTATAGAAAAAAGTGTGTTAAAAAGTACCCTAAAATATGCTCCGAGTTGTCTAGAGATTTTTTTTTTATGCCACGCTACTGTTGTCTATTGAGATAATTATCAAATATATTAGTGAAGCTTTTGATAAAAATTCTAACGCTTATCTAATATATGAATACATACTTGTTTTATGATATTAATACACCATATCTGAGATTGTATTAAACAAGAAAACATATTTAAAATTATAAAAATATCTCGGAGGTTACTCCAATATAATGTCTCTGTTTTACTTGTACTCTGTGTTGTACCATCATGTGAATTCTTTATCGACGAAGCATTGCATTGTAAGTCGTTCCATATCTGAGAAACAAAATGTTGGAAGTTCTATGTTAAGTACATACACTTACAGCGTTGTATGTTTCAGTCACGAAAGTATTGTGGATATGTTCAACTATGCATTTTCTGTTACTTTTTGATTCGTATTATGTTCCTGAAGTGAGAAGAGGATAAGGCGTATTCAATTGTTTACGTTTCGCTTATGTTGAGTATGTTATTTATTTACGAACCCATTTAGTACTTTGTCATAGTGACAATCAATATGACGTAGGTATGAATCTCAAATGAATGTTACTGCGACACAGTTCGAAATCGGTAGGGAATTAAATTCCTCGACTGTACGATGTTTTAACTTGCATAACAATGAAACTTAAGACTAAAAGTAATCTTTATTTCATAATCAGCAAGACTGGTTTTGCAACCGTCTAACATAAACAAAATACAATGCATAATTAATCCTTTACTTTAGTACGTCAGTCATACGTCATATGAATTAGCCAATCAAATTGCTAGGCCTGCATCGCGCTATCAAAGTTTTTATGTTCGCTTCATATAAATACATTTTATTGTGATATAGTTGTCGGAGAAGTTGTGGCTATAACAACCAGTAGATCACAACGACTCTTACCACTTCATTATCAAAGAGCTTGGGCCCAGCTCTGCGATGGTGACTTTGGTAACGCGGTAGCGTGTACTGGTGCAGAGTAGCCTATATTGCGAACACCAGTATGATACACAAATCACGTGGCGACGTATTACCGGTTGTAGAGTAGCCTATATTGCGAACTCCGGTATGACGCACACTACAATGGTTGGTAGTAACATGAAATACCGAATTTGAAAATCAAAAACTGAATATGAACACTGAATATGAAATTAAATATGAACAACAGACCTTTAGTCTAGTCAAACCGACTGTCTAGTACAGAACTGGCCATTCTGGAAAAATAGTTGGAATGATGGGACTTTGGTCTACAAGTTGATTACGGGTCTGGCCAGCCCGGAACATCTTGTTTGCTACTTTAGACGCACACGGGTGCCAGGATGTGGAAAAATTATTAGAATTAAAACCTGGCACCCGTGGGCCTTTTGCTGTTTTTATCATCGTGTCAGTTCGACTGCAAATCAAGTTAGTATTTATCTTAGATAGCAGACTTCGATTGCAACGGGATGCTAACGTATAAACCATCGTCTTTCAGTTACGAACGTGTTAGGTTTCGTCACGAAAATTTTGCTTCTGGGTCAGACGATCGGTTATTTATTGGGAGATTCTGACCCATGAGCGCGGAGGGGAGCAGAGCGACCCGTAGCGCGGTGGAATGGGGCAGAATCCCCAATAAATAACTACTATTAACTGACCATCGAATAAAGTTTCCAAAACTGCTCGGATAAAATCAGTCACATTCATTTTCGTGCCGCCAATGAGTTTAAAATGACAAAAACTTAAAATAAGGCACCGAGTTGAGCATGACGTCACAAGCCAGTATTTAAACTGCATACTTTTTGAACGGGTTGACACTTCAAAAAAATAAGCTGATTTCATCCGTCATCATTTGATGACAGCAGTTGCATTTGATGTTGTAGGCTATTTAGCTTATTAGCTTGAATCATTAAAAACAAATAGAAAGAATCTGTATTTGTTTCTAAAACTTCGATTTTATTAAAAAATTAGGCGAAAAGTCATTCGCGTGGGAAGCGCAGTTAATTGCTGACCGTGTCATGTTTATGCAGCAGTTGTTGAGCTGTAAAGTCATTCACAACTGCTTCGTCTAACGTCCCTAATATAAGTTAACCTCCAAATGGTACTGCTACACACATCGCGATAACACGGATGTCGTGTTATTTTTTATGTCAGAGAAAGGGGCTCCAACACGAACTTCGCGTTATCACCGTTAGAGTCTGTGCGGAACGAGAATAGGATTTAGATTTGGTGGCGCTGTAATGCTTTTCTACCGTATTTGCCATACTGGTTAGGTTAGTTCCGTTTTTCGCCACGCCTATTCTCTTTCCGCACAGACTCTATAGCCGTATTAAGGTTATTGATAGTTCACATGTCAAATTATATTTGGGACGAGTTTGCTGGCGATGTTGTGATTTATTGTACTGGTCGCGTGGTAGTACGTCACTGATTTAGTTTAATTGGAACCGGAGGCTGTAGTCACAATTTGCATGAATCTGTAGGAGTTAGTCTAATAGCTTATTTTGACACAGTTAACTTGATAGTTGTACCTACATAGGTACAAGCATCTTTACATTTATCTTTATCTATCTATCTTATATTTTATCTTTTCTCTTTAAACATAAAATAAAGTCGGGTTAGTTACGCCATTTATAACTCGAGAACGGGTGGGCCGATTTTCATGATCTTTGATTTTTTTGGTTTGTGTCTGCCCCGAATAAGAGAATAACTATTAAAAACATCTAAAAAAATCTTAGGCGCAACGTCGTTTGCCGGAACAGTTAGTATAATTTGACAAAATGTCATTTGTTCGCGCAGCACGCTAAAACTACTGGATTGATTTCCATGAAATTTGGTATACAGGTAGATTAGGATACTTTTTATTCAACCTATTTCACCTCTGCGAATAAGGTAGCGGGCGGGTCCACTAGTTTACAATAAAGTCATCATCATCATCATTTAATACGTCAACTACTGAACATAGGTCTCCCCAAAGACTTCCACAACGAACGGTCGCACGTCTCTTGCCTCTATCGACTTCCGACGACCCTAACCAGGTCGTCAGACCCTCTCTTGGGGGCCGAACTGCGCTTCGTCTTCCAATTCGTGGTCTCCATTCGAGAGCTTAATTTTACTTTCCATGCAGGTTAATTGCCAAAGCCTCTCCACGTTGGCAGGATGTCTTGGAGAGTTGGACATTTTTAAGGATATTTCGTTCCTCAGGGCTTCCATTGCCTAGGGACAGGTTAAGGACAGGTGAGGGCCGGATGGTCGGACGACATCAAAAAGACGGCAGGGCCGACCTGGAGCAGAATCGCCGCATCAAGAACCAATTAGAAATCCATGCAAGAGGCATATGTCCAGCAGTGGACACATATATGCTGAGAAGAAGAAGAAGATTCGAGAGCCTTTACGCCCCGTCGGTTATCGGTTCTTCGAGCTATATGCTCAGCTCATTGCCACTTTAACTTGCTAACTCTGGCTGCTATGTCTGTTACCTTCGGTCTTCTACGAATTGCCTCATAAAATAATAAGGCTACCGCGTTTCCGTACGGCATAAGACTTTTTATATGACAGCACCTGTTTGACACTGTCATCTTACTTATGGAGCGAACTGGAGCGAGCTTGTCTTACCTAAGTGAAAATTAATTCGAATTTGGATAATCTATTTCTTGGAACCCCGTAATTAAGCGTTACATGTTATTTTTGTACGTGCCCTATCGTTTTCTCAGGAGTGCCCTTGTACATGGAGCTCGGCGGACAACTTGGAGCTGAGCTTCTGACGGTAACTTTGACTTTTGATGGACTATAGACCCCAGACTCTAACCATGTTGATGTAAAGAAGAAGCCAACGAGTCTGTGAGTATTGAACCTTAGTTTATAGACTTTTTAGTTTTAGATATTAAGTTTAAATGTCATCAGGGTGGAATTGAAAATTCTGCACGGGCCGGATTCTGAATATACAATAAAAGTACTCTTTTTATTTTCCGCCCAAACTGTTCATTCACTGTATCTGTAGTCGAAACTCGTCTCCCACCCTTCGCTAGGTGTCTTAATTGAGTCACCCAGCCGCCACTTTCGAACAATAACCGACGCTCGATCCAACGAGTCCTTTCACTCCGCGAAAACGGTTTAATTCCGCTCGGCGTATCGTTTTATTATAAATCTAGGTAAATTTCACTCTCTTCATCATTTCGTATAGCTTGGAAATAAGGTATCTTACTTGTGTTTCAGGGAAAATGCTTTGCCACTCGTACTTACCAATTTGCCGCTATTGACCATGTGCGAAGGGCATGGTGGATACAGAAAACAATTCGCCTGTTGACTTGATTTTTTTTCTGCCGTAAATCGATTCTACTATTTGTGAGGAACAAATATATATATGCCACCTAATACATTTGTATAAGTATAACAGCCACAAATTATAATCAAAAGTAGGAGATCGCACTGAGCATTGAAAACGCTCTATACAAAACGGGAGGAACTTATGACGTCATCTGCTCCATGGCTGTACTAAGTCTGTATGAAAAAAATAGCATTTTGCCATTTTGATCACGAAAAAGTGCGTTTAAGCACATAGTTGTCATACATTTATTTTTTCAGTGTTATTTAAGCATTCCGAAATTGTCTTTAATTTTTCTTTAAGACGATAAAAAAATATCGTTTTTTTTAAGCTTAGTGGTCTCATAACTTTATATTTTTTATACATTTTTAGGGTTCTGTAGCCAAAATGGCTAAAAAGGAACACTTATAGTTTCGTCATGTCCGTCCGTCCGTCCGTCCGTCCATCCGTCCGTCCGTCCGTCCGTATGTCACAGGCATTTTACTCAAAAACTACAAGACCTATACTGATGAAATTTGGAATATAGATGTCTTGTAGATGCCGCAACTAAGTTTGATGGTTAAATAATAAAAATAAAAAAATCTAGGGGGGGCGCTCCATACATGTAACAGAAGCTAAAAATTTTTTTTTTTTCACAAAATGTCAACATGTGGTACATAGTTCGACAGCTCTTTTGAAAACATTTTAAGGTTTTTAAGTAATGTTTTTGATTAAGTGAATACCTTTGGAAATAATCGCTCCGAAAGTTGTGAAAATTGTGTCCCCCCCCCCCTTCTCTTCTTCTAAACCGTGGGTCCGAAAAATATGAAAAAAATTACAAAGATAACGCTCAATTAATACTTTCAACGAAAATTATTTTCAACAAGATCGGATTAACCGTTTTTGAGTTATTGCCGATAAACTGCGCTTCTCAACAAAAGGACGTAATTGCTATGAAGATACGCTCTTTTGTTGTTGTACTTTTTTTACATCGTATTTTTTACCTTATAGTTACGGCTATGGAACCCTACACTGAGCATGGTCCGACATGCTCTTGGCCAGTTATTTGTTTATTTCTTTTGTGTTAGGATAATTTGGTATTTTCCAATCCATGTGACTACATTTGGTTTGTTGGACTATAGTTGGGGAGTCTTCCAGTACCCACCAGTACAGTATAATATCAGTAATTTTTCTTCCTACAAAAGGTACATCGCGCGCTTGAATGTGTACGCGCCGTGTACATGCGCTACAAGCGAAGAAATAAGAATGCTCCAGTACGGATCGCACTCACACAGACGTTCTATCGCGCGTCTGTGTGAATACGTGTCGCGCGCTCCTAAACGGCCGAATTTGGACTACTTGTTCGTGTTTATACTTTGATAGTTAGGGAGTTTTACGGTACTTACCCATCTTAATATTGATTTAAACTTTCACGATTTTCACTCATTATTATAACAAAACGGGACTTAATCGCGTAAAAACATGCTATTACCTCGACGTTTCGGACGTGCCGTGACGTCCATGGTCGCGAAGGGACTGGCGAAGCGGCTGTCAACATCTTCTAGCCGCGCGGGTTTTCCGAACTACCCGCTCTTGGTCTTGATTAATTACTTTGCATATTAGGGTTGTCACTCGACTGACACACAACACTCACAACATCAGGCGATTTGCCGGAAGACACTTGATGATATTTACACATGCTGATGACTGGATTCCACGACGAAGAAAGCTTAAAACCATCTTCCCGATTAAACTTGTCACAATTTCAATCGGTAATATCGATATGGAGGTAATAGCATGTTTTTACGCGATTAAGTCCCGTTTTGTTATAATAATGACTTTCCCATCTTATCTGAACTAATGGTGTCAGTTCCCAGTCAGATCACACTAACAAGACAAAGTAATTGGTTTAAACTGTGACTAAACTTGTCGCGCGCGGGGCTGCAGCCTGCAGCGGAACTGCTAAGCTGGTAAGTGAAGGCGATACAGACGGGATTGATTCAATTTCCGCCCGTCTATGGAGGAAGGAGGTGAGAATGGAATTTCTTATAAATCATAATACATGAAAACCAAGAATGTTCCTCCCGAAACAGCTGATCCTTGGACATCATTTAGTTGCAAGCTCAACATGTGGCTATGTGGGCAAATAAATTAACCGAGTAAAATGCGTTTCTTCAATTATTTGCTTGTAAATACGTAAGAAAGGTTAAGTGGTTCGAGTCAGTCAGTCTTCCGTACAAACATAAAAACTGTCAACAATTATGTTTAAAATGTATTTTTGGTCCCTCTCTGCCCACTATACCGTGTCATACCATGACCGTACTATGAACGTGTCAAGCAACGGTCGCGACCGGCATATTTGTCATACCGTGGCTGATACGTTCATAGTACAATCGAAGACACTGCTAACTGACCACTTGTCACCCTTATTACAATGTATTAAGGTCTACTGATGGTCACTTAACTGTGTCTTCGTTTGTACGTTCCAGTAGCGCGGCGTCCAAAGAACTCGATTCCTACCGGCTTGCCTAATATCAGGCAATTAAGCACCAAATTCTACAGCTCTTAAGGCAGATGTAAGCCAAATCTGCACCGGCTTGCCCAAGGATATCTTTTACGCCACGCCACTGGTACGTTCAGTGTATGATACGATGTAGTGGGCAGAGACCTTTATTGTATAGCTTGCAGTGGCGTGGCGTTGAAGAAATCTTTGGGCAAGCCGGAGCAGCTTTGGCTTCAATTTTCTTTAAGAGCATTAGAATCAAGTGCTAAACTGCCTAATATTAGTCAAGCTAATAAAGAAAGGTTACTATAAAATTGATGATTTTTTAACCGACAAAGATATAATAAAATAAAAATATAGTACCTATAACAAAAGTCTCTGTCTAACTCGTCTACTTGTTAGGTTTTTAAGTTAAGAAGTTAAATGTTATGTATATTTTTATATCTTAAAGTTAAATGTAAAAGTGCAATTAAAATATTTTTGGGTCAAAATTTAAATGTAATACTACGTCTAGTTATGTTACTATTAACTTTAAACTGTTTGCTATGCCCTACCAGGGCCCATATGGGACTGAATGTACTATTATAAAGATCTGTACAACTATGGTTTGCAATAAATGCTATGACTATGACTATGACTATGACTAAGCCGATGGGAATCGAGTTCTATGGACGCCACGCCACTGATAGCTTGGTACATTTGTCTGTACGAAATGTCACGAGAACTCTCAATTTACACAGCAATTTCGGGAAACGCGAAAATTAATGACGTTTGATTTTTCACCAAATAAAAATAATTTATTTCTGCAAGGGCTCTTTTACATGTCTGATTCTATTTTTTTGGCGCTTCGTTTAAGACTCATAACTTGATATATGGCGTTAATTAGTTAATTTTAATTATTGGACAACAACCTACTTATTCTTCGTTTAGTTGTTGCGTAGAGCTAACCTAAAACACAACATTTTTGGTCCAAATTCACGAACGCAATAGAGGTCACATAAATAAGCCGGCGATCGCTAAGCCAGGAAGCTATAACTCTTCGACGTGCCGCAATTTATACGAGACGGTGCGTAGACGTTTACGGTTTTAATTTTAAGCTGTCTCCGAGACTGATTTATAGGCAGAAAAATAGACTTCATTAAGTAATTGGTTAGTTATTGTCTTCTTCGTCGGTATCTTTAACATTATTTATCACTTCAATAGTCATCATTTGCAAAGTATTAAGACGAAAAAGTAGTCCAATGTCGGCCGTTTAAGAGCGCGCGGCACGTATTCACACATGCGCGATAGCACGTCTGTGTGAATGCGATCCATTCTAGAGCACTCTTACGCATTCTTGTTTCTTTGCTTGTAGTGCGTTCGTACACGGCGCGCGATGTACCTTTTGTAGGAAAAAAATTACTGCTATTACACTGTGTTATTTGTGTATCACTTCCCTTATATTTCGTTATTTGTGTGCATTCTTTGACTTTTGCATCGCTTATTCCTCACCACAAACACAGTCTTTCTACGATGTTATTATATGTGCCTATATATAGATTAATTGTTAAAAGGCACTTTCTTTCACTTCACCGTACCCTTTTGCCCTCGTCGCAGTCGGCTAAAATATAATATTCGTCGTTAGAAGGGAGGATAATGTAATTTGTGTTCGAATTCAAAGCGGCCGTTCAACGGGCTGGAGGCTTTTACGAGCTCACGAATCATTTTTAGGGATCCGTGGTAAATGTAAGAAAACCCTTCTCTGTGTGAATGCGTTCTCAGGCAACCTGGACGTTTACCAGATATCTGAAAATGTCATGCAAATCTCCCACAACTTCGACATGAACGATGCCACCGCAATCAATGCCACGGAAATCCACAATAAACCCTACTTACCTTAACTTATTGTAACCCTTTATAAGGCAGAATCAAAATTGTAACGCAAATATGACCACTTTACAACATCATCTTTTGGTATTTTTATGTCACACCTGGCCATACGGTGGCCTTTTTCGAACGCTACGCGTACGGAAAAACCCGCTTTCTGGCCAAGTGTAGACATAAAATGCTGTACACAACACGGGAGGTAATAAAGAAAGCCCTCGATCGCATATTTACGTCCATCGCCTGCGGCTCGGGCCGCAAACATCTGCGATCTCGGCCTTTCTTTATATTACTACCCTAATTGTTTAATGTAGTATTCCTAACCTGAATCATAAGGGCAATTTAGCCCGAAAGCGTGAACTCCCGACCTCAGTGATTTTTGAGCGCATATTTAACCCTTTAAGGGTTAAACATAGCATTATTCATATTATCCAGTTTCAAGGTATAATTTCCTTGTAATCACATGACAGATAATGTACGTTGTTCTAATGTAAAAACGCCATATTAAAAGGCCACGCACACAACAACACTGTCGTGTAATGACAGCGGGATTTTGAAATTACTGTTCAGTTTTCGTACCGATAGCAGGTTCAATAGTGAATTGCAAGATAGACCAAAAAGTTTGTTTAAACTATAGCCTTGTGTTTATTTACTCACACATTCATTTCATTCATTCACTTTTTTTGCAATTAAGTAAGTACTTCATGTAGCCGTGTGTGTAATCATTCACCTCAACTCTCGTGAAACTACTTATATAAATTCACGGAACCCTATTACGGAAATTATCGTTCTCAGAAACCTGAAGAGTTTTAGTCAATAAAAGAAAATTGTATGTAAAGCGAGTGCCCGATAAAACTTTAAGTGCTGTATGTTAGGCACCTTTTATGTTTGTATGTTAGGAACGCGTTATTGAATGATTTATGTTTATTGCTAAACGAAATTGCTTTTGTGTACTGTAAATGTAAATATATTGTTCATTTTGCAGTCGTGAATGATATCTAAACAGTCTGAGCAAACGGATGCTTAATACAGATGTACAGTAACCGGCAATAACATATGACGAGCCGTGAAACATATAAATATCATTTTTTTTATCTTTATTTTTAGGGAGCTTTTGTCAGACTGACTATGCCAGCTCCGTTAAGGCTCTACTATACTATCTTCAAAGTAAAAAATAATAAAAAATGTACGTAAATATCTAAAAAAAAACAAAAACGTTACCAAATTTGTACACTATGTTTTAAAAAAACCGTATACAAACTTGGCAACCGCCAAAATTTAAAAACTCTCACACTCCACCAAAAAGTGCTGCACATCCTCGATGGAACCACACTCTTCGCAGTTGGGCGATCTGACACAACGTTATTGCTATAGAAATAAAGTACCTAGACGTTTTTAGAAAAAATGTACCTCTGTGTGGTTAACGCCCACTTAGAACTTTATTGTCGTTGTTGTACTGTCGTGTTGTTCTGTCATTTGACATATTTTTGCATACCCCAATAAATAAATAAATAAATAAATATTAGGGGACACTATCTTACACAAATCGAACTAGCCCCATAGTAAGCTCAATAAGGCTTGTGTTATGGATACTAGACAACGATATATTTAATAGATACAAATACTTAAATACATAGAAAACATACATGACTCAGGAACAAATATTCGTGCTCATCACACAAATAAATGCCCTTACCGGGATTCGAACCCAGGACCTCGTGCTTCGTAGGCAGGATCACTACCAACTAAGCTAAAGCGGTCGTCAATTCATCATATCATTGCCGATGGCTAATTTATACCTACTCGCCGACTAGTCGGCAACTGACAACTGCAAAATTATGAATTATTCTATTCAGAAGATATTTGAAATAAACGGGCTCAAAATAATAATACTTTTATAGCTATTTGGATATCTTTATAGTAACAATTTGCTAATTCAAGCCGGTTTTTTATGTTTATTTTATTGGTAATAAAACAAACAAAAATAAATATACAAAATACTAAAACTAGATTTAAACTAACTAAACTAAAACAAGTCTATGCCTAAAAACTAAAAGTCCGGTTATTATAGTAATTTTAAATAATTATATTTCAAAAAGACAAATCATTGTTTACGAAACTGTACTAAAGTGGCCAGATTGTTGACAATCTCAACCGCCATTGGCGGAAGCTCAGTCGATGACCAGCAATTGGATTGATTGGACTTCCGGGCGGGGCTAGACGCTACACGCAACACCTCGATCGGCTCCGAGGCAGGAATGTCTAGTCCAGTAGGGTTGCCAAACGTCAGGACTTTTAGAATAAGAATAACCACATTTTTAATTTAAAAAAACCCGACCGCGGTGCATAAAATGCATAAAATCCGCCATATTGTACCCAGTGACACTCGCGCCCTCAAGACGAATCGAATGATGTATCATTTACAGAGCTCGGAATAGGCTGTGCCTATTTACCTAAACTTCGCGGGAGGACGTAACTAAGAGTGGTCGCAACCACCAAAAATAATTAATTATTTTTATTGAACCCGGGATTTCTCTGGTTTAATAATAATACATTATCCATATAAATTCACGCTCAGGGTTAGACTATTAATAAAATACAATTGTCTAATGCAGAAATTTTGTATGAAGTCGATTATTGAGTTCTCAATATATCTTGTATTTCATTAATAATTTAACCCCGAGTGTGAATTTATGTACAGTATGTATTCTTATTAATCCCAGGAAATCTCGCGTTCAATAAAAATAAATAATTATTTTTGGTGGTTGTAACCACTCTTACTCGTAGTTACGTCCTCCCGCGAAGTTTAAATAAATAGGCACAGCCTATTCCGAGCTCTGTAAATGATACATCATTCGATTCGTCTCCGTTCCGAGCTCTGATCATTTATCAAAATCTGTTGAGCCTTTGAGTAGTTACGAGCGGACATAGGAACGGATAAAAATACGTAAATAACGAATCATCTTTGTTTCAATTAAACTAAATACAGGTAGCATCGCAATCATTTACTGAGTCAGAAAAAAATGGTTGGGATCACGACCCCGAAATCACCCTGTTCATACTTTGATGGCCTGAGCGACCCGAGTCACGTGGTTTTTTTGTTTACCTTTTTTTAAATACCTAAAAGTACAGACTATATCATTTCCTTCTATCTCGATATCGTCGACCGTAGGCTGAATTACGGTAAGGGACATTGTTTTGCCTGTCCCTTACCGTAATTCAGCCTACGGTCGACGATATATTTCTGTGGTGGTTTAGTAACATCACAGAAACTCGATACTGAAGAAGCGTCTAGTGCCACTTGTTTGAAGAACCCAAACGAGACAAAACAAATATTTAACGGTCCCTAGTAAAACAACTACCGATGTTGTTCGACAAATCGTTCGGTCGTCTGAAGATGGGGGAATTTTTCCCAATTATTCGTTGGGCATTTCTTCAGAAATATGTCTGCGGTCACCTCATTCATCTGGCCCTTTTTCATACTGAATGTATGGATACAGATGAATGAGTCGCAGACATTATTTCTGAAGAATAGCCCGCTTGTCCTATCTTGTAACTACAATTACTACTTTTTTAGGGTTCCGTACTTAAAAAATTAGTTATTGTACTTTATTGTCCGTCTGTCAGTCTCACCGTCTTTCAAGATCCTTTAACTCGGGAACGCGTGGAGGTATCGAGTTGAAGTTATACTCAGGTTAAATTAAATTATAACCAAGTTAATATTTTTTCAAATAACCTACTTTCAATGAACCTATTGTGATAAGAAAAGCACGAGTGACTAAGAACAATACCTAAAACACTATGAGTGCATAAAATATTTGAAGGGTTCCGTCCATTTCTTTACAATTCCACCATCAGATCTTGATTTGGTTACAATGATTTGAGGATTTGTCTTAAGCAATTTAGATGATCGAACCACCGCCCGGCTCGATCATCGGATCAGCTTCGTGTCATAATAATATTAAATTGTCACCTGATTTAGGGTGATTCTTCAGAAATATGTCTGCGGTCACATTATTCCTCTGGCCCGTTTTCATACTAAATGTATGGAAACAGAGGAATAAGTCGCAAACATATTTCTGAAGAATAACCCTTTACATATCCTTGCAAAATTTCAGCTCAATCGGACCCTGGGACTTCCCAGGGTCCACCACCATATAACTTGCAAGATTTGATTACAGACAGACACGGGAACAGGTGAAACTAAATAAAAGCTTGTAAAGAAGGCAAAGACGTTAAAAGAAAGCGGAACGTTGAAAACTCGCTAATGAACGAATATGTTAATTTACCTTAAATTACTAATATACAAAGACATAACACAGACAATGTATTAAGAAAGACTTAATTGCGTGTTAATGTATGCAAATTGCGTAGAACAGAGCTAATTCACAATTTAGCCGGCAATCTCGTCTCCAATTTGACCCGTGGTCTAGTAATAATAATAGTTCGTAATCGAAAGCCACGCTAGTTGTTCTTCTAACTAACCTATAATTCCCCTGTCTCCAGGGACGTTTTTGGGCCATTTTTTTTTAAATTGTACACTTACTTTTTCTTAAGAGGAAACGGGAGGGCAGTTTTTCCATACAAACGTAGTCCCCTGTTTCCTCCCTGGATAATGCCAGTAGAGCAGGGTTTCTTAAACTGTGTTCCATGGACCCCTTGGGGGTCCGTGATACGAGAGCCGGGGGTCCGTGGCTATGCATAAAACACAAACTTTCATATGCCCTTGATTTTCTTTTTCACTGATTGTCTTCGGAAAGGGTCCGTAAGGTTTTCGAAATAATGTACGGGGTCCGTGACCAACAAAAGTTTAAGAACCTCTGCAGTAGAGCAATAATTTTTTGTCCAAAAATCTATGGCTACTATTGATATGTTCCTATGTTTTCCTTTTTACGATAAATTGCAAATACATGTAAACACATATTTCTGTAACATTAATTATAAATGTTTAAATAGTGTATTTCAGTATTTTGTAAATATAAAATCAATCGTCTTAGGTCTTTACCGCTATGGTTTCCGAACGTGACTTGACATTCGCATTGTCTATGGATATAATATGTCACTAATGTCACTGTCAGCTGTCTGTTTGACAATGTCATTTAGGTTAAGTAAGGTTATTTTAATTAATATTTCCTCACAAGTGTGATGAAAAACATTGTGTGTGCCACGGGCGGTAAAGGAATTACAATCTTGTGTTATTAAAGCCCTCGGTTTCACCTCGGGCTTGTAACAAACACTCATTTGTAATTCCTTACTTACCGCCCTAGATACACAATGTACTATTAATGTACAAACACAGTCTTTCTACGATTTTATTATATGTTTAGATGAGATTGACGTGGATATTGTGAATTGGCCTACAGAGCTAATTCATCTCGGGGAGGCAAATAACTGGGAATTGTTATTAGAGAACGCCGTAAAATTACATGAAAAAAGTGGCAACTTTTAGACTACGCGAATCGTAAACCAGTCAAAATTTACGGAAAATAAATAAAACTACACGAATCATGTGACATGGTGGTTATGATGACTATGTCCCCTATAATCGTGGACGCGACTGTAGGCGTAGGTTCAATTGGGGTAATAAACAAGGCAAATCAATGTCCCTTACGCCAATTGAGAACGTGGACAACGAAGGAGCTACTGACTGGTGCCGCCAATCCAAATCTTATACTCTATGGGCTTTTTTTATGGGCTTATACTCTATGGGCTATGAATTGTTAATTAAGGTTACAGAAATGGTATTTTATCCAAAAACTAAGTAAAATTGAAAAAAATACTAGTTTGATATCTTGAATTAATTCACAGATAAACATTAATTTCGAAATTAACCACCAGTAGTAAAAAAAATTACGGTCGGCGGCTCATGTTAAGTTGGTTTGGTACCTCTTGACCTGGTCTACCCCCAGTGTCACTGTGACGTGTCAGTTATGGGACACCCTGCATTTCGTCACCAACTGACAGGTTAGACGGTATTTAAACAACTCTGTGAATCTAGTGAAAAGGGGTACAATTCACATTTAACCTAGGAGCAAAAGAGCTTAAGTGATACTACAGAGTTGTGACTATCATGCTGGGGCCAGTATTAGGGTTCCGTACCTTAAAAGAAAAAAACGGAACCCTTATAGGATCACTCGTGTGTCTGTCTGTCTGTCACAGCCAATTTGCTCCGAAAGTACTGGTCCAATTGAGTTGAAATTTGGTACATATATTAAGGTTAATGACCCAAACACGGACATGTCACGAAAATATATGAATTTTTATCATGGCTTTTGGGGGGTCAACTAGAAAATAAAAATAAAAAGTTACCGAACTGTATCGTGTCGTGTGATATATTAAATGAAAGGGCTCACTGTGAGAATCTCAAATATATTTTTTATAATTTTGAACATCCCCTCCTTATCTCCAAAACTATTGGACGTAGAATTTTGAAAAAATATGAATAATAGTCCTACGCCTATAGATTACAGGAAAACCTATAAGAAGTCTGTGCAATAAAGTATAATTGTTTTATATTGTTTTGAAAGTACGGAACCCTCTCCACGCTAGTCTAACTCGCACTTGTCCGGTTTTTTCTTATCAGGCCCGATAAGTTTCCTTTACTATCCGCATAGTCTCTTTTGTCGAATTAGTGTTGCCACCTATAGATGGCACTCACCTGTGTCCAGACCGGGAATCGAACCCGGTACCTCTGGATTTCCGGCCCAGCGACTCAACCACTCACCCACCGGAGCACCCAGTAAGCGCCCTCAATTTTGCCATCTACTTTGACTTCTGTATCATTCTGTTTTAATAGGATTTAACCTAAACGCCATCTATGAGAACGGGTATTGTATTACACAGGTATCTCACCCCAATGCGCACCTTTACAGCTACGACGATCGAGCGAGAGATGGCATATCTATGTACTTTGCTTTCTTGTATCTATATATGTAACATGAAATGTGGTGTAATTTACCCGCATTAAAAAACCAATGAAGAGACAAAAAGATGTTTCTTTCATATAAAGTATTCTTCTTTAATTGTTTTACTTAGTCTATTTGATGTCCCATTGCTGGACAAAGGCCTGCCCTCTCTTTTTCCTCTTCTTTTCCTCATGTCTCGAAAGTAATATTTTACCTGAAAAGAAAAATATAAGTTAGTAAAATAATAGAATAGGGGACAGAAGGTGACGTGTTCTTTAATTTTCATGGCATAAAATATCAATCGTTTTTTTTTGTCTATACCTGTTGATAAATACTAAATTGTCAATTTAAATAGGTACCATAACCTGTGAAAATCGACTACCAACATGTTTTTTTTATTTATAGTAAAATGCAACTGTAATTGCATATCAAACAAGTCGAAGTATACCAAAACAAAAGTTGATAATTATGCTAACAATTCTTGCAAAAATAAACCACTCAAAACAACCGGCTTATCTAAAAATAAATGATTGCCAAAACAATCCAAAACAACTACGAATGCGTATTTGTCATAATCATAAATTTGTACTTTTTAACCGACTTCCAAAAGAAGGACGGTTCTCTATTCGTCTGTATGTTTTTTTATTGTAGAAATACGTCACATATACCATACAAAGATATAGAAAATGTCGCTTTATAGTAGTATAAAGCTATTCATAATCCTAAATATCGAAGGTACCGAAGGTATCGAAGGCACAGTGTAACACAGTACTTTAACTTCAAAGGAAAATACATCACACGACAGGAATGGGTGCGTGTCACTGGGCGCCAATTGGCTGTGACTTCCATCCATGGTGGAGGTACAGTAAAAAATGTAGCGTACGGCGTGGTAAAAAAAATGTAAATTTAAATGGTTGCGTTGCGCCCTGCAGTCGCGAATATAGACATTGTGAACAACGGCCTTTATCCATTATGCTGGCTGCCTTAGATTTTATGAATTTTTATATGTCAATGTAAGTCGCCTTTGAGTTGTCTAAATATGAATACAAAATTCTGCTCTAAATATCATTTTCCTACTAATTCGCTGTAAATGGTGGTAAATATTATTCTGAGCGTTTTCGGCACTTCACAGGCATACTTACGTACGTATAAGGTTACCAACCTCAGGATTTGTCCTGGTCTGTCTGGTGGAATTTAAGCTCAAGGGCAAAGTTTCAAAATTTCAGAATTTTCTATTTTTCTAAACAAAATACAGGGGTTTTGCGTTTTTTTATTATAAATAGCCTTAAGAACATTTGTAAAATTGCAAAGTGTGACTCGCGACAAAATCTCAGGACTTTTTCATGGAAATAGTTTTTTTTTCCTTTCCCGGGCTTGAGTAATGAATTCCCTTAAATCAAATCAAAAATATTATTGCATAGCCACGAGATAGATAGATAGATAGATAGATCATTTATTTCACGACACAAAATAACAGTATAAATTTGTACAGACAAAATTATAAGTATTCACGCCATGATTGTCAAAAACAAAAATACAAAATGAGAATTAAGGTAACAATGTTAAAAGATTTAAAAATATACTCGTAAATAACAATCAATAACAAATCATGTCTCCCAATAAGGATCGTCATTACAATAACAAATAAATATAATTATTAGAACAATACCAAAAATAAAATGCACATACGAAAGGATGCATATAAAATTAGGATAGGATAGGCGAGTAAACGCCCAGAGTTAAACTACTGAGTTATAATGTGCTTGTGGCGAGTCCGAGCCAAGGTCAAGATCGAGAGGCGCGAGCGAGACAACACGATGCGTACGCGCATGGCACCGCCTGGCACCGGCCGGTTAATTAATCATAAATTAAATACACCGATCTGTGGTTTTCATATAATTTCGTAAATTGTAAATTTTGAGTGAATAGGTATAAACAAAACTGTTTTCGTGACAGACTGGCAGAAAAACAGCTATTTTTTATTGGTTTTGTCACTGTTGTTTATTTATTTGATACAGACTTTGCAAACACAGACTGGGTTACAAATACAGAGGCGATAAATTCGAAAATAATCGTGACCGTCGTGAATCAGACATAAAATGACCAAAATATAATGATGTGCGTCTCAATCGTCTAAGACCTGTCAAACTAAAAATATTTTTAAGTTAATCACTTGTTCCTTTTATCAAATTCGGCTTACCCCGCCGTCTTCAAAACATCTTCACGGTCAATGCCAATATTCGGTTATTTTCATCATGTAAATGAGCCGCCATTAAAAGTCCACGGCCGTCGAAGTGCGTGGCATACCAAGAGACCTCAAACTCGTAGAAGAAAAACGGACTAACTCACTATGAGTTTCATACATTCTGAAAGCTTTTTCGCATTCGCGAACCTCCACAAAGTCCTTCAGAAGAAAACGCAGTAACTCACCGCGAATTACATACATTTTTACGACGTATGTGTTTTAGTCGACCGTAGGTACAGTTCATTATACTGTTGTGGAAAACGCATTTGCAATAATAAAAACCTTTTTGCTTTTTGTGTGGTTTAAAGTTTTATTTCGGAAAATAAATATTCCCAATAAATAAAGTGACTTTATTCGAGCAACATAATTATAAAAGGAATAAATAAAAGTAATCACAAAACATCTAAGTAAATCTATTATTTTGTCATTGGAGGAGGCTTATGTACAAACAAGCGAGTTTATTTTATATAAAAAAAAACTAAGCTGGGATTGACCCACAAGGACTAGATTGCATATAGACTAAGTAAACAAAACGTCCTAATTGCGTCCTAAATGTCTTACGAACGTCATCATGACAAAATGCTGTAGTTGCAGAATGACTAATTGATTTAAGACCAGGTTTTATTATGACTTGGTTGTAAAATGACACGTTACGCATTTTGTTTAAATAGCGACTACGTCTTGAATTTAAAACGTCTAGGCAGCAAAACGTCGTAGTTGCATAATGACAAAGTTATAACCAGAGCTCGGAATAGGCTGTGCCTATTTACCTGAACTTCGCGGGAGGACGTAATTAATAGTGGTTACAACTAGGGATGTAACGATACCGATACCGATATATCGTTTTCGCCGATATATCGGTATCGCCGATATTATACAACCGATATTTGAAGAGCGCGAAAAGAATTTGCTGTATGAAAAAAAATCTGCAAAAAGTAATTTCAATTTCTGACTTAATTTATGTATTGGTCTATTACCTTGTGCAATGATAATTACTATGTTCATTAAATCTTTGGTTCTTAATAAAAAAAATTGAATTTTGAGTTGACAATTTATTTATTTTTATTTTACACTTTCAAGGTTGACTCTCTGGTAAATATAGCCAGTAGTCATTGCCATTAGTTATAATAAGGACATACATATATCTGAAGTTCATACTTCATTATTTAGCTATGATATCGGTATCGGTATCGGTATCGCCGATATTAACTACTATATATCGGTATCGGTATCGTATCGGCAAAACTGTGTATCGTTACATCCCTAGTTACAACCACCAAAAATAATTATTTATTTTTATTGAACGCGGGATTTCCTGGGATTTATACTGATACATAAATTCACACTCGGGGTTAAATTATTAATGAAATACAAGATATCGTCGACCGTAGGCTGAATTAGCGTAAGGGACATTGTTTTGCCTACGGTCGACGATATATTGAGAACTCAAAAATCGACTTCATTCAAAATTTCTGCATTAGACAATTGTATTTCATTAATAATCCAACCCTGAGCGTGAATTTATATGGATAATGTATTATTATTAAACCAGGGAAATCCCGGGTTCAATAAAAATAATTAATTATTTTTGGTGGTTGTAACCACTCTTAGTTACGTCCTCCCGCAAAGTTTAGGTAAATAGGCACTACCTATTCCGAGCTCTGATTATAACTGTTAATAAATTCCCATTTGTCACTTCCTTGTCATTCGATAATTTAAGTAGTTTTGCAACCAAGACTTTGTGCATATTCGGCCTTATGTTACCCTGTCATTTTACTATCCATGTATTCTGCTACTTTCTCAATTTGCTATTAGGGTGTTTTGTATATTTCGCCGTTATGAAAACAAGACGTAGTGTAACCAAGTCCATATTATACAGAGTCGTTTTAATAATAGGACGTTTTACAACTAAAACCTCATGCAAATTAGGCCTTTTACTTATGCAAGTAAAAGGCCCATGCGGACACATGGACCATGCGGTCATTCTGAAACCTAGTCCTTATGAGCCTAACCCGTTTCAAAATAGTTTTCCTCGAAATCGCATGACGTCAAAGCACAGAATAAGTAATAGTACTTTGTACAGAAGTCGCACTGTCTAACAAAACCCACGTTCAAGTCACAAAAATTCGCCGAATCCTACCGTCTCGCTGTAACTCATATAGCGCGCTCTTTCTGGTCGCTAAGCCCACCGCTAGGGTTGTCGACAAAAATAAAATTATTATTATAGCTAAAATTTCCTAGTGAATTAGAGGTAGTTAAAAAAATATTTGCTTGACGATATAACTGTTTTGATACACGTCGTCATACATACATACATACCGGTCAAACGCATAACCCTCCTTTGGGCTTCGCCGCAGTCGGGTAACATACATGCATACATATACATACATACATACATAATAGGAATAATAATAATTACCGCGAAACAAAACCGTGGAGTGAGACATGCCTGTCAAAGGCACAATTTTTCTAATTTAATACGAAACGAGGTATAGGTCAACCAACTGTCAGATTGAAATAAGCACTTAACCAAATTTTCGACACAAACATAATCTCGCATCGCATCCGGTATGCTTCTCATTAAAAACACAATCGCTATTGTGACCCGACAACATGGACCACTATCTTAATAAAAAGGGCATACTTTATTAAGAAATTGTACGGCTCTTACAACTTTTTGGAATTGGATTACAGACCCAAAACACTTCACAGAGAAAAGAGACTTAATGATATTGTGTTAAAGTGTATTATCGTTTGTATTCTTGTTAATATAGGTTGTAGTTATAGGATTAAACCCACTTACAAGATATGACATACAAAAGTGGATCAAAAGGTTTAGGTGTCTCCCGTGAAAGTGTCCGTCCGTCCACTACTGTGTATAGGTATCCAACTTAGCTATCTATAAATCGTATAAAAGAACATACAAACAGAACGCCATATGCGAGCTTCTTGTCAACTCATATACCTCACTCATTTTGTTCGCTCGGTCAAATAAATATCATAGAGACCTTTTCGCAAAAGATTGGTCATTTATCTCTCACCTTTAAGAGAATTATTAATCAATCCGACTAAACCAGTTATAGATAGCTGCCTAACCGATTACGTGTAACCTATTCAAATCTCATTATTCGCGTGACAAAGCCGGGAGTAATGAAAAGAGTATTGAATCCAGCGCCATCTGTCGCACAAAGGAGGAGGGATAATGCGACGACTTTAATGGAAACGTCAGTGACACGCGCCAGTGTTCGACGGTGTACCAATTGCGTGGCATCCGGTACGTTTCCGTAATCGTATCGGAGAGAGCGGGATTTCTGCCATTCCCTGGGGCGACGGTACAATCACCCCCGTATTGTCCTTGTTTTTACCCGACTGCGGCGAAGCCCAAAGGAGGGTTATGTGTTTGACCTGTATGTATGTATGTATGTATGTCCGTTCCTGTGTCCGCTCGTAACTACTCAACGGCACATCCGATTTTGATAAATGATACATCATTAGATTCGTCTTGATGGTGCGAGTGTCACTGGGTATGAAGTTCGTTAAAATAAACAAAATGGCGGATTGTATGCAGTTTCAAAGTGCACCGCGGTCGGGTTTTTTTTAGTAAAAATGTGGTTATATAGTCGTAGATCAAGCTTAGTGAGAAACTAGCACTGGATTCCTACTCTAACAATAAGATGGATGTTTTATTTTCTAATTATTATGTAATAGAGAATGCGTTATGCCATTAAGTTCACCTTTTGTATATGTCGATTAAAAAGAATTGTCGCGGATTCGGTAGGAAATAAGCACTCGTTGCGTATAAAATTCACGCTGGCTCATTGTGTGTGACTTGTGTGAGTAATAATTATAAAGTTTATATAAATAAATTCAGCTATGGGCATGATTAGGGTAGCAATCTTGGTAGGAGGTAGGTTAGGAGGCACTCCTCTTACACTCTAAAGTTATGTATTGTGACTCCTACCCACTGGTAGGAGTCACAATACATTCCTTTAGCTTTAGAGTACTATAAATAACTGATAGTGATTATATCTAATACTAAGGTTAATCCGTAACTGTATAATAGGGATGATGACTGGGTAAAAAATATGTAATTCTATTTAGTCCGTCAGTTAGATTATGGAAAAATATGGGACACGTATTTTTTGGTTTATCAAAATATTAAAAATCGACAAAGTTATAGATCATCAAACTTCTGGAGTGGGGGCTTGTGACGTCACTCTTGAGTACAATTTGTACTCAAGAGTGACGTCACTCGGAACTTCTAAGCACTCTATCCTCGTCAGTTTTTGTTTGTCAAACAAAACAAAAAATACGTGTACAATATTTTTTCATAATGTAACAGACGGACTAAACAGTTTTTTTTAGTCATCTAGCCTATTACACTGCTTGCAATTGGAATAAATGTCACTAATTACCGAACCAACCGAGCCAAAGTATGTCATATCCCATCATCCTATCTGTTTGTCCTGGACCCGTCATGTGATTATCTCGTCATGGCGTCGCCCCTGTCTGGTTCCACCGGAAGACCAGCGCTGGCTCTTAGGTCGGCATTTTGCTGAGGTGGGGCCATTTTGTGGCAGCATTCAACTTCAACTTTACTTTTTTATTTTTTCTTTTTAATGCTGTATTTTTTATTTTGTGCTGCTGTCATGAATAAATGTATTTTTTTTCTTTCTTTCTGATTAAATAAATATCACATTATTTCACCAATGATCAAAAGTACCGCTTTTTAAACCCGGTACATTTGCCCCGTCAAATTGGCACTCGAACGTTCCTTTCGGGGGTCTATTATTAGGGCATCCTGAGCCATTCCTTAGAGCAAGCGCTGGACCCTTTATGACATAGGGGAGACAATTGGCGGGAGCACTATATTAATAACCCTTTAATGGGGAGTCCTTATTCTGTAAGTAATTATTAATGATGACAAAGGCTGTCAACTAGTCCTTTAATAAAACGACATTCAAGAGGCAGTATAAATACAACAAGAATAATAATATAAATCAGAATACATAATTTGTTTCTAGAAGTACTTTAACAAGTCTCATTTTACGGCGTTTCGGAAATCATCAAATCTGAAGAGATGAAATGCTATAAGAAATTATACACTATTTTCCATTATTTTTTTTCCATAGTGGTACTATAGTATTACATTTAGTTACTACGACCTGTGTGTTAACTGTCTGAGTCAGTGTTACTAAAATTAAAATTACTTTCGAGATTTGTAGTTGAAGTACATTAATAGTACATTACATTCCGAGGCCAGTAAAAGAAATATCTTAGATCACATGTAATTGTCGTCCTCGGTGTCGCCTTGGCCGATAATTACATGTGATCTGAGGATTCTGAGGCTTTCCTATTTGCTGGCCAAGGTACTATTTTTCTGTTCGACGGAGCCAGAAAGCGGCATCTTCGTTTAGCGCTGCGGCCGGCAAGGTAACGCTTTCCGGCCGGAGAGCAGAAAAGATACGTTGCCCGTTTAGTGTAGACAAGCGTAAACCTACTATACTGACCAATAATTTTAATGATATGTATTGGTTGCCTTGTAATATGCTCATAGGCTTATTGTAAGTTAAAATCTGTCTCTAAACTCAAATAAAGTGCAGTACATTTGAGCACAAATTTTGTGCTGTGTTGGTTTTGTTTAACAAAACCAACTTGCTAAATACAGCCTAGATGTTGTTCACAACGTACACATTTCCGGCACTCAACACACATAACTAGCAAGTTAACATGTGCATAAATAAACATACGGGCGGGGCGACCCAAACTTTTGACCTAACCTCTCCGATTTGACACGGGTATATGTGACGTCCTACGTGAAAAGGTACCTTATGAGGGTTTCTAGTAACGGAGATATGAACGGTTTTGTGAAATCCTTCAAAATCATCATTTTTTTCTTTTATGCAAAATTGTAAATTATAGGAATAGACGTGTATTTGTAGCTTGGTTTCACTGCTGTACGATATTTTTTTCTATATAAAAATTGGGTTCAAAGTTTAGTAGAAAAGGTACCTTATGGCGGATCACATACAAAAATGATAAAGCTGTTGATAAAATTCATTAATAAAATTTACTAGCAACTTTTGCTTATTTCTTTTTTATAACACGACGGTGGCAAACAAGCATGCGGCCTGCATAATGGTAAGCAAAAATTTTTGAAATGATCCTAGAAAGCTGAAAATTTGGAAGGAAAGGGCCACTGGGTGCCACAGATTCGGAATTGAAAAAAAAATAAAAATAAAAATAAATACATTTGTATGTCGTTTTTTTAAATTTTTAATTATTAAACATTTTTTAAAACAGATAAAAAAGTGTTTTTGACGAATCGTATAACTTTTTGACCATTTTTAGAAAGACCTTGTTTTTTTTTTTTAAAAATTGACAAAAATAAAAAAAAAAACACTGGCGAATGCCCATCATTTTTGACCATTTTAGAAAAAGTTTTTTAATTTTTTTTTTCAAAAAAACTTACAAAAATAGACTTTTTTGCGGTTTCTATAATTTTTTGTCATGTTTCCCTTTCAACCTTTTTAGAAAAAGTTTTAAAAACATTTTTTTTTAAACATAAAAACGTGTTTTTGGCGAATCGTGAAACTTTTTGACCATTTTAGAAAAACCTTGTTTTTTTCAAAAAAATTACAAAAATAAAAAAACACTGGCGAATGCCTATCATTTTGACCATTTTAGAAAAAGGTTTTTATTCATTTTTTCGAAAAAATTACGAAAAAAGACATTTTTTGGCGGTTTCTATCATTTTTGACCACTTAAGAAAAAGAATATTTTTAATTTAAAACACGCTAAAATCCACGACGAACACTTCTCACAACTATTCGAACGAAAAGGTAAGCAAATACTACTCATGCCGGCCGGCTGAGACTCCGAGCGGCCAGCAAGACCGAGAGAGAACGATACGTAAAGTGTTGGTGAGAGTTGGACAGATGCGTGGCGGTACTGGCGGTGTAGCCAAAATAATACCACGGCACGGCGGTATGAAGGACAAAAACTGAGCAAGTTACGACAAGTATTTCTAACATTTTTAAATTACACCGCCATAAAGTACCTTTTGTACTAAACTGTAGAAGCATATTATTCAGCCTTTAATTCGCCTATAACAAAAATTAAGATAGGCAAAGACGTGTCGTAACATATAATTTACTAAATGGAAATACATACTAAAAAAAACACAATTTTTACACAACATTGAATATCTTCGTAACTAGAAACCCTCATAAGGTACCTTTTCACGTAAGACGTCACATTTGAGAATTACTCTTAATTGGTCAAGATTTGAAGTAAATTTCTAATAACCTTTTTTCTTCAGTTTTCTGTCTTAATACAAGATTTGTCAATAAATAATGTAAATATCGTGCCATACTGTAATTATCAATAATTTTTGCTTATGGCCCGCCATAAGGTACCTTTTCTCAAATGTATGGGAATAATTTGTGATTTTTACGTAACTTCAATCGTTTATAAATAAAAAAATCCGACTTGTAGAATAATAATGACACTTTTGAGATACTTGTGTAGACTGATTAAATATAATTTAGAACTCATTATACGAAAATTGTGAATATTATAGGAATGATGAAACATATAATAAAAATGACATTTTAATTAAAATAAAAATATTTCGTTAACAATGTGATCTTATTTCTATCCCAAAATGTGCAGTCTAATATCTCTAACTATATACAATGGTTCAGATTACAATATGTTAAAGAACAGGCCGAATTTTTTTTTTTTTTTAATTTTGTTCTTATAAGCGACTTGCTCTAATCAAAGGCTGATTTTTCACGACCTGGAAGTCACATTAATAAAACCATTACTGATTTCCAAAGAAAATTACCTTGAGATACATAATCAATCATCATCTCCATAACTTCCAACGGGAACATACTTAAAATTAGTTTTAAACTTCTTTTGACGATTTCTCAAAAGTGCAATTTTAGCATGTGCAGGTTTGATTTATTTTAAAAAAAAAAGTATGGGACTTAGGGTCGTGATTCTTTTTGTATTAGATAGCTTATTTAACACAGATTTAGGATCTGTGCTTGACTCAATACCAACCATAAGGTACCTTTTCCCGTGGAACGTCACATATGTCGGGAACTTGAGCATTCACTTCCCAATCAAAGTTATGGGCGGTTTACACAGCGCCAGTAAACATAACAGTGAGGCAATAATATAATAAAATAAAATAATTTATTTCTGCAAGTAGGCCTTCAAGGCAAAGTATAAAGACAACCAAGTAGTATTTACACAGACGCACGACGCGCGACTGTTTGAGAGAACGCCATACTGTGGCATGCTCGCGCATGCTCAAATCCTTGCCTGTGGTGCGTCCGTACACGGCGCGCACACATGCGCGCACCCGATGTACCTTTTGTAGAAAGAAAAACTACACTAATACTTACAAGTCTGATTCTATTCTTTTCTTCGGGCAGGCTTCAATCATACTTTAATATACTTATCCACAGTAGATATAGTCAGTGTTAGAGCTTTATCACACTTGCGACTTGCGAGCCAGCGGCGGGCGAGTTAGAAGCGAAGTTCCATACAAATGTCGCTCGCGGCGAACTCGCCGCCAGTTCGCCGCGACTGGTTTTGTATGGAAACTCGCCCACAGCTCGCTCGCAAATCCCAAGTGTGATAAAGCCCTTAGAAGTAAGTAAACACTTGAAAAATCAATAATAATGTACGTATCTAAAACTTCATTAATTATGATTGAAAGTTGATGCGTACATATTTTTTTAACGTTTTGTCAGCAACATTAAATATTTAAATGATATTTATTACCTTTAGAATGAGTATGAAATTTTAGCTGTTAGTTAAACAAAAACATTATTAAATTATTATGGTTAAATTTTCATCGCTTACTGTTTAGATGTTTGTGAAACTAGTTAAGTTACCTTTATTTGGTGGCATATGAGAAAAATAAGTTCGGTAATATACATTTTGTAATAATGTGAATTAATCTTCATTACAGACATTTTAAACAGCGCGTGTTACAGGAAGGACATTAATTTACTTTTTACTGGAATAGCGTCCAATTTTTTGAGAGTAAACTAGACCTATTTTTTTCAAGACTATTGTGATAACGTAGTTAACTGTTGTTCAGCAAGTCGCTGGAAATCGATTTGTATGCCACTGCTACAACACGCCACTACGTTTATACATTGAATCAGCTGACTTAGATACAAGTACCTAAATATATACGCAGGTGACTGCTTCGTGTGAATTAACCATTAATCCCAACGTCCAACATTGAACTTACCGAGTCGCTACATTGAATAATTCAACATTTGCCCCATTAAACTTTAAACTGGTCGCGACGTATTGAAGTTCAACAAACTCGAAACTTGTATGCGTTAGCTGGAAGATATTGCATATTGCAAAGGCCCCACGTTGGGCGCCAGATGTTTGCCAAGAGATTATTCGAATGTACATACTCGTATTTCAAATGCAGTCAAGTATACTTTTGGAGGTACTGGACAAACATTACAGCTAAATAGGGAAGATAGAGGTCCCGGGTTCAAATCCTGGTAACGGCAAATATTTGTGTAATAAGCACGAGTATTTGTACCTGAGTCTTGGATGGATTTCTATCTATTTACCCATAATACAAGCATTGCTTAGTTTGGAACTAGGTCGATTTGTGTAAGATTGTCCCCACAGTATTTATTATTATTATTATTATTTCAAATGTACGCCTAACAAATATTTACCCAGTACTTCCAGCTCGACTGCGCCGCGTGTCGCTTTATCATGCGTCAAATAAAACTTATCTCTTTCTATTCGATACATTGTGAAAGTGACAGGTCATGCTTTTGAGCTAAGTCCCGTTCAGTAACTGACCCAGCTGTTGTGCCAGTCCTACAGAAAGACATTGCATATTCTAAAGGCCCCACGTCGGGCGCCAGCGTTAGGCGTTTGCCAAGAGATTATTCGAATGTACATTTGTTAGGCTTAGACTGCATTTGACATATCTTTGCCCAGGTTAGGCTTGAAATATGGGAGGTATTGATGTGACTTGGCTTGCTACATTTGCTTACACGTCTATAATAAATTGTATGTTTCAGAAATCCGCTTGATATAAGTGTCTCGTGTTTTGTTTTATACAACTAGTTGAATTTTATTTGAAAACTTGAAGTAGACATATGCTATCGAGTAAATTCACAAATTAAAAAACGCAGTGTAGCTTGGCTCTTCGGTATTGATTCGGTAAAAACTGGTTTTTCGGTATTGGCCCATACAATTAAAACCGGTATTACATGCCAACTTTCGAACATCAAACATAAACATCGACTTGGTTGAAATTCGATGGATACAGAAAGCGTGTTACGTATAATTCGTTGTGTAGGTTTTTAGTAGATACCTACCTAGGATGATCATAGCCCCTTTTCGTGGTCAAAAACTGTTTACTCTGTTAAGCAAGCGGGATTCCTAGAAAAACCTGGGTTATGTGGCATTACACGAATGTAAAAACTCCACATTGAGAGACATTTGCGCCTTATGAGCTGGATTTGAATCATGATCATTCCATTGCCTTTCTTATTATTATTTTCTGGCAACATTATTACTTTCATGGAATCTTCAATCTACCCTCCATACATAATCAATGATTACCTACTTTAGAGTACTTTAGGCCCATTCCATTCCCTCAGTTTAAGGGCCCACTAAAATGAGGACTTGGCTAAACTTTGATTTACGAGCGCGTATAATGCGCGCGGGAGCATTTAGCCAACTTTATAAATTGGGCGTGTTTGTCTTTTTTATGTTGGTAGTAAACGGAAGTTGCGACGCCAACCGAAAGTGATGGGGCGACTTAGTATTTTGCGGGTATAAAATACTTTATAGAAAATTATACTTCATTTAAACTCTTTATGATAAGCGGGAACCTCCCTTAGGTATCTATTATTTACGTTAGGTGTATTCAAATACCGCCGTTTAAGTTAAATGTTATTTGGAAAACTTAGCGAATTAGACTCCTTTCTTTGGGCAGTCGTGTAAAAAGAAGTCGTTCTGCACGGCTCGGCGCGGCGGTCAGCGCCGATGACGTCTTTTTCGCTTTTATTGCGTGAAGATAAAACTTTTTTCATCACACTTGCTCGAAAATGGTGTCATTACACGTAGGTTCTGCGGGCCGTAAATGACCTATTACGCCCTAGGGCGTAATGGTTTTCTTTTTAAATTTGAAACGATGGTTTTGTTTTACTCTTATTTGTTGTGTTCAAAGGAAATGCCAATTTACTTTTTTAACTTTTATCACTGAAATATTTATTTAAAGAGAACTGTTATTGCAAATACATATAAACACATATTTCTGTTACATTAATTTAATGTTTGAATAGTGTATTTCAGTATTTTGCAAATATAAAACCAACCGTTTTAGGTCTTTACCGTTATGGTTTCCGAACGTGACTTGATAAGTATTCGCATTGTCTATGGATGTCACTAATGTCACTGTCAGTTTTACAATTTTATTTAGGTTAAGTAAGGTTATTTTAATTAGATTTCCTCACAAGTGTGATGAAAAACATTGTGTGTGCCACGGGCGGTAAAGGAATTACAAACTCGTGTTATTAAAGCCCTCGGATTCGCCTCGGCCTTGTAACAAACACTCGTTTGTAATTCCTTACTTACCGCCCTTGATACATAATGTACTATTCTGACCAGCTTACGCCGATTCGCTCAACCCTTCGCATACCTGGTGGACGAAACTTACTGAAAGGCCTGTCAGGCCCTACCAGGCATGCGAAGGGTTAAGTTATACCTTAGATATGTAAGTGTACGACTACGAGAACAATATCATTGTGATTAGTCCCGTAGATACTTCTAAACTCCTATACGTAATTTTATTATTACCAAAAATTTACTTTTTCAATAATCTGGCATTTTCCTCGGTGATTTTGTAAAACCAAGGACTAAAAGAAACAATTCAATACTTATATACTTTCAAATATCGAAAGTATTTTATACCAAGTACCAAATACATCCACCCCGTTACTATCGAACAGGGAGTTTATATCGCGTTAAACGCTTTCTTTTTTAAAACTTCGTGACAGCAAAGAGGTCCGGAATGAACGCAAACTGCGCTTCGAGCTTAGCTGCCGGCGGAAAAAAGTTTGCTACGGTGTGGGCGAAAATTGCAATGTAAGTTACACTGCTTCGACGGTTAAATGACGTTATTGGATATACCGGTAAGACTTTCGATACCTGTATTTTTTTCTGGGATACCGGTATCGCCCATGCTAAATTAATTGTGGGAATTGGAAGCAATTCGAGTGACATTAGTGACAAGGAATAAATGTAATGGCTCCTCTACACGATGGTCCATCGTGATGGTCCACTATGATGGGCCAGCGTGTGGAGGGCATAGTGGTGACGGATGGCTTATGGCGCGTGCGATGGTCGTGGGATGGCGTCGGTGTCGGTTTTTCGGCCGCAGATCAAAGGTAGTGGGCCAGCGATGGCGGTACGCATCTACAAGATGGCCCATTCCATAGTGTGGACATCAACCATCGCATGGCCATCTCGCTGGGCCAGCGATGGCCCATCGTGTAGTTGCGTATCAACCATCGCATGGCCATCTCGCTAGGCCAGCGATGGCCCATCGTGTAGAGGAGCTATAATGCGCAACCGACGCATTGGTAATGCATTTAGGGCCACTTGCACGTTCTCGGGTTAAGTCGCTAACCCTAGGTTAATTATTGAACTCTTGTCAGATTCATACAACTGTCAGATTTATACGGTTAACCCCGGGTTAGTGGCTAATAGGGAATGCAATCTCGTTCTCGCGAGATCTCGTTTTTGCGAGATCTCGGCCTTTTTTAGCGAGACTGATCTCGATCGAAAAATTGGCGAGATCTCGCGAGTTTATCGAGATTGCGCTCGAGCATAAAAACGTTTACTAATAACAGTTGTTGTCAAGTCAACGTGAAAACGTGATTGCGTTCGAGTGTTTTTTTGTGGTTATTAATGCAAAAAAGAGTTTTCTATGTGATTTAAGAGTGTAATAACGAACGATGTCGGAGAATACAGTTTATAACGACTATGTGAGATTTGCGTGTGACGCAAACTGATTACTGAACAAATTTTTTATTTTATTAGTATATCTGTTAATTAATATTTAATTTCTAATAGATCTCTGAGTAGGTATAGTTTTCTTTAATTTTTAATAATATTTCAATTTTGGTCAACTCAACCACAGATATTTAATACTCAACTTAGTTACTGAGATTCATTTTTCATTTTAGTTTTTGACTTGTTGTTGTTATTTTATTTTTAAAAGATTTTTATTTTATGATAGAAGAGAAGACTGATTGTTTATTTTATTTCTTATTTGATTAGATACGTGATAGACCAAAGTTTACTACTTGAAAGTTTATTGAAAAATGATAGATTATTATTAGCTACGTCATTACGTAAAAGTTTATAAAAATAATACGTTAAAATAAATGTTTATTTCATAACATCTCTAATCCTTTTTTTTCTCCTAATGTATTTAAAGTATTGTGATCACAATTTGTGATTATTGCAAGAACAAACATACAAAACCGCCAATCTCGCGAGATCTCGAAATTGGCGAGATCTCGCGGTATTCATATTCACAATCTCGCGAGATCTCGCCTGAACCCCAATCTCGCGAGATTGCATTCTCTAGTGGCTAACCCGAGAACGTGCAAGTGGGCCTTAGTGTTGCAAATGACTATGGGGTTATTCTTCAGAAATATGTCTGCTGTCACCTTATGATATTATTTATGTGCATATTATGAGATGGACCTGTAAAGTTATTTTACCAAGAAATATGAATATGAATACTCTGCATTAATGACACGCAAAGCCGCAGGATAAAGCTTGTGTATCTTAATCTTAATATTAAGCCTATAACCTTAAATTGAAAGTAGTTAGTGACAGCTCAGCTCATTACGCAGATTAAGTTCAGCTCAGGCAATAGGTAGCTGACACTGACAGCAAGACATTCTAGGATCACAATTAGATAAGACTTTATTCTGCACATCACAGGTCTTTCAAATGAACCTTATTCCATAACACTTAAGGTCTCATTTAAGACTACAGTTATGTAAAACATAAGTCATTTTATAAATACACTACTCTGCAATTTACAAAAGTGGCGTAAGATAGTAAGAAATTCACGTTTCTTAACATCTTAAGTCTTGGTATTGAAAGCGTATTAATATAAGACCCGTCTGAGACTAGATTGAAATTTAATCCTAAATGGACTAATTTCATTTAATTATAAAATACGAGCATTTACGGCGGCTTTGTCTGTGTTATTCCCGTTACCTTCGTGTGCGAATCCAACTCGCGTTTGAAAGGTTTTTGATCCTCTTAAGATCTTATTGTAGAAGAATCGGAACGCAACCACACTAGTGTTGCCTTGTCTGTGGCTTGCCCCCGGCCTCCCTCTCTTGCGATTCTGACAGCTATAGCGTAAGACAATTGCATATTAATTGTATTTTATAATTAGGGATGTAACGATACCGATACCGATACCGATATATCGGCCGATATATCGGTATCGCCGATATATCGGTATCGCCGATATTATACAACCGATATTTGAAGAATTTGCTGTATGAAAAAAAATCTGCAAAAAATAATATCAATTTCTGACTTAATTTATGTACTGGTCTATTCTATTACCTTGTGCAATGATAATTACTATGTTAATTAAATCTTTGGTTCTTAATAAAAAAAAATGAATGTTGAGTTGACCATTTATTATTTTTACTTTACACTTTCAAGGTTGACTCTCTGGTAAATATAGCCAGTAGTCATTGCCATTAGTTATAATAAGGACATAAAAATATCTGAAGTTCATACTACATTATTAAGCTAAGATATCGGTATCGGTATCGGTATCGCCGATATTAACTACTATATATCGGTATCGGTATCGTATCGGCAAAACTGTGTATCGTTACATCCCTATTTATAATAGTGTTTTATATTACTTATTACTCGTATTAGGGCCTTTTTGTATTACAAATATTACACTTATACAGCCATTTTACCACCAGTTTAAGGGCTGTATAACCTATTGTACATTTTGTGTGTTACCTATTACCTAGGCTGTCACTGAAAAAGGGATATTTACAAAAATACTTCAGCATTCCATTAAAACTTGTAAGGATGTTTTTATTGAAATGTAACCCAGTTTCTTAAATTATGATTCATGTCAATTTTTAAATATCCGAAAATAACAAACTTACAAATATAAGACATTAAAAAAAGATTTTAAAATGTCTTTATTCTTTACGAATAAGTTCATAAGATGAATTTTTATATACGAAATTAAATCTATCATACATACCTGTGATAAAAGGCTTGTTAGCAATTTTTATTCTTTAGGTATATTTTAAAATGGAGTGAAACTTGTTTCTATAGACTCGAGTTATCACTAAATAATTATTAGATCATATCATTCAATTGCATCAACCAAACTTGACCGGGCGACCTTTACGCACAAACCGTCATAATTTGACCCACGTCGACGTGTACAATGTCCTGATTTCCAGCTCTAGCTTAATTGGTTCATAGACTGCGATCGACGCGACATTTGCAGGGCGATGACCCAGGATTAAGCAACAAGTTGCCGCTGGCGATACACTAATGTCGTCCTAGTTTAGTAAATACACGATAGTTGGGACATCTTAAGAAATCATTATGACAGATTGACAGCTTGTTGGCTTTCAACACAGGGTCACAGTATAATAGCAGTATTTTTTCTTCCTACAAAAGGTACATCGCGCGCTTGAATGTGTGCGCACCGTGTACGAACGCACTACAAGCAAAGAAATGATAATGCGTAAGAATGCTCCAGTATGGATCGCACGTGTGTGTGAATACGTGTCGCGCGATTCTAAACGGCCGAAGTTGGACTACTTGTTCGTCTTTATACTTTGATTGGGTGACCGGGAAAACACAAAACTAGGTCTTTGCGCCACAATAAAAACTTACGGTGTACCTATAACCCCTGTTCAAATTAACTCCCTCGTCGACTGGTCTACACTCCACACACTTGGTAGTCCGGCGTCCATCGCTCGAATGAGCTTATTCTAATTTCCATCGACGAACGCCGGACTGTCAAATCTCCAGCAAAACCATCACACCAGCATCAGCATATCTAGCACAACTATGACACGCGACTCTTTGTCGAGCGACAAATACTACCTATCTCTTTCCACTCAATATAATGTGACAGTGACAGGTGATGCTCTGTCGCGCGAGAAGCGAAGTCGCGGCCAGTTGTGCTAGACGTACTCCTGAGGATGCCTCGTCGTAGAGGGGCGAAACACGTGTCGAGTTTTGTATTTTTGGTGGTGGTTTGTTGTATTTATTTGCATGTTTTTAGGGTTCCGTACCAAAATGGTAAAAAAGGAACCCTTATGGTGCGACTCTGTCTGTCTGTCTGTCTGTCTGTCCGTCTTTCACAGCAAGATATCTCAGGATCTACTGATGCTATCGACTTGAAATTTGGAATAGTGTTAAAAAACGCTAATCCGAGCCTATGGGATAGAAAAAAAAACTTATACCTTTTTTACTTTTTTTTTAAAGAGGACCGAAATGGGATGTCGAAAATCAAAAGTTGAGCTAATATATCGAGTGGGATATCAAATGGAAGGGCTTAATATGTAGATTCTAAAACTGTTTTTATTTTTTTTCTTAGACATGTAGTTTTTGATTTAAAACAAAAAAACGTTTAAAAAAATACCATTCCCCCCTATTATCTCCGAAGTTACTGAACAGAAAAATCTGTAATAATTACCGATTATTAATATTATCCTAAATATTACAGGAAAAATAAAACGGTTTTCCTAACTTGCAGCGTTTTTTTAGAAATTCGCAAAAATCGTAAGACAACCTTATTTGCACCTACTAAACTAACCGCGCCATATGTCGATGTATGGGGACGACAGTTTTACAAGAGCAAAGTTAAGTTTGTCCCACCAAACAGTTTTTCTTGAATCATTCACGTATCTACTGACGAATTTGTACGGAACCCTCGGTGCGCGAGTCCGACTCGCACTTGACCGGTTTTTTTTTTATTTGGCTTGTAAATGAATGAATAAATATGCAAGTAATTATAATGAGCTAGCACTAATCGACTAACACGATATCGTATCGCGGATTAGCAAAGCAATATATTTATTTTAATTAAGGTAACATGGATTTCCGCAAAGTAACGCCTGATTCAATCAATTACACTTAGTAGTGTTGGTACACTTGTGATTTGGATACAATTATTAGAGTGTGCACATTAAAGTGACCGCCAGTGTACCAAGGACATCAAACAACGCTGGACCTACATGGAGTAACTAGACTTACTTAGTTCGCAGTTCCGGTGCTGGGTTGTTATGTGTGCTTTAACCTTAAAGTGTACACATTAAAGTGCTCGGCAGTGTACCAAGGACACCGGACACTGCACAGCTGGTGGACGCATTAGCGTAATGGACCTTAAGAAATTCAGTTTAAAAGCTCTTTACAGCGTATCTGGTTATTTAATGGCCGCAACAGACAATTTGAAATAATCGAACCGATACTATTGAAAATATCGCATCGTTGCACAAATGTTTATTAGGGCTAAGATGGTTTGTGATTCGTCAAGATAAAATATAGATGACATAACATCTGATTAATTTCTGTCAGGACTTCAGGAGCCCCAGAGGGGCTTAGCCAGCGACCAGAAAGCCCACGCGATATGCGACAGAAAAAGACAGTCGGATCCGGTGCGTTCCGTCCGGTGATTGGACCCAAACTTCAGTTTTGTTAGGAAGAAAAACTTCTGTAAGGAGTACTATTACTTATTCTGTGCCTACACACATACTGTATGTTAAATAAAAACTTGTAAAAGTAAAAATGCCTTACTCATATGTGATTTTAAAAACGAATGGGTTAAAAATTTGCGTTTTTCATAACCTGTCAAAACCCGAGGCTTGTCTTATTTATAGTTAAAAAATTGATGAAAATTGTCGTATTCCCGCAATCGTTTAACTTTAGTTACATGGCACAATCGCCGGACATGTCCGGTCCGTGTAATAGATTTGTTTTTAATTAAAACCGCTGAATATTGTTTTTAATTAAAACCGCTGAATAGTGGTCGGTGCTGCGCGTTTATAAGTGCTAGCAATTCCATTACCTACCTACCATACCTAAGTTGGAATTTTATACGTGAACATTTTGCACTATGGGATTTTAACATTTACTCATTCCATTTCCCATCGCCCAATACGGCCACTTGTTGACCAAACGGGTTTCTGGCAGATAAGAAAACACTTACTCGTAAGTAGAATCTGTGCGGAAAGAGAATAGGATTTAATTTGGAGGGCGCTGTAATGTTTTTGTACCGTATTTGCAAAAAAATTGGCATACTGGTTAGGTTAGTTCCGTTTTTCGCCACGCCTATTCTCTTTCCGCACAGACTATACTCATAGGTTATGGGCAAAATTTCAAGCTTCCGGGTGTACCTACCGGCCTTTTTTTTAAGCTGACAAACTCGCAACCCTTATGGACATAGCGATTGTCGGACCGGGTGGTCGGCCGTGGCGTTCCCTGGGGTCGAACCAGGTCCCTAGCTGGACCAGCCCGAGGGGTCGGACTGGGTGGGAGCCGGGGGCGCCTGGGGTCGAACCAGGTCACCTTGTCCCGGTTCACCTCGATATGGTCGGACTAGGATATACCTACCGGCCTATTTCTAGATGGCCTAAAGGTCGGGAAAAGGGCATTTATACAATACCTAAGTGGTGATCAGAGACACAGTAGCTTACTAAGTATGCCTTCTTCTTCCTTTTTTGGGGTGCCATATTCTATCGAAGGTCAGCGATCATTAGTACATTATTATTACTACTGGTTGCCAGCCGAGTAAATATAGATGGCCGAGCGAAAGCGAGGCCAAATAGTTACGAGGCTGGTAAACCCTTTTCACGCTGAGGTATGAATACCTAATGCTTTGAAATAAATTAAAAACACTCCAAAAAATCAAACTTTATTTTCTAGAGACACTAAAAACAAGGTAGAAAAAAAATAGAATTACATAATGAAAACTTTTCAATTTCCTTTCCAAATACTGTTTCAGTACACATTTTTACCGCGAATATTTAGATGAAATATTTCAAATGTGTATTAGTGTAGTTAAATTTGCAATTTAAAATTATTGGATATTGTTTATAATGAATCATTTGTTATGTTCATGTCCATTTTATATAAATAAACTACAAAATATAGCAAACATCGTTTATTGTTTTCTTAATGGCTGAACACCAAATGTGGAATGGAAATAAAAAATACACATTGCAGGCCTAGGCCGGCAATGTTGTATGAAATCCCATTACAATGCCAAGCGTCAAGCCGCACCGGAAACGAGGTACTTTGCGGCCTATTATTAGGCACGTAATGTCAATGTTTCATTGTTTGAGAAAAAAATATTATTTTCTATAAGATGCTCCGGTAAACTCTAACATTCTCAGCCTAACCGTGTCGCAAGCGCATCAACTCCAGCGCATCGTGGGAACACTTTCACTGCACTACCACTCAGAAGCAAAACGTCCTAATCGCCATAAAACTTCATACTCCCGATTGAACTACGTATGCACTTCGTTTGTATACAACGCGGCATACATCAGTTGCAAACTTAGCTCAGCCGAGTAGTGTGCTTAATGCGTATTAACTTGGGAGAGTTGTATTTGTGATTGTGCTGTTGAAGGTTTTTAGAACATCGTATAGTTTTTATAGTGTCATAATACGACTATTGTGACTGTTTTGATACTCAAATGCTGTTGGTGCGGATAGCCGATTCGAGTCCCGTTTTGGGCATATTTATAATTATGCAAATAAATCACTTTAAAAACTTAATAAAAATTTGGTTTGCAAAAGCATACGTTCCAACAGTGTCACACGTTAGTTTCATTTTGTGCATCACCGACTTCAAAAAAGCTGAGAGGGTCTCAATTTGTCGGAATCTTTCTTCTTAGTAGGAAAATTCCTTTTTGTTTCGAAGGGTGTACCTCCCAGGGTACCTAGTCCCATTGGAAGACTAGAATCTGACCATGGTATTATGGAGAAATCAAGGAAACTCTTAAAATGTTATAGGCACACCTTAGGTCCATTTAATTTTAAGTTAAGAATAAAAAAAGCCTAAACTTTCGTAGGAGTATTTTTCGTGGTTTCACGATGACACAATGATGAGAGTAAAGTAAAAAGTTACATTCCAATGCGGACAGACACATGAAGGAATATAAACGATTTGCGGTCACATTGCACAGGTCCGGTTCTTATATTTCTCCATAACTTTACATTTTCGTCGATCACTTGCGTAACGCGGGTTACATACAGGCACATCACCGCAAAATATAATAGATATGCGGTCAAATGCAGCACGACACTTAAAGGCACGTTCACACTAAATAGGCTCATTTATTTCTTCGTTTTTTGCTTCGTTTATTCCTCTCCTCACCCGGTCTACTGCTTTATGCATCCAGTCGCTGATCCCCTTATGCAGGTCGTCCCGCCATCTGGCCAGAGGGCGTCCCACCAAAGTATAAAGACAACTAAGTAGTACGACTTCGGCCGTTTAGGAGCGCGCGATACGTATTTACACAGACGCACGACGCGCGTCTGTGTGAGTGAATGCCATACTGTGGCATGCTCGCGCATGCTCAAATCCTTGCCTGTCATGTGGTGCGTCCGTACACGGCGCGAACACATGCGCGCTCCCGATGTAGCTTTTGTAGAAAGAAAAACTACCCTATACCATGGTCCCACGCTACGTTTTCGGTCTCCACTCCACACGCTTACTCCAGCGGTTATCGGTTCTGCGACATATCAGCCCATTGCCACTTCAACCTTAACTTTCAGAGCTATGTCGATCATCTTGGTACCGTATTGGCGTACCTTGGGAAAGGTCTATGCCCAGCAGTGGACTGCAACGGGCTGATGATGATGATGATGATTTATCACCACCTACTCGTTTATTTTTGTTAACTTTGCATCGACTCCGCTACCCCCCTTTAGCGATAAAATCGCCCATTGTTTACTACTGTGTTTATATAATTTTGCGTTGTAATTTTTCTCTTGGCTTGCATGTAATTATATTTAATTGTACTTCACAATTCATTGTACTATCAGACCACCACGTACCCTACTAATATTATAAATGTGAAAGCTTCTGAAGATGTTTGGATACTTTGGATGTTTACCCAGAGGTTGGAATATTTAAAAGATGTTTGGATGTTTGTTACTAAATAAAGCGGTAACAATCGTATGAATTGCGATGAAATTTGGCATACATCGAATCCTGAATTGAAAATACCTACGCTATATCCCAGTAAAGAGTTCCCCTGGGAAAATAGCGGGAATAACGCCGGTAAAACCGCGTGTAAATACTAGTTTAGAATAAACTATTCACAGCTCAACTTCTTTGCCTAGCTAGGTGGGTATAATGGGGAATATGCATGATATTTTTTATTTACTTTAATAAAAGCTCATTCATACAAGAAACAGTAGGAAAAAAATATTTTTCGAATAACTATAAAAATAATCAAGATATAAGACAACAAAGATTTATCTCTGTCTCTTTCTAACAAAACAGAATATAGTATGGAGATTGTATGGCGGCCGTGTACTATGACGTCATAGTCCATATCGGATCTTTCTGTCTAATCGCTATCTGATTAGTGCTTTAAAATGTTTATATCTTCCGTATTTCTCGTTCGATTTTAATTTTATTTTGACTTTATGTCATCTTTTTTACGGTATTTTCATATTTTGTTAAGCAATGTGTTAAAAAAAATTGATGCATATTCCCTATTGAAGACGAAACATAGTGAAGGAAGAAGAGGCAGAGGATGACCGAGGCACAGTAAAACACCAGTATTTTTCTTTCTACAAAAGGTACACCGCGCGCTTGTATGTGTGCGCGCCGTAAACGAAAGCACTGCAAGCAAAGTTTTAAGAATGCGTAAGAATGCTCCAGTATGGATCGCACGCACATAGACGTGCTATCGCGCTTCTGTGTGAATACGTGTCGCGCGCTCCTAAACGGCTAAAGTTGGACTACTTGTTCGTCTTTATACTTTGTCTTCGCTGCTGCTCTCCCTACAATGTGAACATGCCTTAATAAACCGACAGGTTCTTACGCCATTTCTCGATCAACGTAAAAGGTCGTATGCACCGTACAAGAGCCAAGCGCTAAGGCCCTCTTTATAAAGACAGCTGACGGATCGCTTGCGAACACGCTTCGTTGACTGTTTGATATTTACTAAATGATGCTTTATTTGAGTTCAATGGTTTCATAATTAGAAAGAAAGAAAGAAAGAAATAATTTATTTAGCGCAAAAACATTATACAATAAAAACAACATCAACATTTGAGCCTTGAGTAGGTTCGCGCTAAATAAGGACCCCACTCAGCATAATGTCACGGCAAGCCGTGACGCTGATTTTCGGTGAGGCCCTCGGAGACTAAAACTAAAACTCTTTAAATTAAATTAAACTAAACATTTAAACATCTTGTGGTAGCGTAACCTAACATCTAATAACATTTGTATTGTAAATATGTGACGACACGAGTAAACATTAACCACTAACTATCACCAGACACAAAAACTAATGTACGTAGGTATTAACTCCATATTATTATTATTTTTCTACTCCTGTACTTTTATTTGTCTTTTACTAGTACTTGGTCACGAACATCATTATAAGAACACACACAATGTGAGCTCAGAGAAGTCCATACCCCACTCCCCACAACAGCACAAGCGTCAAGAATTACGGTACAGCAATAGTGAAGAAGTATTAACGGTCTACAATTACTTGTAATAATGTCTATCGAACGTATATCCCTGGAGCCATTATCAGATAAGTACAGGTGTAATTAAATTAAATACGCATTTATTTTGCACACAGTAATCTATTATGCTAACTCAATTAAATATAAGTTAGTTGTTAAATTGTCTGTTTGTAATTAAAAAGAAAAACTGGGTCGTGTTAAAAATATGAAGTAAAATGTAAATAAATAGTTCTTGAAAAGTGACTGTTTGTGCACGTGTAAATTAGTTATTTGTTTGTTGCATGTTATTAATGAAATTTCATGTAATTATTGTAATGCTTATTGATTTTGAAAAGAGCAACTGGTGAGTTTCTTCCGGCGCTTCTTTTCACCAGAAGGTCATCTGCCGAAGCGCCAAAAGAAAAAGAATCAGACGTGTTAAAGAGCCCTTGAGACCTACTTGCAGAAATAAAGTATTTGGATTTATGCCACACCTGGCCATAAAGTGACTTTTTCCGCACGCTGCGCGTACGGAAAAAGCCGCTTTCTGGCCAAGTGTAGATATAAAATAATGTACACAACACGGGATGTCATAAAGAAAGCCCTCGATCGCATATTCACGTCCCTCGCTCGCTGGCAGCTCGGGCCGCAAACTTCTGCGATCTCGGCCTTTCTTTTTATTACCACCCTAGCTATGTAATGTACTATTGCATTAGTTATTACCTAAGCCGAAGCAAAAAAGAGTTATTTAATTAACCTTAACAAACTCAAAATTTATAAGCCGAAATTATCAGTTCCAACATTTATTAAAGTCGTTCGAGTTTTTTATTTACTCCAGTGAGAAAACTAACACTTCAAAGAAAACACTTCGCCGCGATAATAAGTGTCAACAGTACAAGTGTTCCCCACAGCACTCTCCGTTGCATCTGAATAGCATAGCTTAAAACCACCCTTCAGAAACAACCATCTTCCTTCCCAGCATCAATGAAAAATGCACCTTATTCCTTTGATCTAAACCTCACACTCGAATGTCACGATTCGCTATCTTAGGAGGTTTGCAAAATAACTTCCAACTTATCTTGTATCTGGATGTGTGGTTCTAAATTGGTCTTTAATGCTAAGGTAATAAGAGCGACGTGTAAAGATAAGTGGCCTTGGATAAGCCAGGGTGCTCTGAGACATGCATTTTACAGAAGAGTGGGTTTTAGGATGTGATGCGGTCGTTGTTTTGCGTATGTTGCTGAATATTTTATGCACGCGAGATTTGTGACAGGCACTGTGGCGGAATACTCAAACGCGGGCTTTAAAGATACCATTTGTGTGTTTTAAAGAGAAATTCGGCATAAAGAGCGACGTTGAATTATATTTATATGTACGGTTAGCTGCAAAGAAAAGGGACCCCCCTGTCATACATTCGTAGTACAGCAAGGTTACTTTTCTTTGACTATGCGAATTAATCAAATTCGTCATATTAACAAAAGTAACCGTACTTTTGTAATTTTTATTGGTAAAAAGATGGATAAAAATAAAAACAATATAGAGTAACTAAAACTAAAATAATGTGCCTAGACCATACAGTACCGGGAAATTTTAGTAAAAAATTCCCGGTACTGCACGCCCTAAATATGCCTTATAGAAATACATCTATTCCAAAAAATTTAAGTAAGTAAACATAGAAGTAGGTATAGCAAGTAAGTATAGGAAGATGTCACATGTATAGGTACCTATTTATTTACCTCTATAAATCCATACTTATATTATGTTTGTAATGTGATAGGTATGCAATAAACGAATTGAATTGAGTCTGTTTCGGGATAAGGGAATATTTAGAAACAGAAAATGTTGTGTAGGGTTACTAACTGCGGGCAAATTTATATTATTTCGGAATGGTACATTACATAACTAGGGTGGTAATACAAAGAAAGGCCGAGATCGCAGAAGTTTGCGGCCCGAGCTGAAAGCGAGGGACGTAAATATGCGATCGAGGGCTTTCTTTATTACCTCCCGTGTTATGTACGTCATTTTATGTCTACACTTGGCCAGAAAGCGGCTTTTTCCGTACGCGCAGCTTGCGGAAAAAGTCACTTTATGGCCAGGTGTGGCATAAAAAACATAGTCGAATGGTCAAATCTAATCTAAGTAGTTAAACACGGGATGCAAACGCCATACAATTTACTTAAGATTTGTTGATAAATGTAGATACTAGTAATACTTTTGTTGAGGCATAAAACACATTAAACCAAACAAAGCAAACCGGAGTGGTGGAAAGCAATTTAACACTCAACCGTAAATTCCCGTAGCCAAGTCTCACACCTCAGCTAAAACCTTTCAAATCCTATTAGCACTAGACCCGACGACGTTGAGGCCACAGTGTCCGGCTCTCATCCCATCCCGCCGTTGTTTTTTAAACAAAACTGTGAATTGGAAATTAGCTGTCTTTCTAAGTTGTTTTAAGTTTAAAAAGCTGTTTAAGTTTATCCATCGTGAGCTTTCAACTAAATAAGGAATGAAGTCTTGGATTAAGTTTTTAGAGCTTTCCGTGGTCGTGGCTTATGGCCGTTGTTTTAAGTTGGGCGATGTGTGCAACGCCCTTGTATGTCAGGGTTCCGTATTCAAATAATACTAAAAAAACATTATAAATTTATTACTAATTACTAATAACGAGAGTCTGTTAGGAGCCCGACGCCGTACGCTGAGGGCTTTTAATTACTCGAGTTTGTAATCTCCTTACTGCTCGTGATACACACAATGTTTTTCTTCACATTTGCGTGGAAAAAAAATAAGACAGGAATCAAATTACTGACAACTTTTTCAATATAGTCTTCCACAGATAATGCTAAGAACTGCGTTTAGTTTTCAAACTTGACAGGCAATACCGCCAGATGTACCGATTTTCAAAATAAAATTTTAAACTATATTAATTTAATGGCATTAAATTAATCACCAAATGTTTAAATTTAATAATCATAATTACAACAGAAAAAAATAATTAAATAATTAATTAATATATGTCTAGAATTTCAAATACACAAATACACAAAATTACAATACACAATCAAAACTAATCAAATTACCAAATCAATCTACTTATTATTAAACAAAAAAAATACAATGTCAGACTTATACAACAAAATAAAAAAAAACTAACTTAATTACAAAAATAATTAATTACAAAAATTACTGAAATAATAGTAAAATATACCATATACGTTTTATATACCGTAAAATTGGTTTTGTAGTCAAGTTTTGGAGATGGTAAATAAGCCTTGGCTGATTTGAAACCTCCTTAGTCTGAAATAACGTACGCGTAGGTTCTGTATTTTAAAACTAAACTCAAAAGTCCCTCGGGAGTTATTTATTACAGTTATTATTTCATATTATTTCTATTTTTTATATTTTTATTTTTTATATTATTTCATACAGTTTTTCCTCCCGTGGGAGTCATAGATTTTTGTAACCCACGGGAGGTAAATCGGCTCAAGCTGGTCTATAAGCCCGCGTGTTATAACACCCTTTACGAGCAAGTATGATGAAAAGTACATGTTAATATCTATCACCGTTTTCAAGTTATAGCTTGTTAAAGTTTCATACAAAAAATTGCGTGTTTCATTCCTATTTAAAACTCATACGCGGGCACGGGCTGGAGCGCGTATAGTAAGGGCCGATACAGACGGACTGCAACCCAACTGCAACTCCCTACGATTTGTATGGAACATCACAACTGCGCAGTCGGCGTGCAGTTGTGATGCAGTTCCCATACAAATCGTAGGGAGTTGCAGTTGGGTTGCAGTCCGTCTGTGTCGGCCCTAAGACACGGCGCGGCGGTAGCGGCGGCGGAACATCAGAATTGAACAAATATTAAAAAATGTAATTTTTATAGTTTTGTTTTTCTTCATTATTACAAGCATTTAACTATTTCAGGTCGGTTCTACATCAAATATATGACACTATATTTTCAGGAAAGTCCCTCGTTTCATTCCACCCGGTATACACTGTCTGACTGTCCGTCTGTTCGCCACAGGGCTATGTTTTGAGGGCAGTTCTCCAGAAATATGTCTGCGGTCACCTAATTCATCTGGCCCTTTTTCATACTAAATGTATGGAGACAGATGAATGAGTCGCAGACATATTTCTGGAGAAATGCCCTTGAATCGTAGGTTTAACGAGTAAGTTGACACTTGAAGCTATACTGCAGGGGTCTCCAATCTTTTTCAGCCCGTGGCGCACTTACAAGGTTAGTACTTCGTCACGGCGCCCTACCCTAGTCCCTCAAAATAGGTATTGTTGCTTTATAGGTACCCGCGAATATTTGTTGTTTTAGATAATAGAGGATCGACTCACGGCGCCCCTCGATACTTTCTACGCCGCCCAGGGCGCCGCAGCGCACACTTTGGGAACCCCGGCTTAGTGTATAGACGTACGTCCAAACCACTTGGTGGTTTAAACATGCTCCTCTCAAGCAGACGTCGTGAGTTCGAATCCAATGAGTTTTTCGAAACGACGAAACATGATTTCTTATTCACCTTTAGCTTTTCGGTGAAGGAAAAACATCGTGAAGAAACCTGCATACATGCGCAATGAAATTTAAAGGTAGGTATATGAAGTCCCCAACCCGCAGTGGGCTGGCATGGGGACAGTCCATTCAGTCAGATCTATGAGTATAGGCCGGTCCCAGCAGTGGGTTGTATGTAGGGTTGCCAGATGGTCGGGAATTGGCGAGATTCTCCCGATTTTTTGTATGTCCTCCCGACTCCCGACAAAGAAGAAAATCTCCCGACAAACGACTTCATTTTAAAACTTAGTCCGTTCCACTGAAGGTGGTCCTGCGAGCGAAAATTTCTGCTATTTCAGGCTAAAAAAAAGCTCGCGCGTCGTGCGCGCGGGGCATCTCCCGACCAAAGTCTCAAAATCCCGACATATTGTTACCTGCTCCCGATAATAGGGTAATTCAATCTGGCAACCCTAGTTGTATGGCTGATGTAAGCTTGTTTTTACAAAACAAATGCTAATACAAAAACAATTTTATGCACTATCGAGTCCTATAACGCTGTTGGCATATCTTACGAGGACATGACAAGTTTACGTAGCGGAAGGTACAAATATTGAACAATATTCGATATAAGGCTGACGGACGGGAAACCGATATCAATAGTGCTTAGGGAGAAATAATACCCTCGTACATAAATCAGGGGTTTTCTTCCCCTACCACGAACGTTTACACGACGGGAAAAACAGGAAATAAAATAGAACAAAAATAGATTTATTAAAATTGTCTCCCGTTTCCACGATTATTACTCATAGTAATAAAACAACTTAAACGGATTAAATCGCGTATATTACTACATTTTAAGTCCCGACGTTTCGTAACCCTTTTCAGCGTTCGTGGTCGCGGGTAGACTGAGAAAATCATAAATTTCCTCTGTCAAAATTACTGTTGTGCAAACCTACCCACTTTAAAAACCCACTACCCACTTTAAGATGGTTTGTCTCTACCACCTGCCTGGGATCCTGTCCTGTATTACATCTCATCAAGGGACGGGCGAGACACAGCACTGTAAAACCTTAACACTGAACGGTGTTTGTTTCTTCTAAAAATAGCATACCTAGAGTCTTTTTGTTTAAAATATGTTCTTTTTTGCATAAGGCAAGGCTGATAAGTTTTCTTGGCGTCTTCTTTCTTATCCAGTATGCCTTTTGGAAGCGCCGCTAGTTTCTAAGGTTAGGATAGTAAGCCCTTCTGGCATGTGTGTGAACGTCTTTACACATTAGGCCCGTCTGGCAACACTAAAACTTTTACGTTACGTTACGAAACGTCGGGACTTAAAATGTAGTAATATACGCGATTTAATCCGTTTAAGTTGTTTTATTACTAATAGATTTATTGCCATATGCATGTCACCGCCAACTGGTTTAGTTAGCCATTTGGTTAGCGGCCTAGCCTTTTCATTAAACACACTCCTTATTTTAGATTAGGTTTGTTAGTCAGCTTGTGTTCCTCAAAGCAGAAATAGAAGCCCCGCTGCGCGGGGCTTCGTCGAACTGCTTGCGGGTCATAGTTTAGTGAAAATTCTAGGCAGTTAACCAAGTGGCTAACTAAATCAGTTGGCTGCGATGTGTGCGATGGCATATGACAATTTTACATTTTGTTAAATAAATCAGATACTTTCTTAATTCTAGTAATCCTTATTCAAAGAATAAGAATTACCTAGTTCTACGTACAGAAGGGCATTTTTATTTTAAGGGCCTTATCTATCACACTGGCGATTTGTCAGCGAGTTGCGAGCGTGTTTTCAGTTTTCGATCGCGCCCGTCAAGCGCCGCGACAAGTTTTGTATGAAAACCCGCTCGCTTTTTTTAAAGCCTTACTAACTCGCACCCTAGTGGGCGTAGCGATAGTATGACCGGGTGGTCGTCCGTGGCGTTTTCTGAAGTCGAACCGGGTCGCTAGCCGGACCACCCCGAGTGAATCGGACTGGCTGGGTGCCGGGGGCGCCTGGGGTCGAACCAGGTCGCCTTGTCCCGGTCCACCTCGATAGGGTCGGACTAGGTGGGGGCCTGAACGCCTGGAGTCGAACCAGGTCTTTTGGCCAGGGCCACCTTGACTTTTCGCTGATGCTTAGAGTGAGCAGCGGACCAGCGGGAAGGATCAACCTGTCCTTATGTGAACGTGTGTGTCGAACTAATGAATACGCTCGCAATAACTCGGTCGCAAATCGGAAGTGAGAAAGAGTACCGTAGTATTAACAACAAAAAAGTCTTACCGAGTAAGCCCTACGCTCGGATCGTGGTGAAACCGATCGTGTAACGGCAAGTTATGAGTTTCGCCCGTACCTGAAACAATTACGAATAAAAATGTCATCACAATATCTTTGGGGGGGATAAACTGACGTCGACATGACGGTATCGAGGGATTAAGGATGTTGAGGGGATGTTAGAACGTTCATCTTATTTGGTTAGGGAATATGTTGAAATGAGGCACATTATTTCCACAATTTATAATGCGTGGATGTTAGTAAGTGGTTTTTTACGAAAGCGAAATAGAGCAACATTTGCATCGTTTTTTTTAAAGTAGCAGGTTATTTAAATGGCATATCGTGGTACTTATCGTCCTAATTGACAACATTTCAAATTTTTCATTTGCCCTAAATTGAAAACCATTTCGAGAAAACAGCTGTAGAAAGGAAAAAAATATTTTAGATTTTTTTACTATACTTTTTGCGAAAATGCTCTGAAATGGTTAAACCGGAAGGTATGGATAATTGAACCGTTGAAAATTTCAATATTTTTATGCCACACCTGGCCATAAAGTGGCTTTTTCCGCACGCTGCGCGTACGGAAAAAGCCGCTTTCTGGCCAAATGTAGACATAAAATTATGTTACACAACACGGGAGGTAATAAAGAAAGCCCTCGATCGCATATTTACGTCCCTCGCTTGCAGCTCGGGCCGCAAACTTCTGCGATCTCGGCCTTGCTTTGTATTACCACCCTAGTTGTGTAATGTAGTAGAATTCAAAAGAAAGTTCCTGCTAACCGTAACAGGGATGGGATATATTATCAAGCTACGATACCCAGAGGGGTGACAGAGAGCATCACTGAAATTCGGCGTCAACCTAGTAGCTAATATGACCCGTCAAATAATAACAGTTCGTAATTAGAGATCAGACACATTTTGATTGATTCGCTCGTCGAGTTCTTCAACGTGAAGACCTCTACAAACTGTTATTACTAGTATAAGTATCAAATTTTATAAACGAGAATGACGCCGAATTTCTGAATAACTCTACTGCAGTCGCAGCGCCCGTGGCCGACATCGCACTCGCATTACAAATGTCGCACACCTATATTTATGGGACATAGGCTAGGAGCTGGTGATGTATATCAGCAATGATATAGCCAGAAGGGCAGAGCGTCACTGCAGTTGCAGCGTCCGCAGCCGACATAGCACTCGCATTAAAAAATCGCACATATTTATTTTATACGTCACATTGGCCAGGACCACTAGAACTCAGTTAGGGATATGATTGACATAAAAATATGGACAGATTAGACAAAATCCGCTTTTATTCATTAATATAACTTGACTGAATCTATAGCGAATAATAAAATTGTTCCGCCTGCTGTCAAAAGCTAATGGCAGTAGCAATGGGCGAGTCGAGTTGTCTAATTCGAATAACTCGAATCAGGGTCTAAACGAGTTGATTTGAATCGAGTTAATTTAGAATTGATACGGATCGAATAACGAATGCGAGTTATGCGAGTGCACGCGAGTCAGCGATTTGTCAGCTCGAAACTCAACTCGACGAATATTCATTTTGTTACGAATACGCTGAACTCGACTCGACTCGCCGATCCGTTTGGCTGCTGCCGCGAAGCGGATACCATTCGGTTGATGCGCGTCGAGTCAACTCGAGTTTCGAATCGAGGTAGCGGCCGAGTCAACTCAAGTTATCTGAGTTTGAATCAACTCGTAACATCGCTAAATGGCAGCTTGCTGTTTCATTTTAATGTCAAAATAGGAATACACATAGTATAAGTCATCACATACTCATAAAAACCATAAACCCGCTTAAGCTATAAAAAGGGAACGAAATCCTAATTAATCCCTTCTTCATATATTTCATTTAAAAAAGCTTAACAGAATTAATTACAGGCAACAGGGAGTGTAAAATATATCTGTAAAACAATTTTGCTTAATACAGATCGTGACTGAAAATAGACTAAAGTGGTAAAACAAAGGTCTTTTTTTTAGAAGCTGACTAACTCGCAACCCTATTGGGCATAGCAATTGTCTGATGGTCGGCCGTGGCGTTCCCTGGGGTCGAACCAGGTCGATAGCCGGACCACCCCGAGTGGATCGGACTGGGTGGGTACCGGGGGCGCCTGGGGTCGAACCAGGCAAAGAAAGGCCGAGATCGCAGATGTTTATGCGATCGAGGGCCACACAGCGCTACACTTGGCCAGAAAGCGGCTTTTTCCGTACGTGTAGTTAACTTTAACGCGAAATTAATTTAACCATTTTATGTAAACTCAGTCGTGAATAAAATTAGGTACCTACTTAGTTCAACGAAACTCCTCAATGTTATAGTTATAAGTTATAACATTGTGAGGAGTTTGGTTGGCCGCCAAGATATAGTTATATTTTGGCGGCAGATTTACAATGTATTATCACTATATGCAAGAAACATGATGTTTCTTTATTAGTTTTCTATGCGGGTAAATTACACCAAATTTTTGTGTTACATATATTTCCTGGTCTGTCATGTACTTTGATTTCTTGTATGTAATGTAATGTAAATAACCAAAGTGCACTAAAATGTGTTTTTTCTAAAATACCTTAATAAGCCGTAATGGGTTTATAAAAATAAAATTAAAATAATAATGGCTGATGCCTCCAGCGACACCGTAAGGTTAGATGTTTATAGAGTTGTTTTATTTGTTATTTATAATTTAAAAAAATCAAAGAAAAAATATAAATAAAGAGAATAATAAATAGAAATAGTGCTAAAATAGGTAGCTTGCTCTTAGTACATCCCTTCGAAGCCACGCGAGATTCTGCCGTGGCAGCCAATTATTTTTATCTCGTATGGCGAAACCAGCTTAGCTTCGTACTACGTATATCAGGACATATTACGGTTCAATGACCCGAGCTTTCTAATGTAACTAGAACTAATTATAAAATAACCATATTAGCCAGTCAAAAGATTTGGTCATTCGGTTATATTTTCATAATTTTGATATAAATTTGTTGTATTGTGGGGATACTGGGGTGTCCGGCTATCACTGTACCAAAAATGGAAGAAATACGACAGCTGAAAAAGCGCCAATGCGGGTACAAATAATAAAAACAATATTTCTGCATTTAAACACTACTAAATAATCTTTCTATCTAATACTATATATCTAGGTACCAGTGGCGTGGCGTAAAAGATATCCTAGGGCAAGCCGGTGCAGATTTGGCGTACATTTTCCTGAAGAGCTCTAGAATAAGATGGTGAAAAGCATGATATTAAGCCGGTAGGAATCGAGTTGTTTGAACGCCACGCCACTGCTAGGTACTAACTTATTTAATAAACGTATTCATTATAAATATCACCCCCATTTCTGACTTAGCCATTTTCATCAAAATATCGTCACAGTGCGGACATTAAATTTTTACAGTTTTATAATATTATAGACGTATCGAACGGTTTTCACTGAAATCTCGTAACAGTCGGCACAGAGGACACTTGGCTTACCCTCGGCCCGGATTATCCGGTAAAGTGACCGCGCATACTTGACAAATCGACGACCCGAATGCGGTTACCCAGATCTTGCCATCTACTCCGAAACAGACTTCTAATCTTTGTAAATGTATACTTCTAGGTACAAACATACCTATAGACAAATCGAATTATTTTCACAGAAAATATCGCAATAAAGACACACGTTATGTGCACACTGATTGACGTACTAACTAAACAGACATTAAATTCATAGTAATAAAACAACTTAAACGGATTAAATAGCGTATATTACTACTTTTTGACCGGTGTCCACGTCTACTTTGGGACTAGAGATGTGCCATTCCCGGGAATATTCCCCGTTTGTATGGGGAATATTCCCACCGCGGGAAACGGCACATCTCTAGTTGGGACTTAAAATGTAGTAATATACGCTATTTAATCCTTTTAAGTTGTTTTCTTACTATGAGTGATAATCGCGGCAACCGAAGACAATTTCATAGACATAACATTTTTACTTATAACATGATTTTTTATTTCGCATATAATACAATAAAAGAGAAAAAACAAGAAAAATTTTAAAATACCTAAAACTAAATAGACCTAAAAACGAATTAGACCTTAACATATTCAGAAAGGTAATAAATAATACTGGCATCGTAATGGCTACCATGCCGCAATAGGCGCAATAATTAATATAAAGATTTTATACATAAAATATAAGTTAACTTTTAAAACCGCTCATTTACGATTTTAGAAGATCAAATAAATGTTTCTCAGTAATAATGAAATGATAGTGAGCAGACTCAGATGCCCTGAACACTTTGCTCGGATTACCCGGTCGAGTGGGCGCACGGATACTTGATAAATACAGCCTGAATGCGGTTACCCGGTACCTGCCATCTACACCGATACAGACCCGCAATTTCCCTGCACTACACAAGAATAAAATACGCTAATTATTTTTCATATTTTTTGATCAATTTAAATCATGCTGCAAAAATGCAGTCGCAGTAGCGTATCTCAAATTTGAAGAAGTTCTGCAAAACCTTGATTTTATGATAAAAATCATTTGCTTCATAATTGCGTGAAAGGACAAACCAAAGTTTGATCGAATCTACTAAACTGATAAAAAACGAATGAATGTGTAGGTCAGTTATTGATGAGAACTTATGAGAAGCTTGTTATAGAAAAGTCCACATGATACTAAAACATACTAGGTAGATCAAATTTGAGTATAATGTAACTAGCATTTGGCATCAGAAATTTCTAGTAAATATATCCCGGTTTCATCATCAAAATCTATAATGACATAACATTCCATTTTCATCGAACTCACATACGTATTTCAGATGAAGCTGAAAAATTGTTTGTAAATTTTGATACGGACAATTTACATACGAACGTATTAAGGTGAATAAAAGCTTGTAAGGAATTGGTATCCGTGACATTTAATCAAACAATTGCAGACTAATATCCTATTAAAACAATACAAACAAAGGCTATTGTGTCTGTCATCCTAATGATCCCGCATCATGACTAATGACAATCAGCGGTTGTCGCGATTGAAGGTAATGTCAGAAAGTGATTGAATCAATGCAATGAATTAGTCTCATTGCTATCATTAAACCATGTACGTCATATAGATTTAAATTTTCACGATTTTTACTTATTTTTACAACACAACGGGACTTAATCGCGTAAAAATGACGTCACGACATGTCGAAAACATCGAGGTAAATACAGGTAGGTAGTAGGTTTTTACGCAAAGTCATGTACGTCATTGCAAAAAAGTTACCGATCACTATAGCATATCAGATGTCGAGTTCGGAGAACTAGTCCGCGTTAACCTACAGCGTGGTCCAAACCTTGACGTCCAAGAATTTTTTTTTGATTCCTGAGGGATATCAGAATATACCCCATGTATGTTAGCCGATTTTTCGTAGTTTTCGAATTATGAATTTTTAAACTTTTCTTTGCTTTCTAGATACAACAAATAGGATGAGTGAATCTATGATAAAACTATCAAAAACTTCTGATAAACAAATGGAGAAGAACATATCAGCTAGTATTTACATCCATTCAACTAACAAACAAATATCCAGGCTCAGCTCAACAGTATTTATAAAAAAAAACTTTTTTCATAAGTAACACGATTTTTTTATATAGGAAAACCCGCAAAATGGGCAAGTTAAAAGTACAGCACTCGAACGATACGAGTATTTAAATTCAAAGTTAATTTCCATTGCTATAAAGCTTTGTCCATTTCCGTTTTTCATCAACAAAATGGATTTAAAAACAATGATGACATGTGCAGGTTACTCGCTGAAAATATAAAAATAACGACCAGATCCAACTGGGACACTTTTCTTCAATTAAATCAATTCATTAATTGGTCTCTAAGTAGTGCGAAGTTATGTATTTGATACAATTTCTATGCCATAATGCAGCGGTTGGCAACCAGCGGCCTGCGGGCCGCATGTGGCCCGTGAACCGCTCACTTGCGGCCCGCGAGCCTCCCTGGCTATTTTGTATGTAAAGGTCGATATATTCTGAATAGTATAAAATCACCAATTATTAACTGTGCGGCCCGCGTCAATTTCATAAGCTTGGCTGCTAAAAGGTTGCCGACCGCTGCCATCATGAAATAAAAACCACAATACAGTGTTTTCTTTTTTTTGAAGCCAGACTTACATGCAATCATTACTGGAAGTAGCAAAAATCGGACCCGGTGGGGGCCGAGGCGTTCCCTGGGGTCGAACCAGGTCGCTGGCCGGGCCACCCTGAGTGGATCGGACTAGGTGGGGGCCGGGTGTGCTTGGGGTCGAACCAGGTCGCTAGTCTCGGTCCACCTTGAGTGGGGGTACAAAGAATGCCAAAAAACGAGGACAAAGGAACCAAATTTCCTATGGGTAAATTGTGGTTATTTTTCTATAAAGATTTTGTACAAGTTTTGCCGTTCAAACCGCATTTTGTGTTTCGTGTTTACTATATGATTTATTTCCGCTTAAATGTAATCTTGTTATTAGGATATTTGCATTGTAAGGTATGTATAAAATCATCTTATAGATATTTATGAAATCATAATACTTCGTAATTTTTCGTTCTGTCTTTGTATTTAGTACTTTTACTTCATGTCTGATAAGTATTTTTTCCCCAATGTGTTTATTATCTTCTTTTTCTTAATAATTAGATAGATAGATCATTTATTTCATGAGAAAATAACAGTATAAATTTGTAGTACAAAGTTACAAGCATTCCCGTCATGATCGTCAATATACAAAATTAGACAAAAAAATTGAAATTAGATTATTCGCCTTATTTGCCCATTTACTATCACCAAAAACAGAAACGTAACAGTTTAACCAGCAAATGCACACCGCACGAACATCCACCCGAAAGACCCAACAAAAACCCAACTTGGGCCAAACTAAATTTAGTTGAGAAACAACATTAAGGTCAAACCGTGAGTTTAGTAGTTAGTTACTGGACCGGCGAGTTACTCGCACCTGCGTCGCTTGATGCGGTTTTAATCTTAACTCTTAATCGCCACTTAGTTTTGGATAGGTTTACTTAAACCCTGGAAACCTTTTAGTTTGAAGGTGTTTATTGTGAAAAGTTTACTGAGGATTTGTGGTCTGAAAAGAGATTAGTTGTTTAGTTTTGAAGTTGGTTTAGGTTAAATTGTGCAACCGTAGCACATTGTTATTACAACAATGTCTTATTGTGCATATATCAAGTTTTATGATGTTTTGAATCATATTAACGGATCATTATTGTTTTTGTATGGTTTCATGTGCAATAAAGTGTTTATGTATGTATGTAAACACGTTATTGCACATAATTATACAGAAACAGTACAAAGATCAATGGTTATTTACAAAGGCGAACTTATACCTGTAAGGGATCTCTTCCAGCTAACCTTAGAGCAAACGAGGAAGGATAACTACCATCAAAGAAGGTAGACAAACTGACAAAATTAGTTCATTTACTTACACGAAGAAAATAGGGCGAGTTTTTAATACACATAAAACCAAACATAAATATATTACCAATTATAATATATATTAAATATAACTACATATATACATATCGTTATATATATATATATATAAATATATACATACATTCAGAACTCAACCATATCAATAAACAAATAAATTAAAAATAATAAAAATATCTTCTTTCCGATCAGGAGTCTGAGAGCAATAGCTTTTAGTGTTTACATACATAATAAAACAACTAATATTATCTACAGGTAATTTAAGGGAAATATTTAAATTCAGAATTAATAAACTAAACCCTACAATAAAACTAAAAGAAAAAACTTTTATTATGTTAGTTTTGATTTTGACTAATATCCAAAACTAAAACATGAACTCGCTGTGCACGCTTTTGATTCGTCCTGCAAAAATTCTCGGATTAAATAATCTGCATGGCCTAAGTGGTATATTCTTGATGGGTATATTTACCTAATTATTACTATTAACCTAATCTAGCTGACTGACTGGCTTATCTAATACACAAAAACTAGATCACAGATACTAGTCAATACACTAAAGTGAAGCTAAACAATTTCACAAAGCAAATTTCACTTCGCCTGAGTTCGTCTATGTTCTCTTGTAGTTGCAATATGGAATTATAATGTGGGGTAGCTTGATCCGGCTTTTCTACAGAACTGTATAACCAACTAGTAACCTAACCATTTTCTAATCTAACTCTACCACAACGGAAATGCAATACGTGCATTTAAATATTATTTTCTCGCAGATGGATGCTCTCAGGGGAGCCATTAAATTCAACTGCTCTACTGGACTCGCTTTGCCTCGGTATTTGCGACTTTATCCCCTAGGGGCAGAGTTGAAATATGACTGGAGGAAAATGCAGGCAGTTCGTATTTTTCACACGTGATTAGATGCTAAGATTATTCTGCAGTTCGCGTAGGCAGGGTTGGATGGTGTTATGTGCATAGTTACGAACGTTCTAGGTTTGTAGGGGTTTGTTAAGGGATTGGATTATTTTGGGAGGGTGTTGCATTTTACATTAACACATTCAGTGCCGATATCCTAACTATCGGGTTCATTATGTACAGTCGAGTTCATCATTATCTGAGAAAAGAACGGATCAAAAATATCTGATCTAGTTCTTATGCTTCTGATAATAGGGTCTTGATGTTTTTGGTCCAATCTTTGCTTAGATAATGATGAACTCGACTATATGAAAAATCAGGGCTTTGGTACTGAAAGTGTTAATGCACAAACGTTAACATTAACATAAAAACCAACACTAACAATGTCATTTCTTCTAATCAAATATTATCTCCGAGTGAATTACCGATTCATCATCATCATTGTCAGCCTGTATCAGTCCACTGCTGGACATAAGCCTCTCCCATGGCACGCCACTGAGCTCAATCTTCAGCTCTCCTTCTTCAGTCACCACCTGCTGCCCTTCGAATGTCGTCACTCCACCTTGTTACAGGACGCCCTACACTACGTTTTCCGATTCGCGACCACCACTCTAGAGAACCGATTCATTTTTAATGCTTACCGATTCTTACCGAATTACCGATTATTTTTGAATAATTGCTTCATTTCATGCCATTGACTCGAAACAAGCCCAAAGCCAACCTTGTGTCCCACTCAATCATATCACTGTTTACGAAACACTAGGTAAATATTCCATAACGTAGTTATTACTTCACTTTGAGAGGCGAGAAAACCTACGTCCTATCTAATATAAACCTTACATGAGGTTTAATTGGCTGCTAAAGCCGAAAAACAAACAGTTTCCAGACTGACTTTCTCAATCTATGCGGGCGGTATGCAAATCTCCCAATTTTGATCAACTTCAGCTGGCAATGGAAGTAGGTAAACGTAATAGAACTCTACCTTTCTAGGTAGAGATGAAAAACAACGCATTTAATGTTACTTTACCAGTGACAGTATCATACTTTATTCAATTAGAGAAAATAGATTGTTATTATTAGGGTTCCGATGATCAAATGCAATGCAAATGACATAGGAACAAGACTAAGAGCAGAAATCAGTGTTACATTGTTTTATGCAGTCGAGCGGGTATAAACTTTCATTGAATATATATTGCAGTGGATAAATTTTTTCGCACCCAACACGATTTTCTTATTCTAAGATAGCATTAGCAGCAATATTAGTACATTACTGCAGAAGCCGGGAAATAAGGGGTATGAGGCCGGCAACCCCATTTCCCGCCGAGGTATGCATAGTGCTTTTCTCAAACATGCAATGAAATAAATAAACTTACTATAATAACCTTACTTAATATTTTATAACACAAACAAACTGGCTGTCAGAAAGTGACATTAGTGACATTATATCCATAGACACAAAAGCTGTTTCAGTTCACATTTTTACCGCGAATATTTAGATGAAATATTTTAAATGTGTATTCTTGTGGTTTAGTTTGCAATTTATAATAATTGGAAATTGTTTATAATGTGTTATTTGTTATGTTCATGTCAATTTTAAATAAACAAAACTGCAAAATATAGCAAAAATCGTTTTTTGTTTTTTTAATGGCTGAATGCCGTGATGCTGGGGCCCAAATAAATGTGAAATGGAAAATTAAAAAAAAATACATAGGCCGGCAATGTAAGTATGAAATTCCATTCCGTGCCAAGTGTCAAACCGCATAGGAAACGAGGTACTTTGTGGCCTATTTTTAAGCACGTAATGTCAACATTTCATGCCATGTTTGAGAAAAATACTATTACACTAACACGGGTAGGAATAGTTTTGCCGCGTAAAACATAATCACAGAAAATTAGACGTCTCAATCCGCAACTACGAGTATCTATATATACTGTAGGTAGATATATTGGTTTCAGCAAGGACCATTAAAACAAGAGGACTGTCATTCTCCATACAAAAATCTGTTCCCCGAATTTACAACGCCATCTATGTACATATAGGCTTGGTAAAAGAATTATATTATTTACAATTATTCAACTTTGCAAACGAACTAATTGTTACTATACTATGTTTCTTTGTTCAATTACATTATTACATCGTTAAATGGTTAGTTTTTTAGCGCCATCTAGTTTTTGCCCGGAAATGCCCTAGCGGTCGGGTTACAATCCAAAGTATGGAGAATGACAGTCCTCTTGTTTCAATGGTCCTTGGTTTCAGAAAGAAAAACTCAATCAAAAACCTATGAAAACCTTATGTACTTTTTTTTAAAGAAGGAATTATAGTACAATGAGAACTAACTAATCGTTAAAATAAAAACGATCCAGCTCAGCTGCGGATCAGAATCTATCTAGGCAGACAGTTTCTATTAATCGAATGTCCCTTTGCACCTAGCGCATTTCCAACCCTGCATTATTTATTCTAAAAGGACGTATGTCGATTCCAGGTCAATTTTACTTACGCCCTTCTTGAGTTAAGTCCGGTTTTCAATTATTGCTGCATCGCGCCCTCGCCGCACTGCTCGGTTGCGAACCTATTTGTGCATTCATTTGAAAATTTTCCTATAACTTGTTTATATATTTGTAGTTATGTATTACCTGCGGTTAAGAGGAAACAGGAGGGCAGTTTTTCCATACAAACGTAGTCCCCTGCTTCCTCCCTGGATAATGCCAGTAGAGCAATAATTTTTTGTCCAAAAATCTATGGCTACTATTGATATGTTCCTATGTTTTCCTTTTTAGGATAAATTGATTCTCAAAAGAGATATTAACCTTCAAAAACCTAAAAAAAATGCCAGATGTTCCGCTGTGTTCACACATCCAGAAAACAAATTTGACTTGATTATTAAAAAGAAGGAAAACATAGGAACACGGCCAAAGCCTTTCTTTGATGTTTAATGAAAAAATTAGTTAAACAGGTTAAGTTTTGGGGAAATTTTAAAAGGTATTTTCGGTCCAAGCTGCAGTTGTCTCTATCGCGCTCTGCGCGGGAGAGGCGGGCAGTGCGGGATAGCAACACATTTTACAAATACCTAATTTTCAATTCTCTCCACCTTTCTGTATCCTCTTAAGAGTGGCACACGTATTGTACATACCTAGCGAAAAATCACAGAAATATATAGAGGTAGAAGGAAAAATTGTATATACCGCGCGTGCTAAAAACAAGTGGCGGCGACCTACTTTGCACGCCGTTAACTTCTGTTGCCGTCAATATTACTATCAGATTTGAAAATATGATAATAATGGTATAATTAATTGGTCAAATACCACCATTTGAAATGGAATAGTATACTCGTACATTACACAACTAGAGTGGTAAAACAAAGAAAGGCCGAGATCGCAGATGTTTGCGGCCCGAGCTGCAAGCTAGGGACGTAAATGTGTACATCATCACACCTGGCCATAAAGTGGCTTTTTCTGCACGCTGCGCGTACGGAAAAAGCCACTTTATGGCCAGGTGTGGCATAAAATAAGTTTTGCATCACTAAAATACACTTTTGGCGTCAAACGCCAAGCGAAAACCGATACACGCTTGGTTCCTATACAAATCGACGAACTGTTTCGTTCAATCTCGATATATTTCTGTGCAAAAAGTAGTTACTTTTTAAACGAGATAGAAGTAGCTTATATTACTCAGCATAGTCATAATTTCAACCTTAAGACGTTGCTGAACATAGGTCTCCACCAGACTTTCACAAGTACCTTTTTTTTTTTTTTCTTTTTTTTTTTAAACTGACAATCTCGCAATCCATCCTGGGCGTAGCGATTGTCGGACCGGGTGGTTGGCCGTGGCGTTCCCTGGGGTCGAACCAGGTCACTTAGTCCCGGTCCACCTCGATATGATCGGGCTAGGTTCACAACTACCGGTCGCATGCTTCTTTTCTTCATCACCTATGACGACGTTAGTCACGCCATCTTGTGGGGCGCCGACCTGCGCTGCGTCTTCCGTTCTATGGTTTGCATTCGAGAATCTTTACGCCCCACAGCCACACTAACGCCCAAAATAAAGCTTAAAACTTTGAAATACTTTTCATAAAAGTACCATAATTTCCTCCCGCGCAGGTAAAATATAAATGTGCTTTTACAATACAAAAAAACGAAGCCTTTTGCGCTTAATTAAAAAGTGCAGCTGGAACGGTCGTGGACGCGCAAAGGGTTACCCGGGTCTTAATCAACCGGGCACAGCTTAATAGCTCGGATGACAATCCGGACGGGTTAACCGGCTCCCTGATTGAGGCTTGATTAATAAATGACAAGTTGATTAACTTGCACGAACGTATTCTCTGATTAAAGGTGAACCGTTTTTAAACACCGATCATTCGCACCGTTAGTAATAAAAGCCTCTTTCAACATTTTTTAATAATAGAGTTACAACCGTCTTAAGATAAAAACTAAACAATTTTTGTTATTAGGCCGCTCTAATATTAACGGTGCAAATTAAACTTTGTTTAATTTAAGACGTGATACGCATTCTTAAGAGGAAAGAGTAAGGTGGAGAGAATTGAAAATTAGGTATTTGTAAAATGTGTCGCTATCCCGCACTGCCCGCCTCTCCCGCGCAGAGCGCGATAGAGACAACTGCAGCTTGGACCGAAAATACCTTTTAAAATTTCATGAAAACAACGTTTCGTAGTCCCCTGATTTCTTCCCCAAAACTTAACCTATTTAACTAATTTTTTCATTAAACATTAAAGAAGGGCTTTGGCCGTGTTACTACGTTTTCTTTTTTTTTAATAATCTAGTCAAATTTGTTTTCTGGATGTGTGAACACAGCGGAAAATCTGGCATTCTTTTTAGGTTTTTGAAGGTTAATATCTCTTTTGAGAATCAATTTATCGTAAAAAGGAAAACATAGGAACATATCAATAGCAGCCATAGGTTTTTGAACAAAAAATTATTGCTCTACTGGCATTATCCAGGGAGGAAACAGGGGACTACGTTTGTATGGAAAAACTGCCCTCCTGTTTCCTCTTAAAACTGTGCTTGTAGTACGTTCGTTCACGGCGCGCACACATACAAGCCGCGCGATTTACCTTTTGTATGATGAAAAATTACTGCTATAATATCAGCAACAACACAGACACAGTATAATAACCATACTGGGTCAGTTTCGTTATAGGGCTATTCTTCAGAAATATGTCTGCGACTCCTTCATCTGTCTCCATACGTTTAGTATGAAAAGGGGCCAGATGAATGAGGTGACCGCAGACATACCTATTTCTGAAGAATAGCCCAGGGAGATCTGAAAATACTCGATCTCCAGCCAGCATTAGACGTTATTTGACTAAAGATGTGATTGTCAGTATAAATTTAAACAAAACAAAGTCTTAGTAGCATTTTTGTTCATTTATATGCTTTGTCCAATACGTGCGAGCGGCGGCGCGGTAATTCCCCGCAGGCTTTTATCCGGGTTTTAAAATTTGGGCCAATTTGCTTTGTCGGACACTTGGCAGTAATCAAGCCGATGCATTCCATCATACATTGCATTGTATCGCGTAAAGGAAAATCGTATTAGTACAATCAATTTCCCAACTAAATAAGTGTATTAAAACATATAATTATAATAAATACGGACGCTGCGCGTACGGAAAAAGCCGCTTTCTGGCCAAGTGTAGACATAAAATGATGTACACAACACGGGAGGTAATAAAGAAAGGCCTCGACCGCATATTTACGTCCCTCGCTTGCAGCTTGGGCCGCAAAGTTCTGCGATCTCGGCCATTCTTTGTATTACCACCCTAGTTGTGTAATGTACTATTTCATGCTCCTATAGGGTGTTATATCACGCGGGCTTATAGACCAGCTCGAGCCGATTTACCTCCCGTAGGTTATAAAAATCTATAACTCCCACTGGAGGAAAAACTGTATGAAAATCTATAACTCCCGAGGGAGTTATGAGTTTAGTTTTAAAATATAGAACCTACCCGTACGTCATTAAAAAGCCCTCCGCCTACGGCGTCGGGCTCCTAATAGACTCTCGTTAGTAATCCCCTTCTTACTACCCTCAATGCACAATGTACTATTAAAAATAAGTATGTTAAAAATATGTAATTACTTATATGTAAATAAATAGTTTCGGAATTTTTTGTCTATTGTTTGGTTTTTTGCGCGCATCACGCACAAACGAACGTTAATAATGCGTTCCGGGTGTTGATGGGGTTGCCGCGATTTTGTAGTGCCTCGGGTATGTTTGCGGAGGCACAAACTGACAGCTTTGCGGCAATAATGCGCAAGAGGTCGTGACGCCTGCGCGGCGCAGCCCCAAACGGAGCGCGAAAATGGCCCCATGCTGACGCGCTGGCAGACTGCATGCAGTCACAGTAAAAATAGCAGTAGTTTTTCTTCCGGCAAAAGGTACATTGGGCGCGCGCATGTGCGCGCGCCGTGTACGGAGTAAGTACACTGATATTGGAAGCTCTACAAGATATTTTACAAATTAATAGCAGGCTAAACTTTATTATGTTTACATGCTTCATATTTATTAAGTTCCTTCACATTGAGAGATACGATATTAATTAGAAGCTACCAAGCGGCTAGATTACTGCTAATGTAAACATCAATAACTATAATTATATTGACATACGGATCCATGTGACGTCATTAATGTGACATGTAATCAGACATCTTAATGTGTTAATCGTTTTAGGGTTCCGTACCTCAAAAGGAAAAACAGAACTCTTATAGGATCTCTTTGTTATCTGTCTGTCAAGACCCTTTATCTCGGGAACTCGTGAAGGTATCGAGTTAGCGATAAGACCGCCTATTATTTACCACTGTTTTTGTATAAGTTTGCATTGTGAGTTGTAATTAGCTTTTGGTGTGCAATAAAGTATGTGATATGTAAACTCATATGATTAAAATAAAATTATTACTGAGAGAAATAAATAATAAAAAGAACCTGTATTCTTGCATTTAGGTAGGTTTTGTGTCATAAAAGTACCTAATCTGTTTTTTCCATATTGGACCTGGCAACACTGGTTCCACATGAGCAAGCATCCATTGTCGATCTGAAAAAGTCCAAGTAACGTTATTACTGAAAACCTTTATTCTGGAAGAGAGTTCCACTCTTTGGCTATCCTAATGCCTCCGAAGGAAACGCAAATAAAAGAACGAGTGGCTATATGAGCCAATGCCAAACATGAAATTGAAACCTTGTATGGCAAATCAGCCACTGATAGGAAATTCCGTTAGACTATATAAACTCTATGTGGAAAGAAAAAAAAAGCCATATATTTCCCCGTAAAATGTAAATTTCCTTTCGATCGGCGCGGCCTTTGCCGCCGCCGCATTGTGCTTGTCGCGACAAAGCGAGCACCCTCAAGAGCGCGGAAAACAAAAGCGTTTTCACGGTTTTATTTAGCATCGGAAATTCTTTAAAGTCGATTAATCTTTAAACTTTAGAATTGCATATAAGGCATTATGGGGCTTTTTCAGCCTTGACTAGAAAGTTGCGGGCTTCTGGCTACTACAGAATTGTTAACCTGTCATTTGGACGATTTCCAGACGATTATTAGGGTTCCGTACCTCAAAGGCAATAACTAAATATTAAAAAGACCCGACCGCTGTGCACTTTAAAAGTGCATAAAATCCGCCATTTTGTTTACTTAAACGAACTTCATACCTAGTGACACTCGCGCCGTCAAGACCAATCTAATGAGGTATCATTTATCAAGATCGGTTGTGCCATTGAGTAGTTATGAGCGGACATAGGAACGGACATACATACTTACATACATACAGGTCAAACACATAACCCTCCTTTGGGCTTCGCCGCAGTCGGGTAAAAACGGGACCGTTATAAGATCACTTTATTGTACGTCTGTCAAGACCTTACCTATATTTCGGGAACGCTTGGAGGTATCGTGTTGAAAATAAAACCATATACTCAAGTCTACGGTCTCTTGAAGCTGTGAAAATCAAGCTACGTTAACGTGGAAAAAAGATACGGCCGTTTATGCCGCAAAAAACGTAAATTTCAACACTCTCAAGGAAACCAAAATTTAAAGGGTACTTTCCGTTGACCTAGAACTATTAAATTTGGCAAGTAATACCGTCTTATACAAGTACAAGGAAAAATCCTATACATTTATAATTAAATCATAAAAATATAGTCTTTATTTAAAAATACTATATTTTTAAATTTAAGTATTTGTACGGAACCCTCTCGGTCGGCGAGTCAAACTCGCTCTTGTCCGTTATTTCAATTTGAAATCGTTCTAGTACTATAAAAATATGTTATAGTTAGATGAGAATTGAGAAAAAGATTGAGGTACGTAGGTTGTTACGTACGACCTGAACGAAAAGAAATACATAGTGTCAATCACTGGTAATGACAGTCCGATGAATGGACCGACCGTGGATAAATTTTATACAAATCCATCACCAGTTCTTCCATTTACTCCTTAAAGAGCTAGGCTGATGCTATAGCTACTGAACGATTATTCATATACCTACTTATACATACATTCATACGAGAAAACAGACGTCGAAATCCTAACGAAACTAAACCGCTTCCAATGCTACGAAAATCTTACCTACGGTACCGATACCAATAGTACATTATGTATCAAGGGCGGTAAGTAAGCTTCGCCTCGGCCTTGTAACAAACACTCGTTTGTAATTCCACTACCGCCCGTGCCACACACAATGTTTTTCATCACACTTGTGAGGAAATCTGATTAAAATAACCTTACTTAACCTAAATAAAATTGTAAAACTGACACTAAACTGACACGAAACTGACATTAGTAACACTGATATATACCTATCCATAGACAATGCGAATGTCAAGTCACGTTCGGAAACCATAGCGGTAAAGACTTAAAATGGTTGATTTTATATTCGCAAAATACTGAAATACACTATTTAAACATTTAATTAATGTTACAGAAATATGTGTTTACATGTATTTGCAATAACAGTTCTCTTTAAATAAATATTTCAGTAATAAAAGTTAAAAAAGTAAGTTGGCGTTTCCTTTGAACATGACAAATAAGAGTAAAACAGAACCAGCGTTTCAAATTTAAAAAGAAAACCATTACGCCCTAGGGCGTAATAGGTCATTAACGGCCCGCAAAACCTACGTGTAATGACACCATTTTCGAGCAAGTGTGATGAAAATGCTATTGTATCGGTATCGATATCAATAGAAGTAGGTATACATCGCCTGTCGATTGTACAGGTTTTAGGCAAAACAAAAAAGCAACGTCCGGGCACCAGAGTGGTTTTTGTCAAAAATCAGATTTAGCTACATTTTCCAGAGAGGCTTCGACGCGGCCGCTCAAAAAAAAAGGCTACATTTATTGGTGAAAGGTGCATGTTACGGAGTGGATGCGTTTTCAATATTGTTACGCTCCACTATGTCACGCTAGGTTAGATAGTGTATTCTAGAAGGTGCTAATAAATTAGATACCAATATTTTTAGGGCTGATAGTACTAAGCTTTCCGAGTTTATTTATGTATGAAACAATAAACAAATTATCTATTATTTTTGGACAAAATTAGGGAAGTAAGTTTGCTACGTAAAGCACCCTTTTAATGAGGTAAACAAAATCAGTGATTAAGACCTCTTTGATTATCTAATGGTTACTAATTTTTCAATATGGATGAACTGGTCACTTAACAGAAAACGATGTCCACTTGACAGAAAATGTTCATGTCAGTTAAATTAACAGTATGATTAAGTTGGGGTAGAATTTTTATTTATTTATTTTGTTCGGTAAATGAAAACCAAAAAAATAAATGAAAAGTTTTCTTAATTTCTAGTTCATGTTTATTATTATAACGTAAACTATCTTCTCTTAAAATATCGGTAGCTAATTTTAGCACCTTATAGTTAAATTTATTGTTTGTTTATTTGTTCCTTCCCAATAACTAGTGTAGTACAGTTGCGATCTTTAATATGCGACCCATATAAGGTCGAATCCACAGAAATATATCGAGGTACATGGAAAAAGTGTATGTACCTCGCGTGCTAAAAAGAAGTGGCCGTGACCTACTTTGCATGCCGTTAACTTCAGTTGCCGTCAATATTATTATCAGATTTGAAAATCTGATAATCGGTAATATGTAGGCCTCTGCAGTAATGTCATGTACTCGGCCGGCAACCCCTTACTTCCCGGCCTCTGCAGTAATTACTATTAAACAATATCAGAACGCGAACTGACGAGTTGGAAAACCAACTACTGCAATAAATACAACAAGAAAACCCATAATTTTATCATTTTCCTTCAAAAGCAATACTCAGAACTAGCAACCGGGTTAAAAAAGAACCATTTGAAGCCCGGAGACTTAACTACGAATTAAAATTCCCATTACACCGCGGGCAGACAAACTGGAGCACAAAAACATTCAGTTTTAATGCCCCGAGCAATTAAATTAAAATTTCTTTAAAATAAAACTTGCAATGAAATGCATTTAGCGAGCATTCAGGCTCCGGCGGCTGTCATACAAAATGGCAGGTCCAAATATCAAATAATTAAGTTTATTTATTGATCTAATAAAACAATATAAAATCACACTAACATTAAACTAAAACCCTAAAAAATTAAAATGTAACTACCTAAAACTAAAATATATCTAAAAAATTCGGCCCCTTTGGCATGGCGCCGAAGATACTGGCAGCGTTTCCTCGCTGTATCGCTATACTTATGCGCTGAGCGAAATATCAAATTAAATATTAAAAATATGAAAGTGTTTGAAGATGTTTGGGTTGGGTGTTTAGATGATTGTTACTAAAATAACGTGGTAATGATTGAACCCATTAAATTGAATCCTATTATCCTACAAATATTAAAAGATTGTGAAGAATTGAAGATGTTTGGATGTTTAGATGTTTGTTACTAAATAACGCAGTAACAATTTAATGGATTGAAATTACAATTTGGCATACAGTTAAACCAAGTTCTGAATTGAAACAAACGGCAACAAACATCCAAATATCTAAACATCCAAACATCTTCACAATCTTTCTTGAAATATTAGTAGAATAATAGGTTTAAAGTAAATTGATGGTGTATCCGGGTTAGCAAGTAAAACTTTACTTGTTGTGACCATCATTATCCATAGTAACGCTGTACTTGAGTCATTTTAAGGTTTTTAGTCCCATTCAATATCATGGATTTGCGGACTTTATCCAGAGATCAGACGATGATTTTGTTTTTGACACGCAAAGTATGTTTACCAAGCGAGCGAAGCAAGGAAGAAGCGAAACGGATGGCAGAAAAACTAACTTAGTTTTATTATATAAATACGCTACATACTTCATCAGCTGCGTCGAACTCTACACCTTGTGATGCTAACGTGTGTGAGGCGCAGTGTCATATCTCTAAAAATATTTAATAATCTTTGACCCGACTTTTAAACATTTCGCTGAAACCTCGCAGTGAGGTTTAAATAAAAAGAAATTGAAAACTATGCGGCGAGCGAGATTACGCCAGAGTTGTTTAAGAGCAAGTTTACTTCGAGAGCATTTGTTTAAGAAACTGTTTAATAGTTCTGTATAATTAGAAGTCAGTGTGTTAATGAAGCACGTAGAATATTTGTTTGTATTAAGGCTTCATTAGAATTAGAAGTAATAGGTTAGTTTTTCAATGGATTCAAGGAGGAGCAGCCTCGAAGCACACTTTATAAGATCATGATTTTTTTTATTAAAATACAACGACACGAAAGTTGGTTTTTATCATACCTATGTTAAGAGGCACTGCTGTCCTTAGGAGGTAAATAACTTATATCATTGAATTTTGACAATAGACAAAATAAGAAATGGTGCACCGTAGAAAGTAAAGAGGGGCGCCGTGAGTGATACTTTATCATTATCTAAAACCACAAATATTCGCCCGGTTTAGCCTAGTGGTTAGTGACTCTGCCTACGAAGCTGACGGTCCTGGGTTCGAATCCTGGTAAGAGCAAATATTATTTGTGTGATGGTATTTGTTTCTGAGTCTTGGATGTTTTCTATGTATTTAAGTATTTGTATTTATTAAATATATCGTCGTCTAGTATCCATAACACAAGCCTTATTGTGCTTACTATGGGACTAGTTCGATTTGTGTAAGATTGTCCCTTAATATTTATTTATTTATTATTTATTTATTCGCGGGTACCTATAAAGCAGCAATACCTATTTTGAGCTAACTAGGGTAGGGCGCCGTGACGAAGTACTAAACTTGTAAGTGCGCTACGGGCTGAAAAAGATTGGGAAACCCTGAACTAAACTATAATCTATCTAAACATAATGAGACCTCTTTCCATAATATTAAATTAAATTAAAGGCTAGTGAACATACTGAAAGATTTCCATTTTTAGCCAGGCATACTCGCATAGAGAGCGAATGTGCTTTATTCATTGACGTATACAAAGAACAGGGCTCAGCGAGCGCGCAGACGGTTCCAAAGCTCTGGCGGTAAAAATACCGCCAAATCAGTACTGGCCGGCAGTGCGACACGCGGCGCGTGCACTGCGCAGCTGGCCTTTATAGCTACATTTTTGTAACGGGGGAAATAGTTCCTAACTGTTCGGATGGGCCTATCCTTACTTATGAAATCATTGGCTGCAGTCCCCACGCTGGTCCAGTGCGGGTTAGAGACTTCATATACAACTTTGAATTCCTTCGTGGATACGAGGAATAACCCTACTTGATTGCAAAGAACCGCACCTTAACAGGTGAGTACGAAATGTTCGATAATGGCAAAGACGGAGCTATGAGCTCCGGATTAGTCTTAAAAGCATTTCATTTCAGAACGTTCTCTTTTGAACGTTTTAGTGCACCAGCCTTAAATAAGAAGTAAGAAAGAAACGAAATCAGTAATTCAAGTTCGATTCTAAAGTGCTCAAGTTTTGTTTGAAAACATTATTTAGTTTTATTTGATGTTTCAAACGCATTGTTTTCTTTAATCTTTAAGGCATAACTTGTTGTTTGTGTTAATGATTATTTTCTGATAGGATAAATTACGCAGTAATCTTTGACATTAAGTCCGCCATTTGCACATTTGTTTCGGATTAAAAAATTGGAATAAATAACTAAATTATTTATTTATACCTATTTATACACATCTAAAATTAAAGTACACCCTAAATATAAAGTAACTCCCTCCCTCCCTCCCTCCTTTCAGTAAAATGAGCTAACTACAGGATTTAAGGTAGTTCGCCCCTCCAGCGCCCATAGATTTTTTCCACCCTGTATAATTTAGGACCCAATAGTTATATAGTTAGGTTTATTTAGCTATTAAGTTGTAAATAGTTAATATGTTTTTTTATCTTATATTTGTGTTTTTCAAATACAGTTTAATATAGTTACTCGAAATAAAATAAAAAATATTACTTAACTATACATTTCCAATAAATATTATGATTATTCGCTTTAGTTGGGAGTAAGCTGATGTAGTATAAGTAGTTTCACGAGAGTTGAGGCCACGCACACAACAGCACTGTCATGTAATGACAGCGAGGTTTTGCAATTACTGTCCCTTTTTCGTACTGATAGCAAGTTCAACAGTGAATTGCAAGATATACCAAAAAGTTTCTTTAAACTATAGCCTTGTGTTTATTTACTCACTCATTCACTTTTTTTGCAATGACTACTTCATGTAGCTGTGTGTGTAATCATTCACCTCAACTCCCGTGAAACTACCTATATATGGATGTGTATAGATAATGTGTACCTAATGTCACAGCACTCGATAACCTAAACAAGGCGTGCAATTATACGCACAAGCGCGCAAGCTCGCTGGAGTGGCTGTAGTGTGCTTACAGGAAGGAGACGAGATATTGAGTGGGTATACATATTATACGTACCCTACCCCCCCAGTAGCAAGCTGACGTCATCACGACGTCCCACGACGTCCATTACGTCATTATGACGTATGAGTGACGTCGCTTATACGTCGCTGACGTCAGTTTGCTACCTGGGCTATCCTATCCTACTAATTAATATTATAAACTTGGATTTACCCGGGGCACGGGATATGAAGTATCCTATGTTTCAATCCAGAACATGGTCTAATTTTAGCTCAATCCATTCAGTTGCTACCCCATTATTTAGTAACAAACATCCAAACATCTAAACATCCAAACATCTTCACAAACTTTCACATTTATATTACCTATTAGTGTGATGTTCCAAATGTGAAAAATTGTTAAGCTGTTTAGATATTTGTAACTAAATAATGCGGTTTAACAATTGAATGGATTGTGCAGAATATTGGCATATAAGTAGACCAAGTAGATTGGAACATAGGATACCTACTTTATATCAAATTATATCTCAATGAATAAAAAACAAAATGATAATTCGAAAATTAGTAAACACAGTCGAAATTACCTCCTCGGTTTTGTTCTATCGAATATGTAAATAATCCCTTATAATTAACAAAAAATTAATTAATTATCTCAAGATAATATCGGACCCCTTAAAGACCAAACGTTTCTTAATTAAAAACCTAATGCGATGCAAATTTGATCCTTTTAACCGGTAATTATCTATAATTAATTGTAAATTGATATTATGATGCGGGTACAACCGGGTAAGGGTAACCCATTGAATCGCTCGACCCGCGCAACCGGGTAACCGATATCAATTATCGTCGATCGTAATGTTGACCCGGGTAGAAGATATTGAGGGATGGGCCGACTTTGATTTTATTCAGAACATGTTGTATCGATATCATCCAATCGGATATTTATACCGCTGCGGGCAACAGGCGACCCACGCGCAGGCAGCTTTCTGCAAAGATTAACAATCGCTATAAGAAACGTGCACGACGAAGGTGCTGCCAACTGGTGCCGCCAATCTAAATCTTATACCCTCTCATGCTGGGGCCACATTGACGAAAACGCCGTTAGTAACGTCAACGTTTTGTGATCATAATAACTGAACTTCAGCTTTTCAAAATTGGCTCTAGTTTTTGAAAAAATCGCAATTTTCGTACTACTACAGTATACACGGTGAATTTTTTTCAGCGTCCAAATTTTGACAGTGGATTCTTTAGTGAAAAGTGGCAACGGTCGCCTCCCCGCGATCCCTACCCCGCTCACGCATTGAGTCGCCGAGACAGCTTACGCGTCAATACGCGTAATCCTCACGTTACTAATTATTTCTTCGGACAGCACATTTAATGGTGAAAATTTTACCTACATTATTTTCTTCAGAAATGGCATCATTTATACCTAATGCCTAGGAAAAATTTAGACGATCAATAAAATTTCATACTATGTATAAAAGTTCGTTTGGTCTCAATTTACCTAGGTACAAGAAAAAAAGCTGATGCAACTCTTACGATTGACTTCTGAATTTTGTGTATTCTGAAGTACACAAAAATGTAAAAACACTAAGGGCACCAAAAAAACTTGTTGTTGAACTATGTAACGTTCAAACCGTTTATAAAAGCCTAATCGACCAGGGTTCCGTACACGCATAAGTCGCCGTTAGAGGCCATAGGGTTCACGGACGGCCGCCCGATGTATTGTTACGGGGAACCCTGTTTATGTTACGGTACCGGGATTTATATCGGCACTAGGCTACTGGGACTAGTGTTTGTGTGCAGGTGATTCGTTCGATTATTTTCAACAAAGCAATTTATCATGGCGAATTTTCACATCGCATTTTTTTCATGGTCGCAAATTTAATTATTCGTCTTTCTTCATAATAGCGTCTTATAATTTTCGCGATAATTATTATTTTTGCTTATTTTACCAGCAGATTATTTAATCACTCGCATATATTTTTAGCAGCCTTAGTCAACCGACGCCTTATGTCGAAGCGGGGATCCTATTTCTATTAATATGTAATAATGTGGACACTAAAGAGGGCACGATTAGTTAAAATAATGATTTCGAGTATAATATCTAACAAACCGCACTATGTTAATTAATAGTGAAAATTAAATTTGCGTTCAAGAAATAACGCGATCTGAAAATTCGCTACTATGACAAAATGCTTTGGAGAAAATTATTTAACAACCATCTCCAGAACTTAAATTAATAAAAATATACAAAAAGATACAAAACAACCGGCGGATTGTCTGTAATATCTGCTCTGCTACGAGTAATGTCGCTATAGTAATAACCACATTTTTACTAAAAAAAAAACACGACCGCGGTGCACTTTGTTTATTTTAACGAATTTCATACCCAGTGACGCTCGCACCATCAAGACGAATCTAATGATGTATCATTTATCAAAATCGGATGTGCCCTTGAGTAGTTACGAGCGGACACAGGAAGGGACATACATACATACAGGTCAAACACATAACTTTCCTTTGGGCTTCGCCGCAGTCGGGTAACAAGAGTCGTTGAGCACCCAGTTGCGTTTTAGCTAGCTAGTTGAAATTTTCCATTAATTATCTAAGTGATAAGTAGAACAGATTTCAGGGGTGGGGGCTATCAAACATCGAAAAAAGAAATTGTACCACCCTAACTCGTAAACATGTTTTAAGTATATGAAAAATGGGTTTAAAAGTTCCCATAGTAAATTCTAAATCATAATTTACAACCGGAAAATGAGGTTTTTTGTGATTAACATGCTTCCAGGTCGCAGGAAGCTGCATTTGTCTAGTGATGCGCAAAGGCGTAAAGACGTATGAGCCTCATATAGCCATAAGTCGTTTTTCTTCTGGACGGGTTGCAATTTGTTCTACTGCAATTTTTGCAGTACGCACGCGTTAATTTTGCAAATTACCCTCCATTAGGGAGACCACATTATGCTGATAAAATATGTGACGTTTTATACAAAAGGTACCTACCTTTTGCGGCATGTCAATAAAGACCACTTTTAATTGCATCTTCACAGAAGTATCATGAGTGGCTCACTCCGCGATTTCGCCGCGCGGCTACTAGTACCAAATTTTTAAAGAGCACGCGTTATGCGATAGAGAGAGACGGTCGGATCCAGTGCGTTCCGTCCGGTGATAGGACCCCAACGTTAGTTTTGTTAGAAAGAGATTTTTTTTGAAGCCTGATAAACTTGCAAGTCTTACTGACTGTTGCAAAAATGGGGGCCGTGGCGTTCCCTGGGGTCGAACCAGGTCGCTGGCCGGACCACCTTGAGTGGGTCAGAATAGGTGGGGGCCGGGGGCGCCTGGGATCGAACCAGGTCGCTAGTTCCGATCCACTTTGAGAGGATCGGACTAGGTGTTAGAAAGAGAAAAAAAAAATAAAATAAAAAAAAATAAAACAAAATGTGTATTTATTTAGGTATAAACCCATTGATACAAATTATATCACAATTACAATTACAACAATTAACAATTAATTAAACAATTATTAAAATTACAACAAATTAAATTATCAATTACAATAAAAATTAATTAAATTACATTACATTTACAATTACAATTAATTTCATTAATAAATAATTAAGGCCAATAATTTGGAATGTCTACTAACACTAAGACTACCACTTCATGACCGACACCTCACTCTTGAAGTAACACGTGGAACACGCCGTAATTATGTAGTTAGGCGATTCGCTCACCCTTCTGACAAATGACCAATGTCTCTTGCGTATTATGGCAAAAAAGTCATCAACTCTGTTCAAAGCGAACATGCCAGACGCACTACACCGCCACGAAGCTTCTGTTCCTAATACTATTACATATTCTGTGGAAATAGCCTATTGCTACGACGTTATTGGTATCTAAAAAAGTCGAGATTCTTATTCTTCAATTTAGATACAGTACATTCACTGCAAGCTGAAGTGGCAGTGGGCTGGCCACATCTGTCGCAGAACTGACAATCGCTGAAGCAAGAGAGTTTTGCAGTGGAGACCGCGTATAGGTAAACGCAGTGTGAGACGCCCCCCGGCTAGATGAAGCGACGACCTGCGCAGGGCGGCTAGCAGTAACTGGATGAGTACAGCTGATGATCGAGCAAAGTGGCGCGTCTTGGGAGAGGCCTACGTCCAGCATTGGACTGCTGCAGTCTGATGATGATGACATTCACTGCATCTATAAATGTCAGAGTCTACTATCGGTAAATACTACTTTTGTTTAAGACTGTTGTAAGATTTAAATATGTTCTAGATTCGTCGTCCATGCAGATAATAGATATAGCGTCGATCGATAGTCCAAGGAAGTGGTACTAATAAAACTCATCGGCATATTATAAAATATCATCATCATAATTTTAAAGACTTCACCTCCTTCTGCCTTCATCGACTTCCGGCGACGACCCCAAGCAGGTCGTTAGACCACCTTGTGGAGGCCGACCTACGCTGCGTATTCCGGTTCGTGGTCTCTATTCGAGAACCTTTACACCCCATCGGCCATCGGTTCTTCGAGCTATATGCCCAGCCCATTGCCACTTTAACTAACTAACTCTGGCATTTTAAAATTAAGTGCCCCATTTTATTTAATTTAGAAATTAGTATAGGTAATATTGTCTTCGGTTTCCGCGATTATCACTCATAGTAATAAAACAACTTAAACGGATTAAATCGCGTATATTACTACATTTTAAGTCCCGACGTTTCGTAACCCTTTTCAGCGTTCGTGATCGCGGGTAGACTGAGAAAATCATAAATTTCCTCTGTCAAAATTACTGTTGTGCAAACCTACCCACTTTAAAAAATACAAATTCAATATTAGTGTTGCCAGATGGGCCTAATGTGTAAAGATGTTCACACACATGCTAGAAGGGCTTAAAAACCTAACCTTAGAAAAAACTAGCGGCGCTTCCAAAAGGTATAGGTAGTTAGTATAGGTAGTTTCACGAGAGTTGAGGTCACGCACACAACAACACTGTCATATAATGACAGCGGGATTTTGAAATTACTGTTCTTTTTCGTACCGATAGCAAGTTCAACAGTGAATTGCAAGTTAGATAGTTTCTTTAAACTATAGCCTTGTGTTTATTTACTCGCTCATTCATTTCATTCATTCACTTTTTTTGTAATGAGTACTTCATGTAGCTGTGTGTGTAATCATTCACCTCAACTCTCGTGAAACTACCTATAAGAAACTTATGGAAGTTTGCTAACCCTACTAGCTCTAGCATTTTGCTCATATTAAAACTAAAAGCCTTATAAATTCTAGTTTTTTCAGTCCAAGTAATAATAGCCCACCCAACCGTGCCTCGAAAGTGCACTTTTTTGCTCCCGTTTAGATGTTCGCGAAAGTTAACTCACTTTCAGCTATTTTTAACGAGCTATAAAAACGAAAGTGTTATTAGGCTTGCGGTCTTTAAACTGTTACCAAAATAAGCAGGAAATGTAATAAAGTGTAATTATGTTGACTTAGATTTAATTAATCTAAATTCAAACGTCCAATTAGGAGAATTCAAATTCAGTCACGTTCAGCCATTTAACCACAAAAATAATTTTAAAAACAAAAATCGGTTGTCTGTAAAGTCGGTTTACTGACGATAGTCGAACGTGATAACGTTGACCCTGACTTTGACTTTGACTGAAATCGACATTGACTTTGACTTTGACTTTGACTGACTTTGACTTTGACTGACTTTGACTTTGACTTTGTCTTTGACTTTGACTTTGACTTTGACTTTGACTTTGACTGTGACTTTGACTTTGACTTTGACTTTGACATTGACTTTGACTTTGACTTTGACTTTGACTTTGACTTGGACTTGGACTTGGACTTCGACTCTTTTCCCAATAAGCTGCTACAATGACATTGACACGCTAAAATGATGGCTAAGTGGCCAGTGTAAATATCTGCCGTTCCACGAATATAATGTCAAAGATTTATTTTTAATAATTTTTAAACTACGATTAAAGCAGGCGTAAAACGGAACTGCCAAAGCAGCATCCACTATTTAAATTTAAAGATTTTTGCCAAACTCAGCAGTGTCTCTTGTCATTCAATAGAGATTTTGACAGCCGTATCTTAGAGAATAAGGGCTAATTTATTAACAATTTGTAAGAAACTATCGTCTTAACGACTTTAGTGCTGGAATAATATAAAGTACCTATTTGACAGGTAACGGCCCTGCAAGGTAACGGCCCCGCAAGGTAACGGCAAATGACGTCACACTTTTTCGTGCGTGCAGCCGGCTTCATCGAATGAGGGTGTTTAAAAATCATAAATCCACCAGGTGGCAGCAGGGTGGCGAATGGTCTATTTGGCAGTAGATGTCAAAATCAGGTGATGTGATTGGTGGATTTTGACACCTACTGTCAAAAAGACCATTCGCCACCCTGCTGCCACCTGGTGGATTTATGATTTTTAAACACCCTCATTATAAGACGTTATCACGTCAAAACTGATTTTTCTTACGAATTTTGTGTATTTTTGTCTAAATTATTAATAATTTCTCGATTTCCTCAAAATAATGTCCATATTATCACTAGTTATTATCATAAATTATGTTTTTGTATCTTATTAACTTTTATTTAAAAAACAAGCCTACTGTAGGCTTATGATGCTACGTTTTTGTCACGCGATAAATAAGTGATAAAGCATCCGTCACTCTCACACACTATTGGTTAGAACGTGACGGATGCTTTATCATTTATTTATCGCGTGACAAAGCGTAGCATCATAAACTTACAGGCATCTAGACATGTGCGCCGATCAAAAAATTGTCGGCGGCGGCGTTTGACAAAAAATCGGCGGCGGCGGCGTATTTTCGGCGTGAAATCGGCGTGATTGAAACATGATTTCACACATCAAAAAACCGTAATTCAAGGACACAGTTATTTAAAATATCGCCGTACATCACCTTAAACTCTGATTTAATGCCATAAACATATATTTTTACAAAAAAATCGAAATAAAATGGTTAAAATTTGCGTTTTTTGCCTTTTTGGCACTAGCGATCATAACGTTACGATGCCAAAGCCATCCACTGAGGGAAGGTGACCCATGCTACATCTTGGTTCTACATGGTACATCTTCGGTCTATTCGAGAGGTTTTAGGCCTTATCAGACATTATTTATTCGAGCTATATGGTATGGCCACTTGGTTATTCGGAGCTACATCAATTAAATAGTGCTTCTACGGATTTCCTCATTTCTATGGAGATACTTAGGTTCACACAGGTCATCACTGCCTGTATGAGAGAAGTTCACTGGCCAAACGCCTATAGTTGCAGGATCTAAAGCGTCGCGAGGATGAACTTAAGTTTTTCCAACGTTACCCAAACGTGTTAGACTACGCAATAGACCAAAATTAGATTAGGTACCACAAAAAGGCTTGTTTTTTCGATCTCTGGGACTTAACTGTCATCTTTCGGAAGCTTCCATGTAATTCCATAAGAGCGCGTGGTCAAGGTACCTCAAGGCCGAATCTCTAATACGGTTCTGTACTGGAAAAACATATATAGGTAGCAGCAGACATAAGCAAACCACCGCTGTCACAAAAGTATAGTAAACCTGGTTAATAAACCAGCGAACAAAATGATTAAAAAGGGCAGAGTTCAAACTGGCTGGACTACTTACCAGCTACAAATAACTTGCCATTCACTTTGATGGACACTTTAGTTCCTCTGATGCCCAATATCTTCCTGGACTCAAATATTCCCAAAGGCTTAGAAATGGGCCGAACTAAGGCTACTGCTGTTATAACTCAAGTATTTGGTCCAGAATGTTTGGCAGAACTGATAGATTTATTAAAAACTATAAGGGTTCCGTTTTTGCTATTTTGGCTACGGAACCCTAAAAAAGAAAAAAACTACGTTTCTATGATATTAAATGAAACCACAGATACATCTTTATCAAAAAACAATGTGCATTCATTGTCATATATTGTGTTGAAGATTTCAATATCAAAACTTCGTTTCTTGATATGGTGGAGCCAGAGTCAATGCTCAGGGGTTAAATGCTCATGAAACCTACACAGCTGTGGTATATTGAACGCAGCTTAGGCGTTCACCTCTCTCTTTCCCGCCTTGATGATCTCTCTCTTTTATATTAGCCATTGTCACATGTGTTCAGCTCTGGTTCAAATAAATCCTAATTAATTAATTATAGGAGTTTAATTGAGATACCGCAATCTGTATTCATCTCATCATCATCTGTATTCTCTAATTTAAAAGATTATGAGTTTACAGAGAAAGAACATGAACCAAAGTATGAGATAAATTCTACTCCAAGAACCTGTAAGACGTCTTTTCTTAGAAACTGATTACCACAGCTTTGGTTTTTTTTTTGGTTGGTTTGTGTCCCGTATGGTCAATATTGACCACTTTTGGTTGATCTGGAGTTGTGCCCCTCTCCGAAGGAAGGAGAGGGTTACAGGAGCACAGCTTTGGAGGATGTCTTGAAGCTTTTGAACTAGAACTGATTTAGAATCAACGTCGCTAACGACTACCTTCGATTAGCTAATGACATCGTCGTGATGGTATAGTCCCTACAGGGCGCGAAAAATATGCTCAACGACCGCTGTGTTTATAAGACGAAAGTTATGTCGAACTCCCTGATACCCCAGTCGCTCTTGGGGCAGTTAACCTTGAAGTTGTCTAGGACGAGAACTACGAATACACATATGTAGCTGAAACATACACTCCAGTTCTTCTCTGTCACCGTGTCTCAATGTCTCAAGAATAGTTTTTGACTAGTGACGAGATATCCAGTAGACGTATAGTCTTTCACCTTCATAAATAGGGTCGAGTCGCTCAACGTTCCATAGAGAGAGCTAGACCAAATTAGTAATTAGTAAATCCGTTTCGTTCCGTTTCCAAAGAACCTACTTAGGTGACATAACTCTAGCAAGATGAGGTGGTAATGGGCTGGGCATATAGCTCGAGCAACAAAGACCGATGGGATAGAAAGGTTCCCAAATGAAGACCACGAATCTGAAGGAAGATGGAGCGTGGGTTGGCCTCCACAAAATGATCTGAGGACATGTTTAAGTTCGTCGGCATTCGATTAAGAGAAAACGTGTGCATTGCGACTGTTCGTTCGGAATTGTTTAGGGCAGACCTATGTTCATCAATGAATGTCTCCGGATTGAGATGATAATGATGATCTAGACCATTTTAACTAGCCTCTGCCGTCTTTTGAAATCCTACGAGAGGATAATAAGAAAAAACGTTATCCAAAAATGGGATGAACCTTGATTTCAACAGAGTATATGCTATGAACTGCTAGAACAAAGTGTTAAGTAAGGTTAGTTTTAATATATGGTACGAAAATCTGCTTTTGCAATAAGTTTTTTATTCACACCGATTTCACGCCGATCAGAAATCGGCGGCGGCGGCGTGGCCAAAAAAGCCGGCGGCGGCGGCGCGCCGGCGCGGCGCACACCTCTACAGGCATCTAACGCCCATACGTGTCAAGGTATCTTGCCTTGTTCCGATAAGATCCACTGCATACGATAGATTTGGTTAAAAAATAATGAAAAAGTAAATAATTATTTTAAACTTTTTCATTACTGTTTTTGGCGATAAAATTGTATATAGTTTCATCCCTATTTGTTTGTGCACTTTATCCTGGGACACACTGTATATCGTACCTCAGTTCGTCCGAGGAGGATATGAGCCGGGCTCTGCTTTAACTTGTAAGCATGAAGTTACGATGTTCCTTAGAACACCACAACGGATATAGTTGTTTCAAACATTTGTTCCCTACCACTCACTATATTCAAATGTATCCCCATTACTGACATGCACAAACTCCGTCCACTCCCACAACTTCAATTCTAGACAAACATTTCACATGCAAACAAACTTAGCTAAGTTTAATCACTCAAAACTAACCCCTATTCCTATTACCATAAAGTCCACTGGCTCCGCAAAAACTTGGTTATACGACCAGCATAATCGAGTCTGTCGCAAAGGAAAGTAGGTCGTATTCTCAAAGGTGTTGAGTGCATGAAATGTGCACGGATAAGTCTGTGGCCAAGTCTCGGAGGTGTCGAACGAGTGCATTTGTGTTACGGATGCTCACGACTCGCGCTTGACAATTTTGTTAAAAGTTTCCTTTTGAATATTTTCTTAGTTCAGGGAAACTCTTGTGAAGCCTTGTTCATTCCCAAGTGTATTGCTACAGCCGTGGTAACGCATAGGTGTTTTACATTTATTTTAGACTAGCATTTTCCCGCGGCTTCGCCCGCGTTGTTCCCTTTATTGTCCCAAAGGAACTATTTACCGGGATATAATGTATCCTATGTTTCAATCCAGGACTTGGTCTACTTGCATGCCATATTTCAGCTTGATCCATCCAGTTGTTACCCCGTTATAAGGTAACAAACATCCAAACATCCAAATATCCAAACATCCAAACATCCAAACATCTTCACAAACTTTCGCATTTATAATATTAGTGTATTAGTGGGATGGGATTCAGACCAAAATGTTTGCTTATGGTCGTAGCAATAGTACATTACATACCGAGACCAGTAAAGTAGGAAATATGTTAGATCACATGTAATTGTGATTAAACATTTGATCTGAGGCTAACTTATGTACTGGCTTAGGTTTGTATACTATTTTTCTGTTCGACGGAGCCAGAAAGCGGCATCTTCGTTTAACGCAGCGGCCGGCAAGGTGACGCTTTCTGGCCGGAGAGCAGAAAAATTGTTTTCCCGATATAAAACTGTATCATAAAGTTCCTAAAACTTAATTTGTGATGCCTAAAAAACAGATACTAGCTTATTGCTGTGCTGACTATGGTTCCTACTTTATATCGTAAACATCTAAAGAAATTGTTACAATATTTCAAGAGCACATAATCTACCCATCAGAACATGTTATACTTTAGACAGACAGAATGACAAAGTTACTTTCGCATATTAAATATTAAAGCACCTAGGTAATTGCCTATTTAAGTAATAACAGTATCCCATCAAAAACATTACATTTAAAAAAATGCAAGTCTCTTCTATTACAACAAAAAAGTTTTGAGATGTAATGTTAAACGAAGTCAGTACCGGGGAGGTGTCCACAAGAACTCGATTCCCACCGACTTGCCTATTATTTACACGTGGAGGGAGGATTCTTTATTTGAGAAGTATTAAATGTTCCTCCACGGTTTGTTGTAAAAGAACTGCGTTGCGAGATCTGCATCTTTTTGCATGTAATGTTTTTGATGGGATCTCATTTTTTTTTGTAAGTGATCTTCCTTTATTTATTACATTCCAATCCATTCTTTTTCCAATTTGAACTGCAAAACTAACTTTGTAATCACATGTATTAGTATACGATTACAAACTTATGTGTGCAGTTGTGACTGAAATTGCAATATTTGGAGGTTTTTTAGGACATGATAGGCTAAAAACGAACTATATTTAAAATTTGGAGCCTGTGGGTCTGCTAGAAGTACCTTAGAATTCTGATGATCATCAGTGAGTGAGTCAGTTAGTGACAAAACTAAGGAACTTTGACGTGCATACACGTTCAAATTGAATGTTATTGAGAATATACTTAAGTCTATTGGGCCCTATATATCCCTGAAAATTCAGGGTTCTAGCTTTAGTCAGCACAAAATTACAGGAGGTTGAATATGGCGTGAATGGCTTCGAGAAAAGGATGGTACGGCCGTGCCTTTGTTTTGCTCGACTTGGCGGGGGAACGTGTCTTTCACTAAAATTTGCTCTAATAAACACTCAAAGTAACTCTGTTCCTTGTAATATTCTGTCGCCTCTCTGTGTTATTCGATATTGTTTTCAAGCGAAATGTCCAACGTGTAATGCCGGTTTCCGTCGCAAACTAACTATTACAAGCAAAAAGCAAAATTAAAACGTCCCATTGTGTGCAGTGAGTCACAATTAGTGATGGGTCGCTACCGGTAACTTACTAAAGGCGGGAATATTCCCAGTAACATTACCAGTAATATTACCCACGATCGGTAAGATTGGGTAATATTGAAAAAAATGTTAGAAAGTAGATGTTTTATTCGTGTTAAGTACTAACAGAGTTTACATAGCACCGATTTTTAATCATAAAAGTTACGAATCTTTTTTAAGTTAGTAAATTACCAATCTTACCAGTAACATTCTCAATGTTACTGGGTATTTTCCCAATGCTACCGGTAATATTACCAGGTAAGATACGAAACTACAGTTTTACTTGAGATTTATTGATCAATTACTTAGTTCAAGGAGCAATATATGAATATCTGGAGGCACGGTAGTGCCCCGCCAAGTCGAGCAAAACAAAGGCACGGCCGTACCATCTTTTTTTCAAAGCCATTCAAGCCATTTTCAGCCTCCTGTAGTTTTGTGCTGGCTAAAGCTAGAAACCTTGAATTTACAGGGATATATAGGGCATAATAAGACTTAAATATATTTTCAATAACATTTAATTTGAACGTGTAGTTTAACAACTATTGCACGTCAAAGTTCTTTAGTTTTGTCCCTGACTGACTGACTGACTGACCGATGATCACCATAATTCTAAGGTACTTCTAGCAGACACACAAGCTCCAAATTTTTAGCTGTAAGGCTATCATGTCATGCAAAACCTATAAATATTGCAATTTCATAATCATCAATATAAACTGCATAAGTAAGTTTGTAATCCTATATAAATACAGGCGATTACAAAGTTACTTTTGTAGTTCAAATAGGAAATAGAATGGATAGATTGCGTTGCAAAACTTACACCTTTTTACATGTAATGTTTTTGATGGGATTTCATTTCTTTTTGTAAGTGGTCTTCCTTTATTATTACATTCCAATCCATTCTATTCCCATATTTGAACTACAAAAGTAACTTTGTAATCGCATGTATTTGTATAGGATTACAAACTTACTTATGCAGTTTATATTGATGATTATGAAATTGCAATATTTTTAGGTCTTGCATGACATGATAGCCTAACAGCTAAAAAATTGGAGCTTGTGTGTCTGCTAGAAGTACCTTAGAATTATGGTGATCATCGGTCAGTCAGTCAGTCAGTCAGGGACAAAACTAAAGAACTTTGACGTGCAATAGTTGTTAAACTACACGTTCAAATTAAATGTTATTGAAAATATATTTAAGTCTTATTATGCCCTATATATCCCTGTAAATTCAAGGTTTCTAGCTTTAGCCAGCACAAAACTACAGGAGGCTGAAAATGGCTTGAATGGCTTTGAAAAAAAGATGGTACAGCCGTGCCTTTGTTTTGCTCGACTTGGCGGGGCACTACCGTGCCTCCAGATATTCATATATTGCTCCTTGAACTAAGTAATTGATCAATAAATCTCAAGTAAAACTGTAGTTTCGTATCTAACCTGGTAATATTACTGGTAGCATTGGGAAAATACCCAGTAACATTGAGAATGTTACTGGTAAGATTGGTAATTTACTAACTTAAAAAAGATTCGTAACTTTTATGATTAAAAATCGGTGCAATGTAAACTATGTTAGTACTTAACACGAATAAAACATCTACTTTCTAACATTTTTTTCAATATTACCCAATCTTACCGATCGTAGGTAACTTACCGGTAAGTTACTAGTAATATTCCAGTTGGAAACTTACTGGTAACGGGAATGTTACCGCCGACCCATCACTATCACAATACACATTTGTTAAAACCTCATGCATTGTACCGCGGGCGGCCATTTTCTACGCCATTTTGAAAATTGCCTTTTAAACTTGGGCAGTTCCATGCGAATTTTTAACGTCCATTTTATGAGATTTCCTCAGAAGAAAACAATTTTGTGTTGCTTATGTTAATATTACAAATTGGAGGGAGAAGCATTTTGAATTTTTAATCTTATGTCCTTTTCGTACGCTATCAAAATGCCGACAACTAAGTTAGGGAATTCAAATGACTTGCCCACTGTTTCCCGTGTTCCTTTGATTGTAAATTACTTGACGGTTTTCTCATGTTTTTCAGTCTCGAACATACCTGGGGAGAGGAAAAGTTAATTAGTAACGTTATGTTTATATTTTGTGACAAAAAAGGAAGCATTTAAAGGAAAATTTGGTATGAAATGATAAAAATAAACGCTACGCGTGCGGATAATCCCGGAAAGTCCCACTTCCTGCCCTGGGGTAGACATCAAATTTTGTACTTACCACGGGGGGTAATAAAGAAAGCCTCAGATAGCATATTTATGCTTTGCTTTACCGCCCTAGGTAAGTAATGTACTATCATTTGGTCACAAATTGGTCTAGTAACAAGCAAAATGCAAGATTTTAATGTTTGAAGGGAAAAACTCTTCTGTTACAAGTTTACATCGACTTTTTAATTTCAAACATAACTTAAACGGGTCTATATTAAAACGCATACAGTAAAACTTCCTATTTTGACAATGCATACCGTTGTTACGCATAATTGTATAGTCGTATCGTATAATATTAAAATGTATATTTTAAAACGCATATTTTAATTCGCATACTATTAAAACGTATAACAATTATTTGGTATAACATTAGTGTTCATAAATACTAAAAAGTATAATTTTAATAGGTCTAATCAGACATTTTAATTTTAGATGCTCAATCGAATAATTGATATCGCAGAGTTTGTACAGGTATGTTTAAAGTGACATATCCATACTTGTTTTGAAAACTAACTGTCGCTTCTAGTTTAATTACGTAAAAGTACTTTCTCTCGAATTTATTTATTAAAATACCTACACTACTACTATTATAGTATATGTTGATAAGGCAATTTTATCTATGTAAGAAAACGCCCAGTACGCCCAGTTAGTGGCCTAGTGGCTCAACTACAGTGAAGATAAAAAAACTCCCGACAAAAAATCTCTAAAAGTAAAAAAAAAATATTTATGGCCATAAAGTGGCATTTACAGAAAAAGGAGCTTTCTGGACAAGTGTAGACATACAATGATGTACACAACACGGGAGGTAATAAAGAAAGCCCACAACAACAACAACAAGGTAAACCTCCCTTTAAGGTAAGGCATAAAAAAAACTGGATGGTTCATAAAACCTACGTAGCGTAGGCATTATTATAATTATAATACACACCTAAGGTGGTAAGTTAAATAAAAAATGTCTCAGATCGCAGATATTTGTGCATAAATATGCGAAAATATTTAAAATAAAAAGGTAGGCCAGGCGGTCGTATCGCTAAAAAGCGATATCTCCCAGATATATCTCCCAGACAACATTTGAGTCGGAATTGACACAAAAATAAACCAGAAAAGTAGGTGGTGCGAAGGGTAACAAAAGGGAGAGCTAATTACCAAAAATAAATAATCGCAGGGCAAATATAAACCTACATATACATGCATAAAAACAAATTAATAAATAGGGGGAATATATTAGCCACAAAACTTTAAAAAAACATTGTAAAAATGGGAACATATTTTATTGTATTAGAAACAATAGTACTAGTAGATAAATCCCAAAAAGTAGGAATTCTGTAAACAACAATGACCAATTAAGTTACTTTTTCCAAGTAACGCCCCACGTATACCGAACGCATAAATGTATGCGTTCGTTATACTTAATGACATTATGCGGATTTCAGGTATGCCAATTCAATCGGTATGTAAATTAACTAGTATGCGTTTTTATAATTATTCCATCTAATCGGTATGCTTAATCATCGTATGCCTAAACTGTTATGCATTTTAATATTAGGTTTATTAAGTTATGCCTAATAAGGGACACCCAACTTAAACATTAGCACAGCGCCGCCGGGGAGTTAAACGCCCCATATCTCCTGGCCGTGATCGCACATTACCGGATTCCGGTAAATCTCCCAGAATCCGATTAACCGGTAAAGTGGGCGTCAATAGCCCGCGATTACCGGACACGGCGGGCGCTGCCACAGAACTTTTGAAAACAGAAAGATCACTACTGAAATGAAACAGCATACCAATGGCGTGGCGTCCATAGAACCCGATTCCCAACGGCTTGCCTATTTTAAAGCATATGACGGGAATACTCCTGAAGAAAAACCAATCCAAATCTGCTCCGGCTTTAGTAAGAATATATTTGACGCCACGCCACTGCAGCATACCTACAATTTTACCCGAAGCAGGAGTGACACACTCCGCGATTTCACCGCGTGGCCTTGAGGCCCCCCTGTAGCTTTAGCCAGCGACTAGATAGAGCACACGTGCAGTGCTTTCTGTCCAGTGGTATCTTTAAAGATATTCCGTTGAAGGTATAGTATAGACTATAGAGCATAATATAACAACCAACATGTAAATAGTTTCTAAGAATAACACTCACAAAAATCGTCGAAAAATTATAGAACGGAATAGACAATACGTTCTAATTAATGTGTTCAATTTATGACCAAAAATTTTTCTCATGTAGTAGCAATATGAGCCTTATTCTAATGATAATAGTTACAAAGTCACGTCGGTGCTTCATCACGGCAGTCATGTACGAGAAATCTATTCGTTTTACAATATTTTTCAGAATACTGAATAATAAACATAAAATTAACTATTCAAAGGCAAAGTCCCTCGCATCAAAAGCTAGAAAAAAAACTATGGATACAATTAACTTTATTTAAACTAGTCAGGCTGTTATTCTATAAGCTGTGTCGAAGTTAATGCTCCGGCTGGCGAACATTTGCACCGATTGTTACTCGCAGACTAATTGGGCAGAAAGCAGGCTTTGTTTCACATCGGGCCGAACAGAGCTTACGGCGAGGTAATGTATCAATAAAGTAATATCAGAGAAAGAGGCATTCGAATATAATTTTAAATTCAGATTCTTGAATATGATGATTTGAATTCCGGAAACGGTTACAATTTGAATTTGGAAGCTGCGCGCGCGTTCGTATTGCTGGTCAGTTAGGTTCTAAGGATATCAGTATCACCGCTAACGCAACAGAGTACCTACTACTTGCGAGTAATTCAACTATAAGTATGCTATGACAAAAAAAAATAGAGAATGTTAAAAGAAACGAATAAAAATACAAAGATTATAATTAAACTAACCAAACGTTTAACATCTTAAGGGCGTATCGCACGGTGACCCGGGGCAGAATTGCTCAGAGATGGCGCTGTCTTGGTCACGTGACCAAATGTTCAAGACTATAATTATGATATCTGCTTATTTTACCAGCATGAGAATCAATTGGCCCAATATTTTGAGTCTCTTTCGATGATTTCTAATTCATAATAATTTATGTACGTGCTTACCAAGCGCAGGAATGTGTATGAAACTCGAGTAGTACTTTGACAGGTAAATATACACGCACACTAAAGCAAAATCATTGATAAAAGTGACATCTATTGACAGAGATTCTAACTTGTAAGTTCGCCTATTGTGCTCCGGCGCTCCGGCTATTGTGTAAACCCGTATAAGCAGAAACTCGGGTAATAGTCATGAAAATTCGAAGGTAAAATAAAGAAAAGTGTAGGTACTCGAGCAACAATATTCTCGAGTTACCATCGAACAAACGAACGCCGATTTTCCCCCTTGTCTACCCCACATTTTGTTTGATAGGTCAAAAAATAACTTTGTAATTACCACCTAGTTTCATACCCACATGGGTATTACTCAATTTTTATTACCCACTGGGTAATATAATAAATTTGTGAAACAAACGCAACCGTTTATTTCACGATAAATGTACAGCTCTTTTTTGTATGGGAATATATTGAATGGAATAAGACGTATAACTGAGTAAAATAGTTTTATTCATAATATATTTATTCTCAAATTTGGCGAAGCCGATCTCCATATTTTACAGATTCTTAGGGCCGTAAGTTTACGGACCAATAACATATTATAAGTTGTATAAACATTGAACAGGCAGACTCAGACTCACTCAATGTGTTATTGAGAGAACTCTTGATTTTCTAGATTTAGTCGTCGTCTTCATTGCTGAAGGTCGTGTCTAGTTTGAAATTTGCTGCACCAAGCTTTTCCAAGCGTCTCTGTCCTCGGCGGTCTTCATAGCTTTAGGTATTGGCAGGCCAGTGAGCTTCTTGATTAGGTCTGACCAACGGGTAGGTGATCGACCGCGTGGTCTTTTTAAGTCTACCTGCCCAACTACCATCAGCGTCTCCAAGTTGTCTGGGTTCCTGCGAGCAACATGTCCGAAGTAGTTTAGTATCCGCTGGGAGCAGATAGTGGACAGCCTTGTTGTTATTCCGAGCTCCTTGAGAATGGACACGTTGGTGCGGCGTGCGGTCCAAAGAATTCGCAACATACGCCGCCAAACATGATTTTCTAGGCTTACAAGTAAACTGGCATTGAGCACATTACTTGAAGTTTGTCAAGGGACGCCAAATTTCTCGAATACAGAGATTGATGCGAGTTGACTCTGTCAGTCGTTCTGTAATAAATAAATTACCATGTTACTATAAGTCAATAAAACTAGCATTGCAAAACACTAGTAATTCAGTCTAATATTAAATTAACTGACTACCTTTTATATGTGTGCATCTCAGGTCTAGGAATTTAGGATTTTGTTCTAAGATTCGCGTCACGATTTCAGGTACCTAAATCATATTTTTTAAAGAACAAATCAATTCTGGCATCCTCTCTACGATAAATGCATCTTCCCTTCACCAATTGGAAAATTTAGAAACAAAACGAATGACAGCATTATTGGTGACAGCGTAATGTTCTGAAACCTTCTTCATTTTGTGGAATCCTAAATATGGAATGTCAAATATTAATTTTGTACTCGTATAGTAGATTTGTGTTTTCACATCACTTGTATTTATTAGGAAACAATAAGATGGGTAAAGTTATAAGGTGATGGTACAATATAAATTTTCTTGAAAAGTATTTGAACGTCCCTGACTACTAGACTCTCGTATTTTAGTTTGCGCGAATCAAAAAATTGCCCAGAGTTGCAACGTTGCGTTGCCACCGTGACATGCGACGTTGCCATCTGTCACCGTTTGTCAGACATCTATGAATGCCTAACGATCGACGACACTTTTGGCTTAGCGGGAGTGACACCGCCTACTAAGCTAGAGGTCCCGGGTTCAAATCCTGGTAATTTTTTACCCTAATAAGGATTGCTTAGATTGTTTTTGTAAAATTTACCTCCGTATTATTATTATTTCTCTTTATTTAAGTATCCTGATTTAAAAAGTAAAACAAAACAATATTTAGTAGGTACATATATATTTCAGAATATAAATTTAGTCAAAATATTTAGTAATTTGGCATAAACAGGCTAAATTACAAAATTAATTACAGCGTGTAGTATTCGATAAAAACGAAAAAAAAGAAAAAATAAAATTATTTCGGGATTAGAACCCACAACCAAACGTATCCATAAGTGAAGGCTTTAGACCACTCGGCTACGGATGCACACTGAAAAGGTGCGTAAATTAAGATCCGTTTTGAAATATCAATAGATAAGTCACACACACGCCCATACACCATTTGCCTGTGTTTGCGTGAGTTGTGTTACCCACCTGTAGGTGATTCGCACACAGTGATAGAATATCCAAGTTTTTCATCGGTGAAATATGGTATTTAGCGTGAAAATATACCATTTTTTATGCATTTGCCCAAAATAAAACGTAAATTAATTGATATTTGTCAAATTAGTTTCTTAATATACCCTGCCGTTAGCCCGTGAAGGTGCACCAACTTTTGTATGGGAACGCAACCACCTTAAGGGATGTTAGATTAGGCACAAGAGTAATATTATGATAATTTGCCAAATAAAGAATATTATAGAACGAGCACGTATATAAAAGACTAAAATAAACGCAGAGAAAAAGGCACTTAAAAATATTAAAATTTTCTCTTTTATTTCAGAAGTCGGTAAATGAGAGACATTTAATTTCTTAGACTGTGCATTTATTTTGCTAAGCAATAGATATCTCAAAACTCAGAACACCAACGTATTCATTTGCAATTTTGCATATTAACTTTTTTGTTTAGAACAAAAAAGTAACGAATCTGCGCTTTTGAAACAAGCTTTTTATATGTAAAAATAACTTTTGTTGACATAAATATTTCATGTTTTATTTAGTCGATTGAGAACGAAATTGTATGCTGAATATTAAAATTGTTCAGTGTTTTGAACTTAATGCATTATTTATTTGGTACTTAAAGAGCTCGAGGTGAAATTAAAAAAGTTACTAACGATCGAATGGCTAGCTTTTTTCTCAGGTATTGTATTTTTAACGAAACTGGCGAAGCTGAGGCAATAATCTATGCTGAATTATAAAGATCCCATCTCCATACTAAGATGTATCGTAAGCTTAGAATAAAAAAGTCGTAAGTTTATATGGGTTTAGTAGTTATATACGGTATTGTCTTACTAAGGATGTGATATACCCGTACGAAGAGACTCGTGGGTGTCTACAAATCATAATATCTGTAGCAGTTTGTCTCAATACTCGGCGGCAGGCTCTAACGAGGGTATTAAAACGCTAGGGTGGGGTATAAAAGGGGTTCCAGCCTTACCCGACTTGTGTCTTGCGACTAATATAAAGTAAGAATATGACGGCGCATTGCGCCTCTTTGATGCTATTTTGGAACGAGATTGACAAGCTGTCATTCTGGCAAAGCGTCGTATCGTTGGTTTGCTGTTTACGGATGACTTTTTCGTACGTCAACGGAAACGCACCACGAATCCAAGCGACGAATTGCCTCTGTTCCTGTTTCTCCGCTGCTAACTCCTCACGAAGCTACGGCTAACCCTGACGTCGGCGGTGATCCACCTTCATCAGAAGTGGTGAACAAATCTACGCCCCATGAAAATAGTGTCAATATCGTTGTTGATTATCATGGAAACGCAACGCCCGTGCGCTGGTAACGGCAATACCACCAGCGGCAAGAACTAGCGACCAGTCGTATGCAGCACGGCTATTACAATTACCCCGACGTTGCAGATAGATATAGAGGATTTTATTGCCTAAGAATGTGTCAAAACTCGAAACGAAATAAACCACTTCAGGATGGTCTACGCTTGTGGAATATGATTGCATTTCAGACTAAAAATGCCACAGGAAGTTGTATAGAAGTTCGTTTGTATCAGATTACGATAAAATTACGGGTTGAGGCACAGAGTTCAAACGTGCATGCCAATACTGCGGAAGCTTAGCTGGTTACAACTTCATGTTTCGTTTTTTTTTTCAGATTAGACGCGAGGTGTTTAATCGGAATCTGAAGGCACGGCAGTGCCACTGCCAAGTCGAGCAATGCACAGCCGTATCATTATTTATTTACAAGCTTTTATTTACTTAGTTTCACCTGTCCCGGTGTCTGTGTATCTGCGAGTCTGTGATCAAGTCTCGCAAGTTAAATTTGACCTACTTTGCGGTTTCCGATTGAGCTGAAAATTTGCTAGGATATTTAAATTAGATGACAATACAATATTATTATAACGTGAAGCTGATGTGATGAGGGATTCGTATGGTAGCCGTATAGTAATCTAAATTACACAAGATACATTCAGCGTGTTTGGGTTCATTGGATCGGTTTGGACGTGCAGTTTGGGAGTATACAGGGGGGTACAGTTGGCAGTAAAAGCTTGTTTCAAAAAATTAAACATTTTATGACAGAAATATATTTTCTCAGCTTCAGGCTACTTTCGCACCTGCATCTTTGTTTTTGATAAAAATTAAAATAACTGAATGTTTCAGAAAATCAAGCCGGTTTTAAGCGATCTCAAACGGCAAATGCTAGAATTGCGGGTAAATGTCATTGGTATGGAATTCTCGGACATCGGCTAGCTGAATAAAGAAAGCGGCGCATGATTTCTTCGGCGATGCGTAAACAGTTCCCACACATTCTGCAGAGAGGACTTTGACTATTATTTGCTAGATTTGCGGTTATCCAGGAAAGAAAGAGGTGAAACTTTTCGAACAACAATTGTAGAGGTATACCTGGAGAATGTCACCCGGTGAGTCAGTTACTTTTCTACACGATAGGTGGGACATATGATTATTAAAGGAAGCTTTTTTTAGTAAATGCCCAAGTACTGTGCGCAAAACTTCCGTTTATATTGCTTAGTTTCATGTTGTACCGAAATTATGTCATGCTAGCACAGCTTAACTGACCGAGCGAGTGCAGGGCTGTGAGATAAACAGAATTTAGATGGAGTCGTCGGGTAAGGATTGTTCGAGAGACGGTGTCGTCCGGTCCATGCCTGAAGGGCTGGTCGAAGGGACACACCGTGCAGGTTAGAGTTGTTCGTGAGAGGGTGTCGTCCGGTCCATGCCTGAAGGGCTGGTCGAAGGGACACACCGTGCAGGTTAACTCGACACGAGACAGTATCGTTGGGGACATACTGGTCGAGTTGTGAGTGCTTTGGTTGTCAGACTGTTGAAGAAAGATGCTGTCCAGTCCATGCGTGGTCGGAAGGATGCACGCTTTCTATCGCCTTACAATATTAGTCGTAGCTACACAATACGATCAGAAAGATCACTGTTTTATGTAATACGTGGCAAACGAGCAGCCATCGTCGCCCACAAATATCTGCAACACCAGAAGAGTAGCCTATACGTTGCCAATCTTTAAGTGCCCCGTTTACCCGCTATTTAAAGTAGCTCATGATATTTTGTGTAAAATTGGGAATTTAAATAAGACTTTACTCATAAATGCTAGCCCTTTTCAACAAGAAAACAATTCGTTGATATTATTTTAACTCGTACGCTATTTTTTTCAAAATGTCCCTTACTACTAATTTGTGCCGAACAGTAACTTCGCAACTGTAACCTTTCCAGCGATTTTCTCCATGTTTGAACTCGAGAAGTGTTTTATTCTTCGGTCTAATTCTCTGTTAAAATTTCAAGAATATGGAACAGATGCTAGTCAAGCTTTGCCGAACAAGCAAACACAAGTGTTTAAATGTCTGGGTGGTCTGTTTATTAATATTATCGAATGTAATTAAAGCTAAACAGGGATGACTTCAAGAGTAGGTAATTTTATGATACTGGGTGAATATTTGACAATTATTTATTTTGTTAGAAACGTTCGTGATAACGTCGTGCTATTGCAACTCAAGTTCTCGTGTTCTCTAGATTAGAGGTTAATATAACGATTTGCAATAAAGGCACGTGTCATAAAACATGTTTTGTCTAAAAATATAGTTGTAAAAACATGTTAAGAATGATGATAAAGCGTGAGGAGAACGACGATTGCTGAGATTTCGATAACGCTTTGGTGAGAATAACGAGCCTTGACAATTTATGTCATTAACGCAAGAAATAGATAATAGTAAAATCATTTGTCCGTATTGTTTGTCCGTCATTTTAGTTACAATTTTGCCTTAGCTTAAAAAAATACTCCTTTATTGGTGATTTTGGTATACTATAAAGGTCATATATAACACGGATAAAGACATTTGGTCGAGCACCCTGTGGCGAACTATCACCGTTTAGGAGGGCCGTTCATCAAATCAAGAATTCACTATTGTGGAAGTAAATTTTTTTTCTTGGGTTATCGAAGCCGCTCTCTTCACGCCTGCATGCAAACCTCCACTCGTTTTGATGTTTTTCAATGAGAACAATTCACCGGTTCGAAATTACTTGTTTTTTGTCGCAGTCAAAGTTTTTTGCGCGAAGATTGTTGAATCCCGAGGTACATTCAAATTAATCTGATTATTTATCACTAAATTTAATCAAAATAAATAAATGACTGCCTCAGGTCAGCCTTTCCGCTTCCACAGGTCGGTTACCAAAAATGCTGTTATTGACAGTATTATTTACATAATTATTGTGATGGAATAGTGTGCCCTATTCTGAATAAAAGTCATTACGCTGGGCAGTGTTGCTAAGGAAAATGATGGTCAGAAAAAAAAAAACATGTAATGTGCATGATTGCGCTTAAATAAACTCCGAACTAGAATGTCAGTAAATTGTTACTAATTTATTATAACATGAAACACTTTGGTCATAATTTAAATTAATGTTCATGGAGTAATGATGAAAAATAAGAATTAAGAGAATCGTGATACGTGTGAGGGGTGACGCACAAATGTTGATACATTTTTGAGACAAAAACGTTCTTCTTAGTTGAGCATTCACGAGCGCATAAAGAACGGCGAACGGATAGTCGGGAATAACATTTCTCCTACCGCTAATAATATTTTCATTTAAAGAAATACGAAATAACCGAAGTTCAGATGAATGATTATTTGGGACAATTGTTTGCTTCATGATTTGAATCAATTAGTGTGTATGTAAGTACTAAAAACTTCTTCCTGGTCTGTGAAACCCACGTTTTATAGAATTATTTTAAACACTTCTTTGTTTAGCGAATAATCCCTTAAAATCAAAGCCAGCCGTGTTGTGGCATGAGAAATATTGCGATTTTGGGTTGATTTTGTTGTTATTTTTTTAATCGTACAAAATGTTTTTTTGAGTAAATTCACCCACAAGAACGATCAGTGTTAAATCGAATCACATTAATTGTAACTTTCTGTTATTACTTGATCGCAAAGTAAGCTTTTTCATCGTTTTAAATTTTCAACCTAGTGCAGCATTGTTTAGTCAGATAATAACTGTTACGAGTCGACAAACATGACCGGTTCGTGCCATATCTTGATACACGCACGAGAGAGCCAGGGTTCAGGGTTATGAAGGGCTGGTGGAAATCTCTAAAAAGCTTAATGTAGTGAGTAGAAAACCGTGACGGCGTAGGAAAAAGAAGGTAAAAACACCTTAATACACGAACTAATCGTGATGCGTTAACTGTAATTTAGAAGGAGTCATCAGGTTATGCAAAGGTTGTCAAAACGAGAATGTCGTGCCGGGCCCTGCTGCCGTGCGCGGCAGCTGGTTGGAAGGGACACATTCGTTTGGAGTGTCCACTGGTCGAAAGGACACACCTGTCCGGTCCAAGCTGATAGGCCGTATCGTCCGGGCCAGACCCTGCGGGGTTGATTGAGGGGACATACGAGTGCTTCCTTGAGATATTGATGATGCAACTGCGGTTGGTGTTACGGTTAGGTTACAATGATAACGACGCTATCACGTCAGCAACAGCTAACACTTTGTCAGGGTGGACGAGCGAGATTTTCAGCAAGTAGGATTGCTGATTCTTGTTCGATTGATTGTGTGATTGTTACAGGTCTGCAATCTAAAGCGCCCGAGGACGGTCGCATGTCAGTCTGGCCGTGACGGCGCATTGCGCCTCTTTGATGCTATTTTGGAACGAGATTGACAAGCTGTCATTCTGGCAAAGCGTCGTATCGTTGGTTTGCTGTTTACGGATGACTTTTTCGTACGTCAACGGAAACGCACCACGAATCCAAGCGACGAATTGCCTCTGTTCCTGTTTCTCCGCTGCTAACTCCTCACGAAGCTACGGCTAACCCTGACGTCGGCGGTGATCCACCTTCAAATATATTCAGTTACCCAAGGGGATGAAAAACTTACATACAATGACAAACCGTACCAAATAGCATTGTGAAAAATGGTGCGTCATATTGCTCAGACGGTATTGGCAAAAACTTGAATCGTCAACTGAACCAAAAGTCTGATTATGTTATTCTACACCGATGTCTGACTTGTTAACGCTTTATGATTGGATCCGTGGTTCATGTATTATCCAGGTTTTCAAATCCCCATACTAACATGCCGCGGGCAAAGCTGCTGCTGAAAAGTAGGTCAAAGTAAAATGATAAATCAAACTAAGGCTATTATGAGTATTTCACAATGCTATTTGGGCTTGATATGTTTTTCGTAACTTTTATCTATATCCGGTAGTCATTCATATCAGGTGAGCTAGCACTACTTGCAGTGACTTCGTTTGTCGTGCGACAGAAAGAGCTGTGCTGTAACACTAAGGTCGTGATATATAAGATAGATAGGTAGATCATTTATTTCATGAGAAAATAACATTATAAATTTGTAGTACAAAGTTACAAGCATTCTCGTCATGATCGTCAATATACAAAATTAGAATAATAAGAGTAAAATTGTCACAATTTCAAAATACAATAAAAACAGAATTAGCAAAGATAAGTATTTATATCATGGTCCCACCGGAAGACCAGCGCCGGCTTTAGGGTTGGCATTAAAAAAATAAAAATAAAATAGTTTATTTTTGCAAGTAGGCCCTCAAGGGCTCTTTTACAAGTCTGAGTCTAAATATGTATGTATTATTTCGTTTCTTTTCTTTTGGCGCTTCGGGTATTATGGGACCTTTTTGTGGCAGAGAGATTTATTTGTTTTTTTCGACTTACTGTCTCCTTTTTGTGCTGTATTTTCTTTCTTTCTTCCATGGGTGACTAAGTGTCTATCGGTAAAACTCGGATAGTAGATCACTTATTCGTAAAACCAAATATGGCACATAGTACTACCACCCCTTTCGCAGACTGCAAACGTGAACAAATGAATATTAAACAACGACGCTTGTACACCTCCCCTAACTTTATTACTTGAACAAATGAAGATTAATACGGCGCGTATTGTTAGGACGTGGGTAAACACCTCATCTCCCGCGTGAGATATGCACTCGCAAGTCGCGAACACGATGACATTTGTCACACTCTATTTCGTGTCTGGAAATCATATTTGTTTTACTTAAGTATATTAGATCGGCGAGAGCTACTAGCTTTTTATGTGGTCTATATTTTTTCTGCTGCGACTTCATCGACCAAGTAGTTCAACTAGCTGGAACCTGATTCAACCAACAACTGAATGTGCTAGCTACAATCTTTCTTGACCAGGAAGAAGAGTAGGGGAGACCGGGTATGGTTGTCTCGCGGGTTGGTTGTCACAGCGGCCATAAAATAATACTAAACGAAGGAATGAGTGCATCGATTGGTGAAGTACGGAAGGATGTACAGCTCTTGTGATCTTTTAGCACCGATCGATGTACTTAATGTTTCGTTTAGTATTATTTTATGGCCGCTGTGACAACCAACCCGCGAGACAACCATACCCGGTCTCCCCTAGCTTAATCTTCCTCCTTTCTATTCTAGCCACGGAAGATGTTTGTCTCCTAAGAAGGAAAGAATACGACGTATTTTAGTGTCGCGCAATGCGTAAACAATTACTTACACTTTGATTCATTATAATATTCTGGTTCCTATAGTTTATTTGGAATACATGCGTATCTTTGTTTTGTGATATTGGTGGTATTATACATGAATAAGTACAACAAATCGTCACTACTTTCAAATATGCTTGTATCTGAAATCAATCTCTATAATAATGTATATAGTTTATTATTTTAACCGACTTCACGTACAATTTGGTTGTAAATTAAATCCGCACCTATAATGTCTCTGTTTACCCTGATGGTCGACTGGTAGAGAATGCCTTACGGCATTAAGTCCGCCATTTGTACTTTCTTGTATTGTGCAATAAAGTTTAAATAAATAAATAAATAAATAAGGCAGTAGACCAGTAGTGTAATCATCATCATATACAGTACTACTTACGTTTTCCGTTAGAGCAAAATGAGATATGAGTTTTTTTGAAAGAAACATGACCGTATAATATAATCAAACGAAACGGCCAAATGCATAGAAAATGTAACATTACAACTTATACAGCAAAATAACATGTTATTTTAAAGATATAGTGAAATAATAAATAACCGATTACATTACATTTTCTGTAACCGATTTTGAAATTTACCAAAACGACCGATTATAACCGATTTCTTTGGTTATAATTATAACCGATTTGCATTCCCTATCCTAATAGGGTTCCTAAACCCTATGAAGAAAGGACTACGCTAGACGCATATAAAACAAACACACGTGTAACTTAAGTTCATTCACCCACATAATGACAACAGTGCCTCTAGGAGCTCATCCGTGAACCGACGCCATGGCAGAGCAGTCAAAGGGACATTTGCACTGTCCAGACGCCATGTTGATTGTGTACTGTGCGTGATATCCGACGGAGAGGCGTAGAAGTGTCGATACCAAGTTAAAACGTATCACATCACATCATCGGCCTACTATAGTATTTATGTGCACAGGCCTACTCTCATAGATGAGAGTGAACGATTGATTGATATTAGTATAAATTTACTGGCAAGCGCAGCGTGGGACGGCCACCCGCAACCCGCAAGATGGTCAGATAACCTGGTTTGGGTTGCGGGGACTCCGGCCCATGTGGAGGTTTATTGAGGAGGCAGTGTATGATGCTGTGTCCAGCAGTGGACGTCCTATGGCTGAAATGATGATGACGATGAGTATAAAGTTATACCCGGTCGATATACATTTTGTTGTTTTGTTAAAAAATAGCATTATTCGGCAATATTTGTTGAACTGATAGTCTTTCGTGGAAAATCGCCGACGCAGTGCCGCTGCCGTGAAAAAAACCACTAGACAGGCTTTCAACACTTTACAGGCGTCAATCCGAAAGGTAGAAATCCCTGTGGAGTGGAAAGCTTTGATGCGCAAAACAAGGGCCTTATCAGATCACCACCCTTGGTGATGAAAAAATGAGGAAAAAAGATTAAAAGTATCCGCAAAATATGTATATTGTATATGTATATAGTAGACGAGAAATAGCATAACAAATGTCAAAATCGAGATACCTTTGTGCAAGTCTGGTTCCGAGCGCGCTATCTCTGTCCCTAACAGCCCATGAACCCGTGAGCCAATTTCATGAATTTGTAAGCTAAATTCATGAATTAGCGAGCTAATTCGTGAATCGCGTATCAGGGCGTTATCACGGCTAATGCAGTGTGCAGGTGATCGCTGACGGGTGTAATCTACGCTCAAATTGGCCACATTGTTGTTACCGTGGGGCCGCGAACGCAGCGGTGTAAAACGGTTAAGGCACAAGCCTGCCGTTTTGGCCTAAACCGCGAGTTTTCACTATGAGTCTCCATGGTAAAAAGTCGCGTTGTCAGCCGACTGCAGACCGAATCAACAGACAACGTGTCTGCGACACTGCTGGTTTCTATTAATGTATATGCAGACAACAAGACCGGTAACATCACAGCGAAACGTCGTTTGCTGCTGCTGCATGTCGGCTACGAGCATATACCTATACTCTTTCAAAACTTGATTCCTCTGTCTTCTTAAACAGAGACCTCAAGACTTTTTCCGTAACCCGCAATCGTGAGCTACCAAACTATTGTAGGTTTAAGGTAACTTCTCTAGCTATCATTGAACAAATAGGTAACATACAAACGCTGATTTATTCTCCCAGTCGACTCGTATCCCTCGCTCTCGCTCGCGTCGCTTACGTGGTTAATTATCTATGTGAATCTTTCGAACTATTTACATATTTATAAGAAAAATGCCTTACGAACGACTAATAAAATTATTTATAATTCGAATATCTTCCTACGTTCTTCCGTCACCTTGCCCTGGCGCCTCAATTTTCATATCGCCCGACTTCGTAATCCAATGAATAGACATGTCCACGGCATTCAAAACACCACCAGATCAATAAGCCTATTAGAACTAGCGGAAGCCTATGGTTCCCGATTATTCTATGGCCCACAACACCGCTATAGTTATTCGTAAGACAATAACGCGGTTTAACAGCCGTCAGAGGCACCGCTGATTGAGACACACACACACACACACGCCATACACACACATTGCGTAACGATATTAGGGACCCATTAACGTGATAATGACTTCGTAATGTTCTGTGTGACAAACCGTTTAAGGGGCTTTAGGTTATTAATGCTCATAGATTTAGAGTATTTTTTCTACTCCTGTACTGTTATCTGTCTTTTACTTGGTCACGAACACTAATATAAGAACATACATAATATGAGTTCAGAGAAGTCTATACTCTATTCCCCATAACAGCACTAGTGTCGTTATAGTCACTTTACGTTATTGCTAGCATCCACAGACTTCTAAATCTAGGTTAAACTTAGGTCAAGGATTAAGCGCTCAATTCTAACTTCACGATAAAAATTCACAACTACCAACTTAACAAACAATTTAATTCCTACGATTCATAAGAAAAACAAAACTTTCCGAATTAAATTAATTGATGCCAACATAAAAAAAAAGTATTTTAATTATCGTCACATCGTGTCACCAGCCATATCAAAAAAAAGTTTACCATAGACACAACTGTCATGCCGGCTGTACACACTCGGAGAGACCGGACGAGACACGCGTGACGTCCATGTATTTAATATTTTAACCTAGTCGTAATAAAAGTATTGTATGCAACGTTGTATAATTAAGTCAAAAAACGCTCATTGCGTCTCTATTTGCGATACTCGCCGCATTCGCGGCTCGTATCGCAACTCACGCAATTCGCATTTTTTTAACCTTCTTATACAACTGTTGCATAAAATACTATTATCTATGATTCAAAACGAATGATCATGTATCTTCGACGTTATCGTTGAGGTCAGATCGGTTATGAAATGAAATCAAATTTATTTGTTTGAGACGTGGTTAACAATTAAGATGGAACAATTTTAGTAATAAAACAACTTAAACGGATTAAATCGCGTATATTACTACATTTTAAGTCCCGACATCTCGTAACCCTTTTCAGCGCAGGCATCTGGCAACACTAATATTGAATTTGTATTTTTTAAAGTGGTAGTTTGCACAACAGTAATTTTGACAGAGGAAATTTATGATTTTCTCAGTCTACCCGTCTAATTTTAATGGTATCCAGTTGATATGTATTTTTCATTAAGAAATGTTAATGCCAAACATCACTAAATTGACAATAGTCTGGTTTTATACGTATGTATAATGCCGCACACAATAAACCATATAACACACCTCAAAACTGCTCAAAACAGATTTCCAGCTGAATAGTGGTTTTTTCACTGTAATCCATAACCAAAATTACAAAATAACCGCATCATATTGATGAACACTAAATATATTTAAACAGTGAAACCTATATCCATTACAAACCAGTTAATTAACGTTAAAATCGCCGCCACTCGCCTGTAAATCCAAAAGGGCTTACGCTCATAGAACCTGAAAGACACACGGGCTTTTTTCGAATTATACCGTGCCCACATTAACCACAGAGTTCAAACAACGGTTCACGTAATTAAAAAGTAGTTTATATCGATAACACTTCGTCTCGGTATATGACATCTAATTAAATACTCACCACATTCTATAACAGCCAATACTATGTACTTCGCTTACATGGATCCATTGCGTGTTCGACAACACATTGTTGGTAACAATCTGGTACTATAGCGGTATTATATGTTAAACATATTGATGTATTCGTTTCGCTTAGTTTGCGAGAAGTGGTATTAGTGTATCGAATCGTAGTTTATGATAGCACAAAATTAACTTATGTTTTATAGCAAAAGTTATTGTTTTAAGGTTACATGTTTATACACTACAGCTTTTGAGAGCTGTTTTAGGTTTGTTGCAATTAAGTATGTGGCGAAATCGCCACCTAGTGACTTACGCTGGAAGCAGTGGACAATCGACATCGACTATGAATAGATGGCGCTCACATTAACGTCCATACAAAGAGCGTCATCTCCATGCGGTTCTACAATGCGCTATAGAAGTTTCTTAACTCACTTCCTATATATGTCACTTCCAACCATCTTCCTTCGTACTTCGGTCCCCAGGCACAACACTCGCCTGGAGAGAGATCTTTCTATTGTCCTCTCACCCACATTGGTGACCCCGACGTGATGACAACATCGCTTCCTACTTCAAGACTGACGCAGCCTCACAGCAAGCCAGACACATCTTCTCTGAAGGACCCTAGCATACATCATGCCTCTCTCTCTCTCTCATCTCAGATGCATAATGTAGTTTTACTGCAATAATCCTTGTTAAACCTAAATAAATAGATACCGATCGCGAAACAAACAAGATGTTTGCCTGCACACTGTACATAGATACAGATTAAAGCACCATAGACACAGATTACACAGCCATAGACAACGGAAACAACTGATAACGGCTTGCGGGCCGCCATTAAGGTCTTAATGTTGGCACTACACGGTCATTAATTGTGGCCGGCTGCATTTAAAGTCGACGGACTTGCCTGTTTAACTACCTTTATCTTTTTCAGATTTGTGCGCCTATTAGGCCGAATAGGTACACCAATCAAAACGACAAAATTGTTATGTTTGAAGCAGCAATATCATCAAACATCCAAACATCCAAACATCCAAACATCCTCACAAACTTTCGCATTTATAATATTAGTGGGATTTTATTTTCCTACAAAAGGTACATCGCGCTTGAATGTATGCGCGCTGTGTACGAACGCAATCAAGCAAAGATTTAAGAATGCGTAAGAATGCTCCAGTATGGATCGCACTAACACAGACGCGCTATCGTGAATTACGTGTCGCGTGCTCCTAAACGGCCGAAGTTGGACTACTTGTTCGTTTTTATACTTTGGCAGTGGACAGGCCATAATGCCGGCTATATAGCCCGGAGAACGGATAACCGTTGGGGCAGTAACATCCTGGAGTGGCGACCACGCATAGGTAAGCGCAGCGTGGGACGGCCCCAGACTCGGTGGTCGGCCTTCCTCGTGAGAGGAGCGGGGAGTCGGTAGATACGATCTGTACAGGACCGTATACCCTGTGCCGACCTATGGGGAAGGCTTATGTCCTGCAGTGGATGGTATCTGATTGATTACTGTAAACTCAATATTTTAAGATTATAATTGACTAGCATTTTCCCGCGGCTTCGCTCGCGTTGTTCCCGTTATTGTCCAAAAGGAACTCTTTACCGGGATATAAAGTATCCTATGTTTCAATCCAGGACTTGGACTACTTACATGCCAAATTTCAGCTTGATCCATCCAGTTGTTATCCCGTTATTAGGTAACAAACATCCAAACATCTAAACATCCAAACATCCTCACAAACTTTCGCATTTATAATATTAGGGGATGTAAAAAATATGAAAACAGCTCCACGGACTTGGCTTTAATGAAACAGTTATGTGAAAAAAACTACTTTTCCAGCCAAACATGAAAGTTTCCGACGAATACGTGTGCACTGAGTAATTAAATCATTGTGAGCCATTAACTGAATTATTTGGTGCCGTAGTTGCAGGTAGATTTCCATATAGGTAGAGCTCCAAATACCAGTATTTTACGGTATTAGACAGGGCTCACTCTGCCATTTTGCCAGCACCAAATTTTGCCCCCGCGTAGAGGCTTAGCCAGCGACCAGAAAGAGCACGCGTTATGCGATAGAGAGAGGCGGTCGGATGCGGTGTGCTTCGCCCCAAACGTCCGTTCTGTTAAAAAGAGAAACTTCCGGATGGACAAAACTACATCCACTAACGGAGTAATCAAAATCATTTTTCGAACGATAATCAATCTTCTACACATGTGTGTCATATTTTCAATTTGACCTGACCAACATATTTTGACCTAAAATTTCGACTTTTCTTAGTAGTCCCTTGACCTACGTTAGAGAAAGTCAACCTTGATTTGCAGAATTACATAATTAGCTATATACTCTAAAACTAGGTCTATACTCCAAAAAGCGTCGCACATACAGACAGGTATTTGCCAATAATTCTAGGGGGACAAAAGTCATAAAATCGAAATTGCAAAAATGACCCTGAAAAGATGTTCCAGGTAAATAAAACATCTGATTAACAATGCCCAAGTGCATTTTTTTACCATGACGTGCGCGGCGATCGATTACCATACCACCATGCCCGTCGCACGTTCCTATCAAACCCTGATATAAAGGCCCTTTCGTATATTATGTTCTACCTTTCTGATTAGTGCATGTGTTTTTTAAACGTATTCCGCCAAAAAGGACTGTTTGCTTTAAAACTCCGGCCTTTGCAGAATGCTTTCATCACTCGGCTTAAAGCTCGCTTTATAATGAAGGCAATAAAAGCTTTTACGCTAATTCACTCACGGTCCTAAAGTACTCAAAGCAACAAAGTCTAGTATGGAATCCAAAAGTTTAGGTAAACCTAATTGATGAAACCTGTGGAATTTGCAAAGCCATGAGTATTAAATTGTGTGAATATACAGTGTGTTAATCTAATACGGGCGAATCTCTTAACGGTGGTTAGTATAGGACAAAGTGAAGGTAATTAGATAACATTTACTTAAAGTTGCAACAAGAATTTTGTCCATACAAAATAATTCAGCCCGCAATGTAATGCAAACACACTCACGTTAAACGCTCGTTGACAGTTACGTTGACATTTCGGTACCGCCATACCGCAACCTTGTTTACAGTACATTGCTGCTGAGAAAGCCGTAATGAACTGCAATTTAAAAAAACCTTTTACTTCATGATTTTACACTAATGAATACTATGTCCGATTTAATTTATCGCCCGTATTAGACTTACACGCTGTACAAGGTGTCTCGTGAGGAGCTTAGAAGATTTTAACCACGCATTCCTGAGCTCATTAGGAGTAAAAAGAATTATATATCCTGATGTAAAATTCGGCAAAAAAAATTACGAACTAAAATCAATCAAAAATATCTTCGTAACAAAAATATTGTTTTAGATTTAAGTTTCTGTAATCTTTTGTTTTGGTGCACAATAAAGAATATTGTATTGTGCATTGTATATGTTTTTGCCAAATTTGATGTGACTTGAATTTTCAAAGGAACGTAGGCGCTATCGAGTCGGCCTGATTTTATCAATAGTTCTGGTTGCACCAATATATTTATAACGGTAATGATATTTTAGTGGGCAGCTAAAACGCTCCAAAATTCACCCACTGACATATTTTGACCCACGCTTGTGAACTATTATTACAAGTTCATAGTTCAAATCATATTAGGAACTGGATGCCTGCGAATTTCTGAATTACCACACAGGTTTTTGACGTTGACGTCAGAGAGAGCAATCATAGGCAGAATCACATGCTTCCATCACGATAGGAACCTCGCATAAAAACCGGCGCGTACGCAATCGCGTAAAGTGTCGCTCGATCATGTGACGCGGTCGTCGACCTGGCCAGGTGCGAACTGTGACGTCATGCGGCCGGACAGTCTATGTTATAAACTAGGCCTTGAATATCGCATGTTTTTTTATACAACTAGGGTGGCGAACAAACATACGGCCTGCCTGATGGTAAGCAGTCACCGCGGCCTATGGACGCGTGCAACACCAGCGGCATTACGTGCGTGTTGCCGACCCTTTAAAAACCTATTCACTCCCCTCTTGAAGAACTCCATACTGTAGCCTTCCGGGAAAACCGCGGCAGGTAGCTCATTCCACATTCGGATTGTGCGCGGTAGGAAATTTCTACCAGTATGTCACATCACCCGCCGTGAACCTGACAACTTGGAGAAACTTGTGGCTGTTGGGTAGATAGATTGACGACCGCTTTAGCTTAGTTGGTAGTGACCCTGCCTACGAAGCAGGAGGTCCTGGGTTCGAATCCCGGTAAGGGCATTTATTTGTGTGATGAGCACGAATATTTGTTCCTGAGTCATGGATGTTTTCTATGTATTTAAGTATTTGTATCTATTAAATATATCGTCGTCTAGTATCCATAACACAAGCCTTATTGAGCTTACTATGGGGCTAGTTCGATTTGAGTAAGATTGTCCCCTAATATTTATTATTATTAAAAAAAAAAAGATGGAAAGCGGTGACGTGGCAGGTCTCCTACCCGATCGTCAGATCAGGTTTCCGCTCTCACAGGCCTCTCAGTGACAACTGCCATGAAGAAGGCCGAGGACAGGATGGGATGGAAGCGATTGGTGACAGAGGTCATCAGAAAATTTCAAGACGGACACGACCTTCAGCAATGAAGTCAACGACGAGAGAGAGAGAGAGATGTATCAGTTATAGACGTGCCTTAGGCGCAATGGTGTGAACTCCGTAAAGACAAACAGACACTGCCTACATTCTATTTTTTTTTTATAAAAATGTGACCTGCGATTCACTTCAGTAGTGCCTGATCGCAAGCAACTACGAGGCCGAAGATATAGCTCGCCGGTTCAGTATGTCCCTATTTACTCGTGTCTTGAAGAGTCCTAAATTGTACCTATTTGTCAGGAAATACGGAGACGCTGGGAGAGAGTTCTATTTCTACCATATTAAGGGTTGCCAACCACTGTACCTATACTGAAACCCTCTTTCTCTTTCCTCATATAACGACTTGGCGTCATACCTTTCACAGCACTCACTCACCTTCGCATCCACACAACTCCTCAGTAACCATGGGTACCATACCATTAGGGCTGCCAGAGGGTCGGGATTTGGCAGGATTCTACCGAATTTTTCGAATGTCTTCCCGACTCCAGACAAAATAAAAAATCTCCCGAAAAACAACTTAATTTTATAAAAAAATAATGTTAAGTTCCGAATTTTCGTCAAGCGAAGCGTTCCGTTCAAGTCCCAAAATCCCGAAAAATTGTTTTTATACGTCACACCGGGCCATAAAGCGACAATAACCGCCCGCTACGCGTACGCAAAATCCCACTTCATGGCCTGGAGGAGACGAAATACCTGCGATCTGAGACATTCTTTTTACCACCCTAGGTAGGTAATGTAGTATTATTACATAGAATTAGAACTATTTGAACTATCGTAATAATTATTATGTTATTTAAGAAATAAATAAATTATCTAAATTTCAATCAGAGCGCATATGCACTCGCGAGTTCCTAGAATACTAGAATAGCATTATTCAAATTCAGCCTCTAGGACAGACCGCAATAAACATTAGTACTAATCTACCAATAAATTAATGGAATCAAGTTTCCGCGGTACCTATAAAACGTGGTAAAACACAGATACTTAATATGATCGCTGGCCGTTAGAATAACATATTAGCATAATCCAGTTTAAAACTGTTCTATTCACTCGGAAATGGCAAAAGGATGCCATAAATCACGTATTTAAATATATGCCTTAATATGGTATACCTACTTTTTTTTCTAAAAAACATATTAATATCGTTGAAATGGTTTTTATGTTCTGTATTTTGAGGTGCCTAAGCGAAAAGTAGTGTTTGTATTTTTTATGTCCTATCGCTTTTCCCGCTATTATCACAGAATTAGTTATAACTAGCGACCCGCGCCGGCTTCGCACGGTGTTTCCCTATTATATTATGCATGTATTATACATATAAACCTTCCTCTTCAATCAGTCTATTTATTAAAAAAACCGCATCAAAATCCGTTGCGTAGTTTTAAAGATTTAAGCATACATAGGGACATAGGGACATAGGGACAGAGAAAGCGACTTTGTTTTATACTATGTACTCGTAGTGATAGTGATAGTACCACGTACAGAAGTCTCTCTCTCTCTCTAAGAAAACTGTCGTTCGGGTTCGACCATCGATACATCATTTTATGTCTACACTTGTCCAGAAAGCGGCTTTTTCCGAACGCGTAGCGTGCGGAAAAAGCCACTTTATGGCCAGGTGTGGCATAAAATTATTTCTTTATTTGAAAGTGTATGCGATGCGCCCCATGTGGTCCGATTGGAAACATCTAATGATAGGATTTTAGAGTAATCGAAGGAAATCTTTAAATTTTAAAGGCTATACCGATATTTGTATCTATAATTATTGCACGCATTTGTTATTTTATTGAGTAGGTTTGTTTGAGGTCTGTTACTCGTATTTTAATTTTGTTTTAGGTGTTAATATTACGAATGCACACTATGAAACGACCTGGTCACATATGCATTGCTAGCCACAATGTGACCGTGCCGGTCGACCACATTCTCTATTTGCTCGTGTTTTCGAGGTTGGAGTTGAGCCAGCTGCCACTAGCGAATAAATAATAAATTAAAAAACGAAACTGAAATCACTTGAGGGAAAATGTTTGGTCAACTTGTGATGATTTTATTGCTAACATAATTAAGGAAATATCGAAGGTAAGCGAAGAAGAAAATTGAGGATAAGTTAAGGAAAAAAACCAGACAAGTGCGAGCACAACAAATATTTTTCTTACATTTTCAGATTTTTCCCTAACTTGTAGTAGAGTCTGTGCGAAAAGAGAATAGGCGTGAACTGAAAAACAGAACTAACCTAACCAGTATGGCAAATACGGCATATCTTTTTTTCTACGGTACAAAAGCATTACAGCGCCCCCAAATCTAAATCCTATTCTCTTTCCGCACAGACTCTAGAAGATGGTATTTCTTGCCAAATCTCATAGTTCTAGGTCAACGGAAAGTACCTTATAAATTTTGATTCCTTTGAGAGTGTCGAAGTATACGTTTTTTGCGGCAACTTAGTAGTTTTTTTTTAACAATTTCAAGGTTATATTTTAACTCGATATCTCCACGCATTCCCGAGATAAAGGGTCTTAACAGACAGACGAACGAACGGACAGACAGACGGACAACAAAGTGATCCTTTAAGGGTTCTGTTTTTTTCTTTTGAGGTGCGGAACCCTGAAAAAGAGGAGATCGCCATCATGTCGTCCAGGGAAAAAAGGAGGTGGCTCTCTAACAGGGCCAAATAACCATACTTTTACTCTGAATACTTTATTTATTTCATAAAAATAAAAGTTGCCATGGAACGCTTTTACTTTTGCGTATTAAAAATAAAAGTAACGTATATTTCATGAATTTGCTAGAGATAAAAGTCTATTAGTATACTCCTCGAATTCGTTTGTTGTTCACTAACTTTTGTATGGAGCAAACCCACCTTGAAATCAGCTCACAATCCACGAATGTCAAAAAAGCAGCAACTTCTAGATCACCTTTTTAAAAGCAGATTGAAAAGGCAAAATCTTTAGGCAAACCTAAATTCCGGCTCGAAATGTTCGACAAATATACAAGTGAATGCTATTTCAAATATACGTGAATTTCCAATAGAATTCCACCTTCAGCAACAATGCCACAGTATAAGTGCAAACAGTCGGCCAGCGATGACATGTATGGTAAAGTACGAGTATTTGTGACGTTCCGCAGGAAAAGGTACCTTATGGAGGGTCGGCACTTACGTCGTGTAGCATCAAATTAATATAGGAGTGCCGTTAATAACAGCGTAATTGCCTGCCCGCCATAAGGTACCTTTACCTGCGGAACGTCACATTTAAAGACAAACAAGTAGTCCAACTTCGGCCGTTTAGGAGCGCGCGACACGTATTCACACAGACGCACGATCGCGCGTCTGTATGTGCGATCGATACTGCAGCATTCTTACGCATTCTTAAATCTTTTGTAGTGCGTTCGTACACGGCGCTTCAAGCGCGCGATGTACCTTTTGTAGGAAGAAAAATTACTGCTATTGTACTGTGCTTAGGGTGCGTTTCTTACACACGTACCTGGGCGTTTTCCAAAATAAATCCCGGGGTAGCTACTTTCTCAAAATATGGACTTTTGAGGTTTTTCCGGCTCAGAATCGTTAGTACTTTCGAACCTTATACGTAAAAAAAGTGTCCAAAATTTATTTTCCCATCACGTCACCATTTTGCATTATGTTTGTATGAACGTCACGTAGTGGAAAGAAAAAAATCCTTACAAATTTTGGGACACTTTTTTTACGTATAAGGTTCGAACTAACTGTTGCAAACTGGCGACCGTGATCATGGAAAAATTACGAAAAGAAAGGACCGTGACTCGGAGTTTGTTCACGAAAGCTAAAAGCGATTTCGAACTTAATTTGGAATCGCACATCGACGAAGTAACAGCCGCCTTCGGACGTCTGCAGCTCAGAGCTGAAGCATTGTTCAACGTCGACGAGCGTATAAAAGAGCAGTGGTTGAGCGCAGACGAAATGAACGAAGACGAGTTTCTGCAGGATTGCCTGACCAGCGATAAATATCAGTACGACTGGGAGCGGATGAAGGTCCAGTACGACAACGTTTCCCGGAAGTATGGACGCATGAAGAGGCCAAGCGAATCCGACGGCAGCGACGTGTCGAATAATACGATAAAACATGGATGTAACAAGTCTACGTGTAGCTCGGCCTGTCAGTCGAGACGGTTCCGTTTACCTAAATTTGAATTAAGAAAATTTGACGGAAACGCAAAGAATTGGATCGGTTTTTGGAGCCAATTTAAGAAGATTGACAGCGATGAGACTATGGACGACGAAGATAAATTTCAATATTTATTTCAGTGCACCGTTCCAGATTCTCCAGCCAGAGAGCTTATCGACAGCTTTCCTCCATCGGGAGCTAACTACAAGAAAGCGATCGAACAACTAAAGTCCAGGTTTGCTCGTGACGACCTACTCATCGAGATATATGTACGTGAGCTCCTCAATTTAGTACTTGCTCAAGCCAAAGGCAATACTTCCTATAATTTAGGCCACTTATACGATAAACTAAATACCCAATTACAAGCATTGCAAAGCTTAGGTGTCACTGTTGATAAATACGCCGCTTTACTTTTCCCTTTAGTTGAGTCCGCCTTGCCCGAATCTGTATTACGAGCATGGGAGAGGTCTCAAATACGCACGGAGAAGAACGACGATCACCTTGACCGGCTTATGCAGTTCTTGAAACATGAAGTGGAGTCCGAAGAACGAATCCAGCGCGCCCGCAGTGGACTTGCATCGGGTGACAGTTTGATTAGCGTTCCCCCACCACCCACCGCGGCATGCCTAGTATCCACGGAAGACTCAGGTAAGAAGACTTGTTGTATTTGGTGTGAGAAGTCATCGCATAGCAGCCTCGAGTGCTATAAAGCTAATAAGATGTCGTATGAGGCTAGGAAGGAGGCATTGAATAAAAAAGGAGGATGCTTTATTTGTCTGAAAGCGGGACATAATTCTAAAAAGTGCAAGAATTTCACAAAATGCCTTTTTTGTGCCAAACGTCATTCTATTTTGATGTGTCCTGACATTAAACAACAAAGTCAAAATGAAAACAAAGAGAATAGTGTCAAAATCGGAACGTCAAAATTAAATAATAACGTAGCCCAAAATAAGGCTTGTACCACACTATTGCAAACGTTTATGGTTAACGTTATAAATGATAAAAAATGCGTAAAAGTGAGGGCATTTATCGATACGGGTGCACAACGATCCTACTTACGGAGTGACATAGCAGATGATTTGGGCCTTAAGCCTGTTAGCAGAGAATTGTTATCACACTGTCTTTTTGGCGGCATAGAAACAACAAAACAGTCGTTCAACGCATATGAATTTTGCGTCGCTAGCGCGGATAGACAATTTAAATACGAAATGACTGCTTTAGGTAAGTCCACGATCTGCGGGTATATTCCTCGATTAAATGTGAACCATGCCATCATTAAAGAGTTGCAGAAACATAACATCACGCTGAGCGACGTCGGCGAGGAGGCTACACCACAAGTCGGGTTATTAATCGGTGCTGACTACGCAGGCTTGTTGCTCACTGAGAGTTTCATACGACTCGAAAATAACGTCGTGGCTGTGAACACTAAATTAGGATGGACGCTCCAAGGGACCATTACGAACACGTGTAGTGTAATGATGAATGTGGTGTCAGCAAATTTGCAATTATCAGAATTATGGGACTTGGAAACGCTTGGCATAAGGGACCCAATAGAAATTGCAAGTAAGGCAAAGACAGAATCTATCATAATGGACCAGTTTCGAGATACCATCAAAATTAACAGCGAAGGAAGATACGAGGTGGATTTGCCGTGGAAGCCAAATCATGGAGAGCTCCTTGACAATAAGCATTTAGCCGAGAAAAGGTTGATGTCTACGACACAAAAACTCCTAAAGCTGAATGAGCTTAATAACTATGGTCAAGTGTTCGAAGATTGGCTAAATACAGGTATAATCGAGGAAGTGGACAGCGGAATGAAACCGAAGCACTACCTACCACATCACGCTGTCATTAAGAACTCCAGCTTGACCACTAGGGTCCGCCCTGTGTTCGACGCCTCAGCTCGAGATTCTCATGGAAACTTGTTGAATTCGTACCTAGAAAAGGGCTTGAATTGTCTTGAACTGATCCCCAAATTACTAATTAAATTTAGAAAACATGCGATTGGGATAACGTCTGATATTAAAAAGGCATTTCTTCAAATATCGTTAAAAGAAGAAGATAGACAGTATCTGTCATTCCTTTGGTGGAGGACTAATGAAAGAAAGGAGGTGATAACCTACCGTCATTGTCGTGTGGTGTTCGGCATAACCTCCAGTCCGTTTCTCCTCGGTGCGACTATAAATTACCACTTAGAAAAATACACCGAAGAATATCGCGACACAGCCGAACGTCTGAAGAACTCTTTCTATGTCGACAACTGCGTCACTAGTCTAGATACTGAGCAAGAGATGCATACGTTCATAGACGAAGCTAAAAAGATAATGTTGGACGCGAAGTTCGAGTTGCGGGGTTGGGTTACAGCTCCCATGACTAATGAAGAGATGACTACACAGGAAGAGAACCTGTCTGTACTAGGTCTAATGTGGGATGTCAGAAAAGACGAAATGTACTGTAACGTCAACTTTGCATATGGCACAGACTTCAAAGGAAATGTCACTAAGAGAAGTTTGCTTTCCATAACTCAAAAGGTTTTCGATCCTATTGGTTTAGCATGCCCGGTGACACTCGTACCCAAATTAATTATCCAGAAAACTTGGAAACTAAAACTGAATTGGGATACAGAGCTCCCCTATGATTTACAGCAGGAATACACCGACTGGGTCAAGCATATCCATTTGCTTAATGAGTGTCGAATCCCACGACGACTTAGCTCTGAAGCGATACACGAATGCCATAATAGTCTTCATATCTTCAGCGACGCTAGTAAGCTATCATTCGCGGCGTCCATTTTCCTACGAAGCGAGTATCAAGGAAAGGTCACTGTGCAATTGGTGCAAGCGAAGTCTCGAGTCGCACCAGTCCATGAGGTCAGCATACCGCGTCTAGAACTGATGGCAGCGTTAATTGCAACACGCTTATATACTCAAGTTAAAGACGCTTTAGACCTTCCGATCTATCAGGCTTTCTTTTGGACTGACGCAAGTGTTGCCTTTACATGGATAACTACTGAAGGAGACTGGAACATTTTCGTGAAGAATAGAGTTAAGGAAATAAGAGCATGCACCAACGTAGAAGACTGGCATCACCTACCAGGCAAGAGTAATCCAGCTGACTTACCATCCAGGGGTTGCAACGCCAAACATCTGCTTAAAAGTAAATGGTGGGAAGGACCAGCATGGCTGAAAGAAAGAGAAAGTGAATGGCCTACGTCTCAATTGGAAGCTGACGAGAAAGAAGTCAATAAAGAGAGGAAAAAAGCACTACTTGCGAACAATACTACAACTATAAGTACGTTTCTATCGCAACTGACCTACTTCTCCAAATACACTATGATAGTGAGAATGGTTGGATGGATACTGAGATTCGCGTACAACTGCAAGCATGTAAATAATAAACGAAAGGGTGAACTGAGTTGTGAAGAGTTCCAGGCTGCTGAAAGGAAAATTCTGAAAATGGTGCAAGATGAGATGATTACAGATGCTGATAAGAGGAAGATAAAGGATCGGAATATGCTTAATAAGGCTTATTAAGGGTTCGCACTAGACTAACACTAAGCGATGAACCTGCCAATTTCGTCTGTCCCATTTACTTACCTGGCAAGCATATTATAATCATAAGGCTAGTAGCGACAAAACACCGACTACTGAATCACGCCGGCTCTGGCACGCTGATGACTGCACTCAGAGAGAACTTTTGGATTACTGGTGTCAGAAGACTCGTCAAATCAACCATATTAAAGTGTGTACCCTGCAAACGTCAATCCGTAAAACATGCCGAAACACCAAAAGCACCATTACCTCTTGACAGAGTTAAACCAACTGCTGTCTTTGAAGTGACAGGAATTGATCTGGCAGGTCCCCTTTTTCTTCGGTCGGGAGGGAAGGTTTGGATAATCCTATTTACGTGTGCTGTTTACCGCGCTGTACACTTAGAATTGACGAAGGCCTTGTCGACAGAGGCATTTCTTATGGCGTTACGGCGGTTTATAGCAAGGCGCGGAAGAGTTGACACAATTTACACGGATAATGGCACAAATTTCCATGGAACCGATAATCTCCTAAAAACGCTGGACTGGAACGAGATAGCCTCGTACTCTAGCGTCCGGAATATAACGTGGAAATTCAGTCCACCAGCAGCTCCCTGGTGGGGAGGATGGTGGGAGCGCTTGATCCGGGTCCTGAAAGAACTTCTTCGGCGAAATCTGGGTCAGAGAACGGTCAGTTACGAGGAACTGCAGACTCTTCTTTGTGACTGTGAAGCGCTGATGAATGCGCGGCCTCTAACGTATATCGCAGACGACACCGAGAAGTTGAAACCACTATCACCTGCTTGTTTCTTGCAAGGGATTCCCTCCAGTGAGACCCCAGACCTAGACCAGCTCGATAGTGATTCTTTGAATAGGCGCTTAAGGTACTTACATAAACTACGAGAAGATCTTCGAGAGCGGTTCAAGAAGGAGTATTTGGGAATGCTCATTCAGAAGGGCAAGGAGAAGGACTCTAATTTAAGGGTAGGCGATGTAGTTTTGTTAGAGACAGATGCAAAGCGTATAAAGTGGCCTTTAGCAGTAATAAAAGAGATTTATATGGGTAAAGATGGCAATGCAAGGGTAGCCAGAATACGGACTGCGGATGGCGAGTACACCCGAGCGTATCAACGCCTGTACCCGCTGGAGGTGCAACCTGGTGAAGTCCTACATCAGTGATCAGCGGTTTGGGTCTTCGCCCCAAAGGTGGGAGGATGTTGCAAACTCCTTTTAGGCTGTTTAAAAAACTGTGACAGTGTCAGTGTGTGACTTTATAAAATTTTATCTTTCAAATTACATACTCCGAAATAATTAACGTGTTTTCCTTCACTAACGATTCTGAGCCAGAAAAACCCCAAAAGTCCATATTTTAAGAAAGTAGGTACCCCGGGATTTATTTTGGAAAACGCCCACCTACGGACCTGGGTTGAGCGGAGAGGAAAGTGCTGTGAGTTGACCAATCACAGTGCTTGAAATCTCCACTTCAGTGGATTAGACCGGAGCGCAACAAGTTCAGTAACTTCGAAGATAATGGGGGGAATGAATTTTTTTAACGTTTTTCATCTTATCTGCATGATTAAAAAAAATAAAAGCGGTTTGGGAATATACAAATTAAGCCCTTAGATTTGATACCCCTTTGATTTCTTTGAATTGTAGACCTCCTCTTTCGGCCTCCATTGAAAAAAAAAGTAAAAAAGTACGATTTTTTTAATGACCAACACCGAGCGTGCGTTAGCGGTTTTTAACAATATTGATAATGATAATGATAATGATAAAATGATTTATTGCCACAAGAAACAAGAAAAAAAAAACTCAAACAATTACATTGTATTCAATATTATAGCTAGCTTAAACTTAATTAATTACATTGTTTATTTATAAGTAGGTACAGTGGCAACAGGCTCAGGCTCAGCGTATGCTGTGAGCGTGTTGGGCTGCACAGCGCTGTTTTTCAGCCTGCACCTTACTCGGGCTAATTGCTTTGCTATTCAGGGAGGGAACATTCGTCCTTTACATTATGAATAAAAAATATATAATTTCAAATCTAATCTGATTGCATATAATTGAAAACACTTTATGGCCAGGTGTGGCATATAAGATTTAACATACAAGTTAATATAAAATTGATTGGTATTGACATGCAGTTGTGATTATACAAAAAAAAAAAAAAACAATTAAGGTAGATAGATGTAGATACAGTCCAATCAGTTTTTTTAGAATTTTTACAAGCACTTATTTTAATAGTTACGTTACCTATTCAACCTGATTCCTATTCCTATTCCAAATTCGGAATCGATAGCAGCAGTTGTTGCCGAGATATATGTCTGTGTCAGATGGACGGTCAGACAGACAGATATACAGAAAAGAGATGCATGAAAATGGGGTTCCTTTTTTACCGTTTAGGTACGGAACTCTAAAAACTACATGTGGGTTAATGGTTTACGCCACATCGGCCATCGCTTTTTGAGCTATAGAAGGATCGGTTCGGTCCATTGCCACTTCAACTTGCTAACTCTGGCTATGCCGGTCACTTTAGTTCTTCTACAGATTCCCTAACTTCTGAGTCAGCCAACTGTGTTCTTTAAACTGTGGTTCCTATATAGGTACCGCATATACGTTACCAGGCCAACTGTATGTATTTAGACTGTGACAACGCTATCTTTCAGCTGGGACGCCGTACTGGCAAGCGGCCAGAAGTATTACACAGATGAGCGCGGAACATCCTTCCAGATTGTAGGACTTTTAATAGGTTCAAGTAATATGCCTAGCCATTCCGGTGTGCTATGCACTTACTAGATACCTATAGCTTGGCAATTTCGTTGGTGAGTGTCACCAACGAAGTTGCCAAGCTATAGGCACGTTGATTGGTGGATGGGACGTTCTTCTTTTTTACCTACAATGGAATTGTCTCCCAAAGATGATTTCATTTTACATCATAACTTATTAATTTTATATTTATATTCCTATTATTTCGTTATCAAAACACTTTGTTTCTCTGTAGCGTTATCGTGTAAAATTGTTTTCATAATTTAATTACAATTTTACAGAAAAAAAAACCGTGACAGAGCGGTAAAATACCACTCCGTCACAAATAAATAGAGCGCATTTCTCCAGAAATATGTCTGCGGTCACCTCATTCATCTGGTCATTTCTCATACTAAATGTATGGAGACAGATGAATGAGTCGCAGACATACTCGTATTTCTGGAGAAATGCCCTAGAACGTCCCGGATTCTTTCCTCGCGTGTTTTGGCATAATTTTCTACTATGTAGTATGTCCGAATACTCTTTAAATACGCGTAATAGTTGTATAGACATAGCTGATTATACGATTTATATAATTTTCTACTAAATCTCTTTGTACCCATACATCACCTTTTTAAAATGAACCAACCATTTTGAAAGCAAAAAACCTATTACTAACAATACACGTACATATTTCATTAATCATACAGCAAATACATAATTAGCATATTATCTCTCGGTCATTACTGTCAGCTTTCAATGGCGATTGTTCTTCCGTCCCTATCACTCTTACGGCAGTTGGCCGGGAGTGAAAGAGAAAGTGCCATGCGCGTGCGTCGCGAACTGTTAGATGTGATGTGGTGGGAGTCATGAGTGGGAGCGGTGATTTAATTTGTTTGATCTATTGTTTCTTAATTAGCATTAGTGGATTACAGTTAAGTAGGTACCTATAAGTATGTCAAGTCTTATTGGCTTTAAATTGAGGACCAATTTTGATCGATATTTTATGCCTACGCCTTTTTTACTAACGTGGGTTGTAAAACTACATCGATTATTTCTTCTGGGCTGTGATGACTTTCGCTTTTGAATGTAATCATGTTTATTACAAAAGTGCAGTATCAGTATTAATTAATCGTATGGCGTTATGTTATGATCTCAGGTATCTGTGTTGTATTCTTGACACGCAAAATAAGGGATCTTTGCACTTGTTTCTTGCATCAGGGAATTTCATTTATGCCACACCTGGCCAAAAAGTGGCTTTTATCGCACGCTACGCGTACGAAAAAAGCCGCTTTCTGGCCAAGTGTAGCCATAAAATGATGTATTTACACAACACGGAAGGTAATAAAGAAAGCCCTCGATCGCATATTTACGTCCCTCGCTTGCAGCTCGGGCCGCAAACATCTGCGATCTCGGCCTTTCTTTGTTTTACCACCCTAGTTGTGTAATGTACTATTACCCATCCCGATCAGGAAGCTGGAACTGGAGATTATATGACAGCCTACCGGAGTTTTTCCGACCTACCGTTCTAAAACTCAACTAGTGATGTTAAAACTTTGTCGTGCAACAAATACTACCTATCTCGTTTTAATCAATAAAGTGCAAAAGTGACAGTGTGACAAGTCAACCCACGGCCATTGTGGTGGCCGACTGATGTCTTCGACATTGCATAGAATGAGATTACAAATATCGAGTTATAGTATCTCGGTCGCTTAAGAGTTCGTTTTTAATTTTAAAATAAGTTTTAACTTTAGAGACCACACACATCTCTGAGGAATGTAGATCATTGTTATGAAATAAGTTATGTAATGACATTCTGACACCATAATAATTATACATCTCTCGGAAACTTAGATTAAGAAATTTTGTTATTCCCTTGCCATTTGTTTCTGTAAGTTATTTTATAAAGTCAGCGACTATACTTTTCTTAAATTTGTTTTTTGTAGCGTTTCTTCTTTTCAGGTCGGGTAATTTTTCGAAGCGATAGCTTTTGACTTGTAAAAGTGCCCTTGTGGCATGTTTGCGTAATAAATGACTTGAATTTGATCGCTTTTGACTTGTACCACACTTGTTGCACCGTTACTCTGCGCATTTCGACTGGTTTGTTTGTCAGTAAGCGGGTCGCGCCGTGAACCACTGACCAAAACGGTGTCGCCGACGCCTCTGATCGAGATACAGCGTGGCAATAAAGATGAGATAATTAAACAACTTTGAGCTGTCAAACGAAAGGGTGTACTCGCAGAAGTATTAAAAGTCATGAAATAGGTCCGTTATATACTTATTTCTTTTGGTTAGTCGGTATGTCCTGTTCTGTCCTGGATATCCAGGGCATAGCAGGTAAACTGCAAAAGTGCCGCTTACGCTAGTATGGCCACGTTTTACGGAAGCCGGCAAGTTACGTCGGGAGCAGATGCCTCGCCATGCCACCTCCGCCGGGCCCCGGTAGAAGGGGTAGACCCAAAATATGCTACCTTGACGTTGCCAGGGATGATATGCGTGCCAATGTTCTCACAATTAGAGATGCAGAAGACCGTGCCAAGTGGAGAAGAAAATGTCGTAAATGGACCCCGGGCTCCGAAACTATGTGGCTGCGGATGCAACCGGGAAAGCACTAAGATAAGAGAGAAAGAGAGAGAGAATCGGTATAGGTGTGTCACTACCGGGTAAAGGTCACTTTTTTTCAAAGCTCCCAATTTTGTGGGTTCTCTGACGATTCCTTTAAAAATCCATTGCTTTTATACTAGAGATGTGTTTAGATGAACAGACATCTTAGAAGCAGAGAAACAGAATGCGCTTTTAATATTATTCAGCATGGATCAAGGGTCTGATACAGAGGGCGGTACTTCTGGACACGGCGCGCATTGTCAGGAGATTCCTCTCTCTGCAGCCCTAACTACCGGTAGCTTGGGCCCCGCCCCGCTGCTGGCGGCACCCTAGCTTAGGTTTAATATTGTGTTTATATTTTGTATTTGCATATTGTATTTTACTTCTTATACATGTAAAAAACCTAACATAAGAAAATAAAGATATACAGAAAATAATTCAGTATAAAACCGTACAGAACGATGTGTGGCTTTTTAATAAAACGATTTGTTTGCAAGTAGATCCTACTGCTATTTATTTCCCCTTTAACACTAGTAGAGAGGTCGTAAACTGAGCGTCTGTCCGTTTCGTATTGCCTCATAAACCACAGCTGTCGCGTCCCTTAGCTGATAGCTCCGATTGAAGGTCTAGACCAATTTGTCACTACATTTTAGGTATAGGAATGATAGCACTTTATTTACATCACATTATACGAGTGTTTTTAACATATTATTGAGGTACAATTTGGTAATATGTGAGTATATATTTTTTGATGTCGCCTGTAAAGTAGTTGCTATGTTCAATCATTGTTTAGCATGTTAAGTGTAACTGCGTTACGTGCAGTTTTGTTTCGCCCTACATTCGGAGCTACATAATACCAACGTTGAGCCTTCTGTGACTTGACAAGTTTGACAACAAAGTGGACTCCTTTTTCGCAGAAAAAGTCAATGTACTTTCTTTTTGTTTTAATGTATTTGTATGCGAAATAAACGTAAATTCATTCATTCATTCACTTCAATTGATACTTCGTCACTCTCAAACTTAAGACGGCGGTACAATCAGCATCAACAGTAGATGACCATTTATGTACTCCCTATCACGTGTTTGATAATTTCGTATAACAGTCACAATCTCAATTGAACTAATGATAAACGCTGTTAAAATTTTCATATAAGTATCAGCGTTTTGTACAATAAACATGTTAAACGTAGGTTATTTGATCGTAGAACATACGGTTTTAGGAATTTCGTACATTAGAAATTTAAATTTTCGAAATATTGTTTTTAGGAATTGCGTGCGTAGGAATTTTAATCACTACAATTAGCTACGCACCCGTCATTTCAAATGCGAATATTGTATACCTACTTGCCTAGTGCATAATACTACTGACGTCATGTTATTTATGTAAAATTGTTACACATTTTCAAACCAGATCTCAAACAAATAAAACGCAACGCAACATACAAATAAAGTATGCAAAAAAATATTTCATTTTTATCATTGTCAGTTATTTCATGTTTTCAAACATTCGAATATTTTACATCTAAATAATCCTACGGATTGACGACCTAATCTCTATACAAAAATAGGAGCACATGGCGCATTTTTAAGCCAAACGTCATTCAAAAAAGTCAAACTGGATTCACTCGATATTTTTTATCCATAATTATTTATATCGAAAAGAAATAAACATTATTTATGATATACAGTGTGTAAGTCTAATACGGGCGAATCTCTTAACGGTGGTTAGTATAGGACAAAGTGAAGGTTATTAGATAACATTTACTTAAAGTTGCAACAATAATTTTGTCCATACAAAATAATTCAGCCCGCAATGTAATGCAAACACACTCACGTTAAACGCTCGTTGACAGTTACGTTGACATTTCAGTACCGCCGTACCGCAACCATGTTTACAGTACATTGCTGCTGAGAAATTTAAAAAAAAATAATTATGGGGTCGTAATGAACTGCAACTTAAAAAAACCTTTTACTTCATGATTACACTAATGAATACTATGTCCAATTTAATTTATCGCCCGTATTAGACTTACACGCTGTATAGTAAAATATTAAGAACTTTATCTTAAATCGCCCTAGCCCCAAATTAAACAATGCTTTGTACTATGGGTACTAGACGATGATGTAGGTATGATGTATACCTAAATAGGTAGGGCACAGCTACGTTAGCTAGAGTTTGGGGCTTAAGAGGAAACAGGAGGGCAGTTTTTCCATACAAACGTAGTCCCCTGTTTCCTCCCTGGATAATGCCAGTAGAGCAATAATTTTTTGTCCAAAAATCTATGGCTACTATTCATATGTTCCTATGTTTTCCTTTTTCCGATAAATTGATTCTCAAAAGAGATATTAACCTACAAAAACCTAAAAAAAATGCCAGATTTTCCGCTGTGTTCACACATCCAGAAAACAAATTTGACTAGATTATTAAAAAAAAGGAAAACATAGGAACACGGCCAAAGCCTTTCTTTAATGTTTAATGAAAAAAATAGTTAAATAGGTTAAGTTTTGGGGAAGAAATCAGGGGACTACGAAACGTTGTTTTCATGAAATTTTAAAAGGTATTTTCGGTCCAAGTTGCGGTTGTCTCTATCGCGCTCTGCGGGGGAGAGGCGGGCAGTGCGGGACAGCGACACATTTTACAAATACCTAATTTTCAATTCTCTCGGCCTTACTGTTTCCTCTTAACGTGCAAAAATGTAGGCCTCTTTAATTCCATTTTGGCGGAGCCCCACTCCAAGGTCGCCAAGTTTGTATATGGTTTTTTTAAAACATAGTGTACAAATTTGGTAACCTTTTTGTTTTTTTTAGGTATTTATGTACATTTTTTATTGTATTTTTGCTTTGAGGATTGTACGGTAGAGGCTTAGCGGAGCTGGCATAGTCAGTCTGACAAAAGCTCCCTAAAAATGAAGATAAAAAAGAAAAAAAAGGTAGAACACGGGGACTGTAACGTAGTGGTAATTCGAGTAAGAAATTAGACTTTTTCGCTACAAAATGCCCAGAATTTCGAAATAATTCATAATATACATTGAGGCCTGGTTGAGAACTAACGTTAAACTGCACTAAAAATATTACGAGACGACTGCAATTCTGTAAAAGTTTCTATAAATTTTCATCTCCATTTTAGTTTAGGCACTAAAAATAATCTTCGCCCAATCACACTATCTAGGACTATTATCGACTTAATCGAAGTCACATTCTGCCTATTATACATTAAAAAAAACTACGAGACTTACACACACAGAAATATATCGAGGTAGAAGGAGTGTATGTACCTCGCGTGCTAAAAAGAAGTGCCGGCCACCTACTTTGAATACCGTTAACTTCAGTTTCCGTCAATATTATTAGCAGGTTTGAAGATCATTAGGTATTTATTAAAATAATACAAAAAGAAATAAATTTAAAAGTAAAACTAAAATTAACTAACTAAACCCTAAACACCTTATTATTAAACAAAAAAAAATAAAAAGTGAGACTTATACAACAAAATAAACTTAATTACAAAAAAACAAACTAAAAAAAAAACCTATTCAAAAAGACCCCCCCGCATTACTCCCGGCGCAAAAGTGCCCATCAGACTCGCGGCGTTCCCGCGCTGAACTGCGATGGACAGCCTCTGCGCCAGGAAGAAACCGAAGCGGGGGTCATGACCCCTCTCACGTAAGCGACGACCCAGCTCCCCAAGGAAGGCCCTTGCTTCCGCACACCAGCAGCCGGACGTCTCCACCGCAAGGGGAACAAACAAATATCCAGACAGGCCCGAGTACTTGACCCCTGGGTTTGAAGATCTGATAATAATGGTATAATTAATTGTTCAAATACCACCAAATGAAATGGAAAATTTATGTTTTCCATAACTAAATTGCACTTTTGGCGTCAAACGCCAAGCGAAAAACGTTACACGCTTCTTTGCCATACTTATCGACGAACAATTTTCTTCTATCTCGATTATCTCTGTGCTTTAGGTACACTTTTAGACGTTTAGATAAGTTGTGAAATAAAACCGACGCTTGAAAGGCGAAATTATCTAAACGCCAATGGATTCCATACTACTTATATACAGGCAATCCGCCTTAATCAAGTGAAGTGGGCATAAGCGTCGCTAACTGGATAAGTCCGAGGTCGAACCCGCGTCAGCCCAGCAGCGGGATTAGCGGCCTGATGAATGGTTTTTACACGTCGGCTCGTGTCACTTCGGGACTTTGCCTGAACATTGGCATTTTAGGTTTCCTGACTTGTCAAATGTATTTTAATTAACTAGACGACCCGCTCGCAGCTTCGATCGCGGGGATATCTCTTTTTTTCTTCACCGTATTAGAATAAAAGTATAGTGTTTTAACCGAGATCATATCTATCTGTAGGCCAAATTTCATAGAAGTAGCCCCAGTAGTTTACAATAAACAGACTAACCGACAGACGGACAAAGGGACAAAATTTCCAGAAACTCTTTTTCGTGATTTATTACCTACTTATTTTTGACACTACTTACTTATGTTTTTGAAATTCGTGCACTTTTAGCGGCCTAATGAATGGTTTTTACACGTCGGCTGGTGTCACTTCGGGACTTAGCCTGAACATTGGCATTTTAGGTTTTTCTTTTGTGATATGCTTTATTTATTAATTTTGGCAATGTCCAATTACCCACTGGCTTAGGCGGACTTCGTAGGGTGCTTTAGCCAGACGTTTCTAGCCTAAAAAAACCGGACAAGTGCGAGTCGGACTCGCCCACCGAGGGTGCCGTACAATTACTTTAAATAAAGACTTTTATTATTTGCCCAATGGGCTAGACGACTAAAAAAAACTGTTTAGTCCGTCAGTTAGATTATTAAAAAATATTGTACACGTATTTTTTCTTTTGATTGACAAATAAAAAATGACGAGGATAGAGTGCTTAGAAGTTTCGAGTGACGTCACTCCTAGGTACAAGTTTCACCTAGGAGTGACGTCACAAGCCAGACTCCAGAAGTTTAATGATCTATAACTTTGTTGATTTTTAATATTTTGATAAACCAAAAAATACGAGTCCCATATTTTTCCATAATCTAACTGACGGACTAAATAGAATTATATAGTTTTAACCCAGTCGTCATCCCCATTTCATGGTTCTAGGTCAACGGAAATTACCCTAATTTTGGTTTCCTTGAGAGAGTCGAAATGCACGTTATTTGCAGCATAAACGGCCAGATCTTTTTTTTACGTTAACTTAGAAGTTTCCAAAGGTATGCCCTTAGCAATCGCTTTGCTCTTCAACTATTCCTAAGCAAACCATATCGGTTCCGGTCCAAAACTAGTCACCCGTTCTCAGATCCGCAATCGAGTCTCATTCAACTCCATACATGCAGCACAAAAACTCCATACACTCAGAGGTCGTTGGCAGACGCAAACATGCTTGCATTGTTTTGGGTCAGTCACTCGCGGCCATGCTAATCGCGTCTCGAGGCGCATGCGCAGATTAGTAAAGACTGAGCACTTGGTATAAAACGCCAGTAAATAACTGTGACGTTTTTGCACAACACTATACTGCTTTTATTATGGATTGTTATTTATTGCATTTTCGAAGAACAGTAATATATTATTTTTTTATACAACTAGGGTGGCCTGCCTGATAGTAAGCAATCACCGCAGCCTATGGACGCTTGCAACACCAGGGGCATTACGTACGCGTTGCCGACTTTAAGAACCTATTCACTCCCCTCTTGAAGAACTCCATACTGTAGCCTTCCGGGAAAATCGCGGCAGGGAGCTCATTCCACATTCGGATTGTGCGCGAAGATCTTATTGAGAAGTAGGTAAGTGGTACTTTTCACTCAAGGACGGCACTTAGGTAAATACTAACACGGGAATGAAGACGAATGAAAAAGAGTTGCCATACATTTATTTTAATTCAAGAGGAGTGGACACTTGTTTAACATGAACATGACTAAACACATGACATAAGTATGAAAGTGTAAAACAATTAAACAAATATTTGTCACGGAATGTAAAATAATCTAAAAGACTATGCCGACTTCTTTTTCATTGATTACTCCTCATAAAAAACCCACATACGAATCAATTTCTTCAATCTTTCGCCAAAAGAACGGTATAAACTATGTAGTCCAAGTAGCTAGCTGTAGTGAAACTGACAGTCGACGACAGGCATGTTAAAGACCATTGTCGTGAATACGTTACAAAAATATTAATATTACATCAATAAATTTAAAATTAAAGAAATGCAGCATTAAACGAAATCCTTCTCAAAATTGACAATATTTCAAAATTTCTACTCCTTCATTTTATGAGCTGGATAGAAAATAGGTGGAATTTTAAGCTACCCGTATTTTTTCTTTTTTGTTTTAACTCAATTTTTCAATTAAAAATAGCAGTTTGAAAAGTAGCTCATTCTAAAAGGGCGTATGTAGAAAATGACGTCACTTTCCCAACTAGAATCCAGAGCGACAATTACGATTTAAAAAAACTAGAATCCAGAGCGACAATTACGATTAAAAAAATAACTGTCAGGCGTTACCAGCGTTGTCAACATAGGAAGTTCGGGAAGACAACGATGCTTTTGCTCCTCTTATTTGGGCTGGATTATATTAATCACTTGCCGATGTGTACTCCATCATCATAATTTCAACACGCGGCAGATTCGTGCTATCAGCCTGAGAAAAACCTTCTGATGTCTTCATTATATGAAAAAAATCGGTGTCCGGTAAAAGAATGCCAAGTTAATAATGTTTGAATGCGTTATCGGAGTCCAGTGGGAAAGTGCCAAGTCTTTTAAGGTCTTTCAAAACGTGCAAATGAACCAACGGTAAGAAAATTAAACTTCTAAAGCCGCTAAGCAGTTGTAACAATTTTCAAAACAAATAAACGTCAGACGGCAAGTATGTCAGAAAATGACAACCGGTTACCATACACTTTTTAATCGTTTCAGCACTAAGGTATCTCTCGATAATGCAGGGAAAATGACGTCACACTTCCGGTTCACACTAATTGACGATTTTTTCCAAAATGAATGGGAAAAAAAATCCAAAAATATTTTTTTTGAGCATAAAATACAGTTTTACCCAAATGGTTTTCGAATTAAGATCTTTTGAAAATATGAAATGTTGTCAATTGACGGTCAATACATCCCAAGTGCTTTCGCTGTTCAGTGTACGCTGTAGTTTGGTGACTGTACTTAGTCGAATCTCTTAGATAAGCGCTAACACTTTGAGCAAATAAGAGACGTCTATGTGCTCTGTAAATAACTACTGAAGCGAGTACATTGTCTCCCGAGAAATTAACACTGGCGAATACCCGGTGATATCACAATATTTGCTTATACCTACGTGATTATGATAAATAAGAGATACTATTGACTGTATTACAGGACGACGGCAAAGTATAAAGACAGAAAAGTACATTTAAGACTTTTTGCCAGTTGCTTATTTTTAGCTTTATTTTTATCTGAAGCACATTTCCTTATAGATACGGCTATGGAACCCTACACTGAGCATGGTCCGACATGCTCTTGACCAGTCATATTTATTTCATTCGTGTTCCAGCAAATATAGCAGCAAGCGGTGGTGATCACAGTTAACTTTTATTATAAACGATAGACGGTATCGAGGCTACACTTGATTTAATCAAAAGTTGTCGTCACTCGACAGTCCTCCGCGGCAAGAGTCGAGTGACACTAATGAAATAAAAAAAACGCCGGAAAAACGCCTGAAATCGACCCTTGTACAAGCCGCTTGATGTGTAAGATCTGCTCCAGTCACTGTTGGGAATAGGTACCGGCCTCGAAGTTGTCGACGAATAAATAATACATACATTATGACCTTGATGATTTGACGACCGCTTTAGCTTAGTTGGTAGTGACCCTGCCTACGAAGCAAGAGGTCCTGGGTTCGAATCCCGGTAAGGGCATTTATTTGTGTGATGAGCACGAATATTTGTTCCTGAGTCATGGATGTTTTCTATGTATTTAAGTATTTGTATCTATTAAATATATCGTCGTCTAGTATCCATAACACAAGCCTTATTGAGCTTACTATGGGGCTAGTTCGATTTGTGTAAGATTGTCCCCTAATATTTATTTATTTATTTATTTATTTATTTATTTATTATGTATACCTGTCCAGTTAGATAGGTCCAACGTCGAGAAAGAGGTCAAACGCCAAATCGGGTGGTTAGCGTTCGGAACCGCAGTGTTTCAAGACCAAGCTCAAGCTCCAGTGCACATTGCCAATGATGACATACGGAGTAGAAGCGTGGTTTTTCGCTATGAGCAGTATGAACCGGATCAGAGTCGCTAAACGAGCTATCAAGAGAGCTACACTCGGAGTCTCTTTACGTGATCGAATCGGAAATGAGGAAATCGGAAATGAGAATCGAGTAAACAATCTCAAAGATCGGCGACCTCTGGTGTTGCAGATATCCAGAACTACTTTTCGTCAGGCAGTTCGTCTGCTCGTTTGCACTTATTACATAAACAAACCGTAAAAGAACTTACTTCGAACTTTATCTACTTTACATAGATACAAGAAATCCAAGTACATAGAAAAATTAAATGGCGTTCTGACCAGAACTCGAACCCGGTACCTTTGGATTTCCGGCCCAGCGTCTTTACCATTCGACCACCGGGTGCTCCGGTGGTCGAATGGTAGAGACTCTATGTACCATGTAACATAAAAATAAGGTGTAATTTACCCGCATTAAAAAACTAATAAAGAAACATCATGTTTCTTTCATATACTTTATCTAATTTTTTTCAGTGGCAATAATTACACAAGTTGACAACATAACAGACACAAGACAAAGACAATAGAAGTCTGTTGGAACAGTGGCGTCATCTGCAATCTGCTTCGCGGTTTTAACCTCATTGCCATACGACAACGGTTACTTAAAAAAACAACCAATCAAAGGCAGCCGAGCTAATAAGCTCTTAAAAACCTGCTAAATCTTAAAATGAAGCAAAGGGCCGCACGCAAAGTATCACACACGCGAAATCGCAAAACAGGTTGGACCTAAACCTACCAACCAACTTTCTACTATAAAATGCGTGATCAGCGTCAAATCACTCAAATTGCTACCCGTAGACAATTCCAAGTGTGTAACGAATTATGTTTGTGGAAAATTTCAAATTGTTACTTAATGGCTTTTACTTGTTTGACCTGGTTTGGCTAAAACTGTACTTTGGATGATTTGATGATGGCTTGCTTCGTAAATATAGTTGGTAGCACCAATCTCTCGTAAAATTATGACGATTTTGATCCCAGACTAAATTACATGTAAGTAACTAAACAAAAGACGATGAGGAAAATTTCTTTAAGCATTGTATTGGAGGTTTTTGGATATTTCAAGTTGAAGTTTTCAACTAAATGTTAACCTATTTGAACACAAACTACTAAACTTTACCTTTAGTGGTTAAATATTAGCCACAGAACGATGATGAACCCAGAAATAGGCGTCAAGGGCCCGTGAGGTCCCAGCGCACACGCGCTTTTCAAGGACCTATCCAAAAGGCTGCTCGACTGCACAGATCACTGAAAGCTTTCTCGCACAGCGAATAAGCATCGCCATACAACCGGAAAACGCTGTCAGCATATTCGGCACCATGCCAAAAGGGTCTAATTTTTTAGATTCAGATTCAGATTCAGATTCAGATTCGTTTATTTCTCAATACTTTTACACATTTTGAAGTTAACAAAGTATGTACACATATTGAGATCGTCACATTTTTACAAATTTCACACTTATTAAATTGCATTATTTATTTACATTCATAATTATAAATCAATCTAATTGTTAAGATTATAATCGTAACTCAAGTATTCCTTTATACTATAGACAGTTCTATTAAGAAGCAGAGTTTTCACTTGGTGCCGGAATGTGTTGACATTAGTTTGAGCTTTAATTGCTTTCGGCAGTTTATTGAACAGCTTTTGGCCCATAATTTTCGGGCACTTTCTTGCCATATTAAGCCTACACCTACTGGTAATTAGATTTTCAGGGTATCGTGTTGGTCGCGTCCTATCTTCACCTACACGTTTAAATTCATTTTGGTTGTTTTTGACATATAATACAATTTCCAATATATATGTCGACACTGATGTTAATATTTGCAGATTTTTAAAGTGTTCCCTACAACTATCACGGTAATTGGCGTTAGCCAGGATTCGAATAGCACGTTTTTGCATTTTCAAGACACGCTCAAAATCCGTTGAATTACCCCATAGAATGATGCCATATGAGAGAATTGAATGAATGTATGAGTAGTAGGCATCCTTTAAATTATCACTAGATATTAGTGGTCTCAGTTGCTTTAGGACAAAAACTCCTTTTGCTATCTTTTTGCACATCACATCTATATGGACTTTCCACGAGAACATAGGGTCTAATTCAAATCCCAGCAGCTTAACGCTTGGTACGCTTTGAATTAATGTGCCATTCGGTAGCATTATTTGCATTGTATTACAATCCCTATTCCATGCACTGAATTTCATTACTGAAGTTTTTTCAGCATTTAATTTTAGTCCATTGATTTTAAACCATTTTTCTAATTTAAGTAAAATGTCATTAATTTTATTTATTAAATTGTCATCAGATTCGCCGCTTACGATTAACGTTGTATCATCTGCATATAAAATTATTTCACCATCTATGTCTAGTTTTGCTATGTCATTTAGGAATATAGAAAATAATGTATTTCCTAAAGATGAACCTTGTGGTACGCCGACTTTAATCACCTGTGGCTGTGACCTGTAGTGCTTACCGTCTACTTTTATTTCAACGGTTTGTTCCCTTTCTGATAAAAACGATTTTAGTAGTTCGGCACTCTGATCCCTTATACCATATGTGTTTAACTTGGCCAATAGTAATGAATGATTCACAGTATCAAATGCCTTAGAGAGATCTAAAAAGATGCCTACAACTTTACATCCATTTTCCAAGCACGATATTACACTATCCATAAATTTGTGAGTTGCTGCTGTGGTAGAACGTCCTGCTCGATAGGCATACTGTGCATTCGACAAAGCATTATTCTGTTCCACATGTTTTAACAAATCGCTTGACATTACAGACTCAATTAGTTTCGATATTGTAGGGACAATAGTAATCGGTCTGTAATTTCCTACGTCTGTTTTATCACCTTTTCCTTTATATATAGGACACAGGCGTGTTTTCTTTAGAGATTGTGGATACATGCTGGAATTGAGAACGTTGTTAATAAGATATGTCAAATGGTCTAACAATTCATCTAGTATATCAAACACAAACTTCCCTGAGATGTCATATATATCTTTGGTTAGAGATCTAGATATCTTATTTCTTGCAAGTTTTAAAAGGTATTGCGGGCTAATCTTGGAAAATTGGCATACAGTTTTTATTTCCGAGCAATTATTGTTTAGTTGTGTTATGGCTTCTGTAATATCAGGGCCGTTATTTAGGGCTAGGTCTTCCCCTATTTTTAGAAGGAAGTTGTTGATGTAGTCTGGCATATCACTGCAATCAATGGTATTTTTAGTAGATGGATCCTTAAGATTCCAGTTATACTCTTGTATATTACTACTTGTCTCTTCTTTAACTATTCTCCACATTTCCTTTTTAGGGTTCTTTGCATGTATGATACGTTCTTCAATATGTGTTCTTTTCATATTTGATAGTGATTCTTGTATTTCCTTCTTCTTTTTCGTTACGTTGTCTCTGAAGTCAATTTGTGGATATTGTTTTTGGAATAGGTGTAAATCATCGATTTCTCGTAGCAACTTGGACGTTATTTCTGACATCCATGGAATCCGATTGACATATTTTTTCTTAATTATTTTAGTAGGCATGTGAATATTCATGTTGTGCAATATTTTTTGAATAAATTTATCGAAACTAGTGGAATCATACGGCACAATTATTTTATGCCAATCATATGACATCATAGCCTTACAGAAATTTGAGACATTTTCTACGTTCTGTTGACGACATTCAACATATACATATTTTGGCTGACAGCATTCTTGTACTTGAAGCTCTGCAAGTTGGGCATCATGGTCAGACAAACCCATTGGCAGTGACTGTACACTCAGTATATCATTATGGATATTTGTGACAAGACAATCGATCGATGTTTTTGATTCGCCATCAATTCTTGTTGGGAAGTCTATAATATTTCGTAAGTTATATGGTGCCATTAAATCAAGTAGAGCTCGTTTGTTCGTTGATTCTACGCTAAAATCAACATTCCAGTCACCAAGGATCATTACTGAGCACTTTTTATATTCAACACACAGAATATTAAATAGTTTATCTAATGTCTCTAACAATTTGCAATAGTCGCCCATACCAGTTCTATATAATCCAATTACGATTACATTTTTGGGTTTTAATTCTATCTCAATAGCGCATATTTCGCAATGATATTCTAAAGCTAATATATCTATATTCTTACAAGTTGAGTATTTAAGTTTTTTGTTCGCAAAAATCGATACACCCCCATGTATACGTTTTTTTCGAACAAAATAATTAGCATGTATATATCCCTGAATAACTATGCAGTTTACATCACTTTCACTTAGCCATGACTCAGAAATTACAATTATGTCAGGACAATACTGATCAACTAATCTATGAACTATTAAAAGCTTGTTCCTAATACTTCGACAATTTTGATGAAGGATTTTTAATTTAAAATTATCTATTTTAGTATTTGTTTCATTGGAGTACTGCATAAAAAAGGACGTTCTGATTTGTCACATTCATTTTTACCTGATGTTGCGGTTGAACAAGCATTTGTGAGGTATATGAGGTTACTATATTTGTGTGTAAACTCATGAGTCGAATTACTTATAATGGTAGAGTACAAAAATAAGGCAAAACTGTCACATATCTTATTTTTGAAAGTGAAATACTGTTTTTTATACTTGTTTATTTCAATCAATGATGTGCCCTGTGACCTTAGAACAATACCTCGAAGTTTATTGTTAATTTCAGATATTTTACAATTGGTACCCTTGTTATTGCCATACGGCAATGTTGTCACCTGCAGTTTTAATCGTTTAGAATTACAATGATTGATTGCCTGCATCATGTAAGATATTTTGTAGTTTTTCACATTTGAGACAATTATTACAACATCATCGTCATCCCTCATGTGATTTGTTAGACTTGTAATATTATAGATGATTTCCAGTTCTAATTTAGGTTTATGTTCTTAAGTTAGGTTTAATTTTCACTTTAGTTTAGTAAGTTATTTTAGACTGTCACGAATAGGTAAGACATAGGGCCCTTACATGGGTGGATTTTCGGCCGCGACAATTTGTATGCCAAACTAAATGTATGGCATACAAATGTCGCGGCCGAGAATTCACCCACATATAAACACGATACGATATCGCGTCGTGCTTACACGGCATCGTTTCACGATGCGACGACGTCCCGTTCAAAATTATATTTATGCCACATCTGGCCATAAAGTGCGCAGCGTGCGGAAAAAGCCGCTTTCTGGCCAAGTGTAGACATAAAATGATTTACACAACACGAGAGGTAATAAAGAAAGCCCTCGATCGCATATTTACGTCCCTCGCTTGCAGCTCGGGCAGCAAACTTCTGCGATCCCGGCCTTTCTTCGTATTACCACCCTAGTTGTGTAATGTACTATTATATTTTTAATTTTTCTACACTGACATAAAGTTGATTTTTGACTTAATGTTTTCCACGACACGACCGTTGTATCGTGAAATGATGCCGTGTCGTAGCACGACGCGATATCGTATCGTGTTTATGTGTAAGTTCCCATACTAAAATAATAAGAGCTTGTGGAGATCTTATTGCGAGATAAAGCATCTAACCTTTTTGCTACTGATAAAAGGCGACCGATACGGTATGCAATGAAAAACAATACGTCATAGAATATACTTAAAGTGGCAAAAACGCCTGATCGATTGAATGTGAGCAAATTAGATTAGTGCCGCGTTACCGCCGTCGGCACTTACTCTGATGAGCAGAAACCTTAATTGAGTGGAGCGGGAGTTTAGCGCGTTCGGGCGCACATACTGTCATACATACATTACATAAGCAACGTCGGCATCCGATATTAGCTGCGAGACATCGATAAAGCCCGAGTTTCAGTACAGATAGCATCGACTTGTCTGTAACATCCAAAGCGCCATATATATCGTGACACATCTTTGTATCTATAGAAATAAAGGTGTGTTGCGATAAATATGGCGCTTTGAATGTAACAAACCAATTGATGCTGACTGTACAGTTACAGATAATATTGTATCTACTTTTTGAAAGAAAGCAAGAAAGAAAGAAAATACATTTATTCATGACAGCATAAAAACAACATAGAAAAAATATATGCCTATGCCTATTATGGCTATGTTCTTACGCGGATGCGTTTTGGCATACTAATGTGGGGTAAGTTTTGTTCTAAAACATTAGCAGGTGAGCGATGAACTAGAAACTAGAACATCTACGTCAATCCATTCTCTTTATGGTACTAACTAAATATCAGATAATTAATAATAAAAGCTAAATTAATAGCAATAGCATAAAATCTAGTATTTATAACATCATCATCATCATCATCAGCTTCCCCAAAAACACATTACATTTGGGGGATATGTCGTAGTCGCTACACTTGTCAGGTAGGTTGACGATCTCAATTAGACTTAGGACCTTATTAATTATGGAATCATGATGACTGAAATAAACACATTTTGTAATAAAATTATGCAGAACCTTTGTACTGATAAAGCCATTCAAAATTAACGAGAACAAAGTAAATAAATAAATCACAAAAACAGATGCAAACTCTCTCATAACAAAATAAACTTAAAACATTTCCCCAATTTGAACTTCACGACTTAGAAATAATAAAATATCTTAATATTCGAATTAATCTAAGAAACGGCGGCGATAAATTCATACACAGTAAATTATGGCACTGATGAGCTTCCTTATCGAGCTTAGAATATCTCCCTCTTACTTTATTTCCATTTATTAGACAAGGACGGCGTGATGGGCACGATTGAGGCAGATAAGTGGAAGGAGGGTCGACGGTTTTCGTGTCGTATTTAAAAAGGGCATATAAGCGGTTAGGACTGCTATAGGGTTGCCAACCGCAGTATAATGTAGCATTGTAGTACTATATTTTGGCTCTCTGTACTATACGCAGTTAAAAAAAATTACAGTACCTTACATGATTTTACTATGCCCAACTAGTATTTTTTTAATGTATCCAACACCTCTAGGCGTTATGTTAGAAACGAAGTACACTTGAAACTAGGGATGTGACGATACCGATACCGATATATCGGTATTGCCGATATTATACGACCGATATTTGAAGAGCGCGAAAAGAATTTGCTGTATGAAAAGCAAAATCTGCAAAAAGTAATTTCAATTTCTGACTTAATTTATGTATTGGTCTCTTACCTTGTGCAATGATAATTACTTAGTTAATAAAATCTTTGGATCTTAATAAAATAAAAAAAATGAATGTTGAGTTGACAATTTACATATTTTTACTTTACACTTTCAAGGTTGACTCTGTGGTAAATATAGCCAGTAGCCATTGCCATTAGTTATAATAAGGACATGCAAATATCTGAAGTTCATGCTTCATTATTTAGCTAAGATATCGGTATCGGTATCGCCGATATTAACTACTATATATCGGTATCGGTATCGTATCGGCAAAACTGTGTATCGTTACATCCCTACTTGAAACAGCTTAGATGTAGCATCAAAGAAGAATCCATTCAAATGGAATCGCTGGCGGATTGGCAGAATTATCGTGGCTGTCATGCCTTGAGTAGCAAGCTTCTCTGTAATTATTACATACTCGTACTATCATTTACGCGTAGTTCCCTTTACTATCTCAAGGGCACTGTTTACCGGGATATAAACCGGGTATCCTATGTTTTTTTCCCGGCCTTGGTCTACTGGCATGCAAAATTTCAGCACAATTCATTCAGTTGCTACCCCGCTATTTAGTAACAAACATCCAAATATCCAAACATCTAAACATCTTCACACACTTTCTCATTTATAATATTAGTGTGATAGTATGATTGTTTGATGTACTTATATTACATTATTTTTAACGAGTTTTTTTTACTATATTAATTTAAATAGTTTTCCAGGTCTAACGCTATTATAACTGTTGACCTGTAAAACTTAAGTAAGTGTACTCTTTAAATATTTCAATATGTGTTCAAAGTTTAAAGCGTAACAGGGATCGCATAATCTCTTAGAAAATATACTACTTATAGGTAGTGTATTATTTTCTTTCTGTGTACTATATTTTTGTCTTGCATTATAAAACGCCATATTTGTCCAAGGAATAATTGGCAACCCTACACTGGTAAGTATTTAGGCTGTTTTGGACCGGGTTGTAAGTTAGGGCAGTTAAACACAAATGCTGCGACCGCAGACGGGCCGAATGTCGATAGACCGGGTTCTTTTGGGAGCGCAATAATTGCTCGGGTCGGCGAAACGGTTATGTTTGTACGTATGAATGTTTTGTTACTTAGTTTTGTTATCGGACTAGTATGGCTCGTTGAGGCGCGGGTCTGGACAAGATGAGCTTGCAAGCGAAATAGTTTTGAAACTATTTCGCTTGCAAGAAAAATTTCAATAACCGTCTGGAGATGTCCGGCTACCCGTGTGCCTAATTTGTTTGAAATCGAGATGAAATATCGATACCTTTAGCCTCAAAGGACGTAAACGCCATAGTACTAATAGAGTTTACGCCCTTTGAGACTAAAGGTATCGATATATGCATTACTAGCTGTCCCGGCGAACTTCCGCTTAAGAATTTTAATTTTTTTTAGACATTTTAATAGTTATTTGGGGCAGTGTAAACCGAAAAAAATCATCAAAATCAGTCCAACTGTTCTCGAGTTATAAATGGAATAACTAACCAGACTTTGTTTTATCTATATATAAAGATATAGATTTATATGTATAGATAACTATAACCTATTTCAGTATTTTTTATGAAAATGTCTTCAATGTACAATCTTTTCATTTTTACAATTTTATAATAGCATATATGATATCAGTGTGTTTTTGAATTACAAACCTTACTTCTTACATTGTGTAGACTTCCATCTTGCTTTCAGGTATTGTGAGCTTTAGATAAGAGGAAAATTACCTGAAACAAAAAAACATAAGAGAATCAAATAAATTGGTTTATTACTGACATGGTAATGCTCATTCAATAATGCTGAAAACTTAACGGTTTCAGAAATAAAAATTGTTGCAGACACTTAGTATAATAACTACTATTAATGTTTTTAGAGCTCCCTATACATATTTCGGCACTGTTGCAAGCGCCATCATAACGGAGTAACTGACGTGCTGCGAGTTTTTAGTTGTAGTTTACCAACGCACCAGAGCGATCTACCCTCTTACGAGAGAGATATATTTCGATACCTTTAAACTCAAAGGGCGTAAACGCCGCAGGTTCTAATGGCGTTTACGCCCTTTGAGTCTAAAGGTATCGATTTATTCTCTATTACCAATGATCGGCACTATCAGTGCAAAACTTGTAAAGCTGACATAAAGGAGAACTTATAACCAAGGAAATAAGAATATTATAAGCAGATCAGTGTTAAATTTAACTCTATATCGAAATCTCGGATTTCCAATACCTACTTGAGTTTTAAGATATTTATATTTTCATAGCCTTTATTAGGTCCGTTTAGCAAGTTTTGTTGAAGTTTTGCACAGATAGTGCCGACTGTCTATTGAAATGAAATGAACTGAAATGCTTTATTGTGCGCAAGAGTTCAGGTACATACATTTGCAGTTGTGATTATAAATACAAGTGACATTGACGTTCCATACAGTCTACAAAGGTGGATCTCGATCAAAAAAATAGGTCATTACATTATAACGTAATTTTGTTAAGCCATTATTTCGCGTTCGGCCATATTTGAAATCATATTAATCATCAGTTTAAATCCGTGCATTTGGAATTGCTGATGACGCGATACAGCGGCTTAATGAATGCTGTGCGGTCTCAGCTTAAACTGTGTTTGCTTGTAATGATTATGCTGTAATTGTTGTATTGTTACCTAATTTCATTCGTTAATTAAATTAAACACAATGTAGAGGTTAGCGTTCCAAATATATGAGTATAATCACACAATTTGCGAGCTGGAAGAGTTACTTTAAAAGAAAAATGTATAAGGGAACTTTACTAACTAAAACATAGATTCACAGAGACACACACACAAGCACAAACTTTTTTCTGTATGTCAAAAACATCTACGTTATAGATTTCCTTCTTCTTTTTTCTGCATGTTATGTTTTCATTACTGGGCGATTCGATGCGACTGGGTGAGGTCTTAAATTAATTGTTATGAACTTAACTTCATATTTAGGATGTTAAAGCGCTTGAAAACCTTAGCATTCTAAGGTTTAGGACCAATTGCGAATCATACGATGTTGCACCCGCGATCGTTTTACAAGTAAATAATTTATTGATAGTTTCAGTTTTTAATACTTTTTTTATGTTTTTATAGTTGATTGTTTATTGACTTTCAATATAAATATGCAAAACATTTTAAATATTTGTCAATTAAAAGATATTTCTGTTTTTATACTGTGATCCGGATCTGTGGGCCGATTTGGTTGCACCCGCGATAGCACTTTAACCCTCTCTTGTGGCTATTTAAACATTTATTTTAAATTCTTATACACAAATCTGTAGAAAAGAGGTTAAAATGTAATCCTTAAAACAATATTTTTATAATAAATGTTTTTCGTTTTATTAGGAGGAGGCCTTGAATGAGTCAAAATGTTGCACCCGCGATAATGGAATCGCCCTACTTCTATTTTATTTTTTGTTTTAATTACCTCCATAGACCACTATTATATTAAAAACTTGCACCTAACAGCAATACGGGTACTCTACGATCCGCTCATTTCGGGGTTAAGAGCCTGGAGATCTGTATTACTATATCTAGTTCGGACTCCAGTTTCTCACAAAGGGTATTAATTTTAGCAATGAAGCCACTGCTCTAATGTACTATACTGTGACTATATTGTAGCTTGTATCCTTTGTGAGGTGAAAATAAAGGAATTTTGAAGTTTTGAATTTGATATTTGAGCGTTTTCCACAAAAACGTATTCAATTCAACGGTACTTAAATGTTGTTTAAATATCCGTCTAACTTACCGTTGCGTCACGAAAGGGTGATTCTTCAGAAATATGTCTGCGGTCACCTTATTCCTCTGGCCCGTTTTCATACTAAATGTACCTATGGGGACAGAGGAATAAGTCGCAGACGTATTTCTGAAGAATAACCCGAAAATTTGATTTGACACTAGGTAACTTTCAGTTTCGTGAAGTGCACACTTTTTTTTGAAATTCGCTAATTTTCGTAACAAATGAAACCTACTTTTTAATCGACTGCAAAAAAAATAGAGGTCTCATTCGTTAAAATCTTTGTCTGAAAATCAAACGAATTAAAAATTCAGTCATGCCAAAGTGAGTGAAGCCGTTAAAAATACACTCACGGACAATGAATTCGGGTCGTTTTCTATGAACAATTTATATACAAAATTACCCGAATTGAGTGATTAGATCTCTTCCCCGAAATCGTTAATTCCGCGTAGCAAACTTTCCATTCGCATTTTTCCCCACTCGGACTTCTTCCAGGAAATCATATTAGGTACCTATCTATGATATATATTACCTTATCTTCTGCCATTTTATCTTCACTACTCTTCTTTACCTAAATAAACTTTATTTTCATGTTTTCTACCTGAATTGCATATTGATTTGTTACTTTAATTTATAAAAATGAGTTACTGCGGAAAAAATGACATAGAAACTTTCGAGTTTCGGAAAAATATCGCGTAAGAAACAAAACTATTGCAAAAAGAAGCGACTGGGAAACTTTCGCCATAGACAAAATATCGTTTGGCCATATTTGAGAATGAGGAGGCAAGCAAATGAGAAAAAAAAGTGGCGGGAAGAAGTCCGAGTGGGGAAAAATGCGAATGGAAAGTTTGCTACGCGGAATTAACGATTTCGGGGAAGAGATCTAATCACTCCCCGAATTCATGGTCCGTGATCTTCAGGAGCAGAAATTTCTCACACGGCGAAACGAGAAGCAAGCTTAGAAGATGGTGTTTAATGTTTTGCATTAGACTAGACGTTCCATGAACATCGCTGCAACCTAAGTACTCTGTTGTAGCACGAATTGCATTGTCCAGAATATCAGCTACTTAGCAGTGCATAACGTAGACTGTGTCACAGAATAAGTAATAGTACCACATACAGAAGCTCTTTCTGGGTGCTGGCAAAATTTGATACTATAGCTTGGCAACTTCGTTACCGCCAACACGAACGGCGACCGACGGAGGCAGCCTCCGCAGGCAGCCGTTCATGTTGGCAGTAACTTGTGTAAGTAGTTACGGCTGCACATAACAAAAAGCACACATGTGAGTGCCACCAACGAAGTTGCTAAGCTATAGTAACCGCGTGGCAAAATCGCGGAGCTCCTGAATGTGTTCCTTTACTAAGGACCAAAATACGACGACGTAAACGTACGACGTAGAAAACTACGCCGACTACTAATATATGAAGTGACGTCATGTCGTAGCAACACGCGATGTCGTTGCCGATGCGACACCGTGTAGTGCAAACGTGTCAATTTTAAAAACTAGAGCTTCGTTTTGAATACATAAATAAAGTTACCTGTAAGTTTGAATTAACAATTTACCTATTATAGGTAAACTTTACAATATAGGTATCATTTGTGAACAAATTTGATGTCTCTGCGGAACGGGGTCGCATCGGCAACGACGCCGTTTGTGACACAGTTTAATACAGTTTTTTTTTTTTTTTTGAAACTGACAAACTCGCAACCCATACCCGGGCGTAGCGATTGTCGGACCGGGTGGTTGGCCGTGGCGTTCCCTGGGGTCGAACCAGGTCGCTAGCCAGACCACCCTGAGTTGGGTCGGACTGGGTGGGTTTAATACAGCAATTTTTCTTCCTACGAAAGGTACATCGGGCGCTTGAATGTGTGCGCGCCGTGTACGAACGCACTACAAGCAAAGTTTTAAGAATGCGTAAAAATGCTCCAGTATGGATCGCACTCACACAGACGGGCTATTGCGCGTCAACGTCAACGCAACTCTCCACGATACGACATAGCGTATTGTGTTTTGACTCTAACCCAGTAGGTACCACAGTATAGCAGTAATTTTGCTTTCTACAAAAGGTACATCGCGCGGTTTGTATGTGTGTGCACCGCACAGACTGACGGAACGGAGCATGTTGGGCGGCGCGCGCTCACATCAGATATGGTCGATTATACAGCATTACGACATTACGCGACCGGCCGCTCGTTCAGTTGCGACCATGTTTCTGACTTGTGTATGCACCAAACGTGAAATAAATATTTCTGTTCAATCCGACGACAATCTCGAAACATAAAATGATAAAAAAAGATGTGAAACACGCGTTGTACTAGAAATGTCTACCAATATTTAATCGCCCATATCGATGCCTTTAGACTCAAAGGGCGTAAACGCCATTAGCACCTACGGTTTTTACGCCCTAGAGTCTAAAGGTATCGATATGCGTGGTGAGCTCGTGTCGTATGGCATGCTCCGTCTAGTGGAGGTGGTCTGTGGCCGGGAACGAACGCAGTTATACAAGCAAAGTTTTACGAATACGTAAGAATGCTCCAGTACGGATCGCGCCGTCTGCGCCTCGACCGTGACAGGTATCGCACGCTCCTAGACGGCCGCAGTGTGATAACTTGTCTGTATTTATACTTTGCCAGTACTTAGTATTTGTATGAGTAAGACCAGCTAATTATAGTAATTAAAATGCATTCTCAAGTAGAATCGTGTCACATCATAGAGGACGAGACACGTAGATATCGGAACTGCGACATTGTTAAACAAAGAACGTAGTACGCCTTGTTTAGTATCGTATGTGTAGTCACGAGCGTCGTTAAAATATTTATCGGTTTTATCTATTTGTCTTATAAGTGTTAATATTATGTTTCTGAGAAGGACATTTAGTTCGCCTTTGGTACGATAAGTTTTCTTTTGTGCAATCAATAAAGTTTAAAAATAAAATAAAATAAGGACATCAAAGTACAGACAACATCAAAAATAGTTGGATAACACAAAAATACATCTATTTCTAAATATATATATCTAAATATATATATATATATTTATGGTACTAAGTACTAACCAATGGTACTACAGTAACAAGGGACGTTCTCTTCACTTTCACGCCTCTTTGCCCGGTTCTATGCTAGTCTGATCCACTGTCCTTGGACTTAAGACATGTTTACCACGCATACTAATATACTACTTATTGACCGTGATCAGGTATGTACCAATATAAGAGTGCTAAACACTTAAACAATACATAATGCGCGCATTACAGTACATGTCGCAATATAACGCAAAACCTGCTGAATAGTACCGGCGTATGCTCCTTTTTTGACATTTTCACAGTAGCAATACGACATTTTGCAACGTAAGTGCCAGCTTAGTTTTTACTATTGACAACATACTGGTTTTTACTTTACATTGTGCCAGTGTGTGATAGGAAAATCACCTCTATTTCTCGTGCAATTGGAACTAATATTCCGTCACAGTTTTGTCTGGCATGAGGTGTATTAGAGTCCATGTGTGGTAATCCCGACATAATACTATAGTGTTCCTTTGTGTAAGAATTAGCAATGGTCCCATTGTATCCATACAGTACTGTTGTCGCTCTTATGCTATTGTTATAAAGGTTATATTAGCTTGTTATACGTCTTACGCCAAATCATTGTCCGTATATTTTCTACGCTCATACTCCTACATCTTATTCCGAAAATTAAGACGAATACTTATTTGCAGAGCTCGGAAACCGGTATTTGCTCCATACAAAAATACCGGTATTCTTTCCGTTCTTATCGTTTTTTGGTTTATTATTTCGTTTTTTAACCAGACAATCTAATAATACGAAATCATGACTTAAATATATTACTGAGCTCAACGTAAAAAGCATAAAATGTCTATATATTGTCATGTGATCTCATATTTTTTTAGTATAGTTATAAGCTACATATACATGTTAATTACTGTAAGTACAAGCACACACATAAACCTACACTCAATCATATATATTACACATATACATATTGTAAATGCCATGCCAATCTATCAATCTAATAGCAATTGTCACAAATATTGCGCACTACGCCTATTTCCTCTGCTCATTGTGACTCATATCTCCAGCACTGCCAAAACATGAACTGTAACTCAAATATCTTAAAAGAAATTGACGAAGTAGAAGTTGCGATTCCTATACAGTGTAACATCCAGGACCTACATAAACATGTCCCAACAGCAAACTCTAACTTAACCATCTGCTCACAAAATATTAGGAGTGTGTACTGCAACCTAGATGACCTCATGTTGAACTTAACCGAACTAAACCACTCTGTAGATATAATTATTCTCTCAGAATGTCACCTAAATCAACACAAACCAATTCCGCAATTAGACTCATATACGGGCTTATCCACAACTAACAACTTAAATCAATGTGACGGGGTTGTGGCCTATGTAAAAACCGAACTTAATGCTCAAGCAACAGAGATCAAAATAGAACAATCGACCTGTATACAATTAAAACTTGGTAACACCGTTATACTAGGCATATACCGCAGCCCCTCAAATTGTCACGCAACAGATTTTATCAATTCACTAAATAATCACCTCGAGAAGCTAACAACTTTTAAAAATATTATCATCACGGGAGACATAAACATTAACCTCATAGCCCGGCAGCAAGAACCAACATATGAAAGAGACAATAGAACTAGCTATCTAAATATGCTGTCATCCCATGGTGTACTGCCTGGCCACATCCTACCTACCAGATTAACTAATTGCCTGGACCACTTCATGTTGAAAATTGAAACTCAAATAACGACCGCCCATGTCGCTATCCTTAACACCTCTGTCACTGACCATTTAACTGTACATCTAACTTTAACGTATAACAAACCTAGTGACCGAACTCCTAAAAAAACAGAAATCACAAATTATGATACTGCTCTTAAAAAACTCCTGGAAAAAAACACCGATTCTCTATTTCTATCAAATGACCCATGCTTTGTTGCAACTCAGCTTGTAAACAAAATTAAACAATCTTTGGATGAAAGTAAAAGTATTAAGTACATACCAAGCAGTCAACGAATAATTAAACCGTGGATGACCCCTGGTATGCTGCGTTGTGTCAGGAATCGTAACAACCTTCAACTCAAGTCAAGACTGGAACCGTATAATGAGGTCCTTAAAATCACTTATAAGAGATATCGCAATTACTGCAATGAAATAATAAAAAAAATAAGGCGTAAATATGACAAAGAACAACTAATAAAATCATCTAAAAATTCAAAAATGCTCTGGAAGACAATAAAAAGAATTACACACTACAAATCTGACAAAACAAAAAACACTGAACTATTAAACAATAGCATATCGCCAACTGATTCTGTTGATCACGTAAATAGTTACTTTGCTGGCGTAGGAAAAATATTAGCTGAGGAAATTCTAAGGAATCCAAACCATCAGGACGTCTCTGCTGGAAGTAACATGCCAGATTGTAATCCTTCCTCATTTGTTCTTCTGAATACTGACCCCCAGGAAGTACACTGCATTGTTATGAGCCTAAGAGCCGACAGCGCCCCTGGATGGGATAATATCCCAACCGGATTCCTTAAGCACGCCTGTACTGTGGTTGCCCCTCTAATTAGTCACCTAACAAACCTGTGTTTTGAAAAGGGAGTATTCCCAGCCCCACTAAAACAATCAATTGTAACACCAGTGTATAAGAGTGGAGAGAGAGATGACGTAGGTAACTATCGACCTATCTCAGTATTAACTGCCATCTCCAAAGTAATAGAAAAAATTATAAATAATAGACTTGTTTCTTACCTTAATAAATTTAATATTCTATCAGAAAACCAATTTGGTTTCCGGCAATCAAGATCCACTGAAGATGCAGTACTATCCCTAACATCACTTATTACTGACAAAATTGATAAAGGAAAAAAATGCCTCGCCATATTTCTAGATCTTAAAAAGGCTTTTGACACGGTCTCTCTCACCACTCTTACACAAAAAATGGAGCGAGCTGGCATACGGGGCTTACCTCTGCGACTGCTGAGTGACTACTTACAGGGGCGAACACAAAAAGTGAAAATAGGTGACTTCGTAAGCAAGGAATTAGATATAACTTACGGTGTCCCCCAGGGCAGCGTTCTTGGGCCCACGTTGTTTCTTTTATACATAAACGACTTGACGAACCTTAAACTACAACGTGGGCACATCGGCTCTTACGCTGATGACACTGCAATAGTGTTTGATGGAGAATCCTGGGAGTCAGTGTTCAGAAATGCAGAATCCGGCCTCTGTAAAGTCACTGCATGGCTGAGGAATAACCTCCTTACACTTAACGTCAGCAAAACTAATTATATTTGCTTTTCGAAATATGATAGTACGCAACCTAATGTTAACTTAAAGCTTAAAATACATACCTGTAACCAATATGACCCTCCCCCTTGTAAATGCATAGAACTAGAAAAAGTTAAAACTACTAAATACTTAGGTGTACTCCTCGACCAGCGCCTCTCATGGTACATGCAACTTGAAAACGTGAACAATAGAATCAGAAAACTTAACTGGATTTTTAAGATGTTTAGATATATTACTACTAAAGAACTAATTAGGCAACTTTATATAACATTAGCTCAGCCTGTTATGAGCTACTGTATCACTGTATGGGGTGGAGCAGCCAAGACCAAGTTCTTGGAGGTTGAGCGAGGGCAACGCTGCTTGCTTAAGGTGATGTACTCAAAACCATACAGGTTTCCCACAAAGGAACTTTATGAAATCAGCGACCAACTTACGATGAGAAAGCTGTATGTTTTGAGTACAACACTAAGGCTACACAAAACCCTGGGCTATAACCCTCCATTCGAATCTCGTCGGCGTAAAAGACCCGTCGCCCCTGAATCTAACTGTAGGTCCATGTTTGCTAAAAGGCAGTATAAGGCGCAATCGGCATACATTTACAATAATATAAACAAAATAGTCCATATCCATCAACTATTACTACATAAGTGTAAGATTGAACTAACAACATGGCTGAAACAACTAAGCTATGATGACACAGAGTTACTACTGTACCGTGCTAATTATTAACGGAACCTAAAATGTAAATGAAAACATACACACACACTTTAATACAGTATTGTACTAGTATTACTTAAATAAGACTAAAAAGCCCACAAAAAATTATATAAGCTCCTAAAACCATAGTTAAAAATTATTAAATAGTATAAATTAAGCTAAGATTATACATGTTACCAATGGATCTACAATATTTCCTACTTAATCACCGGTTATGGAAGAGCGGGACATCCTAACACAGGTTTACTTACCTAAAAGGAAGTCCCGATCACTGCAGGCATTGTACTTGTTTAAGATGACGAATCGGAAATTTTGGTGGCAGGGATTTCGATTTTTCTCAGGAATCATAAAACATATGAAAGTAACATTTGATAACCTGATTATTGGGATCATCTACTCCATTTTTTGAGACGCAGAAACACGATTTGCTAACTTTTGTAACAGACTTTTGTATGTCAAAGATACCTCTTTCAAAAGCGGAATTTGCACTGTACAGGCAAACCAGACCTATTTAAGCCCCTAAATTCTCTGAGTAACATAGTTTTAACCTATACTTTAATATCTGAGACCAGATTCTTGAAAATTAATTGTAGTTTGTAATTGAAACGAAAAAAACCGTTTCTACGTATACGACCTTTTCATATAAGCTAGCACAAGCGCGTATTTGTATGAAATCAGTCTCCCCTCAGTCCGCCGACGGCCGTTGCCAACGACAGGTCTGTGACAGTTGACTGGCCGCGCCGTAAACAAAACCTGTGAGAAATCTTATTTAATAATGGGAAAAAAGCGTGTTGGTTTTTCCAAAAAGAAAAGGAAAGCACTATTACTTGAAAAATGTAACTATATGACTAAGAGAAAGTAAGTAATCGTCATATTTATACCACAAATAAGTCTAGTTTACGCTGCGGGAAAATGACAACAAATGTTGACATTGGAACAGCGGCGTCGTCGAGACTTTCAATTGTACAATTAAATATTATTTTGGTGTACGTAAATAGAAACATTTGTAATATACCCATTGTATTAAATTAAAATAAGGAAAACTCTAACACTAGGTAATTAGTCCAATTATCAAATCAATCACTCGTCAACACGCATGTGCGTCCGCGCACGACAAGGGCTCGCCCAATCTCTGCCTCCCGGTCTTTCCTCCCGCAACCCGCGCCCCGAAGTACTTGAGAGTGCTTCTACGAATTCCCGACAAATATGTAAAAATGTAAATATATTGTAAATTTAAAATGTAAAAATTGTTCAATATATTGCCCGTAAAAACACCATGCTCGAATTAATTTTTGTTTGTGCTATAATTTGCAGTAGTACCTATCTATACATTACCAGTTCTTAACCAAAGATTAGCATTATTGGAATAATCTTTTGTCCTAATAATTATCCGAGTACAAAAGATTATTCGGATAATTATCAGGACTTATAATTATTCGACTAAACAATAACACGATATTTTTATTGCTGAATTATTTATTCGTGAATAGCATATCCGCGAATGAATCATTCGACCACTTTTCAAATGATTAATTATTTATTCTTTACTAGCATTTACCCGCGTTGTTCCCGTTATAGTGCCAAGGGAACTAATTACCGGCATAGATCCTATGTTTCAATCCAGTACTTGATCTACTTACATGCCAAATTTCAGCTCAATCCATTCAGTTGTTACCCCGTATTTAGTAACAGACATCCAAACATCTTCACAAATTTTCACATTTATAATATTAGTAGGATTGTATTCGGAAAATCCACGTTTTTTGATTATTCCATTCAAATAAATAACACAAATAATATTTAGAATTACTCGTTTTTACGGTACATATATTTATCAATTTCACTTTACTTTTTCCCATACAAACAGTACAGAAAACAAGGTAGTGTTTTATTGATTTGAGTAGATCTGTAGAATACATTATCATTACTAAGTTTTGTGTATCGATTTAACAAATAAAAAATTTAAAAATATAGGAAGCGGCTCCATTTATTTTCTGTTCACTTTTGACATAAACAATGTAGGCACTTTTCGATGGGTAATATTAATGTAAAGTTTTCAATGTGCGTTTTCAAATTTGACATATAGGGTTATGGAATTGAGTTCTTTTTAGAATGACAGTTTTTATAGACACAGGTTATAAGTGAGCGTTATTAGCATCGATTATAATGTAACTTGAAATGTCATTTTTGCGAATGATTGTGTGTGATATACGGTATACCGCGTAAAAATATAGGGGGGTGAGCGGGTTGCGGGGCGCAAATGCTTCGAAAACGGATTCATTGTTTAGCGATGCGTCACCTTAAAAAGGAAATAAACAATTTTTCATTTTTCATTTTCATTTTCATTTTTCATAAAATATTTCAAAATATTGGGCTGTTTCGGGGTTTTTGCAAAATACCGGTTTCGAGCCCTGCTTATTTGTTACATCTGAACATTTTTATTTTTAAATGTACGGTTAGGCGAAACTTAAGCCATGTTTAAATACCGTCTAACCTGTCAGTTGGTGACGAAATATATGGAGTTTGACACTAATCGTCAGTTTTGTGACGACCGGCCGGAAAGCGTCACCTCGCCGGCCGCTGCGCCAAACGAAGATGCCGCTTTCTGGCTCCGTCGAACAGAAAAATAGTATACAAACCTTGGCCAGTAAATAAGAAAGCCTCAGATCACATGTAACCAACATTCTTACTGTACTGGCCTTGGTAAGTGTACTATTTCTATAGTAAACTTCTAAACAGTGTCTACAAACAGTTAAAAGTGACAGCGACGCCACTACAAAGGTATGAAAAAACCAAGCGAACGAACTGTCATAGAGATCGTGACTCAGCGTGGAACGTTTAAATAAAGGTTGTAAATAGTGCTGCCAAACGTCTCGTATACAGGGTGGAAAAAATCTATGGGCCCTGGAGGGGAACTACCTAAAAGGCATTTCTTCAAAAATATGTCTGCGGTCACCTCATTTATCGGGCCCTTTTTCATACTAAATGTATGGAGACAGATGAATGAGTCGCAGACATATTTCTGGAGAAATGACCTTAATTCCTTTAGCTAGCTCATTTTACTGAAAGGAAACATTCCTTTATTTTTAAAAAGAAACAAAACTGCATTCATAGTTTTTTTTAATTTTCTTGGCTTTTGTATCGGAATTGCAGGTAAAATAAAATTAATGATAGATTTAACGATCTTTTTTACTTGTAAGACTAAATTTTTATTAGAGAGATTTTATCCTGACCAATAGTCCTATCGATTAGTAGAATAAAATAGTGAGTGCTTAGTTTTTTTAATTTTTAGCCGGTTCGATTCCCGGGAGAGACAAGCGAATTTTAGAGTACATATCGATCAAATCGAACAGGGTTATAATATTATGGTTAATAGCGGTATCCCGGTATTGGCTCATACAAACAGTACCGGTATTGCATGCCCTAGATATGGAGCAAATGGTTTTCGATCATTTTAATATTTTTAATCTTATTATCGAGCGCTTACATTTTCATTCATACTCGTGCCATTTGCATTAGTATTTGTCGCTCATTTATTGAAAGGATAACTGGAAGATATGTTTTACGGATATTAATTTGCCTGTGAACTTGGTGTTCCTTTATAGGCAGAGTCTGTGCGGAAAGAGAATAGGCGTGGCGAAAAACGGAACTAACCTAACCAGTATGGCCACAGAACAGAAAATACGCCACATACGGTACAAAAGCATTTAAGCGCCCCCCAAAATTAATCCTATTCTCTTTGCGCACAGACTCTATAAATGTGTATTTTTTGGTTTCTGAAGAACAAAATGTTCACATACATATTTTTATGCTTAAGTTTTAGTATAATACAATAACTAGCTGTGGCCCGCGACTTCGTCCGCGTGAAATTCGAATACTCATGTGGGATTGTGGGTGGTTAAAGGTGCATTATACCTATTTTACCGCAGGCTAATAGTAGTACCGCTTTCTACATTACCAAAACCACGTAAAACTGGCCGTGCGCGAAGCAGTAACTACCCCCTAAGAAGTAACCCCTTTTGTCCCCCTGGGGATGAGTTTCGAAAAACGGTGAATACACGTTTCTTTTATTGAAGAATTTTCTTGGCTCATTATAAAAAGTATATCTATGATGTCTTAGATCTCCTATTGTAAAAATCATATATTCCCGATACAAACTCTCAAACCCTATTTAAGCTTTTCGGGGATGAATTTCAAAAGACGGTGAGAATACTCTTCTTTTAAAACAATGAAGAATTTAAACATGAAGTTTCATACCTCTTACTTAAAAAGATCATAAAGTCCCGATACAATTTTTCAACCCTTATTTTAACCCCTTCGAGGATGAATTTCGGAAAATGAAATTTAATCAGTTTTCTTTTATATTCTAATAAAGAGTCTAAACATGACGTTTTAAACCTCTTACTTAAAAAGGTCGTAGAGTCCCAATACAAACTTTCAACCCCCATTTAAACCCATTCTCTAAGGGGCTAATTTCAAAACACGGTGAAATTACTTTTTATTGATTTAAATGAAGAATCTAAACATGAAGTTTCAAACCTCTTACTTAAAAAGATCGTAGAGTCCCGATACCAACTTTCAACCCCCATTTCAATCCCTTGGAGGATGAATTTCGGAAAACGGTGAAAACACTTTTCTTTTATTCTAAAGAAAAGTCTAAACTTGATCTTTCAAACCACTTACTTTAAAAATCGCAGACTCTCCATACAAACTTTCAACCCCCATTTTAACCCGTCAGGGGATGAATTTCAAAAAACGGTGAAACCACTTTTCTTTCATTCCGATGACAAATCTAAGCATGAAGTTTCAAACCTCTTACTTAAAAAGATCATAGAATCCCGATACAAACTTTCAACCCCCATTTTAACCCCTTAGGGGATGAATTTCGAAAAACGGTGAAACTACTTTTCTTTTATTCTAATGAAGAATCTAAGCATGAAGTTTCAAACCTCTTACTTTAAAAATCGCAGACTCTCCATACAAACTTTCAACCCCCATTTTAACTCTTCAGGGGATGAATTTCAAAAAACGGTGAAATTACTTTTCTTTTATTTTAATGAAGAATGTAAACACGAAGTTTCAAACCTCTTACTTAAAAAATCGTAGTCTCTCCATACAATCTTTGAACCCCTATTTGAACCCCTTAGGGGATGAATTTCAAAAAATCCGTTCTTATCTCTCACCTACGTCATATGACCATTCTACTGTGAAAGTTTCAAGTTCTTCGCTTCAGTAGTTTCGGCTGTGCGATGATGAGTCAGTCAGGACTTTGCCTTTTATATATATAGATAGATAGATAACTTAATGCACATCAAAAAGGAATAAAATAAAATTGAACCTTATTTAAAAAATGTTGAACAACGACCGGCCTCTGGTCAACAGACACCATTTGCGTAATATATATCGATATTAAACGAAATTAATCATTAATAGAAAGTGGATTCAGTTTTATTTACTCTATTCCAATTTTAACACCTATATCCTGATTTTTACTAAACGCAGTCCTGATTTTTACCCGACTGCGGCGAAGCCCAAAGGAGGGTTATGTGTTTGACCTGTATGTATGTATGTATATCCGTTCCTATGTCCGCTCGTAACTACTCAACGGCACAACCGATTTTGATAAATTATACATAATTAGATTCGTCTTGATGGCGCGAGTGTCACTGGGTATGAAGTTTGTTAAAATAAACAAAATGGCGGACTTTATGCATTTTTAAAGTGCACCGCGGTCGGGTTTTTTTACTAAAAATATTTAGTTATGATTAAACTGAACCTCCTAGCAACACTAGTTGTGGCCGTAGTGAGATTAGAAAATGTCATGAATGTGGGTGTACCTGAGGGAAATGGTTTAGTGTGTGTGATAACGGTAGGGCTGTCCCTCGCGGGCGCTGTTTTGATTACAGCAGGACAATGTCGGACCCTATTTGAGGTGACTATGTTGCCTTTGTTTATCGAACAAACTAAACTTCGAAGTTTCGAAAACTTTCATATTTCCTATAAATCTGAAAAGTCGCGAGCCCAGCTAGTTTAATTATAAATTGAATAAATTTGCACAATAATACCACTTAGTTACAAACTAATGATATAGCTCTAGTTAGAAAGATAGCTGGAAGAGATCCCTTACAAGCATAAGTTATGCTTTGTACATAAACAATAACCATTGATCTTTGTACTGTTCTGTATGATTTTATGTGCAATAAAGTGTTTACATACAATTGATGCAATACATAGACGCGTACATAAAAAATCCTCTGTCGCTACGATACGATACCAAAACATAACGAATGAATTACCTATACTCTGACAATTTCACGACAATACAGATATGTTTCAAGACCAACTCGTCCTGTTTGACTGTTGCGTGGCAGAGGGGAAAATCTTATTACGGCCATTCTCACGAAGTATGACTGCGTCTAATTACCGCGTCTCCATACATTTAGTATGAAAACAGCGTCGCGGTAATTAGGTGACCGCAGACGTACTTCATGAGAATGGCCGATTAAGGTTCCCTACGACATCCGTGTCACTCACTGTATAATAGCAGTAATTTTTCTTCCTACAAAAGGGACATCGCGCGCTTGAATGTGTGCGCGCCGTGTACGAACACATAGCGCGCTTGAATGTGTGCGCGCCGTGTACGAACGCCCTACAAGCAAAGTTTTAAGAATGCGTAAGAATGCTCCAGTATATATCGCACTCACACAGACGTGCTATCGCGCGTCTGTGTGAATACGTGTCGCGCGCTCCTAAACTGCCGAAGTTGGACTACTTGTTCGACTTTATACTTTGTCCGAGTTCCTCTGAGATAAGTGGGCTTTTTTATTTAAAGTGCGTTCTTAACTGACAGTTAGCAGGTTGTCACAGAACTGACGATTAGTGTCAAACTCCATACATTTCGTCACGGACTGACAGGTTAGACGGTATTTGAACATAGCTTAAGGTTCCCCTAACTGTGGATTTTAAAATAAAAATTCCCAAGTATTGATGTAATGAAGCACTCTATCGATTTAAAAAGATTAATCATTTTTTTTAAACAATATCCAACGTCTTTCATGCAATTACTTTATTGTAAACGTTTCCGCCTAATGGAGTCCCGGCGGGCGGACAATTAAACTTATTTATTTTTCACATTTTCCGTAAAAAATATTATTAGACGAACTCTTTTTCGTTGTGGACTTTTAACGGATTGGGTTTAAGGAAAAGGGCTCGACTTATTTCTTCTGAAATTAATAGGTGCTAGGCGCAAGGTCTATAGAAGAAATAAAAATATATATGACGTTTATGGACAATAATTACTTACATCACTTGTAGCTGGAAAATTATCCTATGTCTACACTACATGAACAATGAGTTCTCCTTTTTATCTAAGATAAATTTAAATTTATGCTTCAAAATTTAGGTAAACATGGATTTTAATTGAGTTCTAATCTAATTCTTTCATGGTGGTTGAATATTCAGGTGATTTTCTAAAACGCACCAGGTAGTTTCTCATTCTATGTTGTCCATACCTTTAAGTTTAAACTATGTTGGGTTTTTCGTTAAATAGCATTTAAACATATATATATATGTGATTTTCTAAAATGCACTATAGGAGTTAAAATTACTTGCACGGTTACAAAAAATTATGTAATTCCTTGCTTCCAATTTTAAATGCATATCGATAAATCAAGAATGCCATTAGGTTTTGAACAGAACAAAAATGTTTATAAAAGCGTATTTTTTACCGTATCTTCCGGCCTCATTAAGGTCTGCAATAAACTAAAGAGCTTTAGACTCGAAAATAGAATTTTCATTAGCATAATGCAGACCTGAATACCCGGACAAAGGTCATAAGCGACGCAACTTTCATTATAAAATACGCCTTTTTGTGAGCCTGTTAGCTCCATACATTTGCTAACGAAATACAATTTTGTGTAACATTTTTATACTGTGCCGGCGAAAGCGGTCAATTTTCTGAATTAAATATGATGAGATTTTTACAGGGACTAGCGTTCTTGGCACTGCATTAGATAAGAGTAGGGATCAGTAGCGTGGCATCCAAAGAACTCGATTCCTACCGGCTTGCCTAATATCATAGTTCCCCTACTTCTATACGTCATACCGTACCTACTATTACTTATTGTGTGACATAGGTTAAGTTTGAAGTGTATTTGACAAACAATTACATCCAATAAAATATTACTTGCTTACACAACTACTGATATTATCAAAAAAAGAAAACTCATAAGACCTTTGAGATATTTGATTGTATAAGGCATTTGATAGACGGTTTAAAATAGATAAAGATTTATTTATCCCCGTAACACAGCCCCGAGCTCGCTGCAAATTATCCGGTTCATCATCCGGTCCGGCATCCTGTGTCCGGACCGTGTCCGGCCGGACCGGGCATCTTTGATACAAGGCAGGATTAATAGATGGAGTGTTCCTTGAGAAACAGCGCGCTGTAGTTCTTCTAGCGTTTCAACCGCTCACGCTTTCCTGTATGTCTAGCATAACTGGCCGCGACTTCGTTACTCGCGCGACTGAGCATCACCTGTCACTGTCACACGATATTGAGTGGAAAGAGATGGGTAGCATTTGTCGCTCGACAAAGGGTCGCGTGTCACAGTTGTGCTAGAGGTTCTGGTCGCATTTTAACTATTTCCCTGTAGGCAAATATAACGACAAGTAGTCCAACTTCGGCCGTGTACGAGCGCGCGATACGTATTCACACAGACGCACGATCGCGCGTCTGTGTGAGTGCTATCCATACTGGAGCAATCTTGCGCATTATTAAATCTTTGCATGTAGTGCGTTCGTACACGGCGCGCATACATTCAAGCGCGCGACGTATGTACCTTTTGTACAGTCGAGTTCATAAATATATGTGTACACTTTTTTACCTAGTCGAATGCGTTTGCATACTAATTGTTAGCGACCGCATTCGAGTAGGTAAACAAGTGTACACATATTTATGAACTCGACTGTAGGAAGAAAAATTACTACTGCACTGCAGGCTCGGATTATCATCTTGAAACCAGAAATGAGCTGTATTATCTTTGAGACGTAATAAAGCACTGAAGATATGACTGGTGAGTAAACTTTGTAGTACAAAATTACCATCTGATCTGAGGGACACGAATAACATAGCCAAAATGACAATTAAAATTGTAATCTAAAATAAAATGAGGTATACATGCATGTAGAGGCAACTAACTGACTAAGTACAGTCGAGTTCATCATTATCTGAGCAAAGAACGGATCAAAAATATCTGATCTAGTTCTTATGCTTCTGACAATAGGGTCTTGTTCAGATATTTTTGGTCCAATCTTTGCTCAGATAATGATGAACTCGACTGTACCTGACTAGGTCTCTCGATAAATGGGAAAACCCATAACGAGTAAGTAGTGTCGCATCTAAACTACTTCATTTCAATATCTTGCATGACACGTGTACTATATTATGAATATGAATATTTAGAACTATGACTTATTGTATAGTACATTACTAACCTAGGGCGATAAAACAAAGAATGTCTCAGATCGCAGGTATTTCACGCCCGAGACGAAGGCAAGGGCGATAAATATGCGATCTCAGGCTTTCTTTATTACCATACGTCGTTATCGCGGGTGCAAAAACGATTTGACAGTTCAGAAAGATTATGAAAAACAAGCAATAACAGACGCGATACTCATTTTGAGGAACATTTATGCCTACTCGTACGAGTTTAAAATTTATCAACTTAATTTCTATATTGCTAGATAAAATGTTAGCAATACGCTTAAGCGTAATATTTCTCAACGATTCTGGAGATGAATGATTTCCACCCATTTTTAAGATGTACACATGATACGACTTCTGGATACGTCAACCTTTATATGCTTAGTGCAATCTATATTTTTTTTATTTCCATTTTTTACATTTGTGCACTTAATTGCCAGTTATACAACCTACTAAAAAGAGTATGTATGTATCATATTTAAAATCAAGTTTTTTAAGTGAACGCATACAGTTATTTCTTTTTGTAAAAAATAATGTAGATATGTAGGTAGTTTTTGTAAAAGGGTATGTATAAAACCCCCGAAAGAAAACTAACCTAACCTACTAAAAACTAACTAAACATACTTACTGAAATACTAAATTTGCGACTGTGCCATGTACGTGTACTAATCATTTTAGTTGCACCTTTAGGTTTTCGTTCGGACGGTTTATTATTTACCTTTGTAAAATCGGTATATTTTTAAAGACTGATTTTGGACAAATGGGGTAATTTTTAGTTAATATTTTTGGACTACTTGTAACTCCTTCTTAGACGACCACTATGATATCAATAACTCAAATCCGCCAAAAATGTTTCATGTGGAGGTATTCTGTTTTTGCCTGATTGATCCTGAGACCTATCCTGGACGCCTCCTGCTGTTTTGTAAACATGCCTTCAATTTTTATAGACCTTTGCTAGCGAAAACTCTCCACATGTAAAGAGCTTCTTAGATGCTTATAGCTGTAGGCAGAATATGTCCGTTTCTACCAAATAGACATTGTGTTATATGTGCTCTTTATTTCATTTGTTACTGCACCCGCGATAACGACGTATGTTTATTACCGCCCGTGATAAGTACAAAATTTTACGTCTCCCCCAGGCCGGAAAGTGGGATTTTACGCACGCGTAGCGGGCGGTAATTGCCACTTTATGGCCCGGTGTGACAATAGTACATTACTCAACTAGGGTGGTAATACAAAGAAAGGCCGAGATCGCAAATGTTTGCGGCCCGAGCTGTAAGCGAGGGACGTAAATACGCGATTGAGGGCTTTCTTTATTACCTCCCGTGTTGTGTTCATAATTTTATGTCTACACTTGGCCAGAAAGCGGTTTTTTCCGTACGCGAAGCGTGCGGAAAAAGCCACTTTATGGCTAGGTGTGGCATAAACTTATGAATCTATAATTGTCAATAAGAAACGTAAAAGGACCTGCGTGAACGCAGAACGACGTGTCACCAATGCTGTAATAACCATAAAGTCGTATAACATCTGTTAATGTTGGCTTATACAACGTTCTGGAACCAACGGCCCCGTTGCCATATCCGCCGAGCCTTATTTGGAGTTTAGGTTACGCGCATTAGTATGCCGCTTCTGGGAGGTTGGTATCCTGTCAGTTCTGTCAAGTTCATGTAAAAACTTACATAATACAACAAAATAACTACTACTAAAATCGTATGTATGTAATACGACAAGTTTACTCCAGTGGGATGTAGATCCCGGGTTCAAATGGTAAGGGCATATATTTGTGCGATGAGCACGAGATTTTCTTGGGGATTTTTGTTAATTATGTGTGTATTTGAAGTTGGAATGTTTAAATATTGTTACTAATATTACACAGTTAGTAATAGCACAGAAGTCTCTCTCTCTAACAAAATTGTCGATCAGGCCCGACCACCGGACGGAACGCACCGGAGCCGACCGTCTCTCTCTATCGCATAACGCGTACTAACGCGTGCTCTTGCTGGTCGCTGGCTAAAGCAAGGTCACGCGGCAAAATCGCTGAGCGAGTCGCTCCTGACGCCCGTCCAAATGGGGTCCCAGGGACTAAGGCGTATAGAACCGGGAAATTTTAATATGAGAGAAATTTTAATGATTTTAATTGTAAGTATTTTAATTGAAAGCAATGTAATAATGTGACTTGTAAAATAATTTGCTTTTACCAATAAAGAAGAAGCGACGACCGCTTTAGCTTAGTTGGCAGTGACCCTGCCTACGAAGCAGGAGGTCCTGGGTTCGAATCCCGGTAAGGGCATTTATTTGTGTGATGAGCACGAGTATTTGTTCCTGAGTCATGGATGTTTTCTATGTATTTAAGTATTAAAAGTATTTGTATCTATTAAATATATCGTCGTCTAGTATCCATAACACAAGCCTTATTGAGCTTACTATGGGGCTAGTTCGATTTGTGTAAGATTGTCCCCTAATATTTATTTATTTAATAAAGAATCTGTATCTGTATCTGGTCTGTACCGCAAATTCCCGGTACTGCCATAGTAAAATTCACCGATTCTCCCTACGGGGACTTCAAAAACACTAATATTCATAACCCGTATCACGTAGCCATGCGAAAACACAATCTTATCTAAACTTTCATAAGTTATCCATAATGTATTAAAGTATAGGAATAATGTAAAAAGTAATCTCAGGAAGGTCGGGAAGGGACTGGAAGTAAACGTTATACAGCCCAATGCTCTGGGGAATTCGGGGAGGGGGCCCGGTGTGAGCGGAGACGAGCATGAGCGGAAGCGTTTTATAAGTCATCATCTCAACCTTGCTACGTCCACTGCTCCTGCCTAGGTGTTCTGTTCAGCAGTGGCCGTCCCCCAAAGACTGCCACAACGAACGGTCCCACGCCTCCTGTCTCCGTCGACAAGATTCCATCCAAGTATCAAGTCTTTATACAAGGAGTAGAACTACTTCATTTCAAGGACATGATGGAACGTATTCTTGAAAACAATGGATTGAAACTTGACAATGTCTTCAGTGTTCATCTATTTCCAATAGGATCAGACCAGTTTGAATCTAGAAGAGATCGGACAGCGGTATTTTCTCCATACAAAAATACCGGTATTTTTTCCGTGTTTTCGTTCTTTGGTTAATTATATCATTTTTTAATCGGACAATCTAATAATACGAAATCATTTCTTAAATATATGATAAAAAAAACATAAAATAATTCAAAATGTTGAGCTATTTCGGGGTTTTTGCAAAATACCGGTTCCGAGCCCTGCTTATTGGTTATTTTTTCCTTTGTAACAAACATTTCTTTTTGACATAAGCCTAAACAGCGGCACATTGCTGCACATCGTACTCGTATATGGAATGTACGAACGCCTTTTCTCGCTCACAGTAGGCCATGCCCTCAACCTTTGACCACCGAACCGTGAGTCCAGTCCAGGTACGCTACTAATTTGGGACGATCGCTTTTTAATATCACAATTCGGACCGCAATGGGCCTCAGGAAATGAAGGATTTCCTTTGTCCTCAATTCGGACCTTAAAATTGTGATGGCATAATAGAGTGAGAAAAAGATTACCTACCCTTGTGGAAACGTCGGGGTTTATTGGGAGTTTGTTTGCGAATGGTGATGGGGTTTTTATGTTTCCAGACAAAGCCTATTATGAGTTTTAAAAATGTATTTCAGAGTAGTGGACTCGGTCCCGACTTCGTCCGCGGTGGTGAGAAGAGAAAAATGTATTTTTTACTTCGGCTTAGGGCCTTATCACACCTGCGATTTACGGGCGAGCTGCTGGCGAGTTCCCATACAAATCCACATGTGACGAGTTCGCCGCGAGCGACATTTGTATGGAACTTCGCTTCTAACTCGCCCGCAACTCGCTCGCCAATCGCTAGTGTGATGGGGTCGATTTCAGGCGTTTTTCCAGCGTTTTTTGTAACTTCATCAGTGTCACTGGAGTTTTACCGTGAAGGACTATCGAGTGACAACTTTTGATTAAATCAAGTGTAGCCTCGATACCGTCTATCGTTTATAGTAAAAGTTAACTGTGGTCACCACCGCTTGCTGCTATATTTGCTGGAACACGAATGAAAAAAAAAACGCCGCGGTCGAAACGCTCTGAAATCGACCCGATAAGGCTCTTAGGCGGTCAAAAAGTCCTGTGGATTAACCGAGTTCGTACGTAATCTACTTGTATTTATACTAAATTTGATGGAAATCGGTCCAGTAGTTTTTTCGTGATGCGTGCACAAACAAACAGATAAACAGAGAAACATTTTAAAAACTCTTTTATTTCCGTTCTATTACATATTTATAACACTCCTCAGATATTTTTTTGAAAAAATCTTTAATGTACAAACACAGTTTTTGTACCTACTAATAAAACAAGCTAATTTTGCTATATTTCTGACCCTCAGATTTTTTTTGTTCAAAGATTTTTATTTCTCATAAGAACAATTCATATTCAATCACATGGTGCTTCATAAATTTTGAAGCCATGAAGAAAGTTTGTCCAACAGTGGCCTTGCGAAATTCAGTGATTTGATCAAATCTCCTCCTAACACGCTGGTCCAGTGCACAGTATAATAGCAATTATTTTTTTTCCTACAAAAGGTACATCGCGCGCTTGAATGTGTGCGCGCCGTGTACGAACGCACTACAAGCAACGTTTTAAGAATGCGTAAGAATGCTCCAGAATGGATCGCACTCACACATAATAATAAATAAATAAATAAATACTAGGGAACAATCTTACACAAATCGAACTAGCCCCATAGTAAGCTCAATAAGGCTTGTGTTATGGATACTAGACGACGATATATTTAATAGATACAAATACGTAAAAACACAGAAAATATCCATGACTCAGGAACAAATATTCGTGCTCATCACATAAATAAATGCCCTTACCGGGATTCGAACCCAGGACCTCCTGCTTCGTAGGCAGGGTCACTACCAACTAAGCTAAAGCAGTCGTCAAACACAGACGTGCGACAATACGTGTCGCGCGCTCCTAAACGGCTGAAGAACGATTATTTGTTCGTCTTTATACTTTGCCCCGTGCGGACATCACCTTTGAATATCTTCACAGGAAGCATGTAGGCATATTTAAAATGTTTTAAACACGTATATTTGACAGCTATAACAGCTTATTTAGCAGCTAAATATGTTATTTGATCAGCAGCCGTCTATTTGTACAGATGTACCATTAATATTCAACCTTTTCCAAGGAGAATGCGTTAACATAGTGACATATTTCGAAAACTACTCATACTTATATGAAAAATTATTTTATATATTTTACTTTGCGATGCAATATTTCAACTAAAGTAAAACCCTAAAGTAGAAACAATATACACCTAAAATAAAAGCCTAAAGTAAAAATTAAAGTATTCCTACCTAAAATAAAATAATAAAAAATTTGGCAACCCGTTTGGCATGGTTCCGAAGATACTGGCAACGTTTCCTCGCTGTATCGCTAATACTTATCCCACCAAAAACATAAATGTAAAAAGGAGAGCCAAGTTCAATAGTTCATAGGACATGGCACTCATTTAGATCTCCATTCTTTTTGCGGCGAAGCCCACAGCCTAGCATAATTTTTGTATTGAACTTGGCTCTCCTTTTTACATTTATGTTTTTGGTGGGATATCATTATTTTTTGTTAAGAAAACTAGGCAGGTATTGAGATTTAATGTTTGTAACGGTTCCAACGATACAATAAAAAAAAATTTGTATAAGAACCCCCCTATTTTTTAACTTTTTTTATTTTTAATTTTTTTTCTACGCTTACACACAATTACCGAGCTGGATTCCAAATTTCATTAACGGTTCCAACGATACAATTAAAAAAAAACGTGTGGGCCCCCAAAGGGCAAAATTTACGATTTTTTGACCTTCATATCTTTATAACCATTTGAGCTAGCTTCATGAAATTTGGGCTTCTAGATGTCCTTATGGATAGCCCAAATTTCATGAAGCTAGCTCAAACGGTTATAAAGATATGAAGGTCAAAAAGTCGTAAATTTTAGCACTGACTGACTGATCTATATATAGTAGCTAAACCTAACCTACTTCCAGATGACCTAGAAGAATGAAATTTGGAATCCAGCTCGGTAATTGTATGTAAACGTACTAAAAAATCTAAAATTAAAAAAAGTTAAAAAATATGGGGGGTCCCCATACAAAATTTTGCTTTTTAGGGTTCCGTAGCCAAAATGGCTAAAAAGGAACCCTTATAGTTTCGTCATGTCCGTCCGTCCGTCCGTCCGTCCGTCCGTCCGTCCGTCCGTCCGTCCGTATGTCACAGGCATTTTACTCAAAAACTACAAGACCTATACTGATGAAATTTGGAATATAGATGTCTTGTAGATGCCGCAACTGAGTTTGGTAGTTAAATAATAAAAATAAAAAAATCTAGGGGGGGCACTCCATACATGTAACAGAATCTAAAAAAAATTTTTTTCACAAAATGTCAACGTGTGGTACATAGTTCGACAGCTCTTTTGAAAACATTTTAAGGTTCTTAAGTAATGTTTTTGATTAAGTGAATGCCTTTGGAAATAATCGCTCCGAAAGTTGTGAAAATTGTGTCCCCCCCCCCCCCCCTCTATCTTCTAAACCGTGAGTCCGAAAAATATAAAAAAATTACAAAGATAACGCTCAATTTATACTTTCAACGAAAATTATTTTCAACAAGATCGGATTAACCGTTTTTGAATTATTGCCGATAAAGTCCGCTTCGCAACAAAAGGACGTAATTGCTATGAAGATACGCTCTTTTGTTGTTGTACTTTTTTACGTCGTATTTTTTACCTTATGGCTATGGAACCCTACACTGAGCATGGTCCGACATGCTCTTGGCCAGTTATTTAATTGTATCGTTGAATACCTAAACCCGAATTAAAAAATATATATATATGTTGAATAACTTTATAAAATGACTGATGTAATGAAAACTGGCCAAGTCAAATCTAACCTACTTTAAGATCTCACATTTTTAAATAACAGCAATTGCTATAGGTATCCAATAAAGCAAAGAAATAGAGTTTAATACTTGTTCATAATGTTATTTTGTTCCTATAAATACATATTTGGATTTTGCATAGGACTTGGCACTGATTTAGATCTCCATTCTTTTTGCGGTGAAGCCCACAGCCTAGCATAATTTTTGTATTGAACTTGGCTCTCCTTTTTTACATTTATGTTTTTGGTGGGATATAATGTACTATTGTAGTCAAAAAAGTTGCGATTCGCCTGCAGTTGATTCAAATGGGCGCTGACCCGTAAGGCGCTGGCTCAGCAAGCGCTCAACACACAAACACATAGCGTTAATTATATTGAATCAACAGTGCAGCGCCGAACAGCGCCTGGGGCCTGGAGATAAGTAAATGTTTTGCGTCTGTGCAGATTACAACAGCGCGGGCGTTTAAGAATAAACGCTTAAACATTTGCGCTAAATGAACTACGTATTACCAAGGACCATTAAAACATGAGGACTGTCATTCTCCATACAAAAACTGTTCCCCGATATTTACAACGCCATCTATGTATAAGCTTGGTATAAGAATTATATTATTTACAATTATTCAACTTTGCAAGAGTGACACAGTATTTAAATGTAAGAATTTATTTATTATTAGCTGTTTACGAACTAATTGGTACTGTACTATGTTTCTTTGTTCAATTATAACATCGTTAAATGTTTAGTTTTTTTAGTGCCATCTAGTATTTGCCTGGATATCGCATTGCGGTCGGGAGTCGGGGCACGATCCAAAGTATGGAGAATGACAGTCCTCTTGACGGTATTACGCAATGATTAAAAGGCACTTTACAACAAACGGGACTTAAGTGTATGTTGTTTTATTTCAGACAACGTAAGATACAGGTTGGAGTCAAGGCTGTCACATTTGGCTATTTGTTGGAGTAGTGGTGACACGTCAAACATTCATTATCATTAAGACGAAATTCAAAAGGTCACAAACTAGTCGGATGACATGCCGCACTCTGTTTGTCAACAAAATATTATACAATTATTTTATTTAGTTCAGCAAATAGTATAAACACTTCTCCCTGTGAAGGTCGCTGTTGAGCGAAATTGGGTAATTCGGAATAAACGGCCTGTTCCCATTAACACATGTTCCGCTGCGCGAATTGTATTACACATTTGGAGTTAATTAAATTACTGTCAATTATTTCAAAGTGTCCTGACTGCACGTGAATGTGTCGGTGCTATTATTTATTTTACAACAATTAGCCGGCTAGTGCAATTTGACTTACAAGGAAAGGTACCCAACTGTCCGGCTCCGATCTAATTTATTTTGATATATGTTAGAGAGTAGTCTAAAATAATAGACACGTATTTTTTTTAGCTGCCCAATCTCAACCTATTGGGACAAACTAACCTCCAAAGTACCGAAAAGTGACTAAACCCTCTAACTTCTACAGAAAAAAAATTCAAGCAAGTTGCTAGTTAATTACTTGTAGGTTTGATATTATGTTTGAAAACATAAACAAATAAGCACGTGTTTCGTTATATCGGCTCAAACTCATATTTCCCTAAAAAAAAACACCCTTCAAAGTTTGAGCCCTTTGATTGGGTAATGCTTTTAAATTTCAGTGTTTTTCATAAACTACTTTTACCGACGTGGGAATATTCCCTGTACAAGTAAGACATATTCTCGGCAACGGCCCATCTCTACCCCCGACTTCGTCTGCGTGAATTTCCGACTTTTTAACACAAACTTTCATTCTCCGTTACTTTTTGCGGGTAAATTTTGAACAATCCTTTCATAGCGCCTCTACGACCCTTAAAAAAACGTATACTTCAAATTTTATCCCGCTATCTACATTAATTTAGACTATCCGTTAGTCAGTACCTTGGTTATTCCATTATTTCCATTAACAAAATACATAACTTCATGAGCAATTTGAAATACAGATGTCTCCAAAGATATGAGTTATGTACCTGCATATTAACTGACGAGCCTACTTGAATAAAGAATATTTTGACTTTGATTATCTGTCTAACGTTCCATACATGCTGCCGCGGCGTTTTTGTGGCCAAGTGTCTCCGCTGTAAATCTAATTTTTGCCATAAGTCGTTAACTTAGACAGGCCAAAGCAGAAACTTCTCGGTTATTGAGCATTAAATTATCACGCGAAGCAACGTTACACCTGTCATTTTGATACTGAATTATTGACTAGTCAAGTAGTCATACGTTTGACAGGTTCAGCTGACTTGTATTGAAAAAAATAGCAATGAAATTAAATTAGAAAGTAAATTTCTATACAAACACGTGACTAAGAATATTTTATATTTCATAAACTACAATAATTATCATTACTATTCTAGCTATCTAGCGCAAAAATAATCAAAACCTCCCATAACCACATTTTTACTAAAAAAAACCGGCAGTCGCGCGATCAAGACGAATCTAATGATGTATCATTTATCAAAATCGGGTCTGTCGTTGAGTAGTTATGAGCGGACATAGGAACGTACATACTTACATACAATACATACAGGTCAAACACATTTCCCGCTGGTCCGCTGCTCACTCTGAGCAATCAGCGCAAAGTCAAGGTGGCCCTGGCCAAACGACCTGGTTCAGGCCCCCACCTAGCCCGACTCTATCGAGGTGGACCGGGACAAGGTGACCTGGTTCGACCCCAGGCACCCACCCAGTCCGACCAAACTCAGGGTGGTCCGGCTAGCGATCTGGTTCGACCCCAGGGAACGCCACGGCCGACCACCCGGTCCGACAATCGCTACGCCTGTGTATGGGCTGCGAGTTTGTCAGTTTCTAAAAAAAAAATGAAAAATAAGTCTGCCCAGTTTCTTTCTTTGGAAATATATTTAAAGGACAAACACAGTCTTTCTACGATGTTATTATATAATAGATGCTAATAGACTATGTAGTTATTAGCGTCTATTGCTACTAAACTTGAAAGTATACGCCAAGAATTTCCTTTTGAATAATTCAAGAACAATTCCATAAAGTTCAACATTACGGAACGAGTTTTGTACTCGCCTGAGCGTAGCTTCAAGGACAAGTCTATTAACACCTTAAACGCCAGGAAGAGAGCTAATAAGAAAAGCAGTGAAAATAAAAAACATAAAAAATAGTTTTCATCACACTTGCTCGAAAATGGTGTCATTACACGTAGGTTCTGCGGGCCGTAAATGGTCTATTACGCCCTAGGGCGTAATGGTTTTCTTTTTAAATTTGAAACGCTGGTTCTGTTTCACTCTTATTTGTCATGTTCAAAGGAAACGCCAACTTACTTTTTTAACTTTTATCACTGAAATATTCATGTAATTGCAAATACATATAAACACATATTTCGGTAACATTAATTAAATGTTTAAACAATGTATTTTTTTATTTTGCAAATATAAAATCAACTAAAATGGCCGTTACTACCGCTATGGTTTCCGAACGTGACTTGACTTTGTCTATGACTTTGACATATGTCACTAATGTCACTGTCTGTTTTAATATTTTCTTGTCATACTAGGGCGATTAGTAAGGTTATTTTATTAAGATTTCCTCACAAGTGTGATGAAAAACATTGTGTGTGCCACGGGCGGTAAAGGAATTACAAACTCGTGTTATTAAAGCCCTCGGTTTCACCTCGGGCTTATAACAAACACTCGTTTGTAATTCCTTACTTACCGCCCTTGATACACAATGTACTATTGCACCCCTGTTGCGTAATGTATGACCATCATTTTTAGCTGACAAACATTCACTGCTAAGATATACGTTCCTCCACTAGGTACCCCCTTTTCCATTGCACTATTCATATGATAAACAACTGACTATTTAGTTACGATTTTACAAAAACAATTTTACTATTAAACAATGATGCAAAAGCGGGTTGAAGGCCCCTGGTCTTAGGCATCTTAAAATTAATTCATGATTCATGAGATTCCACTTTCGTTGACTCAGGCTCCTAGTTTTGACACGAATAATTTCTAGGTGAATGTTACACTAATAATAAATATTAAAGGTTGAAAATTATATATAACTAGCCTGCATAGCGGTTTTATTTTGCGCCCGTTCGGGTAAATAGGTATTATTTAACTTGACATTCTCTGTGGTTCTATTGATAGGGTGTCAATCGTTTTGTCATAATATCGTGTTAATAAAAAAAAATAGCTATTTTATACGAAATCTTATTTATTTTCTGGAAATCGCATAACATTTATATTCCCTATATAATACGAGTATTTAACTGAAAGTAAAAAGAGTAGGTAACTTATCTGAAAATATCTCGGCAAATTCTTGTCAGTTTTTTTGGGTTCCGTACCAGAAAGATGAAACGGCCATTCTCACGAAGTATGTCTGCGGTCACCTAATTACCGCGACGCTGTTTTTATACTAAATGTATGAAGACGCGGTAATTAGACGCAGTCATACTTAAATACGGCTTGACTCCGTCTGTCAGTCTCAAGACTGTATCTTTTTGGCCATAATACGAGTACTTAAAAGTTCTACTCGCACTTGGCCTTGGATAATTAATTTTCGTTTAATTAATAGCTTTGACCTTTTAAAGTAGATGTAAAAAAGGCATCTAAGAAGCACTTCATTAAAAGAAATGTACTTATTTTTAAAAGGCTTCGCTTATTATTCCGTGCATTATTCAACATTTTTCAAGATAAAAACTTAAGTAACGTTGAAACTTTCCTTGTAAGAGTTGTAGGTACAGTGTAGTTTTCTTCATACTCGTACTAAAAATAAGTTAAGTTGATATTTTATTTTATATGTATACCCAGTCCAGAAGGAAAAGAATCAAAGTTCGCGTCTTTTCGGTGGATATATGCGATATTAAAGATTCTAGGGCCTAATTTTCTTATAAAACTCGTATGACAACAAAGAACGTTCTCTCTTCTATAACATTGACCCCGTTAGATCATTCTATTCTATCCCATCAAAAACATAACATGTAAAAAGATGCAAGTCGCGCAACGCAGTTCTTCTACAATAGTACCGGGGGGGGGGGTGTCCACAGAAGTCGATTTCCACCGACTACGCACTTGAGGCAAAACTACGAACCGATTTGTATTATTTTGATGTACAAACTACAGGCAGCTTATGACTCCCGTTAACACATATGCATAAGTGAAGGGTAGGATGATGTTTACTCGACTACGGCGAAGCAAACATTATAAATTTAAAAAACCCCCGGACAAAATAACTCTAAAAAGTAAACAATAATATGTACATATCATTTTTTACTTTTTAGTTTTGATTAGTCGGCGGTTTTTTTTAATTTTTAATCCAAGTTTTATTTCATGCTGTTTAAATGTTATTTTTGTACTAAATTCCATTTTATACCAAAAATGCCTTACATAATTTTGGAAAAGAGCTGATACTCTTCAAACTGTTGGATCGATTTTTACCAAACTTATCTAAGAACAAGCAAGGAAATCTGCTTTCACGTAAAAAACGCATCGAAATCGGTACATCCGTTCGAGAGCTACGATGCCACAGACAGACAGACATACACACATTGGCGTTAAACTTATAACACCACTATTTTTCGTCGGGGGCTCCGCACACCAAGTTGAGGGCGGTCCTCTACTCACTTTATAAAATTCTGTGGGTACAAGACACATATAACCTAGGAGCAAAAGAGCTTAAGTCATACAACAGAGTTGTGACCTTTTGTACCTGGTATAAATGTGACTTGTACCCCTTTTCACTATACCCATAGAATTGAAGGCATGTTTACAAAAACAACATAACTACACTGGACATGAATTTACAGGAAACGAAAAAAACTAAATGTCTTCTTATATATTAGCTATTGGACACAAACGTTGTATACGTTATTTAAGTAAGTGGCCATTAGTTCCGAAACACACGATTACACATCTCAAAGACAATTATTTTTGGAAAAAACATGAAAAATAAGTTCGTCAGTTATGCTGTTTTTGTAAAATTTTGTTAGTTATGTTCTTTTTGTTAGAAAATAAAACAAGTTTCTATAGAAATTATGTTTTGTATTCTATCATTTATCTTACTAAACTAGTGGATCTACTTTAATCTTCACATCCGCTGCTGTTGTCATCGTTATCTACCTCCAGAGACGACGATTCTTGACACGTATTATACAAAATTGATTGGTAGAATTGATGGCTCGATGGTTTGACCAAAAACTGCATCAATTTTCTCAAGTCGCCTACTTTGTGAGGATTAAGGGGAAGTGAAGACTCATAAGCACGTTTTAAATTGATGTTCTTGGGCATTTTCTTCCTATTTCTTATATCAATAGTAACCCAAGGTCCCGTAAATGAATAGCGGACCAACACATATTTCGTGTCTTTTTCTATTTTTATCATTCTCACCTCTTTTAATTTCATAGCAGGCTTACTATTGCGTAAAAAGTAACCTGATACTGCATGTTTTATATTATGGAATGATTCATGGGTGATTTTTTTTATCATAAATCGTGATGGGCGTTCGCGAGCATTTGCCATTATAGTATTCCAGTCATCGGGCACTTCTGGAGAACATGTCTTCTTTTTGTTTCCAATGAGGCTAAAATCCTGAGTTATGTTCTTTTTGTAAAAAACAATGTAGATATGTAGTTTTTGTAAAATGGGTATATTTTTGGGGACTGAGTGTGGACAATTGGGGTCATTTTTGGACACTATCTTTTGCTCTACGTATAGATCCTGCTTAGACGAATGCTATGATACCATAAACTCAAATCCGCAAAAAATGTTAGTTATGTTGTTTTTGTAAACATGCCTTCAATTGTACTTTTATGGGGCATTTCTCTAGAAATATGTCTGCGGTCACCTCATTCATCTGGCCACTTTTTCATACTAAATGTATGGAGACAGATAAATGAGTCGCAGACATATTTCTGGAGAAATGCCCTATGCACATTTCCTCTTACCGTGTCACATTGACAATGTACTATTCTAAATCGGCTCATCTCAAACCCCTGAGTGTAAAAACGTGTTTGTAAAGTGGGCCACACAATCGTGTTGAGAGTTGAGACGAATCGGTTCACTGTCGCGTGTCTCGTGTTTATGTCCGCTACACACAGCCCTTTGATACGTTGACGAACGTTTTGTTGACTTTCGACCGAGTTTTTTGACCTTTTGACATATTTTTTTGTTGTGACTTCGAGCGTTTGTGAGATTCAAAACTTTTTGTGTTTGAAACACGTTTGCGAACTGAATAAGGCTCATCGAATTGTAACAATTGAAGAAGTTGTCATAACTTTTTTTTCTAACGGTGCAGAGGACATGTCAAATTTAAAGTTTGTCCGCAAGCTAAGAATGAGCTGAAGTGGGCATAAAGTTTTATTGTTTTCTCGATGATTTTCAACGGTATTTTAGTTCAGGTGGAGCCAAATCTAATTTACTTATATTGAATATCCTACTTCGATCTGTGTGCGCCCAAAAAATGAAAGTTGTTGGAGTCCTACTCCAACTAAAAAAAATCTTTTTTTATAATCCTATACGCAAAATAGGCTATAAAAAATAGAATTTCGTGACAGCCAACCAACTAACACAGGACCAAGGAGAGTGGCGTAGTAAAGAAGAGGCCTATTGCCCAGCAGTGCCTGGATACAGGCTAAATAGTAAGATAGAATCCATCTTAAACGACCCAAGAACTCGGTCACAGGACCAGTGTGTCGCCCAGCCCTTTCTCGAAAAAAGACGATTTGGTAGATTAATACGTTTTTAGGTGGAAATTATATTTCCGCCCTCGCCGGCGAGATGAGCCATTTATTTCAATTGTACTGTTTTTCTTTTGTGAGTCTGAGTCGTGTGATTTGTATGTTTCATGTTTGCGAGGTTTGGGGGACGGGAACAAAGTAATGTCAGATGCAAAAATCTTTAGTGCTTTTTTATTGGTGAGAATTTTACTACACCCGAATTTTAAGTGTCAAATTGACATCTTAGAGAGTCTAAGAATAATGTGTGACGTTTTAGCGTCTGACTGAAATGACCTATGAAATGAACAGAAGCTGATAAGAAATGCACCTTTCCTCTTTTCCGTATTTAAGTAATTCGATTAAGTGGTATGGCATCTATTATTCGTCTATATAGTCTGTGACGCACGTGGATTCAACCAAAAGACACCTGCGCTTCAGTGAACGAACTTACTTATAAGATAATTCGCTCATTAAAACACTGAATAAAATCCGACAATAACAATCGGTTGTGGACGCACTTTAATACCGGCCACCCTCCTGAGAGTGCCTGAGAACCGATTTCAATGACAAAATGGCCTTCTTAATGAGTTAAGCTATTGCAATTTAAAAGATGGTTGCTATTTTTACGAGTTTTTTTGTTGCTTAATTTTTATCTGATCGGAGGATTTTCGGTGGCCTTTAAAAAAAGAAAACACTGCTATTGTTCACAAGATAAGCTTTCAACTGCTAAACAGACTGCTTATTTAATGATCACTATACTGGGCATTTCTTCAGAAATATGTCTGCGGTCACCTCATTCATCTGGCCCTTTTTCATACTAAATGTGTGGAGACAGATGAATGAGTCGCAGACATATTTCTGAAGAATAGCCCTAATAAGCTTGTATTCTGTGGCCATGATCTAACGACAGCCGCTCGCGCCGGTCAGACTACACGTCCGCGCAGGCGCCGTCCGTGCCAGGCACGGCCCATCGGGTCATACATCGCGTAAGCATGGGAATGTCATATCAAACTGAATGCACCGGTCGCACGCTTCGTAACCATAACATAACGCAACTAGATGCGCTTGCGACTTCGCCCAAGAGGCGATTTCAGGCGTTTTTCCAGCTTTTTTTTTTAACTTCATTAGTGTCACTATTTTTACCACGAAGGACTATCAAGTGACGACAACATTTGATTAAATCATCACCGTCTATCGTTTATAATAAACAAATAACTATGATCATCACCGCTTGCGATGATATTAGCTAGATTGCGAATGAAAAAAACCGCTGCAATCGAAACGGTCTGAAATAGACCCCCAGTTGGCATTAAATTTTCCTTGTTAAAGTAGCCTTAAAACATTGGAATTGTTTTTAATGGAGACTACGATAAATTGATAATATAAACCCACTGATTGAAGTCAGTTTTTTTAGGGTTAGGTTAGTTGCTTTTAGGGTTCGGATCTGTTAGGATACTATTGTTACTAACATAGCTCTAAGTCAATTTTAACTAACCAAATTTTATATGGGTCTAATAAACGTGTTAATGTTAAAATGTAAATAACTATAATGTTACATTGAATTACAGCAAGTAAGCTCAATAAAGCTTGTGTTATGGATACTAGATGACGATATAATGATTTAATAAATACAAGTACTTAAATACATAGAAACCATCTAAGACTCAGAAACAAATCATTACACAAATAATATTCAGAACCGTCAGCTTCGTAGGCAGAGTCACTAAGCACTAGGCTAAACCGATCGTCGAATGTCATACTAATAATTATAACATACGTGCACTCTGCACATTGTCGGCTAAAGTCGCAAACCTCGCAACGATGTAACTATGGGAAACAAAAGAAGTTAAGAGGTTTGCGAGTTTGCCCGACGACATGCAACAGCATAACATCTAGGAAAAGTATCGCAATTATAAAGAAAACTAAAATATAATAAGGGAAACCCATTAAATGCGTAAGTGGTTGCCCCGGTTCGTGACCGCGCCAGAGGCAGAGATCGGCAACCTAGTACCGTAATCAATGAGAACTTGAGACCCCAGACAATATTTCCCCGCCGGAGTCACTGACGTAGTATAGTTTGTCTGAAATAACTTTTCAAAATAGATTAACCTTTCGTCTGTGTGGATTGGTAAAAAATCGCGGAATCAAGCCTCATTTGCGCCGCATTGAGCAAAAAATTCTATCTGTCAAAAAAATGCAAAAATACCGTCTAAATTTGTGATTAGGATCCTTATCAAACACAGACGAAAGGTTAAGGTAGATGTCCGTGTGCTTGACACTATTCCAGTACTTCAGAATGAAGTAGTGGAGTAGTAGTCTGAGTAGAATGGCAAGTCATTAGCAATAGAGGTGACATTAGGGTGTCAACTATTGGACATTAGCGTGTCAAATACTAGGTCGTGCTCGTGACGCTGGACTCCTTTCCCAAGAAAGTCGGGCATACCGTCAGGACCGGTCTGGGGGTACCAAAGAGGATATTTTTCCTTCACTAAAAACACTAGGGTACTTTATTACTTGATTGTAACTTAACAGGTTCGTACAAACGATTTGTTAGATGAGGTTCCCAAACGCTTGTTTTCCTTGCGGCAAATTTTCTTTTCGCGGTTATTCTCATAGCTAGTCTCATAATTTCCCATTTCTCTAATTTCCCTGTCTTACTATTTCTTAGTAGCGAGTTTTTTTAATCGCATTTGTTCACAAACTCATTTTTTCACATTCGGTTTATTACTTAGTAGCATATTTTTTGCTCGCAATATTTCCCTAAAGTAATTATTATTAACATGCTCGCATTTGTGTACAAATGCGTTTCTTCTCATTCGTTTTGTTAATTAGTTCTATAAATTTTTTGCTCGCTATAATTCCCTAGAGCAAGTATTAATTATTCTGGGTGTAAAATTATTTAGTAATTTTGGCTCTGGAAACCTAAGTCTGTGGCTCCACTGAGGCGGAGACGAGCGGAGCGGAAAGGAGACAAGTAGGAATCGACCAATCACATCAGTTGAAATCCACATCTCGTCTCCACTTCGCTTCAATGGAAACAGTGAAAACTAATGTGATTGGTCGATCGCTACACGACACTTCTGCGCTCCGCTCGTCTCTGCCATAGTGGAGCCGCAGCCTAATAGAATAGATCAGGTCCCCTGACTGCAAATAGCATAATATGTAGACCTGAAATTTATTTTCATCACATTTGCATTTACATATTAGTACATTGTGTATAAAAACTGGCTACGGGAAAAAAGGAGACACAGAAAAAACACAACAAAGAAAAAAAACGAATGTTGAAATTAACTGCAGGTTAAAATTGAGGCGAAAAAATATGAGAAACGGAAACAACGCGACTGTGAAAATAAGCTGCAGAGAAAAAAAGTGAATGGTGATAATCGCTTTCGGGAAAAAATGCGAAAAGAAACATTTCAGCAAGGAAAACAAGCGTTTGGGAACCTCATCTAACAAATCGTACAAACAATGTAAGCAACTTAAAAACCTCATTATAATCTATACCTACATATGTTTTTGTTTAAGTATATAGCGCAAATCGGATTAGCATAAGCTGCTACAAGATCTTATTGCATTGGAAAAGTGAAATCAAATTTGGACGTGGCCGATAATACGTCATGTTTAGTCTAATGGGCACAACACTGAGTATGTAATACCACCCACGAAGCTTATCAGTTGTGCAAATATTCAAATATTTATATGTATAAGTACACATACCGTATCGTATAGCAAACCAGTCCATAGTGAAACATTGCTTAGACTGATCGACCTTCTATACGATTGTCCCACAATTCTTTACTGCCTTTGACTGGTCTATCTATATCAGCCATGTTTATTTCATGTGTCAGACCGAGACCTAACTTTCAATCGGCCGAACAAAGGTCACGCGCAGGCTAGGAAACGGCCGAGAGACCTATCCTTGCCTTTAGTTTAATTATAACAACAATTCGGGAAACGTGACGACTTAGATTGATTTAGTGAATGGCCATTTTGAGTTTTTACATCGACATTTTTATATAGGCATGCAGGTTAATTAATTATTGATTTTTAATTTAAGTAATCAATTTTAAAAACGAATCAGTATAATCAGTATAGGTATAATTTAAAATATAACAGTTTACGTCAATGTGTTTCATCAAATTTAAATAATATCCTCAGCAAACCTCTTAAACGTAGGTTTTACTTTAAGTAAGCAAAATGTCTTTAGAAACGATCTCCATTTCATACTCTTATGGGATGATTTCCAGGATAAAAACCGTTATATGTCGTTCTAAGGGTGTCAAGCTATGTCCATTCAAAATGTTATCTAAATCGGTGCAGCGGTTTAACATTAAGTAATAGATAACGGACAAACAGAGTTCCTTTCGCACTTATATGTATCTATACATAGTAAGAATTATCTGTCCGAATGTTCGTAAAGAGAATGAACAAACATTCGGGCACCTTAGATAATTGTTACTATAATATTAATTTGGATTTGGACGTGCAAATGGGTCATTATTTGATCGTTTCACCCGCCTCACTTTCGTGGGCATATTATTGTTGTGATTCCGGCAGATGTCAATGTAATTTTAAGATATTTGTTAGTAGTCCCGGATATGTACCAAATAGCTCGATATGAGACTAAAATTTGAGGGAACATCGACAATAATGTGTCCACGAAAGTGAGGCGGATGAAACGGTCAAATAATGACCCAAATAAACAGTTACTAAAAATAAGATTCCCCGTAAAACTCAGCACATAAAAAATAGTACTAAATCACCAAAATTTTTGTTTTATAATCATGAAAAGGTTTATATATGAAAGAAACATTTTGTGTCTTCATTGGTTTTTAATGCGGGTAATTTACACCACATTTTGACGAATGGTCGAGTCATTGGGCCGGAAATCCAGAGGTACCGGGTTCGATTCTCGGTCTGTACACAGGTGAGTGCCATTAAATTTTTCTGTGTACTTTGATTTCCTGTATCTATATATGCATGAAAAGGTTGTCAATCTCTAACCAGTTTCTTCACTGGATCCGTAGCCTAGCCTCGCGTGTCAGGGGTCGACACAGAATAGCACGTAACTGTTATTTAATTCACAAGTAATCATGATTACAATCACTCGCTAGAACGATCAGCAATCATTTTCAATAATGGAATTGTTAATTGGATTCAAATAAAAGAACGCAATTTTCTATAGACAAAGTAAACTTTTCGACTGTCTTCACAAAGGCTCTCAATTTGGCTGTTTTTGGATGTTTTCACGTAATAAAGTCCACAATTTCGAACCAATATTAAGTTATTTCTTTATATTGAAGAGAAAGTCAGAGCTAGATGGTCATAAAATTGTTTGGAGCATTTTTTTATATACATCCCACCAAAAACATTTTCACGCACTGTCAAGTTGTCAGATCTCATGTAGAGCCAAGCCTTTAACCCTACACGCCCTAACCCTAACTTTACAAACTCTACACCGAAGTTAAAATATGAAGCTTGGCCATTTCGCTACATCCACATGGGCGTTTGGGCGTAAGGTGATTTTTTTATACTAGCCTGGTCGTGTGCTGTTCCACTAATGGGCTAATTTATCCACTGTTAATTACTTTTTTTGTTATTCAATTCAATTCAATCACTTTATTTCAAACGAAAGTCCAAAGTAAGTATTCGTTACAGTTTTTAAAACTTATCCTATGTTAGTATAACTGACAACAAATTGTTATCTCTTCATGCATGCCCGTGGGTTTAGAGTACTTTTGAGGTACCTTTTTTCAGAACATCTTCAATCTGATCGCGAAATGTTCATCTAGGCCTTCCTCTTCCAATATTTCCACTTACATTTAAATAAATAAATATTGCGGGACAATTTTAAGCAAATCGATCTAGTCCCGAACTAAGCAATGCACTATGGGTAGGTGACGATATACATACATAGATAAATAAATGCTTAAATAGATAGAAAACATCCATGACTCAGGAACGAATAAATAAATAAATAAATAAATATCAGGGGACAATCTTACACAAATCGAACTAGCCCCATAGTAAGCTCAATAAGGCTTGTGTTATGGATAATAGACGACGATATATTTAATAGATACAAATAATTAAATACATAGAAAACATCCATGACTCAGGAACAAATATTCGTGCTCGTCACACAAATAAATGCCCTTACCGGGATTCGAACCCAGGACCTCCTGCTTCGTAGGCAGGGTCACTACCAACTAAGCGAATATCGAACGAATATCTGTGCTCACCACACAAATATTTGCCCTTACCAGGATTTGAACCCGGGACCTCTAGCTTCATACTCATAGGCGGTGTCACTACCAGGATAAACGTGTCGTCATTTTAATTTGTTTTGTAGATTTTCTTTTATTAGCAATAAAAAAACATGCGACTTCGATCAAGTTCAAGCAAGTGTAAAATTAATATCACTTGTAAGCACACCACGTTTTCTATCAATTTCCTACAAGTCTAGGTAATTCCTGAACCTATCCTACCACTAACGTGAATAATATCTCGAGCAAACTGCACCCACAAACAGATTAACACAGCCGTAGACCATATTTGACGGACGAACCCGAGGCGAGGTTGTACAATTAACATACTATAGTTTTCTCATAAGATTACTGCCGGAACAGATTTCAACCATTTTTGTAACTATAAGGAAAGTCAAGGAAAGTAACATGATAACTTTTGCCTTGTGAAGTAAAACAGCATTTATTTAAATCAAAGTACTTAATTGCAATTACCCTAGAAATTAGTTCCACGTTAACCTTGTTTCTACATTACAAAAAATCTCGTGCGCATGGACTAGACAGACTCATAATCTAAGTTCTAAAAACGTATTCAAAACAGCTCATGTCGCTTAACGGGAGATGCACATACGCCTTTAGTCATCTGATTCGATTGAGCCAGGACCGTGATCGTTTAGCGAACTGAAACTTGAGATTAAAAAAGGTTGTAGACTGCCGTCGGGAAAATACGGGGACTTCCGACGGGATATTTAAGAAAAAAGTTTGGCTGAACCCGCGGCTTTGCCTGTCTGGGAGGCTATGGTTACCTGTACTAGCACAACTTTTTTTGATCGAACGAGCGAAGCGAACGAAGTGTCTCCATTTCAACTTGGGCAAAAATGCTTTTGTGCGGCGGATGTCTGACTGATCTGTTCTCCGGTACAGGTCGCATTACTGAACCGACTAATAGGCAGAGCTATAATGTTTATCCATTGTTATCTTATTACCTTACAGTGGCGTGGCGTCAAATATATTCTTAGTAAAGCCGGAGCAAATTTGGATTACTTTTCCTTCAGGAGTAGTACTCCGGTCATATGCTTTAAAATAGGCAAGCCGGTAGTAATCGGGTTCTATGGCCGCCACACCACTGATACTTTATAACCTTTATAAGACTCGAAACTAAATATCTACAAATTCAATAAAACTGCAATACCTTATATAACATAACTTTGCACACCACTTGGTTATTTACAAATTTGCAGATTTTTCATTTAACACAGAAGTATACCTATAAATTATAGGTGTCTATAATGCACACAAGTTACCTTACCATCAAAATGCTGAGTCAATCGAAATACTACTCTAATGACCTACTTTAGAAATCCGACAACATAATATGAAAAAATTAATAACAACAGACAAATGAGGTGCATGTACATTTAACCGACAATGTATTAGCGATGCGAAACTTTTAAACAATGTCATAAACACGAGAAACAAAGAATCCCTACAACAATTAATAAATCTTTATTTCAACAGATCCGCATGTTAAATTCCACGGAGGAAACCTAACGTGCTTCGGATTCCATAAATTAACATTTAATACGAAAGAATCCTATACGTTTGCAGATATCGACATCCAATTTCAAAACTACACAAGTAAAACTATAACTCAATCCATTTTAAACCTTATATCCAAAGACTGTAGGTTGAAATTATAATAAAAATTACATTATAGTTCCACAGTTGAACACGCGACATTAAACGCTAACACAAAGGTCTATAGAATGTCAAAAATTCCATTCGCTTCATCCATGCATGGCTGTCAATGACCTTTGAGCGATTATATCGCGGTATTCAACATACGTTGCTGTTTTTATGAGGCATGCCAGATAATTTGCAAGTACAAATCAGAAATGGAAGAGTCAGGAAGTATATTTGTGTTGTTTAGTCTATGCTATTGAAAGGTTTTTATTATTTTATAATGATTCTACTCTGTAATGTTTGTACGGTTGACTGGTTGAATGTATTTGTGTGGTTATTGTCCATCCTCGACCATTTAATTTGGCTTTGGACAATTTGGACATAAAAGCAATCATTAGAATTTTCCAGTCAGCAGTACAGTTGGCTGCAAACGTAAACCAGGCATCTCTAAGTACACTTTAAAAATGTGCGTATTCTGGTGGAAAATCAGCCTTAGTTTGTACTTCGCAGTTGCACACTGTTGAATATACAACATCTGCCAAGAACAGTTATTTTTATTCCTAAGGTCTAGTATAGGCATTGACCTACATTACTTGAAGCGCTATTCCAAAGAAAATACCATGCACCACACCATTCGCTGAAATCTCTGTCCCTGCGGGAATGTGACGTGTGTACTTAAAGATTAAGAAACAGTGTGACTTTTCACTTACAATCAAATATTTCTACCTAACTGCAGATTATTTATGCGTAAAAATCTTGCTACTACGACATCTTTAAGAAATTCAACGTTTTTTTAAACAGTTAGGTACGAACGTGTGACGATTAATAGCCATCCAAGCATGATAGTTATGACTGGTGCCTTCTATGTACAAAATAATAGCTACTCTTTGAGCTGTAGGCAATTAAACTTGACATTCCCTGTCCCGTATGGCCGCAGCCTTACGTGTTATCGGCGCACGCTGCGGGCAAGGCTACATTATCGTGACAGAAGACTGACATAAATGCAACAATGTTACACTTGACACGAGTAATAGTATTTTATGCAACAGTTGTACCGGGTGTGGCCTGTAATACGAGCAAAAAATTAAACCGTAGGTTCTACTCCTCAAACTAGACAACTTTTATTCAGCGACTTTTAAAAATAACTTGTGGTTTGATTTTTAGCACACTTTAAAGTTTATCCGAACACGCAATGTATTGCGAAATTGATTACGTCTGTAGGATGACAAGATTGACAAGCAATGTCAATTAAACGGATTTTGATGTACATTGAAAATACTAATTACTTTGTATGAAAAAGAGACAATCTAAGGACTACATTGTATATTTTTAAAGTGGTTGAACAAAAGTTTTATTATTTAAGGAATAGAATCTACGGTTTAATTTTTTGCTCGTATTACAGGTCACACCCGGTATAAGTAGGGTCAAAACACGCGAATGGCGTGAGTTGCGATACGAGCCGCCGCGGCGGCGAGTATCGCAAATAGAAACGCCATGAGCAGTTTTTGACTGAATTATACAACGTTGCATACAATACTTTTTCTACGACTAGGCGAATAATTAAACATGGCGCGCAAACAAGGCAAATATGACATATGACTGACAAAAAAATACTGACTTGCACGAAAATCCATATGTACATCAAAGCTATGTTTTGATGTTTCTTTGGTATTTTTTGATGTGCAAGTCAGTATTTCAGTTAGATTATGGTTATTTTTTTTATGTGCCTTTAAATACTACGCGTCTCTAAATACCTATGCCGATGGTTGTTTCATTAGGTGAAAGTCTCAAAAACGCGAATCTTCCCAGCTTCCCACTTAAAAAAATGGAATAGGAAATTTTGAGAAGTCACGGAATTTCACAAAATTTCCTACAGGGATTTTTTTAATGGAAACTTACCGTTCTTGTGATAGATTCCAGATTTTCTTAAAGGACTTTCCCTACTTTTACATGTGTATTTCTAGACACCGTACAAATCGTGCAACTCATTGCCTGTCACTTGACCGCTCAATTTGACATTAAGTTAATGCGTAACGGTAGCAAAATGTCACGTCGTGACTTCAATCCAAGTGCTATTGGATTCTGATTCGATTTAAATCTACTAGGAAGCGTTTGACCCGTTACAAAAACGTGTTGCGTCTGAATTGATGGTATTTCCCTGTTATAACACGAAGCAGTCGTCTACTAACACGATCATCGTCTATATCAGCGGTCGGCAACCGCTTAGCAGCCAAGGGCCACATAGTAGCTAAGGAACTTGACGCGGGCCGCAGTTTGTTATTAATTTGTGATTTCAGACTATTCCGAATATAGTGACCGTTATACAAACCGGAATACGCTATATAAACGCAGACCGCATGCGGCCCGCGGGCCGCAGGTTGCCGACCGCTGGTCTATATCATCAGCTATAATACGTCCCACTACTGGGCACAGGCCTACTTCACACTAGGACTTAACTTACAAAAACACCCATACACATTAATTACCTATACAAGTTTGTTGATGTATAAATTTGCTCTATATCTGCACGCGCGGGGGCTTCACCTCCGCCGTGCACTTATGTACCGTCCTGTTGGAGGGTCCATAGCATAACAGGCAAGCCAGGCCATAAAAAAAAACACAGGGCTACTCTCAAAGAAGAGAGTCAATGCGCTATAGAGTCTGCAAGGTTTTCGAAATAACGTAGGGGGTCCGTGATCAAAAAAAGATTAAGAAACTCTGGTCTAAGACCGATAACCAATAGTGAGACGCGGCAATAATTGATCGTCATAGAACGCTGAGCTCGCGTGATGCGCCCGCGCACGCGGATATCCCTGTTGTGCAACGGCTTTTCACTTCACTTGGCAAAAACGGCGAGACGTGAAAATTATTTGTGCACTATTAAAACCGCCGGTTATCCGATCTTTACGTAACTATACTTTGTAAATATTCAACTAAGTATAATAACTTTATATGAAAGAAACATTTTGTCTCTTCATTGGTTTTTAATGCGGGTAAATTACACCACATTTTATGTATATAGATACAAGAAATCAAAGTACATAGAAAAATTGAATGGCACTCACCTGTGTCCAGACCGGGAATCGAACCCGGTACCTCTGGATTTCCGGCCCAGCGACTCAACCACTCGTCCGCCGGAGCACCCAGTAAGCGCCCTCAATCTTGCCATCTACTTTGACTTCCGTATCATTCTGTTTTAATAGGATTTAGCCTAAATTACTTGTTCATCCTTAAATCTCAAATATTATTCAAAATCAAACATCCAGAGCATTTTTCTCTGATATCTTTTTTAGATTTAAAAGAAATCTAACCTAACTTAATGGTTACAATAAAATTATGAACATTTTACAGTTTCACGGAAAAAAGTTGTCGATAAAACGCCGATTGGCTGACCTAATTCTTCTTTAAACATAGCTAAGAACTATCGCTGGAAAACCAGATACTTGATTAAAAAAGCGCATTCAAACTGGTCCAGCTGATATGGAGTTATGCCACCTACAAACGGGCACAAATGCGTCGAAGTAATACTCCTATTTTCTAAGAGTAGAATGTCCGTCGTTTTTCAGGTAAGGTGGGCAAAAATAGACTATTGCATACCTAAATGCAACACTATCTATACCTACCTACTTCTCCGTGGTTCCCTCATTACTGAGCATCGTGATTAACTGTACACACTTCTTACAACACGGTCAAGGGCCATATGGGCTGACCTCTGCATGGTACCACAAGCATTCCTTGTCGCGTCAGACAACTGTACCTCTAGCACAACTGTGACACGCGACTCTTTCTCACGCGACAAATGCTACCTATCTCTTTCCAATCAATATAGTGTGACAGTGACAGGTGATGCTCTGTCGCGCGAGAAACGAAGTCGCGGCCAGTTATGCTAGACGTACTGGATACTTGACTATAAACAAAATTTGTAAACATATATAAGATCCCGTTAATATAAGCAAAATAAGGAAATATGTGAAAGTTTTGACTTTGATACCTAGCATTAACATTTTATGAGCCTGCAAAGTTGGGTGGGAAAGTCCACTATAAAAGTATAAGATTATTAAAAACTATTAATACCATTAAATAACCCTTAAATTTACGGTAACTTTCGTTTTGAAACCGCTACGATAAACGCAAGTTTTAACATAGTTGCAGAACACAGTTCTTGATTTCCCCAAACAACGTATATCTTCGTGACGTCACGTTATAATGGGCTTCAGTAGGTAGCGTTTCGGCACTTATTTGGGAAAGTCTAAAAATGTGATTTTAACATTGTAGTATCTCGGTGAGTTTTGATTATATTGAAGTGGTTTTTTTTCACTAATACATATTTCTATTATTGAAAGGTCTTTCCATAGTATATCACAAAAAAGTTGACAAATAGCCAATTGTAGGGACTCACACACAGCGCTCTAGGTTATAACGTAGACGTCCAAGTGCTTGACACTGTCCAGTAGTTGTCATCCTGAAAGTTAACTAATAATTACTGGTAACAGCAAGGTGTCAACTATTGGTTAATAGCGTGTCAACCACTAGGACTAATAACTTGTGCCATAAAAAAGCCACAAGAAAAATAATTTAAAGACATGTCACGTCACCTTGTCCACATCACTATTCAACCGATCATCCCATTCAGTACGCTATAGACAAGACACGACCACAGCTACCTTAACAAAAGGGCCTAACTACACCACCCGTTTAACCTAACTTTGCGCCTAGTTTATACACTGCGCCTTACATGCCAGGTGCAAACGTAGCTCAACCGTAACTTGTCTTTTTCAATCAACATCGCACGTAGCGGTTAAACAGGTTCGCGAAACTGGTTACGGCGGTCACCGGCGTACGCGCGGGCTAGAGCGGGACAAGAGATGCGTAAACGCAGAGGGAGAGGGACGGGAGATGTTTAGATGTAGAGGTTTTTGCTGATATCGTGAATGTTTTGAATGCTGGTCTCGATTCTACGAAGTACGAGTTAATGAGATTGTTGCAAAGTTAGATCACCGCTGAAATTTATTAGGTTACGTTATGGAAACTAGAGTAATTTTAAGCACACAGCTTCAGCTTCTATGCTATCATATTAAAGCTCCCATGAAACGCTACCGTACCTAGGTACCTATTTTAAAACATCTGTATACAAAACGTGCACAACGAAGATGCTGGCAACTGGTGCCGCCAATCCAAATCTTGTACTCTATCATGATAGAGTTAGAGATATTGTACTCTATCATTAGAGAGTAGCGTTTCCCGTTAATATCGCGACGATGGACGATTGACATTAGTGTGGCCACGACGAGGAGTGAGGCACTCCAGTACCTCTAGCACAACTGTGACACGCGACTCTTTGTCACGCGACAAATGCTACCCATCTCTTTCCACTCAATATTATGTGACAGTGACAGGTGATGCTCGGTGATGATCCAACACGGGCGAATATTGAAACGGTGGTCAGCATAGGACCTAAGAAGATCAAATTCTTAGGTCCTAATCATAACACGAAGACACGTAGAAGAACGAGGGTCACCGACATAGCTAAACGGATAAGCTTGTTGAAGTGGCAATGGGCAGGGCATATAGCACGTAGAACAGATGGCCGATGGGGCCGAAAGGTTCTCGAATGGAGACCACGAATCGGCAAGCGCAGCGTCGGACGTCCACCAACAAGATGGACAGATGATCTGGTTAAGGCTGCTGGCTCACGGTGGATGCCGGTTGCTTCCAACCGAATTAAGTGGAAATCTATGAGGGAGGCCTATGTCCAGCAGTGGACGTCCTATGGCTGAAGTAATGATGATGATGATGATGAATGATAACACTACTAAACGCTATATCTGGTTCAATTGTTTGCTCGTATTGGACTTCCACGCTGTATATCAAGGTAGAAGGAAGTGTATGTACCGCGCTGCTAAAAAGAAGTGGCGGCGACCTACTTTGCACGTCGTTACCGCAGTTACCGTCAGTATTATTATCACATTTGATAATCTGATAATACACACTTTTTACCCGACTGCGGCGAAGCCCAAAGGAGGGTTATGTGTTTGACCTGTATGTATGTATGTAGGTCCGTTCCTGTGTCCGCTCGTAACTACTCAACGGCACATCCGATTTTGATAAATGATACATCATTAGATTCGTCTTGATGGTGCGAGTGTCACTGGGTATGAAGTTTGTTAAAATAAGCAAAATGGCGGATTTTATGCAGTTTCAAAGTGCACCGCGGACGGGTTTTTTGTAGTAAAAATGTGGTTATTCCTTCTACCCCGATATAATATAAGGTGCTAACAAATTAGGTACCAATATTTTAAGATATGTTAACTTACATCAGCACAATTCACTTCTTATAGAAATTAAGAAACTTTTTATATCTGGTATTTTTGGTTTACCTTTCCCGAACAAAATAAATAAATTAAAATTCTTCCCAAACTTAATAATACGGGTAAATCAACTGACAAGAACATTTTCTGTCAAGTGGACGTCGTTTTCTGTTAAGTTTTTTTTTTTATTGCTATAGACTGGCAAACAGGCAGACGGCCCACCTGATGGAAAGCGGTCACCGCCGCCTATAGACATTTGCAACACTAGATGCATTGCCAATGCGTTGCCGGTCTCGAAAAAATTTGATGACACCCTTTTTAAAAAACCCCACCCACCCCCCACCCTTTTTAAGTGGCCAGTTCATTCATATTGAAAAGTTAGTAACCATAAGATAGTCAAAGAGGTCTTAATCACTGATTATTGTTTACCTACCTCATTAACAGGGTGAAGACAGGGTGCTTTACGTAGCAACTTACTTCCCTAATTTTCTCCAAAAAACATACATAATTTGTTTATTGTTTTATACATAAATAAACTCAGAAAGCTGAGTACTATCAGCCCTAAAAATATTGGTACTTTATTTATTAGCATCTTATATTTCTGTGTGTGTCATAGACTCACAGTCGTGCTAAAGGTACAGTCCTGTCGGCTTATAAATAAATAAATATATTAGGGGACAATCTTACACAAATCGAACTAGTCCCATAGTAAGCTCAATAAGGCTTGTGTTATGGATACTAGACGACGATATATTTAATAAATACAAATTACTTAAATACATAGAAAACATCCAAGACTCAGAAACAAATATCATCACACAAATAAATATTTGCTCTTACCGGGATTCGAACCCAGGACCGTCAGCTTCGTAGGCAGAGTTAGTGCTACGTTTTGTCTCGCGATAAATAAGTGGTAAAGCATCCGTCACTCTCACACGCTATTTGTTAGAACGTGACGGATGCTTTTTTTTATGTGTGATAGACAAGTACTTGACCCCGATCGCACCTGATGTTAAGTGACGATGAAGCCCAAGATGTAGCATGATTGTCTAGCAGATGCCTATTCACTCTAAACTTGAAGAGATCAAGTCATATTATTCTGGGAAAAGTTGGGCGGGAAGAGAAAGATAATTTATTTATCGCGTGACAAAGCGTAGCATCATAAGCCTACTGATTCACATTTAACTAGGCTAAACGGTACCACTTGAACTCTGCCCAGCACCCTAAACCTATCGTCGACATTGACCGGAAGCCGAGTCTCGACGTGTTTGCCGCAATAACTCACTTCCTGTCTTCACTACACTCATACAACCCAAATTAGACTTTAGGGGTAAGACATACGGTCCAATTTCAAAAAATGTCATGGTCTTCGTGGTGTAGTAACTCAAGCAAAATTCAGCTTTAAGGTGAAGATACTCTCGTCACTATCGCATTGGCACAGTCAAAATTGAACCTTAAAATCGAAATCATAACGTGCAATTTTAAAAATAGGGCCGTGGTACAAGCGAATTTGATTTTTAATGTGTCTAGATAGGGTTTCATTTGGAGTATGAAGGATATTGTGTATGTCTTAGTTTTAGGGCAATGGAGCTGTTAAGGGACATGGTATGATATGTGGTTATGTGGCTTAGATGTAAGTAGTAGGTTCGAAATTCGAATCAGAATATGACTACCATCAGTCCGTATTAGACCAGTTCCTTGGCAAGTCTTATCGTAAATTAATGCGAAGACAGCTTTTTAACCAGTAGAGTGATAATCAAAATGATACAGGCTGGCTCTAACCTACCTATAAAGCAACAATACCTATTTTGAGCGAATTAAGATTGGGAACCTCTGGTCTAGTACTTGACACTGTCCCAGTAGTCACAACCTTGAATCTTAAGTCATTAGCAAATAGCAATAGGTGCAAGCAAGGAGCCAACTATTGAGCATTTGTCAACACTAGAACGTTCACGTTATATTTTATATCTTAGTACTTTTTATCAATAAAAAATACTAAGATAACAATCTTCTTTTTTTGAAGTCTGTTAAACACACTCCTAAAACGAATTAACACACCAATAAAACTTCCATACAAAACAATTGACATGCGCGGCGCGTTGAAATCTTTCCTTCGGCCGCGTCCGGTGTGACGTCATACTCTACCACACCAATATACACCATAACCCTATACTTTTAAAGTCCATTTTTCATTAACGTCTTGTACAAGTTACCCAAAGTACCCCAGTGTGACAAAAAGGGGGTATTTGTAAAGGAATTTATTTGCACTTACGACTTTTTACTGCCGAGGCATCTAAGGTTGTTTACGCCAAGATGACATTTTAAGAATGTTTTTTTGTATTAGTGTAAATAGAAGTGTTTGAATTGGCTTCTTTATTTGTTCTCGAATGTTATAATTATAAGTGTGTTTAAGTTTTTTCCTTGCTCTACGGAAATGGCGCATTTTTCGGGTTAACCCTTTCTGTAATGATCCTGTCCTACTGATCTTACTATCCTAGTAATATTATAAATGGGAAGATATAAACATCAAGAATAAGTTTGATTTGATACATTGAGGTCAAGAATCGCTAACTGCGCAGATAGCACAGATATACAAAGCATAGATACCGCATATGCACAGAACATTGGAACAAAAAATGTTTGATACGTTGTGTGAAAAATCGTGGGGGAAAATATACCGGTAAACATATTTACATATTTTATAATCAATCGAAATAAGAGGAAACTTTTGTTTGGATCATCCTTGAAGCTGACTTATCCTTTTTATATTGGAAATTAATAGTTTTTTTCCGATACATAATAAAATAATTATCATAATTACAATCATTTATTGCACCATAAAGGAGGAAAAAATACATACAAGATTTGACGTACTACTTACCTACATAAAGTTATCTGCTTTGCCCTAAGGTTAACTGGTATAGAATACCTTATGGCATTAAGTTGGCCATTTTTACCATAAGTATTCTTTTCTGCAATAGAGTTTAAATAAATAAATAATATTATAGTATTGGCATCTTCGGAACCATGCCCCTTTGGCATGGACCTAACTTTTTAGATATATTTTAGTATTAGGTATTTAATATATTTTTTACAATTAGGTAAAGAGATCGCTTTTAGTGAAAAGACCGCCATTCGTCTACCGTTTTAAATTGTTAATTACGTATGTACCTCTATAATGTATTTTCAGGAGTGCAATAAAGTATATTTGCGTAGTACCTATGTATTCGACTGCTGCATATCAAAACCTAGTAAGTGCTCCAGACCAATTTAAAAAAAGAGCTTAAAAAAATTGTTATTTTTATGTTTTTAAGCTCTTTTTAAAATTTGATCTGGAGCACTTACTAGGTATTGATATAGGGCAGCCGTCATCATCATCAGAGCTCGGAATAGGTAGTGCCTATTTACCTAAACTTCGCGGGAGGACGACTAAGAGTGGTTACAACCACCAAAAATAATTAATTCTTTTTATTGAATCCGGGATTTCCCTGGTTTAATAATAATACATTATCCATATAAATTCACGCTCAGGGTTAGATTATTAACGAAACTAGCGACCCGCGCCGGCTTCGCACGGTGTTTCTCTATTATATTATGCATGTATTATACATATAAACCTTTCTCTTCGATCACTCTATCTATTAAAAAAAACCGCATCAAAATCCGTTGCGTAGTTTTAAAGATTTAAGCATACATAGGGACATAGGGACATAGAAAGCGACTTTGTTTTATACTATTAATGATGATGATGATGAAATACAATTGTCTAATGCAGAAATTTTGTATGAAGTCGATTTTTGTGTTCTCAATATATCTTGTATTTCATTAATAATTTAACCCCGAGTGTTAATTTATGTACATTATGTATTCTTATTAATCCCACGAAATCGCGCTTTCAATAAAAATAAATAATTATTTTTGGTGGTTGTAGGCACTACCTATTCCGAGCTCTGATCATCATTCGCTTGCCCTTTTCCCATTCATTTGGGGTCGGCGCAGCATGTCCTCTTCTTCCATACCTCTCTATCACCCGTCATCTCAGCGTTTACATCCTTCTTAGCCATATCATCTCTCACACAATCCATCCACCTCTTTCTTGGTCTACCTCTTCTTCCAGAACCTTCGACATTCATACCTAACAATCGTCTTGTCACATGACTTTCATCTCTCCGCATCACATGCAACACGCTAGACAATGTCCTCGTAACTTGTTGTCGTTTTTGTTATACAGGTGAAAATTTCTAAAAGCTTTAATTTGCCATTATCTCGAAAACCGTGCAACTTTTACTAAGGTCATATTGGTATAAGCTATAATATGCATAATGTTGTCTATGGCTGAGTTAAGAAGGAAAAAGCAATGGTGTTAAGTTGAATGGTTGTAGTAGCGAGTTTTAAATATAAAATAGGCTGGTTTGGTGCCTCTTGAGCTGACCTAGCCCCGGTGTCACTGTGACTTGTGACTTATGGGACACCCTGTATAGGGCAGCCGTATTGTTAAAACGTCTCACAATCTTTATCGCGAACCATGCATTAAACAGATTCATTCCAAAAGTTTCCCACTTTCCCGCGCCGTAGTTTCCGCCGCCTCTGCCGGAATCTTTACAAGATAAAGTTGTTAACGCTGCAAGATTTCATAAGTATAAGTAATTTGCACTAGGCAATTTAAATTCAGAAAATTAGCAAAAGTTCCAACTTAATTTGCTGCACTAACTCGCTCGGGACTTTGACGGTAAATTACATGGAAATATAGCTTTTCATACGCCTCACTAATAGAAATAGGTAGATCTAACTCGAAAAGCTAAATATACTGGGTGTTGCCTGTAACAGGAGCAAATAATTAAACCGTAGATTCTACTCATCAAATTATAAAACTTTCATTTAACAACTTTTAAAAATTACCTATGTAATCTTTAGATTCTCTGGCATTATCTTATCTCGATCTCTTAGGTTAAAATCCTATTAAACCAGAATAATACAGAACAGAAGTCAAAGTAGATGGCAAAATTGAGGGCGCTTGCTGGGTGCTCCGCTGGGCCGGAAATCCAGAGATACCGGGTTCGATTCCCGGTCTGGACACAGGTGAGTGCCATTTAATTTTTCTATATACTTTGATTATAAATAAATAAATAAATATTAGGGGACAATCTTACACAAATCCAACTAGCCCCATAGTAAGCTCAATAAGGCTTGTGTTATGGATACTGGACGACGATATATTTAATAGATACAAATACTTAAATACATAGAAAACATCCATGACTCAGGAACAAATATTCGTGCTCATCACACAAATAAATGCCCTTACCGGGATTCGAACCCAGGACCTCGTGCTTCGCAGGCAGGGTCACTACCAACTAAGCTAAAGCGGTCGTCAAATTTCTTGTGTCTATATATGTAATAGTATTTTAGTTCGTCACAATCAGCCAGAATATGGCGTACAATATTTTGTACCTCGTTTAAATCTGTCTTATTCCCTTTCTTACTATATGCAGTAAAACCATAGAACAAGCGGTGTCTATTTGTTTCAAGTCTCTGTACAACTTGAGCTTGGTCTGGTTTCAACTTGTAGTTATTTATGTTAGGCAGGTTGCCGTGTCCTAGGCACTTATCTCAGATCTAGACTGGATATAGGTACCTACTTATAAGCCAATAACAGAGTACAGGCGATAACGATGGGGTTTAAATGTAAAGTTTGATTCTTTTCGCTAAACTGAGATAAGTACTTTTGTTGGCCAACATCTTCAAATAAATTAAGATAGTTAATGACAGTATAATTAATTATTAACACATTACGGTACAATTTTATTCATTCCCGCGTAGATTAAAAAATACAACTATTTGATATACTTATCTAGGCGCACTATTTTTTTTTTCAAAATTAGTGTTTTTATTTATTTGATAATAGACGAGGGAGGTGGAGGTACATTGAATAGTAAAAAAAAATAGATAGTTAATTTATCTTCCAATTTCAATTCTGAAAGCAGTCAAATCTCACTTCCCGTGTGTTTGTATGAAAAAAATTTAATTAGAATTTGGCGTGTTTTTAGAAAGTCGCAAAACGAAAGTAGGTCAGATTAAGGAGTAGAAAGCCCTTTCATTTCATTTAAAGTCCCATTGTTAGAGGCACCCTGTATTACAGGGCCTGTAAATACAGGGTGATTGGAAATTCGACCTATTCCTTGAAAGGGGTTATTCTAGAGCTTATTTGCAATGATTTAAGTCCAATCAACCGGGGGTCAAAACTCAGTGGTTATCAAATTATTTGACTTTTAACTTTTTTTTTTAAAAACCCGCCTTTCGATCTAAAACTGCTGATTGTGAAAAAACTACTTAAATTAGGAATGAAAAAGAGCCATCATCTAATAGCCAATAAATGGTTGATTACGAAAAATCCAAAAAACATGCCAAAACCTTTGAAAATGTTACCAATAATAGTATTTTATGCAACAGTTGTATAAGAAGGTTCAAAAAATGCGAATTGCGTGAGTTGCGATACGAGCCGCGAATGCGGCGAGTATCGCAAATAGAGACGCAATGAGCGTTTTTTGACTTAATTATACAACGTTGCATACAATACTTTTTCTACGACTAGGTTAAAATATAAAATACATGGACGTCACGCGTGTCTCGTCCGGTCTCTCCGAGTGTGTACAGCCGGCATGACAGCTGTGTCTATGGTAAACTTTTTTTTGATATGGCTGGTGACACGATGTGACGATAATTAAAATACTTTTTTTTTATGTTGGCATCAATTAATTTAATTCGGAAAGTTTTGTTTTTCTTATGAATCGTAGGAATTTAATTGTTTGTTAAGTTGGTAGTTGTGAATTTTTATCGTGAAGTTAGAATTGAGCGCTTAATCCTTGACCTAAGTTTGACCTAGATTTAGAAGTCTGTGGATGCTAGCAATAACGTAAAGTGACTATAACGACACTAGTGCTGTTATGGGGAATAGAGTATAGACTTCTCTGAACTCATATTATGTATGTTCTTATATTAGTGTTCGTGACCAAGTAAAAGACAGATAACAGTACAGGAGTAGAAAATAGTATTTTATGCAACAGTTGTATAAGTGGGTTCAAAAAATGCGAATTGCGTGAGTTGCGATACGAGCCGCGAATGCGGCGAGTATCGCAAATAGAGACGCAATGAGCGTTTTTTGACTTAATTGTACCTACAACGTTGCATACAATACTTTTTCTACGACTAGGTTTTAAAATATAAAATACAAAATTAATCATAACCTGGAAACAAAGCAAATATGACGTATGACTGACAGTATGTGTCTATGGTAAACTTTTTTTTTGTATTTAAAATATACTTATATTAAAAATACTTTTTTATGTTGGCATCAATGAATTTAGTTCAGAAAGTTTTGTTTTTCTTAAAAACCGTAGGAATTTAATTGTTTGTTAAGTTCATAGTTGTGCATTTTTATCGTGAAGTTAAAGTTGAGCGCTTAATCCTTGACCTAAGTTTAACCTAGATTTAGAAGTCTGTGGCTGCTAGCAATAACGTAAAGTGACTATAACGACACTAGTGCTGTTATGGGGAATAGAGTATAGACTTCTCTGAACTCATATTATGTACGTTCTTATATTAGTGTTCGTGACCAAGTAAAAGACAGATAACAGTACAGGAGTAGAAAAAAGAATTTGAAGTCAAAGTTTTTGGATTATATTCAAAATTTTGTAATTCTTTGAGACATTACTTAAAAAAAAATTATGACACTTCGCGTAAAAATTACTGAAATTAGTTCCTCAGTTCATAAGCTTTCTAAAAAGGTACAATTGTTGAAATTTTTTGCATAACTTTTTAAAATAACATTAATAATAATAAGAGAGGTGGTAGGGAATTTCACCTAGCGTACCGGACCCTTGATCAGTTTGTTTGTGTCACTTTAGTTTCTCCGTGGACTTTGTTCGTCTTCGGTTTCTTATTTTATCTCATCTTCTTAGAATAGAAGTCACTAAAAGTAACCTTCCGTGATATTTCGATAAGTAATTTTTTTTGATAAACAATTTGGTACTAGCAGCCGCGCGGCGAAATTGCGGAGTTTTTTATTATTTATTTATATATTTATTCAAATGACAAGAACATTAGTAAGGTACATCGTCCCACAAAACTGTTTCCACAGAGTGAGCCACTCCTGATAGCTACAGATTAGGTATAAAGAAAAAGCACTCGGCACATCTAGACCCAAACTCCTTATTGAACGAGCGAGCGAAGCGTCTCCGTTTCAGCTTGCGCAAAAATGCTTTTGTATCACTTTTGGTCGCATTTCTCTATCGATTTTCGTGAAATTTTGTGTGCAAATTCGATAATGGTACTTTTTTCAATTTAGTTGTTGGATATTTTTCAAAATGGCGATGGCGGAGCCATGGAGGGTGATAGACTCGGCAAGGCTTTTTCGAAAATGAGTTTCTAAAAAATTGATTTTATCCCCCGTTTCAACTCTTTAGGGGGGGGGGTCTTTAGGGGGGGTTTAGGGGCTGCTAGAAATTATGTGTTCCAAAAACCTTAGGAAAGAATGGCGAAAAGATTGTAACAAATTATATGGGCGAGAAACATAACCTCAAAACCTTAACTTAGAAACTAATCGCTTAAAAACAAAGTTCAAGTTTAACTGATAACAGTGTTCAGCTAATTATGACTTCTGCAGGAGTTATGACACATCATAGTGGTACATCTCTAAGTCTACAGGCATGACAATAAGTAAACCCAATCAATCTCTTTAGCTTTTTTTCGACATAAACCTTTCGAATAGCATCCGTCCGGGGTTTTGGATAAAGAGTTCTTAATTCCTTGCTTTGCAAATATTGCAAACAAAGCAATTCCCTCTTCTACCCAGTCGGGCGGTGTATCTAGTCGGTTTATTTGGAGGTGTTGAGTAAGACTTTTTTTTTCTTTTTTTTTTAATCGTTTATTGGTCACAATCAGTGTTTACAATTAGATAGGGTTGGGACCTTCTAGTAAGTATAAGAATACTTAATTACTTAAGTTTGTTTAGTTTTAAGGTAATGGTAGCGTAAAAATTATCTCTTCTAATATGTTTTTCACAAAAATTATTAGGAAAAACGATTTTTTAAGAATTTTTGGTAGTATTCGAATAATATTCGAATTATTCGAATAGCTACAACATCATATTCGAATATTTGAAAAAGTCGAATATTTGCAAGCCCTATTGCAGGTGATTAGAGTCGCTCAGTTGGCTACACAAACGAAAAGAGGGTTAAGAATCGACTTTAACCAGGAGTGGTTCACGCCACGACTTCTAAAAGATCAAAGATCTATAATGATTTAAAACTATTGCGTTTTAATATTTAGGAACCCATTATAGCTAGCATTACCTCCGTTCATTAATTTTAAATGTTAAGTCAATTAGATTCCTCAAAAAACTTGAAAACGTTACTATTTTATTGTGATATGAATACTTACTCGTAAATTGAATAACCACATTTATACTAAAAAAACCGACTGCGGAGCAAAAAACCGCGCACTAAAGTGCATATATCCGCCATTTTGTTTTTTTACGAATTTTCCGTACTACCCAGTGACACGCGCGCCATCAAGACGAATCTAATGATGTATCATTTGAGTAATTTTCAAAAAAATTGTATACAATTAAGGGATTTAATTAAAATAAAACTTAATTTATTCCTCTGTGTTACGAAAGTTACCCATATAGTTTGTATGCCTAACTTTCGTAAAACAGAGGAAGCGATCGTGATTTTGTTTTAGGCCCTTAACTATGTATATTTGTTTTGAAAATGACTCATTTATCAACATCGGGTGTATCGTTACATAGTTACTTACATACATACATACAGGTCAAACACATAACATAACCCTCCTTTAGGGCTTCGCCGCAGTCGGGCAAACACTATCATACTATCTCATAAATTGAAATTCCTCTTCAACTACACAGGTACTTTCTAAGTTTGTTTTAAGTTATCTGCTTTTTAGTGTGGAATGCAACACCGTTAATTCAATAAGACGTACCGAAACGGACGGCGAAAGTACAATTAAAATTCTTGTAGGTACCTACAAAATCTTATTAGGCAAAAAAATACTTTTGATTTTTCGTGGGCTATTTTTTCAGATTCGGCTTTATTTGTATGCTTAATATCAAACATAATATTTTTTATTGAAACAGTTTTACTTTTTAAATAGGTACATACTTAATATACAACTAACCTCACTGATTTGTATTAATTTTGATGAATAATGTGATTTTTTCTATATACAACATAGCCGGATAGAATGTAACTAATATTTATCCCGTAAATAGTGCCATAGACATATATTTGAGACGTGGATATTTGTGCTATATAGCACAAAATATCTCAGAAAAAAAGTTTATGGTCGACCAGTTTCACAGATTTAATCATGTTAAAATGTGGGTACATTTAAACTATTCCGATACGATTACAGCGCAAATTTAAAAAAGGAACGCCGGTTACTTTCGAGCGCGTTCCAATTTCAAAATTCGAGTGTTGCCAGACTGAACGGAATCCCCAGAGTCGTTGACCTGCAAACTTTTCACTGTCAACAGAACGGGACCAACCTGATAGGTGCTTCGCGTCTTGCGCGACGACGACCACCACAGCCAGGAGTGCCAGCCAGCACTCGCCGGCACACCGCATCTTCACTTCACAAACACATCAACACTTCACAGGTAACACACACGATTTTCTGCACTTGTGGAAAGTTTCTTTGGAAAGTTTTGGTGACGTGTGCTGGGTGCGGCGCGAAGCAGCGTCCCTGTCGGCGGCGGGCGAATGACTGACGAGAGCCGGAGCCGGCCGGCCGCGTGGGGAGGCCAGCGCTAGAACCTCCGAAGCCTCCAAATGCGTTCGGGGAAATCCAGCAGAAGTTTCTTCCTTTTAAGGTCCTTTGAAGATTTTATGTTAAACTTTAGGACGCCCAAGGGCGAAGAAAAACGCCGTGCCACTAACGCCACAGGGGTAAAATAAAGATGGGTAAAAGAATAATGCCAACATAAAAATTGGCTGTTTTTCAATAGATTTTCAATAAAAAAAGTTGAAGGCCAGGGCCGTCACTGGCGTGACAGTAACGATTTTCCCTTGACGGCTGTGGTCGTCTGTGGCAGTCAAAGGGTTAAAGGAATGTTTACTTTGTTGCTTTAATTGATTGAGACGATAATTACTTAGCAGAAATCCATATTGCGTTAACTAAATGTTACTTTGCTTTTCCACTAAAAAGCCTTGGTTAGTAACACGCTGTGTTTATTTGCGTATTAAGAAATGAATATATTTTCTTAGAATTACTAACCAATAAAGAATAACTTAGCTTAGATTATTAGTTAGAGAATGCCTTATGGCATTAAGTTCGCCTTTTGTACAATAAGTTTTCTTTTGTGCAATAAAGTTAAAAAAAGTGTTGATTTTTTTTCTTTTAACTTTTTATTGTTTATTTTATTTCATTTCATATCGTTAGTTGAATAGGGTTAAATATTTTCTGTCGTGTCGTTGCAAATTCATTACATTACAATGCTGATTATCGTTAACGTTTACAGTTTAAGCTTCAATTTAATTTAAAAAAAAAGTAAGTTTTTTCGTCCTAGATTATATCATTGATTAGATTTGAAGTTAAGACAAACTTGAGTAATTTTATTTTGAAATATACCGTAAGATACAAGCATCATAGCCCGATATGGTAAACCAAATATTTATACTCTATGCCTACGACCATCCATTAAAGCGAACGCGTTGACAATGCCTGCAAGAAGGATTATTTTATTTCTGATTTAGCATGCTGAATATGATTAGTACAAAAATACCGTAAGCGAGCAGTTCAACTTAAATAAAAACTAATTTTGTGTCGATAATAATTTAAACCTTATCTATTAACAATGAAGCACTCCATTTTATGAAATTCTAGTGATTTCTATTACTTTCAATGCAGTTATTATAATCCCATTCAATAAAGACAGACACAAATCTGTAGAATAATTTTGGAAATACATATTTGCACAACGTATATAAGTCGAATATGTTAGGGACATAAATAAGTCCTCAACTTTGTACACAACCTAGCACAGAAACCATTCCAATTTGATTTTCACGTAATGCTAAAATCCCCACACTTGGCCCAAATCCGCCTCATTTAGGGGGATTCGGCGACGCTGGCAACACGGCTCGCACAGGTGGTTGGCAGGTAGCGGGTAAACAAGCGACCATTTCTTTATCGCGCGTTTCTTCCACATTGTGGGTCAGATTCGCTGTGCCACTTGGTACGGGGACTGAGCTAAAGGCCCGCTTGAGGTGTACAGTCATCACGCAGGCATCGGAAATTCGGATGCTTATACACCTAAACTTTGGCGTCGGTGTCGGTATTGATTAGTGTGGAGGCGGACTCAATTTTATTTTATTATTAAATTTTCCACTTATTATTATTAAACTGTATTAAACGCATACTACCTATTTGAGTATTTAAATGAACTCCATATTTAAAGTTATTTTCCATGTACTCTGTTTTATGAAGTCGGGTTATAATAGCCAAAACCTACACATATTTGCGAGGTACTACATTATCTTGACGTTTTGTACAATCGCGGAATCCTGGAATCTACATTATTATAATCAAAATTTTAAGAAGCCGATTCCATATTTGCTTAACTTTTTCCGAGATTTTGGTAACTTTAGGTATAAAAGCATCCGAATTTCCATTGCCTGCATCAGATAGTCTGTAACATCCAAAGTGCCGCAATTGCTATTCTTCAGAAATATGTCACTCAGAAATATGCGACTCATTCATCTGTCTCCATACATTTAGTATGAAAAAGGGCCACATGAATGAGGTGACCGCAGACATATTTCTGAAGAATAGCCCGCAACACATCTTTGTTACTTACTAAAGTCACGCACAAAAGTGTGTGACGATAATATGATGTACTCATATATATAGTGCTTTCGGTAAGACAGCTGATGAAATTACTAGCATAGAGGCATTCCATCTTAGTCCACAGGGTTGGCAACACATTTGTAATATTAAGGCCCACTTGCAAGTTCTCGGGTTAGCCACTAACCTGGGGTTAACCGTATAAATCTGACAGTTGTTGTATGAATCTGACAAGAGTTTAATAATTAACCTAGGGTTAGCGGCTTAACCCGAGAACGTGCAAGTGGCCCTAAGATTGCAAATGTCCATGGGCCTCAGAAGTCACTTAAGATCAGGTGACCTGTATGCTCGTTTGCCTTTCCCAAGCCATTAAAAAACTAATTAATTTGATACTGACTGACTGTACCTTTTGACCGAGCGAATGAAGTGAGGTTATGAGTCGACCAGGAATGGAACACGCATTGGCGTTCTATGCCTGTTTATAACTCGAGAACGGGTGAACGGTTTTTATGATTTTTGATTTTTTGGGATTGTCTCTGCCCCGAATAACAGAATAACTATTAAAGAGTAGTACTCTGCGACTAAACAGTCGCACCAATCGCATCATTACCATCGCCACATTATAGATGAGCTCCCTATAAAATATGGAGTCGTTTTCGGTTATCTTGTAGAAGTTGCGTGCCTCTGCTATTTTTATCATAATGATCCTGATTGCTTTTATAAAGTGGCGTGGCGATGGTAATGAAGTAAGCAAAACGGTAAAAATCGCAGAGAACTACCCTAAAACATCTAAAAAAATAAAATTTCTGAAGCGGAACAAGGTTCGCCGGGACAGCTAGGTAGGTACTTTGATAAAATGGACTTGGTGGTTATAGCCTTCTGAATGTAGACCGCTTTTAATGGGCTAAGTTCTCACTATTATATGACCATTCGTTATCGGTGACGCCGGGGTTTTCTCGGCATTAGTTAACGACCTGTTATCTGACCTATTGTTAATTAGGTGGGAGACTGGAACGAGTTACTGGCGCGACTTGTAAGAGTTGTAACCCGATGCTTTTCGAGCTAAAGACATCAAGTAAGGTAAACCAATAAAAGAACAGTAGGTAGTCCGATTCTTCTTAGTGTGTTCAGTATAGGTAGAGCTGCCATCTCGAAAGTTTGACACCTAGGACAAAAAGCGGAAATTCCCGGATTTTGGAGCTTAAAACCCGGACACGTCAACAACAACGCAGTTTTTTTTTCGCGCGGGGGGTGCAAACCCGGACTACAAATGAAACCCCGCCCGGAAGTTCCCCGGACGCTGTCTAAACTAGGACAAATCCGGGGAAACCCGGACGGATGGCAGCACTAAGTATAGGGAATGCAACTCGGGTACCCGGGTAAACGACTTTATTTAGAGTCGGGTAATACCCGGGTTTCAAATTTGACCGGGTATTGCATTCCCTAGTTCAGTACTATAACAGATCTGAGTGTTGGTTAATTTACCCTTCGTATGCTTAGGCCCTGATCAGTGCGGAGCCTTTGAAACTTATGCCAAAATTTCTTCAAATTTCAATTTGATAAGCAAATTTTGGACATAAGTAACATAGCCATGGGCGAGTCGAATTGTCTCATTCGAATAACTCGAATCAGACTCTAAACGAGTTGATTAGAATCGAGTTCATTCGCAACTCGAATCAACTCGCATTCCTAACTCTAGCTAGAATTGACGCAGACCGGATAACGAATGCGAGTTAAGCGAGTGCACGCGAGTCAGCGATTCGCCAACTCGAAACTCAACTCGACGAATATTCATTTTGTTACGAATACGCTGAACTCGACTCGACTCGCCGATCCGTTAGGCAGCTGCCGCGAAGCGAATCCCATCCGTTTGATGCGAGTCGAGTCAACTCGAGTTTTGATTCGAGTTAGCCGGCGAGCCAACTTGAGTTATCCGAGTTGGAATAAAATCACAACAGCCATGATGAGATCTTCGTATAATCTTAGTATTACAAGGAGTGGCTTACTCGGCGATTTCGCCGCGCGGGTATATATTTGTATGTATCTATAAGATGTACGTATGTTTGTCCAAGGGTAGCTTCCGAATCGTTAATTCGATCTTCATGAACCATTTTCGGTCTATTTTCATGCCACTCACCATAGTTGTGTTATCGGTACACAGCAGTGGCGTGGCGTAAAAGATATCCTAGGGCAAGCCGGTGCAGATTTGGCGTACATTTTCCTTAAGAACTCTATAATAAGGTGGTTAAAAGCCTGATATTAGGCAAGCCGGTAGGAATCGAGTTCTTTGGACGCCACGCTACTGGTACACAGTATCAATTAATTAGCACATTACGGCGCCGGTGCTAACAGCGATTTTGCACATTAATTCCTGAGCCAGCAAAATAAATGTTACGTTAAAACACCAAGTCAGTTGTTTTGTTAGTTAATAACAATAACGCCATTACGATTTACCTACAAAACTATAATAATAATAATAATAACCTTACCTTTTTGTTACCTTCCTGCTCTACAAGTCCGGTAGTACCACGGAAGCGAAGAATTATCGACCCATCACGTGCTTGCCCACGCTGTACAAGCTCCTTACATCCATTCTGAGATCAAAAATCAACTCGCACATTGTTGCGAACAACGTTATGGCCTTCTCTCAAAATGGATGTAGGGTTGGGTCACGTGGTACTAAAGAGCTCCTCCTCATCGACACGGCCATTTGCCAACAAGTCCGGCGGGACAGGGGGTCTCTCTCGGCTGCTTGGATTGACTACAAGAAGGCCTATGATTCGGTGCCTCATTCATGGCTGGAGAGGATCTTGGAGCTGTATAAAATCAATACAGCTTTAAAATCCTTCTTAGGCGCATGTATGAGGCAGTGGACCACAGTCCTTCGTCAACCAGGCGGTAGAGATGGCCCCCCTGGTCCGCATGACTTTATAAGGATTGAGAGAGGTATTTTCCAGGGTGACAGTCTGAGTCCCCTGTGGTTCTGCCTGGCCCTGAACCCACTCAGCACTCTGCTGAAGGAGTCAGGACTGGGCTGTCGGCTTCGGAGAGGGGGTGAGGTCATTTCTCATCTGCTGTACATGGACGACCTCAAGCTATTTGCACCCAAACGCCCAGACTTGCTGGAGTTACTGAAGGTCACAGAAACCTTCAGTAGCGCCATCAAAATGGAGTTTGGTGTAGATAAATGTGCGGTCATGCATGTACAACGAGGGAAAATCGTAAATTCCCCGAATTTGCAACTTTCCGAGACAATGACTCTCAGGTCTATCTCCGAGGCTGAAACCTACAAGTACCTTGGTATGTCACAGGCCTTGAGTATTGCGGACAGGGACACTATACAGGCGGTGAAGGAGCGCTTCTTCTGTCGCTTGACAAAAGTACTTAACAGTCTCTTGTCTGGCGGCAACAAGGTGCGGGCCTTCAACGCTTGGGTGATGCCCCTGCTCACTTACTCCTTTGGCATACTAAGGTGGACTCAGACTGAGCTGGACGCCCTGAATAGGCGGGTCCGTGTGCTGCTCACTACACACCGCATGCTACACCCACGCTCGTCAGTTATGAGACTGTACATCCCGCGTAAGTGTGGCGGCCGTGGCTTTTTAAACGCCAAGGACCTCCATAACCGCGAGGTGTGCAGCCTCAAGGAGTACTTCCTAAACAACGAGTGTGGGATACATCGCGATGTAGTAGCAGTAGACAGAAGCCTTACTCCTCTTTCCTTGGCAAACGAGAACTGGCGTAGACCTAAGGTGCTTAGCACCGACGACCGCAAGGACATATGGAAGAGTAAGGAGCTACACGGGCGGTTCTACAAGGCCCTCACGGGGCCCGATGTAGACCTGCTCGCGTCGGTGAACTGGCTACGCTTCGGTGATCTCTTCGGGGAAACTGAAGGTTTTGTCTGTGCAATTGCGGACGAAGTTATGATGACGAACAACTACCGGAGATATATCCTGAAGGACGGTACGGTCGACATCTGTCGGGCATGCCGCCGTCCCGGAGAGTCTATCAGGCATATTATCTCCGGTTGTTCCCATCTAGCTAACGGCGAGTACTTGCACAGACATAATCAAGTAGCCAGGATCATTCACCAGCAACTTGCTGTTCGATATGGTCTTGTGGGGTCTGAGGTGCCGTACTATAAGTACGTACCAACGCCGGTTCTCGAAAATGGTCGCGCCACGCTCTATTGAGATCGATCTATCATCACGGACAGGACTATTGTAGCCAATAAGCCTGATATCGTGCTGATAGATCGATCCAAGCGCCGTGCAGTGCTCGTCGACATCACCATCCCCCATGACGAAAACCTCGTGAAGGCCGAGAAGGACAAGCTCAGCAAGTACCTTGACTTGGCTCACGAGGTTACCGCCATGTGGGACGTTGATTCGACGATCATTGTTCCGATAGTCGTTTCGGCGAACGGGCTTATAGCGAAGAGTCTCGATCACCATCTCAAGAGACTCTCGCTAGATGGTTGGATCAAGGGTCAGATACAGAAAGCGGTACTTCTGGACACGGCGCGCATCGTCAGGAGGTTCCTCTCTCTGCGGCCCTAACCACCGGTAGCTTGGGCCCCGCCCCGCTGCCGGCGGCACTCTAGGTTAGGTTTTTTATAATGTGTTTATGTTTTGTAATTTCATTTTGTATTTTACTTTTTATATATATATTGTAAAAAACCTAACTTAAGCAAATAAAGATATACGGAGAATAATAATAATAATAATAATATAATCTTTATTTCAGGCAGTGTACCTACCCATATATCAATTCCAGTTTACAAAATATATATATATTGGATGCACCTTAATTAAGTATATCGAACTTTGTAACAAGACAGTATCTACGTAACCGCATTACTAGCCTATATACTATATAGCATGGTACGTCACGCACGTATAGGGTCCGCAGGCAAGATGGATGGACATGGGATGGACGATATGAAAAGATGGAGCACGCTTTACCTCAAGAAGCGGAGTTCGGGCTAGAGGTGTGCGCCGCGCCGGCGCGCCGCCGCCGCCGGCTTTTTTGGCCACGCCGCCGCCGCCGATTTCTGATCGGCGTGAAATCGGCGTGGATAAAAATTTATTGCAAAAGCAGATTTTCGTACCAAATATCAAATCTAACCTTATTTAACACTTTGTTCTAGCAGTTCATGGCATATACTCTGTTGATTTCAAGGTTCATCCCATTTTTGGATAACGTTTTTCCTTATTATCCTCTCGTAGGATTTCAAAAGACGGCAGAGGCTAGTTAAAATGGGCTAGATCATCATTAACATCTCAATCAGGAGACATTCATTGATGAATATAGGTCTGCCCTAAACAATTCCGAACGAACAGTCGCAACGCACACGTTTTCTCTTGATCGAATGCCGACGAACTTAAACATGTTCTCAGATCATTTTGTGGAGGCCAACCCACGCTCCATCTTCCTTCAGATTCGTGGTCTCCCTTTGGGAACCTTTCCATCCCATCGGTCATTGTTGCTCGAGCTATATGCCAGGGCCCAGTCCATTACCACCTCATCTTACTAGAGTTATGTCACCTAAGTAGGTTCTTTGGAAACGGAACGAAACGGATTTACTAATTTGGTAACGTAAACTCCAAGCATAGCTCTCTCTATGGAACGTTGAGCGACTCGACCTACTGGATATCTCGTCACTAGACAAAAACTATTCTTGAGACATTGAGACATGGTGAGAGAGAAGAACTGGAGTGTATGTTTCAGCTACATATGTGTATTCGTAGTTCTCGTCCTAGACAACTTCAAGGTTAACTGCCCCAAGAGCGACTGGGGTATCACGGAGTTCGACATAACTTTTGTCTTATAAACACAGGGGTCGTTGAGCATATTTTGTATTATTTTTAGTTCGGCCCATTTCTAAGCCTTTGGCAATATTTGAGTCCAGGAAGATATAGCTCGAATAAATAATGTCTGATAAGGCCTAAAACCTCTCGAATAGGCCGAAGATGTGTCATGTAGAACCAAGATGAAGCATGGGTCACCTTCCCTCAGTAGATGGCTTTGGCATCGTAACGTTATGATCACTAGTGCCAAAAAGGCAAAAAACGCAAATTTTAACCATTTTATTTCAATTTTTTTGTAAAAATATAGGTTTATAACATTAAATCAGAGTTTAAGGTGATGTACGGCGATATTTTAAATAACTGTGTCCCTGAATTACGGTTTTTCGCTGTGTGAAATCATGTTTCAATCACGCCGAAAATACGCCGCCGCCGCCGATTTTTGGCCAAACGCCGCCGCCGACAATTTTTTGATCGGCGCACTTCGGGCTTCAGGCGGCCTCCACTTACTGGTTCTGCGTCAAATAACAATCCACACTCGTATTTTGTAAGAGATATTTTATGGGCATTTTATAGTTTTGCCGTATTTGACAGAAGAAGTGACAGTTTATTGATTTTTTTTTTTTTTTTTTTTTTATATGGCTATCTAACAGATTTTGCCAGTGTCATGTCGATTACGAAACGAAACGAAAAATAAAGGTCGAAAAAAGATAAAAAATAAAGAGTTGCTAATTTGTGATGAGCGGAGGGCGGAAATAAAAACAAACAGGTAGAAAAGAAGCAAAAAGAAACTAAGGAGGCCGGAATGAGAGAGGAGATACTGAAACTTTACAGCTTCAAGTTGTTGATTAGGCAAAAGGACCCCAATGCCACGAAAACATCCTTTTCTTTATCGATCTTCAATAGCTCTCGAATATGTGTTGGGAAGGGGACCTTAAGCCTAATCAAGTCCTTGAATAGATGGGAGTGATCCAGAAGAGGGCAGGCAAAAAATAAGTGGTTGAGGTCGCCCTCATCTAACCCACACTCACAGATGGACGAATCCTTTATATGAATTTTGGCAAGATGAGACGGGGTGCTACAATGGCCCAATCTCATCCGGATAATGAAAGAGCAAATTTTTTTTTCGAGATGGAATTTAGCAAACCAGGGCTTGGTACGGATTGTGGGTTGGACCAATGAGTATTGCTTCCCCCTGGTCACACTTGAAGCGGACCACGCAGAGGACCACGCCTGGGACAGAGATTTTGATGCTAGGTGAACCAAATCGTGACAATAATTTTTAAATGGAACTTTGTCACCGCATACTACCGCTTCCTTGGCAACTTGGTCAGCTCTCACGTTACCAGCAACTCCCGAATGGCCTGGAACCCAAACCAGCGCAACTTCGTATCCTTTATTTTGGCATAGGGAAAGATTATGCTTGATTTGATATAAAACCGGGTTATGCGTTTTGACAGAAAAGGGGTTAGAGAGCAAAGCCTGTAAGCAGCTACGAGAATCTGAAAAAATTAAAGATTTCTTCAGCTTAAAGAGGAGAATGTATTTGATGCTCTCCAGCAGGCCCATACATTCGCCTGTGAAGACTGAAGTTTCTGGCGGGCATTTCACTTTTTGGACAATATTGTACTGCGAGTGGTAGACTCCTACTCCTACGCAACCCACTGGCGACAGTTTAGATGCATCACAGTATAGAGTATTCCAGCCTACCCATTCGCGGGAAAGTATCTGGCGGAGATACTCATCAGCATGTGGGTCGCCTCGACAAATGTCAAAATTTAAGATAACGCGGGGGTAATAGGTGATAGACTCATACGCAAATTCGAAAAGGGGGAGTTTTGGAGAGTGGAAAACCGGATCCTTGCAAGTTTGAAATAGCGAAAGGCTTTTAACCAGGCACGGCGGGCCTTTATGCACCCAGCAAGTGGCTGCTTTAAGGTCGTATAAACGGTGAATAATTGGGTGGTGGGAGAATTGGAGGGCCCGGAAAACATACTTGTCAGATAAAAACTGCCTGCGTAAGTAGAGCGGAGGGTCTGCGCATTCTACCTGTAGAGCATTGGTTGGGCTTGATCTCATGGCACCCGCAACTATTCTTAGAGCTTTAGATTGAATTAGGTCAAGTTTACTGAATCCCGCTTTATTCCCAGGAACTAAGAGGAAGGTGCCATAGTCTAAAACGCTTCGAACAATTGCGTTGTAAATTAACCTAAGGGAGGTTGGGTGGGCTCCCCACCAAACACCTGAGAGGCATCTGAGAGTATTGAGCCCTCTTTCACATTTTTGAATTAGATATTCGAAATGAGAGGACCCATCCAACTTAGAGTCCAGGTTAACTCCTAGAAATTTATAAGAAGAACGAACCGGGATAGTGAACTGCCTAATAGCTACCCTGACGACAGGTATAACTCTTTTACGCGAGAAAACAACAGCACAGCTTTTTGACGGGGAAAGAGACAGGCCATTGTTCGTGAGCCAGGTGTTAAGAGAACTTAAAGAATTACCGAGAGCGGCGCACGAAGATTCGACATTCTTACCCGGGGAGTAGACGAGTAAATCGTCAGCATACTGCAAAATTTGGCAGCCGCTAACCGATTTCTCTAAGTCATACGTGTACAAATTGAACAGTAAGGGGCTCAAGACCGAGCCCTGTGGGAGACCACGCCAAATTAGTCTAGACGGGTTGATAAGGGGGTCTCTTCCACGAAAAGTGATTTGTCGCTCTGCGAGGAGATTACCAACTAGACAGGCCAGCCTCGCTGGGATTCTCAACTTGTGGAATTTTTCTCTGAGAATAGGCAGCTGGACATTATCGTAGGCGCCCTCGACATCTAAAAATACTGCCACTACTGAGGCACCTCGCGAGAAAGCGAGTCTGATATCAGAGGTGAAAATAGCCAAGCTATCCATTGTGCTTCTTCCCTTTCTGAACCCATACTGGGACTTGCCTAAAAAAGTTTATTGAATTAAGTACTTTTTTCACTGGCGTGCCGGTGATTGTGTGGAGGTTTTATGAAATGAGTGAGCGAGAGAGATGATATGTGGAAAAGAACAAAACTGGCGGTAACACACTTGCGCCTACCCACCACGTGATATGAGCAGCGTCATGAACTTGCTATTATTAGGACATGTGAGTCACGAGGCAAAATAATATGTTTTTCTATGATCGGTGAGCAAAAAGGGTCTTTCGTACTCTGAAGTAAGGAAATAATTTAAGAGCACCGGGGTAATTGCATCTCCATAGACGCAATTATTAGAGATGCAACGAATATTCGGCCACTATTCGGTATTCGGCCTATTCAGCCACATTTTGACTGTTCGGCCGAATACCGAATAATGGCATAGTATTCGGTCGAATACCGAATAGTGTGGGACCCAATTGTAAAAAAGTCTTCAAATAACGATTTTCGTGTGACTCATCTCCGCCATACGAACTACTGGTATGTACTTATTCGGCATACTTTCCTGAATATAAAAAGTGCGGTAGTCACTTCCTAGGGGTATGGAGGGGGTAGCTATGACGTAACAAAGATGGCGGCCGGGCCTATTCTACTTACGCTATGTTTAGATAACTACTGGGCCGATTTACGCAAATAGGGTGTCAAATGAAAGATAATTAAATGAACATTATTTTATTCTAAGGATTCAATACTGTAAACCTAAAACCAAATGAAATATTTTCAAAAAACTACAATTTGTAAAATCAAACTTTTTTTAACATGTGAAAAACTCGGAAACCGTTAGGATTATGGAAATTTAGACCATTATAAAAAAAATAGGTACATTTATCACCTTTCGAATAAACTTTAAATCATTAAAATCGAGCTATAAACAACGGAACTGCAGTCGTCTAAGTGAGCGTGGGTAGCGCCGAACTGACTATGGTACTTCGATTTTGGTACGAATAATCTTGTAAATAACGTAACAAAACGGGTAAAATCACAGCAAAATAAAAAAGTATTATGGGTGCTTGACTAAATGTCATAGAGGTTTGCAAGACAAAGAGAGTGGCATTTGTTTTTTTTTTTCAAGATGGCGACTTCAATATGGCGGCTGATTTTCAAATTAGTCCGAGGGGGCCGAAATTCAGTATGGGGGGGTTTTTGGGGCTTACGAGTCTGAATCTGAAATCAGAATTTTTTCGTTCATACAAAAAATATTTTTTTTCATACAACTAAAAAAAGTCAATTTTGCGAGCCCGAAGGGCGAGCTTCAGGGTGCGAGGCCGAGCCACTGCGGAGGGCCGCAGGCCCAACGCGTCGCCCCTTGGCAAGCTCTCCTCATCCCCAAGTAACCTAAAGCGAGGCCGAAGGCCGAGCTCCGCGTAGGGCCGAAGGCCCGAAGTGTCCGAATAGTCCCAATTTTCTCTATATCCAAGTATATTTAAGCTCACCCGAGGGCCGCAGGCCCTCGGGAGAGTGTCAGCGATGCGAGGCCGAAGGCCGAGCTCTGTGTAGCACCGAAGATGCAGAGCGTCACAGCGCTGCTCCCAATTACGCGAGCCCAAGGGCCGCATGCCCGAAGGGCGAGCCCACCCAGATCCTTACTACCCTCACAGTATCTTATAGCTCTCCCGAGGACGGCAGGCCCTCGGCGGAGCGTCAGTGACGCGAGGCCGAAGGCCGAGCTCCGCGTAGCACCGAAGGTGCGGAGCGTCACAGCACCGCTCCCACTTACGCGAGTCCAAGGGCCGCAGGCCCGAACGGCGAGCCCACCCAGATCCTTACTACCCTCACAGTATCTTATAGCTCTCCCGAGGGCCGCAGGCCCCCGGGGGAGCGCCAGCGACGCGAGGCCGAAGGCGGAGCTCCGCATAGCACCGAAGATGCTTAGCGTCACAGTGCCGCTCCCACTTATGCGAGCCCAAGGGCCGCAGGCCCGAAGGACGAGCTCACCCAGATCCTTACTAATCCCCAAGTGTCTTTCAGCTCACCCGAGGGCCCCTTCGGTGCTACGCGGAGCTCGGCCTTCGGCCTCGCGTCGCATACGCTCCCCCGAGGGCCTGCAGCCCTCGGGAGAGCTATAAGATACTTAGGGGGTAGTAAGGATCTAGGTGGGCTCGCCCTTCGGGCCTGCGGCCCTTGGACTCGCGTAAGTGGGAGCGGAGCTGTGACGCTCCGCACCTTCGGTGCTACGCGGAGCTCGGCCTTCGGCCTCGCGTCACTGACACTCCCCCGAGGGCCTGCCGTCCTCGGGAGAGCTATAAGATACTGTGAGGGTAGTAAGGATCTGGGTGGGCTCGCCCTTCGGGCCTGCGGCCCTTGGGCTCGCGTAATTGGGAGCGGCGCTGTGACGCTCCGCACCTTCGGTGCCACGCGGAGCTCGGCCTTCGGCCTCGCATCGCTGACACTCCCCCGAGGGCCTGCGGCCCTCGGGTGAGCTTAAATATACTTGGATATAGAGAAAATTGGGAATATTCGGACGCTTCGGGCCTTCGGCCCTACGCGGAGCTCGGCCTTCGGCCTCGCGTTAGGTTACTCGGGGATGAGGAGAGTTTGCCAAGGTGACGACGCGTCGGGTCTGCGGCCCTCCGCGGGGGCTCGTCCTTGTACTCTGGAGCTCACCCTTCGGGCTCGCAAAATTTACTTTTTTTAGTTGTATGAAAAAAAATATTTTTTGTATGAACGAAAAAATTCTGATTTCAGATTCAGACTCGTAGGCCCCAAAAGCCCCCCCATACTGAATTTCGGCCCCCTCGGACTAATTTGAAAATCAGCCGCCATATTGAAGTCGCCATCTTGAAAAAAAAAAACAAATGCCACTCTCTTTGTCTTGCAAACCTCTATGACATTTAGTCAAGCACCCATAATACTTTTTTATTTTGCTGTGATTGTACCCGTTTTGTTACGTTATTTACAAGATTATTCGTACCAAAATCGAAGTACCATAGTCAGTTCGGCGCTACCCACGCTCACTTAGACGACTGCAGTTCCGTTGTTTATAGCTCGATTTTAATGATTTAAAGTTTATTCGAAAGGTGATAAATGTACCTATTTTTTATATAATGGTCTAAATTTCCATAATCCTAACAGTTTCCGAGTTTTTCACATGTTAAAAAAAGTTTGATTTTACAAATTGTAGTTTTTTGAAAATATTTCATTTGGTTTTAGGTTTACAGTATTGAATCCTTAGAATAAAATAATGTTCATTTAATTATCTTTCATTTGACACCCTATTTGAGTAAATCGGCCCAGTAGTTATCTAAACATAGCGTAAATAGAATAGGCCCGGCCGCCATCTTTGTTACGTCATAGCTACCCCCTCCATACCCCTAGGAAGTGACTACCGCACTTTTTATATTCAGGAAAGTATGCCGAATAAGTACATACCAGTTGTCCGTATGGCGGAGGTAAGTCCCACGGAAATGAATTTTATTCTCATTGGGTCCCAGACTAGAATAGTAAATTAACACAAAGTCGAAGGAAAAAGAAGGATGAACAAATATTTTAATAACAAATTAAATATTTAGTTTAATCATCTTTCACATTAATTTCAAGCATATATAGTACAGTAGCATAAACAACGAATTAAAAATGAAAGTAGGTACAAATGAAATAAACATTTTCATTTGCCCATTATTCTATCATAGGCTGCCTACGACGAGTAACAAGTTGCAACCTGTGCTGTCCTGTACAGAGATTCACGGCGTCGCTCAAATTCGAATTTACTTCATTTTATAGATTTTAACCGTTTGCCGAATATTCGGCTATTCGGCCGTCGACTCCGCCGAATATTCGGTATTCGGCCAAATCACTATTCGCTGCATCTCTAGCAATTATCTCAGTTGACCTTAAATTCTCCTTACGCAAATGCGTCTTTTAAAGATTCCATTAAATCCGAACTATTTAGAACCACCCCTTCCCTTCCTGCGTGTAAAGTACAGCGAATACTACAGGCAGGTAGGGCAGGGGTAGTTTAAAGAGTTCAGATTTAATGGATGTTGCCCCCATAGACGGAATTACCCCAGTTGACCTTATTATGCTACTTCTGCACGTATTCAAAATCGACGTCCATTTGCTTGGTGGCTGTGTAAGTGAAATACCTCTCTAAGTGAGACAAATTTGCGGGTCCCTTGAGGTCCCAGTTATAGGGAACGTGCACGACGAAGGTGCTGCCAACTGGTGCCGCCAATCTAAACCCTCTCTCATGCTGTCTAGGCTACATTGACGAAAACACCGTTAATTTATCGCGGTGACGGACGATTAACGTCAGTGTAGCTTACCATATTTGACATTGACACTTAGATATTGTCATTGACATTGACAGGTTGATTTGACAGGGGTGATAGTTTCTTTTATTGTCCACCCGTGTCTCTTTTGTCGTTTTGTGCTGCCACCTAGTTCGTTCACGTTCCCTATCCAGGCTTTACTGTATATAATATTTATTTATTAGATGCGTTTTAATACTTTATTTAGTGGGTGCGTCCCACGAGATATAACTACATAATATATAATTTCATATTAATAACGTTCACAAGATATAATGAACGTTTGCTATAACATCGAAATCAATATTTTTATTAGGAATAACAGTTAATTAAACTAATACTCATTTTGTATAAAGTTTTTTTATATAACATTCAAATACTCTAAATTCAGTTTATATAACATGCATAACGTATATCGATCATAAAATATACTATCTTTTAGTATAATGTTTATAAAATATAATAGCGTATGATATACAAAATTAGTTATAACTGCTACTCCTGTAGAAAACAAGAGGTTGGCAGAACAGTAGGTAGGCTTATATTAGGTCAGAACATTTAAGCAACTAGAGTTATGCACGAGTTCTTAACTACGAAAAGGCTTAAAAAGGGGGGACGGGGGGGCGAAGCCCCCCACGAGGGGGGCTCGGGGGGCGAAGCCCCCCGCATGGAAAAAAGCAGATTAGGCCGTTTGCATTTTATCCCCAGACATGTATCCGAGTTTTTGTAGGTTAGGTTAGGTTAGGTTTGAAACTGCGTCCCCCAACGAAAACTAACTGCTGGCAGAAAAACTAGGTTAGGTTAGGTTAGGTTTAGGTTAGGTTTGAAACTGCGTCCCCCAGCAAAAACGAACTGTTGCCTGAAAACTAGGTTAGGTTAAGTTAGGTTTAGGTTAGGTTTGAACTGCATCCCCTAACAAAAATAAACTGCTAAAAGAAAAAGTAGGTTAGGTTAAGTTAGGTTTAGGTTAGGTTTGGAATTGCATTATGCATTATGGTGTTAGATGTATTGTAGAATATACATTATAAAGCTGAGATATTATGAACGTTATGCATAATGATGGTTATATACAATGATATTATACTTAACAAACGTTATGCTTAATAAAAATAGATAATTTGATATTATACAAAACGTTCGTTATACACCTTGAACCGTATACAAAACAAGCTTATACAATATGAGCGTATATAATATGAATATTATAGTATTAGTTCTTATATCTTTTATTACTTACCCTTATTTAGTCTACGGCATTATTATACATATATATACAGGGTGGATTCTAATCGATACTCAGGAGTAGACAAATATTAATATCTAGCTAAAATCAAACTTAATAGGCGAGGTCTCACACAAATACCTCACTGTTTAATTAATTAAAGGTTAAAACATAATTTAAACTAATAACCACTGGATACATGGTCACCTACATTAATTATTGAAGTAAAATCACGTGATCACGATACGTCAAGTGCCATCGCTTTCGCGGAAAATTTGACAGATCTTAAGTAAATAAACTTTTCTGCGAGTATGAGTAGTTAGGGCGTGATAGATAACGAATTAAAATTGATAAAATGGCCGAAAATGAAAAGGATGCAATTCCGACGATTTAAGTAGCCGCCACACGACGGACTGACTCACATGAAACCTTCTCGCTGCTTGCCTATTGCTCCTACGAGGATCCCGAGCAAAGTATCTTAAAATGCGTCGATTCAGATCGTCAGGACGACGTCGAGGCCGGCCGGGTGCTTGAGCGTGGTTTGGCACTGTGAACTGTCCGAAGTCACAGAGGTTTTAGTTCATGCGGTTCAAACTGTGCGTGAGAATTGGTACGTTTGGATGAATTTCGTGGAATAATTCTTGAGTTCATCTTGAGCTGTTTGGTTTGTATTGATAAACGTACCTACATTATTGTAACGCTCGATATTTTGAGCACAAATATGGTCGAGGCATGTTTTTTTAATTACTAATTTACTTTTCTCATTCAATATTTGCGACTTCTATGACTTTGTTTACATACATGACAGTGACAAGTTATTACTCATAAATTATCATTGTCATTAATTTTTTAAAGAGGTTGTAATCTCACAGATACAGATTAGTAGGGTGACAAGGAATTTAGGATAAAAATGATTTCGAAATAAAAATTATCACAGAAAAAAAATTGTTTAGAATCATCTAAACATTTTTTTTTATTTATTTACTTTTTTTATTTACTAATTACGACATCAACGTGACCGCTATCAATTACTGAGTTAGAAAAACTGGTACCTGATTACCGATTTGATGCCATCGTGTATAAAGCAATCAAAGTCTGATACTGAGTTAGGTATATAACTAACTTGGTATTAAACGCAGGTGTGTAATTGAAAAGATAGGTACCTATAATGTATAGCTATGTATGTGTAAAGTAAACATAACACTTGTCAGGACATTATAATAAACCAATTACAAAACAAGTTATAAACATAATAATTTCCTTGCGCGGATATCTCCAACGACGCACATCACGATCATAATACAACTTGGGGTTTCCCATCACTGCCAACTTAACCAAACCAGCCAAAGCGGCGCCACTGTCTATCGAGTAACTTACTTTTAGTATAGTTAACTAACGCTGTAGTTCCAAATTTCGCAACTACTTTCAACTTTTAATAATGTTGGTTTCCTTGCAAATTTATTTAAAACAATATCTGTGGCGCCACCGCCTACGCTAAAGGAAAAGTTTATACGCGTATCAATTAGTTCCATATTTATCCACCGGCTCACATAAAGTTTACAATACGTTACAAAAAGCTCAAGTCAAAATTGTCCCTCGTTTGAATTTGAATCATAACGCTCTGGAATTAAGCCTAAATTGATAAAACCTTTTACTAGTTTGGTTTCGGAGAAGCAGTGTCTTTGTGTTGTAGTGCATTATGAAAAATGCAAATTAAAAAAAAATGGCCAAATGCGAGTCGGTCGGAATCGCACACGAAGGGTTCCGCACTACAGTCGAGCAAAAAGACGCCAAAGAACACGTTTACGCCATGGGGATCCCATTTTATTTTTAACTTTATTTTGTTTTTATATTATTGGTTGTTATAGCGGCAATAGAAATACATATTCTGTGCAAATTTCAAGTCACTAGAGTTTGTCTAATGAAAGCTGAACCTGAAAAAAGTAGTGTGAAAAAGTACCTACGCGTTTCTTCTCCCTTAGTGCCGCCAAAATAAAAAAAGTATCAAAATCGTTTATTCTTACTTTGATCGGTAAAATGGGAAGGTTTTTGAATTTGCCGCTTTTTTTCAGGTTCAGCTTTCATTAGACAAACTCTACCCATTACGCCCAGCCAGCATAAACCTTCTGAGTAAGTTTTCTTTAACAGCAGTCATAGAAACTAATTGCTGAATAAGACTACCGTAATTAGCTGGTTAAGCGCTTACCCAGATGTTATTCAAGCAGTTTGGGCACAAAATCATAGAGCTAATAGCTGTGTAATAGCAATGTAACAGTTGAATAAGTTTTGAATAATTGTACGACAAGCTGAGTATCTTCTGCATAAAAGCATTTTTTTCTTTTATGCAAGTATTACAGCTCTGTTATCCAGACGATGAATGAATGGTGAATGAACTGTATGCTTATGTCCTTCAAAGCTCAGATATTCAGATGATGCACAACGTTTTTATCAAGAAATGTCAAATTAAGTTGAAGTTGACAGATTCGAATACAAAAGTGCACGAATTTTTTTGGTGAGTGAATTCAATAGCGGAGTTATTAATGTCCCGGTAAGTAAATATTTTACCCTTATTGAATGCTTAAAGTGATAAATTGTAGGTGCGCATGCAACTTTACCGTGTATTTATATATACATTTCGTGTAAAATTTTCACGCGCCGACCTGATAAGCCGGGTTTTTAAGAAATAAACAACACTTCGTCTATTGGTTAGCTTTTACAAGTGAAATATTTTTATGTTGTATGCAATTTAAGGGTTCCAAAATAAACTTGGTATACTTTTTACAAGAATATTATACCGATTTCGTTATTATAATTGAGTATTCGAGTATAAAATTTCACATCAATTAATAGGTTATGTTATTCCTTATGGCGACAATCATTATGAATAAAATCTGCTGGCACAGCGGCTATTCGTCTAATGTCTACATAACAGGCCTTATGTGTCCACTTATTCAGTTGTTCTCTGGTTGAAAGTGGTCTGCACACAACATATTTTCGATAACTGTTCTATAATCATACATACTCGTACTATAAAACAAACAAAGCCGCATAAACGCTGACAAATGTTCCAGAATAGTTCTTTAGCTTAAAAAATGTCTACTTTTCTTAAATACCCAGCAATCTTCTGCATAAGAATCTGTTACTTTTGCTTTTACCACAGTTAGCTGCATATGACAGTAATTTCGTAGTTAAAGCGGCATAAAGAAGCTATAACAGCTACCTTATTTCTGTTAAGTCACTATATGCTTCATAACAGAAACAAAGCCTACTTTATACAGCAGCTGTGTAATTGTCTAGATGTGGTGTGTAATACAGCTAAAAGAGAACAGCACCTCAATTATTCAGCACTATGCTTGATAATGACATCTTATACCAGTGTTATACAAAAGGCTACACAAACTCTTGAGTAACAGGTCTTTTTTTGCTGACTATTCAGCTTTAAGAAATAAAATCGGCAAATTACAGAACTAACTCAGCTAATAGTGTTATTATAGCAAAAAATAACTATAATACAGAACTTGGCAATACAAACAGCTTCTATACATATATAATAAAGCTTAACCCTGCATAAGGTGAAATTATTGGCCAGTTATCCGGCTTGTGTGCTGCCTGGGCGGTTCAAAAGCTATAGCCCTGCGACGCACGGACAGATAGACAGCGGAGCCTTAGTAATAGGGTTCCGTTGGCACCCTTTGGGTACGCAACCCTAGAAACAAAGTTCTTGTGTGCCACCGAACGTAATGACGTAAGTACTTACTAATCAGATATGGTTTCGTATTTTGAAATGTTTTAGCAGCAGGTGCAATGGAGTCAATTTATGCATTCATTTGCGGTTAATTAATTAATTTTTAGTAGTTTTCCTGTCGTTCTGTAATTTTGTGGTTTTTAGTTCGTTATGTTTAATGACCCAGTCGTCTGAAGATATTGCCCTCAAATACCAGTTCTGTATTAAAACTCAATATTTAACTAAACTAACTATAGTAATCTAGCCTAGGCCAGCAATGTTGTATGAAATTCCATGCCAAAATCCAATGCCACGTGTCAAGCCGCACCGGAAACGAGGTACTTTGCGACCTATTATAAGGCACGTAATGTCAACATTTCATTGCATTTTTGAGAAATATGGCCTATTTCTCGACGCGAAACATACGTTTCCCATTTTGTATTTCGACGTTTGGAGGTCCTTTTACACCTTCAAAACATAATGTTTTTGACAACGGAGACTCCTTACATCTTCATTAATTTTAGTTTGCTTATTTTCTATATATTTTTATCGTGTTTTGACGCCTAGAGGCCCTTTACATCTCTAAAAATGTATTTTTAAGTTTTGTAATGTAATGGATCCAAAGATTAATATATACGTCCCTCGGTAAAAGAAAAAAAACCTGTGCTCAGTCATTTGCTTGTTGCATTTTATATATGTTTTTTTAAGTAATCATGTCACAATTGTTGTAATGTTTTTGAAAAAAGAAACTACTCGTTGACTGGGGTATAAATTGTTAAGTCTGGGGCATTACTTCGCTGTAATGTAAAGCGAACCTAATTGAATCACTCAGACACAATGTCCCGAATTCCTTGAATTATAGTCGCAATATTCATTGAATTTCCTCGCTCTTTCTGGGAAACTGCGGTCTTCATAATATAATGGATTAGTAAGTGTAAAGTAAACGAAGTACGGCAGATATCATAAAGAACAGATGTGCTTTAAAAATGTGTTTAATCGGTAATATACGTATTGATGTACATTGCTGCTCGTTAACATAAATTGAGTGTTACCAGAATAAATTTAACAACTGGCCAAATTCGAACCTTCTACAGCACCACGCCTTGGCGATGAAAAAAATCGGCTAACACTTGTCTTAGGTCATACCAGGACCCGCCCATGTTAAAAAGAAGTGAAATAATCAGAAAAAATAAAATAAAATAAATGGTTTTATTTTTCGTTTTAACGGGTCTTGTCTTTATTAAAAGGATAGGGTGATCCATACCCAGGGCGGCACCACTCACAGAGTCCACAGATATGATAAAGAACAGATAAAAAAACTGTCAGTTTTCTTGTATAACGGAATCTGCCAGTTTTTCTACTTATCTGTTATTTGTCGTATCTGTGAACCCTCGCTCTACGCTAGGTACTCGGTATCCAGGTACAATCGAACACACTGTTAACTGTACATTTGTAAACGGATGTCAACTTTATTGCAACGTGTTAAAGTCTATGGATGATCAGTTAACTGTGGCTTCGTTTGTACTTAGAACTTACAAACGCGTAATCAAATCGCAGCGAACAGAGAACAATTGTACCCGGCACGGGTTCGTACGACAATGACTCGTGTTTAGCTGTAAAAACACCTTATTACGCGGTTGCGTCGTTGTTACGGGCTCTCGAATTAGGTCGTTCTGACATTACGCTTTAGCAATAACAATGCTACAATAAAGCTTTTAGCATTAGGCATTGTGGACGTCTTGAGGGAGACCTATGTTAGCGATTTTTAACACTATTCCAAATATCAAATCGATAGCAGCAGTAATTCCTAAGATATCTGGCTGTGACAAACGGACAGACAGATAGAGTCGCGCCATAAGGGTTTCTTTTTACCATTTTGGTATGGAACCCTAATAAATGCATTCCGCTGCAGCCAAGGCCCGTTAGCCCGGCAGGACAGAGACGCGGGTTCGAACCCGGCCTTGGCTGAAGTGGATTGTGTATAATTTTTCTATATATTTGGCCTTTGTATCTATAATATAAGTGATGCAACGAATATTCATATTCGTATTCGCAAAAATATTGCGATTTTTTTTTGGTGCATTTTTAGATCCTAAAATTAATCAAAGAGGAAAAAGATCGGCCAAGTAAGTGTTGGATTTCGGAACTATCAATGAGTACCTTAAAAACTAGGTTCGATAAGTATCGAAATAAAATGAAAATAAGATACTTATTTTTAACCACCGGTTCCAATTTTTCTACGGTATGCATAATCGTTACCTTTAGTTTAGCTAACGAAATTTTGTAAAAACTTCATTACCTTAATTTATTACAAAACTGGCTTAAATTTAAGTTAATCGTTACATATTGAAAATTGAGTATTGAATTTTCATAGTTATTAATTGGGTTTATTTCTAGTAGCATAAAAAAGTATTTATAACCAATATTATTTGTATTCGAATTCGCGAATATCAAAACGTCGATTATTCGTATTCGTAATCGCGAATGTTTAGAGACCGATATAATCAATAATCGATTCTGTGTGGTCGCTGGTCGACACAAAATAACCGAACAATTCTTAGATCTATTAAGATTAGGTGATCTAAAGTTATAAATTAGTGGTTTGGATCTTGGGCCAAGAGCTAAAACACTAATTTGTAACTTTAGTAGCCAGCTTTGTAAGCCAAGAGTCTTGGCTAGTGGATAATGGGTATCATATTCCTGTAGCCAAAAGTGAATAAAACTGCCACTTTAATCTCGCTTCGCAAAACACCAATAAATTGAATTCGTTCCCTTTTGCGAGAGAAAAAAAAGAAGTGTGTTAATAATGAAGTACTAGCAATTTTAAACCAATACTGATTTGTTAGCATGGCAATGATTGCCAACATATTTTTTACTGGCAACTTTATGGAAACGTCACCATAAGACGTTTTTCACACTACAAAACAAGATGTGTGATTTGTCCTTTCAGTTTTTTCTCTTAATAATTTTAATAAGTATAAGTTATTTATACACTAGCTGAAAACCCGGCTTCGCCCGGGTAAAATGTAAAAAATTACAAACCCCATTTAACCCTTTCACCTCGTCAGAAATAGCATTACCAAGAATCTCTTTAGTTAGGTACATTTTGTTATTTATCTTTCGAAGCCTTTTATTTTTAACCGACATCTAAGAAATGTGGGTTCTATATGTAGTTATGTTTTGTTGAAATTCAGGGAACTTCACAAACATTTAATATATTAGGTATGTAATTTACATATCAAAGTTTACTTTCAAATATCTGAAATAATAGATTCCTATTCAAAATTTTACCCCTTTTGGAGCCAAATCACATTTTTTTAGTCTAATTATTAATGTCCCACTGAAGGGTAAATCTATCCCGCTTGCAATGGTTCTGGTCGAAAGGACCACCCAGACCAGCCGTTAAAAAATACGTCTAGGTTCTAGGTTGTCCTGCCATTTTCACCGTGGCATGCTACGTCCTCGCCACCCAGCCTGTACCTCGGGCTCACCTCACCCCAACATGGTCTAAATTTTTAATTTAAGCCCTCGTCCTTGAATTACAAAATATGACAGCCGTTCTGGTTCCGAGCTAACTTTGGACAGCCGTTAAGAAATGCATTCAGGTCGTCTCACCATCTTCGCAGCGGCCTGTTCTAGCGTCGTCGGACTGGCCATATAGTTAAGTTGGTGTTTTCCAGTTTTCCTAGCCGCCGCGGAGCCCCTACGGGCCTGGCCCCCGGCTTGTGGTTGTTGTTATTGGGCCCCGTACTCGTGGGAAGTCAGGGAGCCCAGTCCGGTCCTGTCCATTCAGCATGTCGCATCTACTTCGAAGCCAGTTTAGCCCGCCTATTTGGATACATACTACAGACGTGGCCGGCCTAGTCTTACTTCAACCTAAGGGGTTAGCATCTACATCATCAATGCAGATTGCGGTGCGCAGCGTGCGAACTCTGTCGGTTTTTTTTTTCACTCCCACCTTACTACGTTGGGTTTGATTGCTGCGTGCGTGATTTGACAAACCTTAAATTTTGTTTTATTCATTTTACCATGTTCTTCAAAATTTACGGACTCATCTTATGGAGGTAAAATTAACCGGCATCCTCTATGTTGCTTCCCGTAGGTAGAAAAAATTTTTTCGAAAACCTTATTTCAACGTTCCTATTCCTACCTCAAACATGAAAAAAAAACCGGTCAAGTGCGAGTCGGACTTGCGCACCGAGGGTTCCGTACAAACTCGTAAGTAGATGCGTGAATAACTTAAGAAAAACTGTATGGCGATTAGTTTAGTAGGAACAAATAAGTATGTGTTATGATTTTTTCTAAATTTCTAAAAAATATCACTTAATACAATAGCACAACTTGAAATTTTCAACCTCCCATTTCGGCCCCCTAAAAAAAAGTAAAAAAGGTATTAGAATTTTTTTACGCCCAGTAGCTCAGGTTAGCGACTTTTAAAACTAAGTATTCCAAATTTCAAATCGATTGCATCAATAGTTTAGGATATCTGACTGTGAGAGACGGACAGACAGACAGAACCGCACCATAAGGGTTTCTTTTTTACCATTATGATACGGAACCCTAAAAACATTGAGACCTGCATCCTCAAGTTTATCTGTATTATGGTCGAATATTTCAAACGCCTGGTTAATTTTGTGTTTTCACCTAAATCATAAACATTTATTTTCACTTTTCTGTCTTTGTACCAAAAACGGGTATAATTTAATGTGTTTTTTTTAAGTCAGAATAAATTTAAGAAAACTTAAAAAGCTTGTTACTTTTTCTTGGGTTATGTTTCAATAATATTGTACAATATTATTGCCAATATTATTACATTATTTTTCAATTATGTCAGTAAATTATTAATTATATTCCCGTTTAAAGATTGTTTTCTTTGAAATTAAATTATGGAAACGTATGATTATTCTAATTAAAATTAAAAACGGTTTTCTTACCCATGCCAAGTATAGCCAGTTATAGTCGCATGCTACGTACCCCTGCACTAAACTGTGACAATTTCCGAACGAACTCGAATTGACGCAAGCAAACATGGCCGACTGTTTTTGGTATTATTCTAATTATTTTACATCTTTATACGCTTATATCTGCGTTATACGAATTTTGCGAATATAAGTTGTCGATTCGAAAGTGTTATTTTATTACGCTTTAATTTTTGAGACGCTTTTCGTTCAGGTCTACCGTAGGGCCCGGCTAAATTATTAATATAGATACGTACAAAATAAATGAAATACTGAATTGAAATGATGTGTGTCAAATCAAATTACCTTAAACTGTTCGAAACATGTTTGTGATTGCTTAACTGAAAAACGTCTCTGATGCGACGCGAGACACGAAAACTGCAAATAAAAATAATGATTTACTTTACTTTCCGAAGTAATTCGTTCTGGTTCAACTGAATTAAAAATAATAAAACATTAAAATGTCCGCAATCGATCAACCGGATCTTTTATTCTTCGACACTTTCTCTCACGACACCAGCGAGGTTAGTAGAAATGAATACTCAAATCAGTTTTTATGCGCCTATTTCTATTTTTATTTCTATTTATCTGTTCCAGGAACTAAATCTAGACCTAGTGCAATTTCCAAAGTCTGTTTATGTGAGGGAAATACGGATTATACCACTTGGGGCGCGTGTGGAGGGAGATTTTCCTGGCGGTGTCCGGTTGGGAGCGACGAATCCCACGAAATTTCACATAGACTTCTTCGTGAATGACTTGAGCAAGCCTGGAGCGTCGACTTTCGAGGCCCTTGGGAGCCTGGACTATTGCCAGAATGGCCAGATCCACATGGAGTGCGGGTCGGACATGGACCAACCCCGGATTCCTACAGATGGGCTTGTGCTTAGAGGTATGTCTGGGAATGAAATTTTATCTAATTCTCCAGAGCTGTTTTAGCTTCGTACACTTCTATTTAACCTTTAATATTTGATTGAGTGTAATCTTGCAACTGGATTTTAAAACAGTTATCCTCAACTGATTGATCTGAATTTTACCTGCATCTGTAAGGGTATTCATTCATTTTTACTTGTACAAGTAGTGAATAACTCTGGCGTCCTAGTCTACAAGGCGACCTTTTACTATGAACTTCCATAGCAAAAAGTCGCATTTTAGACTATGATGGCAGAACTTTCTACCATCAAAGTATTCATGTTATGTGATTATTTTCTACAGATTTCTAAAAATAACTAAATTCTAAATAAATAAATAAATTCTAAATAAATAAATAAATTCTATATTCTAAATTTCTATATAGAGTTAAAGAAACATGGTGTTTTTTATTAGTTTTTCAGTGCGGGTAAATAACACCACATTTTTATGCTGCATATATAGATACAAGAAATCAAAGTACATAGAAAAAAAATATTGGAAATCCAGAGGTACAGGGTTCAATTCCTGGTCTGGACCATAGGTGAGCGCTATTAAATTTTTCTATGTACTTTGATTTCTTGTATCTATATATGTATTCTAAATTTGCAAAATAATTACAAATTTATGGCTAAAACATAGGCTTAGGTTTGTTTATTTACAAGAAAAGTCAGTTTTGACAAAGCAATGTGTATTTTAATGTTAGAAAGTTGTTTACTACTTCGGACAAGTATAAACATGTAGACTGTAAATCATAATATGTCAATGTGATATTACTAGTTAGAACATCTAAATTACATAAGATAAACTGACTATATTTGGACATTTTATTTCTTTTTGACATACATTTTGCAAGTTTACTAAAGAGAGGTAATCGGCAATAAAAAGTTTGTCTCTAAAACAGGGGTTTTCAAACTACGGCCCGGGAGCCGGTCCAATCCGGCCCGCGGAAGGGCCCATGATCCGGCCCTCAAAAGCTCACTTTCCAGTAAATACACCTTCTGTCCCCCAGGACCACAGCGGCCGAGAAAATATATTACTTAAGTTGGTGGTCGACCATGTCGTTAACCGCGCCCCGCGTCGCGCCGCGCATTGCCCGCAAGAGATTTTCAAGGGTGCAGTGTGGCCCTTTGCTTAAAAAGTTTGGAGACCCCTGCTCTAAAACAACATCATTGACAGTAACTAAAGAAATTGAAAATTACTGATATATCTTTAGGTTTAAATAAAGCTATTGAATGCAACAGTTTGAACATTACTCTGCAAATTTTATTTTGCACATAGGAGTACTAACATTGTTTATTCGCTAACAATATTGGCCAAAACTAGGGATGTAACGATACCGATATATCGGCCGATATTTGAAGAGCGCGAAAAGAATTTGCTGTATGAAAACAAAACTGCAAAAAGTAATTTCAATTTCTGACTTAATTCATGTATTGGTCTATTACCTTGTGCAATGATAATTACTATGTTAATTAAATCTTTGGTTCTTAATTAAAAAAATATTGAATTTTGAGTTAAAAATTTATTTATTTTTACTTTACACTTACCTACAAGGTTGACTCTCTGATAAATATAGCCAATAGTCATTGCCATTAGTTTATAATAAGGACATACAAATATCTGAAGTTCATACTTCATTATTTAGCTAAGATATCGGTATCGGTATCACCGATATTAACTACTATATATCGGTATCGTATCGGCAAAACTGTGTATCGTTACATCCCTAGCCAAAACAGTTGTCTTGAGTGTAGAAACTTTTAGGGCCAGTGCACACGGCGTCCTTTAAACGCGTCGTCGTCGAGCGTTTCGTAGCGCTGTCTCTGTTTATTTTTTACAAATAATTAACAAAGTGCGGCCCGCGTCAATTTCGTTAGCTACTATGTGGCCCTTGGCTGCTAAAAGGTTGCCGACCGCTGCCCAAATAATAGTTTTTCAAAATGCACAACAATCTGTATACATCAGTGTTAGTTTAAGACAGTGCAGTGTCCATAGCAAATTAATTTACGAGGTGCTTGAGCAAAGCATTTTCTACGCCTCCCTCCTGGGATATAGCATGAATATTGGCATAAATAAAATAAATGTATTTGCCCTTCCAGGTTGGTACACCACCATTACCCTGGCCGTGTATGGTAACCTGACCCAAGTGATCACCGAAACTCCAGTTGGAGTGAACCCACCCACGGTCCAGAGACCTTCCATCCCACGCGAAGTACCCTCAGTGTCCAACGTGCCCCCACCAGAATGGAACCCAGAGGCCTCCAACCCAATACCGACTTACACCGGATCAGCCGCTGCTAATCCAGATGCCTACGGCCCTAACTATCCTCCAGAAAACTATGACAACCCTTACAGGACCGATTACTACGACAATGAGCCCCCTAAAGACCCGAGGACATATAACATAGATGATGATTGGGAAAAGGACCGTAGAGACATGAGCCTCGACCGAGAGGGAGACAGAATACGGCATAGCCCCCGTTCCATAGAGTTGGACAGGGACAGAAGAGAAGGCAGAAGTCGTCGGAGATCTCTGGATAGAGGACGTAGTCGAGATTCTTCGCGACACCGCGATAGAAGCAGAGATCTGGATAGGATAGACCGACTTCACTCCAGGTCTAGAAGTCGGGAAAGAGACTATGTTGTGAAAGGAGAATACCGTCCTTTAAGCAGGTCTAGGTCGCGTAGCATTGACAGGGATAGGCTGCGCGGACCTTCCAATGATCGTGACTGGGATCGGGGTTCCTACAAGAAAGATGACTATAGGCGCCACAGAGATTCGTCGTACGACCGATCGCGCGGCGGCTCGTACGACAAGCGCTCCGGATCCTACGAAAGACGTTCTCCGTACGACAAAAGAGCTCCGTCCTACGAACGAAAATTGTCTTACGAGAAACGAGGCCCGTCTTATGAAAAACGCACGTCTCCTAGAGCTTCGTCTTATGAACGTCGGGCACCCTCCTATGAGAAGCAGCCGCCTTATGATAAGAAGAGACATTCTCCGTACAGTAGAATCAGAACTTCTAGTTACGGCAGTAGATCCCCTAGTAGAGACGATCCTCGGAAACGACCCAGAACACCTCCTGGCGAGAGCAGTAGAAGACCCTTGTCTCCTAGAGAGGGAGACACCTCTAGCCCTATTAACTCAATTCGGTCTGAGGAAACTGGAGACTATGATCGGAGTGGCAAACAGATTCCGCGCGTAGACTTCTACCATCAAAGCTACAGACACAAAAACCCAATCAGGAGTCCTTCGCAAGAAGTTGAGAATGCTCCATATGTTGAGCCTCAGCATTCCAGTTTGGTTACAGTTCAGATTGTGGACACCACAGCACCTAAGGTTATAGAATCGCCCGCTCGCAACCCTGAAGAAGATCGATCCATGGATGCAGAACAGTTTGAACCAATTCTTTCTGATGAAGACATTTGCGACGACCTTGAAGCGCCATACATGGAGGTTGACTATGATGTTAATGATTATGACGGTGTTGATGATATCATAAAATACTTCAACCCTTTCAAGAACGATTGGAAGAAGTATGAGCACGTTAACAACATTCATAAGCTTGCAAATGAAACTAAGGAAGACGTTAAAGACGTGATGACTGCTAGCTTCGACGAACTATGCGACGCCAGTCCAGACTTTTTCAAGATGTCGGAAATGTCCAAAGCGGCTAAGAAAAGAGAGCAGAAATTCTCCTCAAACACTTTTCCGGATATTGAAAACGCAGCGAGAGAAGAGTGGGTCCACCAGTGTGAACAGCTGACCGCGGCCTTGACAAACCTGTGCAGTAATACCGACATTATATTGAGAATATTTAAAAACAGCGTCAGAACGGACGGTTCCGAGGAATTTACTGATATTTATAATCTCCTGGCGACTTTTTGCCGCATCGGCCTCAACTTTGATTCCGCGCTATCACAGCAGTTAGCTACATATAAAATTAGACACATGAAGTGCGGTATCCGGTTGGCCGAAGCTCTGCTATCTCACAGACATAATGAACAAGTTATAAAAGTATTTCTAAATGCCGGGATAGACATACAAATGTTGTTGTTAGAAATGTATTCCAAAGAATACATGGCGCTGAGCATCCGCCTCTTGATTTTAAAGGCACTGAACGCTTGCCTGTCCTCAAAGGTTGCTATCAACCATTTCATGCAAGAGACAATCTTCCCGAAATTCAGTAAAAAGGAAAGTGACAATGACAACAAACCCAAGAATGGTTATCAGGCTCTCATATCTATTATGCAGAGTAATCCATTAGCTAGGATAAAATTTTCTATCAGTGCTTTGATCAAGAAGCTGAACATGTATGAATTGCTGGAGAAATTACATGATTTGGTGTTGAATTTCAATAAGACTGCAGCAGAGAGCAACCAGACAGAAGACTCGGAATTATCAGAAAGCGATACAGATTTCATTGTCAATTCTCTAGAGGAAGTGTTGTATATGTATCGTTCACAATGCTTCCACATTTCTCAGCCGAAACGCTTTCTGCCTGTCTCCGCCCAGTTCGAGATCAGCAAAGATTGTTCCAACGAGACTTTATTAGAATTTTTCAACATACACCACGTTCTTGAAGTCTGCTTATACTTACTGACATGCCCTACAACTTGTAACAACTTGGTCGTCATAAGTCCAATTCACGATCTGATTTACGAGCTAGTTCATTCGCAGAATGGCTTGAGTTTCCTGTACAGGAATATGGAGATGAGTGAATTACTATTCAAGACCTTAGCTCAACCTTATGGTCAACAAAACACAGAAGAGTTCCTTTATCCCCATGATCTAAGCAACTATACTGATTTGCAAGTACTCGGTCTTGAATTGGCGTACAGACTAAAAGCACTATATTATTTGGAGTCCATCTGCGATTTGCAAGCGGGCAAGGTGGATGAAAACGAGTTGATAGATAGACTGCAATCTTTATACTGCCTAAGTTTTGGTAGCATCGGCAGAACTGCAGTGCCAGAAGTTATTGCAATGGACGACAAAGCGGAGTGTCTCATGGAAGTATTTGAAAAGGAAGTGAAGAGTAAAAGTAGAAATGAATCGCTATTGAAGCAAAAATCTCCCGCTAAAGGATATGCCATTGAATTGATAGTGTCTGCAGTTCGGTATTCAGCCAGTGTTCCGTTTTTGAAAAGATATGGTAACAGACTTGTAACTGTTTCCAAAGAACACGATAGATTCGAGCCTAGCGTCTCAAGCGTTCTCCAAGAAGTGATTCCTTACTTGAAACCTGTCGAGAAGACTACTCTCCTTACTGGAGAGGATATGGGCGAATGCGTGGAGATACTCAAAAATACGTTGGACCAAGTTCCAGATCTCCCTGGCGAGTTGATGACCTGTTTAAGAATACTTCGTCATTTTTGCATTTCGGATTACGAATCAAACGTATCCATCGCTAGCGAATCAGCCACGGACGAATATATCGAGTTAAAATACAAGTATAATGTGCTACAACTGTTTTCGTTGGACGGAGTTGCTTTACTGGTGGGTGTGTTGGATCGGTTAGCTGATCACTTCGACCAGCCCAGCATGCATACAGCTTTTTTCGCGTCTGTGAGAGGGTTACAACTAGCTCAAATTCTGCTACCCTGCTTGAGGCTTTTGGACGAAATGTTAGCAAGAGTAGTCCGATGCCGTGGCTCAAGATTCCGAGATCTAACCGCTGCTCCTATGTTACTCAAAACCTACGGAATAGCAAAAGCATATCCTGTTGGTTCTGTTGGATATAGAACGGCAACTAAGGCGGCCGAAGCGGCCGTGAAAGCGTTGTTAGCTTATGCTCAACCGATAGCCGACAATGCCAAAGATGGTGATTCCATACGTCGTGGACCCTGGACTTCCCTCTGCTCTGAAGTGATCTCATATACAACAACAGCGCCTTACACCTTCGTACCAGGCCTGTTAGTCTTCTCAGAGTTGTTACCTCTGCCTTTACCGATGCAGACAAAAACTCCTCCAACCGAAAGGGAATTGGCTGATGCGTCAAACGAGAGAAGACTCTGGTCGGCGCACCTCCACGCGCTCTCGAATGATTTGACTGACATGATCCAAATAATCTGCATGTCGACCTATCGTCCTGTAGTGCACATGCTGAGAAGAGTTTGCGTGCAAATAGCAGATTTAGCGCCCAATACAGCTGCTACGGTCGCCAGGGCGGCTGTAGGGGCGGTGACAAGGGAGCTCAAACAGGGGGAGCCCGCGACAGCAAGCTCTGCCAGAGTAATGGGTTTCCTGGCCTGTTTGGTTTCGCATGCGCCTGTCAAATGCGCAGTTCTTCACGCCATGAGTAGCGGTGGACCTAAAGCCACAGACGTACAGACAGCATTATGCGGAGTATTAAGTCTCGCTAATGCGTCCAACGAACACGCCGCCGCCCAAGAATTCGCGGCTCACGCTTTAGCCGCTTTCTGCGATGTTGAAGTCACATTGACACCTTTACACGCATCCACAGACGTGTTACTCGCTAACTCTCTTCCCGGCAAGGAGACTTTGGCAGCATTTTTGGAGGCATCAGCAGACTGTTTAGAATCGGCGACTAAAACGTGCGCGGTTGCGATAGCGATCCTAAGAGCATACTTCGTATTGACGGAGCATCAGTACGGATTTCTGCAGTTTAGGAAATTCGTGACCAAGAAACGGGAGGCGTTGGGGAAGTTCTTCAGATGGGCGTTGGAGCCTGGTGAGGATAAAGCGGAGTGTCTGAGCTTGTACTTCGACCTGATCAGGATCCTGAAGGTGGAAGAGGGGGAGGGTCCGGTGGGAAGGAAGGCGGTTCTGACGGACGATGAGATGGCAGACATGGTGGGATATACCGCCAACGAGGACCATCCTGTTTTGACGGTGGAAAAGATATTAAAGGTATGTATGTGTTGTTATCCGTTATTTTAAGCTCCGAAGAGTCTGAAGTGAGAATAAGTTCTAAAAGTTCTCTTTTAAAAGCAGCAAAGATAGCGGACACAGCCCGCAAGGCTTCCACATATTAATGCCATATGCCAAAAAAAATCTCTTTATACATATAAATATTTGACAATAGTTCTGTGAGAGCTGTATACCTATTTTTTTTCTTATGTTTCCGTATTTTAGATTTTTACAAAAAGAGAATTTTCTTTGTCTATTTTCAGTGTTTGACACTAATCACAATAGTCACGATCGGGTTTCGTCGACAAAAATTTTGTGAAATGTTTCATTGCAGAAAAGAAGTCTACTTTTCTCCCTAGTATATACAGGGTGTCCCTAAAACCAACTTTGATACAAAAAGGGCTGATAGACCAGCTCATCAGACATCAGATTTAGTAAATTTGACCTCAGTAAAAATTTCTTAGTTTTCGAGATATTGACGTTTTTGCAAAACTTTAATTATATCACCACTTGTCTGCATTTTTATCCTTAACTTCCCAGGAGCGCGGCTTAGATGACGATGCTATATCCAACGCTACCTTCGTCTCCTCCTGTCTCGTAAAACTCAAGCCCTCAGAGGAGACCCCTGAGGTCCCGGAGCCTGTCCTACCAGACCCGGAGACCCTGGTCGCCCAGTTCGCAGCCCGGACCATATACGCCATAGGGGAGGCCAGTGATGAAAGGCTGACGTCCAGTTACTGGTTGAACTTGCCGTCTGCTGGTGGGGAGGAGGACGTCAATGATAATGAGCTGGTGAGTGACCAGGTGGTGTAGTGGTTAGAACGTTGGCACAGCAACATGAGACACTGGGTCGTGTCTGGCCTTGACTAGAATAGATCACTAATTTTTAAATTTATTCGGTCTCTGTATCATTAATCGTAATTAGGGAATGCAATTACCGGTAATCTACCGGACTTTAGTATGAAAAGACGGTAAATTTTACCGGTAATTGCATTCCCTAATCGTAATAAAGATTGCGGTGTTTTCAGTTTAAATTCTAAAGAATCTAAATATTTTCACATACATAGATATAACATAACATAATAGTTTATACTACTCATTGGCGTGGCCTCCATAAAACTCGATTCCCATCGGCTTGCCTGATATTAGGCAGTTCAGCACTTAATTCTAGTGCTCTAAAAGAAAATTGTAGCCAAAGCTGCTTTCGGCTTGCCCAAGGATTTCTTCAACGCCACGCCACTGAATACTACTATTATGTTATGTTATTTTTTATTTTCATGGCGGCGAAGTACTGATGTTTACGTCACACCTGGCCATAAAGTGGCAATTACCGCACGCTACGCGTGCGTAAAAACCCACTTCCTGGTCTGGGGGAGACGTAACATTTTGTACTTTTGTATTTATCGCTCGGTCGTCAAATACCTGCGATCTGAGATATTTTTTGTTTTACCACCTAGGATACAATACAATCATACTTTATTGTGAGCTTCGCAAAGTGAGCATATATTAAATCTATTCGTGTTGTTACTATGTAGTGTAACTATTGGACTATTTTAAATCATAGTATTAAATTTTAAAAAAAACATAGGTCTTAAATCGCCTATTTAAAAAGTTTAAAATGGGTTATTACTCAATAAACTAACAATAATGCATGTTTTTTACTATTTAGGATAAAATGTACACTAAATATGTAAGTAAATTGTATTTATTTTTTCCAATAAAGAAATTTTAAAAACAAACAAAACAACTATAATTTTTAGGTGGTGTGTGACATAATGGAGATCGCGCGCACCTGCGCGGGCGCAGGCGGCGCCGACGTGGCGGGCGCGGTGCGGCGCCTGGCCGGCTGCCGCGCGCAGCCGCCGCCGCCGAGGGAGCCCCGGCCTCCGGGTGAGTGCACTGGAGCCCCGTTACAGGTGGTGTGACATAATGCAGATAGCGCGCACTTGCGCGGGCGCAGGCGGCGCCGACGTGGCGGGCGCGGTGCGGCGCCTGGCCGGCTGCCGCGCGCAGCCGCCGCCGCCGAGGGAGCCCCGGCCTCCGGGTGAGTGCACTGGAGCCCCGTTACAGGTGGTGTGACATAATGCAGATAGCGCGCACTTGCGCGGGCGCAGGCGGCGCCGACGTGGCGGGCGCGGTGCGGCGCCTGGCCGGCTGCCGCGCGCAGCCGCCGCCGCCGAGGGAGCCCCGGCCTCCGGGTGAGTGCACTGGAGCCCCGTTACAGGTGGTGTGACATAATGCAGATAGCGCGCACTTGCGCGGGCGCAGGCGGCGCCGACGTGGCGGGCGCGGTGCGGCGCCTGGCCGGCTGCCGCGCGCAGCCGCCGCCGCCGAGGGAGCCCCGGCCTCCGGGTGAGTGCACTGGAGCCCCGTTACAGGTGGTGTGACATAATGCAGATAGCGCGCACTTGCGCGGGCGCAGGCGGCGCCGACGTGGCGGGCGCGGTGCGGCGCCTGGCCGGCTGCCGCGCGCAGCCGCCGCCGCCGAGGGAGCCCCGGCCTCCGGGTGAGTGCACTGGAGCCCCGTTACAGGTGGTGTGACATAATGCAGATAGCGCGCACTTGCGCGGGCGCAGGCGGCGCCGACGTGGCGGGCGCGGTGCGGCGCCTGGCCGGCTGCCGCGCGCAGCCGCCGCCGCCGAGGGAGCCCCGGCCTCCGGGTGAGTGCACTGGAGCCCCGTTACAGGTGGTGTGACATAATGCAGATAGCGCGCACTTGCGCGGGCGCAGGCGGCGCCGACGTGGCGGGCGCGGTGCGGCGCCTGGCCGGCTGCCGCGCGCAGCCGCCGCCGCCGAGGGAGCCCCGGCCTCCGGGTGAGTGCACTGGAGCCCCGTTACAGGTGGTGTGACATAATGCAGATAGCGCGCACTTGCGCGGGCGCAGGCGGCGCCGACGTGGCGGGCGCGGTGCGGCGCCTGGCCGGCTGCCGCGCGCAGCCGCCGCCGCCGAGGGAGCCCCGGCCTCCGGGTGAGTGCACTGGAGCCCCGTTACAGGTGGTGTGACATAATGCAGATAGCGCGCACTTGCGCGGGCGCAGGCGGCGCCGACGTGGCGGGCGCGGTGCGGCGCCTGGCCGGCTGCCGCGCGCAGCCGCCGCCGCCGAGGGAGCCCCGGCCTCCGGGTGAGTGCACTGGAGCCCCGTTACAGGTGGTGTGACATAATGCAGATAGCGCGCACTTGCGCGGGCGCAGGCGGCGCCGACGTGGCGGGCGCGGTGCGGCGCCTGGCCGGCTGCCGCGCGCAGCCGCCGCCGCCGAGGGAGCCCCGGCCTCCGGGTGAGTGCACTGGAGCCCCGTTACAGGTGGTGTGACATAATGCAGATAGCGCGCACTTGCGCGGGCGCAGGCGGCGCCGACGTGGCGGGCGCGGTGCGGCGCCTGGCCGGCTGCCGCGCGCAGCCGCCGCCGCCGAGGGAGCCCCGGCCTCCGGGTGAGTGCACTGGAGCCCCGTTACAGGTGGTGTGACATAATGCAGATAGCGCGCACTTGCGCGGGCGCAGGCGGCGCCGACGTGGCGGGCGCGGTGCGGCGCCTGGCCGGCTGCCGCGCGCAGCCGCCGCCGCCGAGGGAGCCCCGGCCTCCGGGTGAGTGCACTGGAGCCCCGTTACAGGTGGTGTGACATAATGCAGATAGCGCGCACTTGCGCGGGCGCAGGCGGCGCCGACGTGGCGGGCGCGGTGCGGCGCCTGGCCGGCTGCCGCGCGCAGCCGCCGCCGCCGAGGGAGCCCCGGCCTCCGGGTGAGTGCACTGGAGCCCCGTTACAGGTGGTGTGACATAATGCAGATAGCGCGCACTTGCGCGGGCGCAGGCGGCGCCGACGTGGCGGGCGCGGTGCGGCGCCTGGCCGGCTGCCGCGCGCAGCCGCCGCCGCCGAGGGAGCCCCGGCCTCCGGGTGAGTGCACTGGAGCCCCGTTACAGGTGGTGTGACATAATGCAGATAGCGCGCACTTGCGCGGGCGCAGGCGGCGCCGACGTGGCGGGCGCGGTGCGGCGCCTGGCCGGCTGCCGCGCGCAGCCGCCGCCGCCGAGGGAGCCCCGGCCTCCGGGTGAGTGCACTGGAGCCCCGTTACAGGTGGTGTGACATAATGCAGATAGCGCGCACTTGCGCGGGCGCAGGCGGCGCCGACGTGGCGGGCGCGGTGCGGCGCCTGGCCGGCTGCCGCGCGCAGCCGCCGCCGCCGAGGGAGCCCCGGCCTCCGGGTGAGTGCACTGGAGCCCCGTTACAGGTGGTGTGACATAATGCAGATAGCGCGCACTTGCGCGGGCGCAGGCGGCGCCGACGTGGCGGGCGCGGTGCGGCGCCTGGCCGGCTGCCGCGCGCAGCCGCCGCCGCCGAGGGAGCCCCGGCCTCCGGGTGAGTGCACTGAAGCCCCATTTCATCCTGAAGTCTCCACTGGGTCTTCCCCAAAGACTTCCACAGCGAACAGTTGTACTAGGGAATGCAATTACCGGTAATTTACCGGTAATTTACCGGACTTTAGTATGAAAAGACGGTAAATTTTACCGGTAATTGCATTCCCTAAGTTGTACGCTTTATACGACGACGGTTCCCCTTGTTTTGGCATAATTTTATTTGTCCGAATGTTTTGTTTGTCCAAATACTATTTACGCATAATTGTGTTTTACATATACCATTGACATTTCAGAATATTTATGAATGAAACCTAACCTATGCTAAGTGACTTACCTAAAAGATTTTCAAAAATATTTTCCGTTTAAGCTAGAAAAAAACTTTGCGAAATAAAATTCCGTCTAACAATACAGATCGATTCACGAGAACTGGCACGAATGGATTGCACGAAAGTAATGTCACTTCTTGAGTGACATTCTTATACTGGCTGGAGGCTCTAAATATTTTATAAACAAGTACAAACAGCAACACAGTTAACTATACACTTCAAAAATGGGAAATAGTGCAAGAAAGAGAATCACACTTGAAGGCGTCGTGTTATGCATGTATGCGTGTGTTTATGAGTATTGGCTATTATTCAAAAGAGTTTTGAAACAATATTTTTTCTTTTATGGCTAATCCAACGTCATTATTGACATTAATGCCATATTATTGAATTCGTGAAAAATAATGAATGAATAATAAATATAAATTACATTATATTGGTGCATCATATCAAAAATATGAAGCACCAATAAAAACATTAGCAATATAATTAGTTTATTTCATCCCAACGTTCGTCTGAAAGCTAAATCATAATTTTGACAAATTCACCTGTCTTGTTGAAATAAAACCTTTATTTACAGTATGGAAAAAAAAACTTTGCCCAAACAACTACAATGACAAAGCTCATAGGCACATTACACATACGCAAACGTTATTTGATTTGAAGTTGACATATACAAATATATATATCTCTTTCAATCGTTATCATTTTCCCTCTGCTCTGTCTTTAATGGGCAGTTAAGTGTGTTGCTGTTTGTACGTAACACTTCATCATCGTTCAAGAAAAAAATACACTGTATCAGGCGGGCCGTATGCTTGTGGCCACCCTAGTTGTATAAAAAAAACTGTAATGATATAGCAGAAAGGTAAATTAGACGGTTCGCTACAAATATTTTACTATCATAGAGTTTTTATTTAATCTATACCCTGTTTTCACACTGACGCCGCAATCTACGAAAATATGCGAAACTCATGCGAAATTTAGATGTTTCGCTGCAATTTCCGCGGTTCACGGCGTCAGATGGCGTCAGTGTGCAAACAAGGTTGCGATTATGAGAGATTTTTCTTGTTCATAAAATGCACAATGCAGACGACTGCCGTTACAAAGTTATGAGACACGATTGTCTAAGAACACGTTTGTCGCTTATTGAATCAACCTGTATTCAATCATTTTTTGATGCACACAAAGACATTATCATTCACTCATTCAATCCATTCGTGCCAGTTCTTGTGAATCTACCTGTACTTTCGGGCAGATAAAATGTATGCCAAATAGAGGGTTCCCCTTCATCGACCCCCGACGACCTGGTTAGATTACCATGGTTACCATGTCGTGAGGGGCCAACGGTCTTCTGGTTCGTAGTCTTCATTCAGGAACCTTTGGAAAGCCCGCACATTGGGCCACTATGCTTAACTGAAAATATTGTATATGCTAATTCATAGGTTCTCAAAGTGGTCCGTACCGCCCCCCAGTGGGCGCTGCGGAGTCCCAGGGAGGCGGTAGGGGCCTTGGAAGAAATTAAGGGGCGTTGATCTATCTATATATCTAGGGGGCGCTATCACTTTTCAAAAAAAAAACTTAAATCCCAATATCAGGCGTCGTTTTACGCCGGCAGGGGCTTCTCCAGGCTGCGGCAGCCCGATTGCAACTCCCCCCCCCCCCCCCCCCTGTCCAAAAAAAATCACAACAATATGGTTGTTTGTTTGTCGCGGGGGGCGCTGAAAGTTTTTATCATGTGGGCGGTATGTCCAAAAAGTTTGGGAACCTATGTGCTAATTCAACTTGCTAACCTTTTAACTAAAGCACTGAAATATGATTTGTAATCGCAGTGGCGTTGTCGCGCGTGCGCGCGGAGGGAGCGGACGCGTTCCGGTCGCGGCCGCCCAACACGTCGAGGCCCCCGTCGCTGCACGTGGACGACTTTACCGCCCTGCACCCGCCCTACGGCAAGCCGCAGGCTCGGTGAGTTCATATGCGACTAGCTTGTACAGTCGAGTTCATTTACATCTACACACTCACGGGAACAAAAATATCTGAACACGACCCTATTGTCAGGAGCATAAAAGCGTGTTCAGATATTTTTGTTCTCTTATATGTCTAGATGTAAATGAACTCGACTGTACCCGAGGTTTTCTCTGTATAGTAAGTGTGTGTAATTGGCTATTTGACAACTTTGTGATGTTATAGAAAATGCTCTCAAAAATTTAAATATTAGTGAAAAAACTACTTCAATATCATAAAAACTCACCGACATACTACAATGTTAGCATCACATTTTTAGACTCCCAAAAACGTGCCGAAACGCTTCCTACTGAAGCCCATTGTAACGTGACGTCACGAGATATACGTTGTTTGGGGAAATCAAGAACTTTGTTCTGCAACTATGTTAAAACTTGCGTTCATCGTATTTTAATGGTTTCATAACAAAAGTTACCATACATTTTATAGATTATTTAATGGTATTAATAGTTTTATACTTTTCAAATGGACTTTCCCACCCTACTTTGCAGGCTCATAAAAAAAGTTACAAGTGAGATATCAAACTTAAAACTTTAACATATTTCCTTATTTTGCTTAATTTAACAGGATCTGATATTATTTTTACAAATTTCGGTGTCAGTCAAATACCCAATTAGTGTTTTGCATCCCTTACCTGAGAATTTATTACTTCCCCATACAACCCCCATTTCACTCCCTTGGGGATGATTTTGGGGTTAAAAACGATTCTATGTCCTCCCCAGGATTTCATAGTGGTTTAAAGGAGGACCTTCGAAATAGGCCACTGATGATAGTTCAAATCAGGTTCTTTTTTTTTATGTGTCAAAACGCTCAGAAAGTATGCAGTTCATTGTGAAGTTGACTTGTGACGTCATGCTCAACATGGTGCATTATTCATAGTAATAAAACAACTTAAACGGATTAAATCGCGTATAATTACTACATCCGACGTTTCGTAACCCTTTTCAGCGTTCGTCGTCGCGGGTAGACTGAGAAAATCATAAATTTCCTCTGTCAAAATTACTGTTGTGCATACCTACCCACTTTAAAAAATACAAATTCAATATTAGTGTTGCCAGATGGGCCTAATGTGTAAAGATGTTCACACACATGCCTGAAGGGCTTAAAAACCTAACTTTAGAAAAAGCTAGCGGCGCTTCCAAAAGGCATACTTGATAAGAAAGAAGGCCAAAGAAGCTAGGGCTATTTTGGGGCTTTTCCAAAATACCGGTTCCAAGCCCTGGCCCATACCAAGTTCCACCCCCCCCCCCCCCCTTTTCTCACCCTTAGAGGTGATTTTGGGGTCAAGTTGTTAAGATTTTTCCAGGACTCATGACTACGTTGAAAATGGTTGAATTTGCAATTTTGTTTAAGTATCATATAAAGTAGGGATGTAACGATACCGATATATCGGTATCGCCGATAATATACAACCGATATTTGAAGAACGCGAAAAGAATTTGCCGTATGAAAAAAATCTGCAAAAAGTAATTTCAATTACTGACTTATTTTATGTATTGGTCTATTACCTTGTGCAATGACAATTACTATGTTAATCAAATCTTTGGTTCTTTTAAAAAAAAAATTGAATTTTGAGTTGATAATCTATATTTTTCTAATATTTTTACTTTACACTTTCAAGGTTGACTCTCTGTTAAATATAGCCAAGTTTTAGGTATAATAAGGACATACAAATATCTGAAGTTCATACTTCATTATTTAGCTAAGATATCGGTATCGCCGATATTTACTACAATATATCGGTATCGGTATCGTATCGGCAAAACTTTGTATCGTTACATCCCTAATATAAAGCGTTGCCTATAAAGCGTTGCCTTTGAGATTTGGGTAAAGTATATGTTGTATGGTCCACAGTGGCATGCGGCGAGGGTCGGGCGCCCCGGACCGCGGGCGCTTCGCCTCCGCCGCGCCCGTGCACGCGCACTACCGCCATCTGTGAGTACCCACCTATCACATCACAATAGTACATTACACAACTAGGGTGGTAATACAAATAAAGGCCGAGATCGCAGAAGTTTGCGGCCCGAGCTGCAAGCGAGGGACGTATATATGCGATCGAGGGCTTTCTTTATTACCTCCCGTGTTGTGTGCATCGTTTTATGTCTACACTTGGCCAGAAAGCGGCTTTTTCCGTACGCGCAGCGTGCGGAAAAGGCCACTTTATGGCCAGGTGTGGCATAATAATAATGTAACAATAATATTATAAGGGACCGTACTTTTCGTGCCGATGACAGGCAAATGACGTCAACCTACATACAGGCTGGTTTATTTAAGGTTTTATATTGATTTACCGTTACCGTAAATTACCGGTATTGTATAAGTTATTAATTTTTTTTTTACTTTCATTGATTGGTGTCAATGGCAGAAGACATTTTGTAAGTAAAAATGTATATGTCTGTGTTTTTAACGGAAAGTTGGAAATATTAATCGGATATGCGATTTGGCACTAGGTATACTTATCCGAATGTATTTTATTCATGCGGTCCATCCTATATCAAAATGCGTTTCTGATTTATTTTCCTACTAGCATTTTCCCGCGGCTTCGCCCGCGTTGTTCCCGTTATCGTCCCAAAGGAACTCTTTACCGGGATATAAAGTATCCTATGTTTCAATCCAGGACTTGGTCTACTTGCATGCCAAATTTCAGCTTGATCCATCCAGTTGTTACCCCGTTATAAGGTAACAAACATCCAAACATCTTCACAAACTTTCGCATTTATAATATTAGTGGGATTTCCCGTTTCAGTAAATAATATAACACAGGCAGACACATCTTGATTTATAAAATGGCTTCTACCATTGACACCAACTAATGAAAGTAGTGATAAAATTAATTCGTAGCTTTTACGATACCGCTAATTTCCGGTAACGACAAATACATCTAAAACCTAAAGTGAATCATGCTGTATGTAGCTTGACGTCATTTTTACGTCATCGGCACGAAAAGTACGGTCCCTGAATATTATAAACTAGCGTTTACCCGCGGCTTCGCCGGCGTTGTTCCCGTTATTGTCCCAAAGGAACTCTTTACCGGGATATAAAGTATCCTATGTTTCAATACAGGACATGGTCCACTTACATGCCAAATTTCAGCTTGATCCATCCAGTTGTTACCCCGTTATTAGGTAACAAACATCTTCACAAACTTTCACATTTATAATATCAGTGGGATCACTATCCCACTGTATAGTTGGAAGTTGGATGGTTTGTACATAACCATTGTTCTTTGTACTGTTCCTGTATGATTTTATGTGCAATAAAGTGTTTACATACATACTTTAACTCATTTCACTTAAAGGAAACATTATTTTATTTTTAAAAAGAACCAAAACTAAAAAATTTTCTTGGCCATTGTAACTGGAATTGTTTATTAGAGAGATTTTATCCTGACCAATAGTCCTATCGATTAGTAGAATAAAATAGTGAGCCCTTATTTATTTAATTTTTAGCTGGTTCGATTCCTGGGCGAGAGAAGTGAATTTTAGAAAATCTTTTAATGCAGTTTAGTTTCTTTTTGAAAATAAAGGAATGTTTCCTTTCAGTAAAATAAGCTAACTAAAAAAATGTATGCCACACCTGGCCATAAAGTGGCTTTTTCCGCACGCTGCGCGTACGAAAAAAGCCGCTTTCTGGCCAAGTGTAAACATAAAATGATGTGCACAACACGGGAGGTAATAAAGAAAGCCCTCGATCGCATATTTACGTCCCTCGCAGCTCGGGCCGCAAACATCTGCGATCTCGGCCTTTGTTTTACCGCCCTAGTTGAGTAATGTAACCGTGTCGTCAGGCGAGGGCGCGGCGCTTGGGAGCTGGGCGCGCAGCACTTCGGGCACTTCCCGCCCAACGCGCAATATATGATGAGTGAGTACCCACCTAAACCCAAGGCCAAAAGTCTAAGAGCATCCTGTATTTATTTTAGGGATGTAACGATACACAATGGCGTTGACTAATGTTGAATTTTACAAAATAATATAGTCACTTGGATTGGAAAATACTAAATTAGGGATGTAACGATACCGATACCGATATATCGGTATCGCCGATCATATACAACCGATATTTGAAGAACACGAAAAGAATTTGCTGTATGGAAAAAAAATCTGCAAAAAGTAATTTCAATTACTGACTTATTTCATGTATTGAATCATTGGTTCTTTTTAAAAATTAAATTTGAATTTTGAGTTGACAATCTATTTATTTTTACTTTACACTTTCAAGGTTGACTTTTAAGGTTGGTTAAATATAGCCAAGTTTTAGGTATAATAAGGACATACAAATATCTGAAGTTCATACTTCAATATTTAGCTAAGATATCGGTATCGGTATCGCTGATATTTACTACAGTATATCGGTATCGTATCGGCAAAACTATGTATCGTTACATCCCTATACTAAATTATCATAACACTGTACATCGAAAAACTCCATTTGGGATACTGAATTTCCCGCTCTAAAATCATTTAAACAATTTTCCATTATTGATTACCATTTTAAATTGGAATACTAGCTACTAATTAAATACACGCTCCGTCATTTTCTTGTCTTTTTCAGGCGGCATGGGTTGGGGCGGCGCGAGGATGCAGCGCGGCCCGCGCCATCGCACGTTCATGAGATAACTGCGCACATACGCACGCACAAACAACTGAATACTGATTTTTCTAACACTATGAGTAGTCTATACGGCCAACGATACTGGGTCAATATAAAATTTTGCGCAAAACATTGTTTTTTTTTTATGTCATGCTGAAGGCAAACGAGCACACGGATCACCTCGGCTGCCGTATATCAAAACTTAGTAAGTGCTCCACATCAAATTTTTAAAAAGGGCGTAAAAACACAAACATAGAAAGGTTGTTCGACTTTTTTATTTATTTTTTTCTTAAGCACTTACTAGGTTTTGATATGGCGCAGCCGACCTGATGGCAAGTAACTTCTGAGGCCCATGGACAATCTTAATATTACAAATGCGTTGCCAACCCTGAGGACTAAGATAGAATGCCTCTATGCTAGTAATTTCACCGACTGTCTTACCCCACACCGGAAAACAACAGCGCGAACACTGCTCTTTACAACTCTGTTACTATGTATTATCAGGAATTTGTTCTCAAATCTTGTGTTTAAAAGGGCTCGGAACCGGTATTTTGCAAAAATCCCGATATAGCCCAATATTTTGAATTATTTTATGCTTTTTATATACGGCTCAAAAAGTGTCCAAAATGAAAATCTTGTTTTTTTTTAAGAAGCAATGATTGCTTGGACTAACCGACTCAAATCATCTTATTTTACGTCACCCTAGGCCGTAAGTGGCATTTGCACCCGCTGCACAGGTAAATAGCACTTCCTGGCCAAGGGAAGACGTGAAATTGTGGACATACCACGAGGGGTAATTAGTAAAGCCCCATATCGCATATTTATGGCACAAACACCTACGAGCTGGGCCGATCCATTCATTATTTCACCGCCCTAGGTGTGTAAATTTTCTCCCTACAAAGTGCTTGTCCCAGTTGTCCACTAGGTGGCGTTGTGCTTACCGCAAACTAGGTAACGATGCGTTGTTCAAAACTGTATGAATTGCGTTCACTAATTGTAAGTTTAACAATAATATTGCTCCTTGAAAATCATAACGTCACTATCCAAAAAATGACGTTTTTGAGTTAACAACGCCATCTAACTCACGTGATTGTAAGGAACGCCATACAAAGACACCTATTGCTCTAGCTCTGTTTAAAACGGCAGGGGGCGCTAGTGTCATTACGGCGAATAGTGGAAATTGACGCGCGCCTTTTTGGAACAGTGTCACTATCATTAGAAATACAGTGAAATTTAGTGGATTTTGTGAAGAAGGTTGTCATTTTCTGCTTAATGACGGTATTCTGTGATATTAAACGGAAAGTACTAACATTTTTCAATGGAATACAGTATTTATTAGTAATACGTCAGTTCGAACTTTTAATGTAGTATCAATATCAAGACTCAATTTAAAGCAATAGTGTAATTTTCGCTTTAATGACACTTGTCCTCTTGCAATTTTTAATGTTATACTTTGTGTTAAGACTGTTAAAATGACACTATATCAATAATGACCGTTTTATTTAGAATTTCGAGTCTTGATGCAGGCTAATAATAAAGATGTACTGTATTTTTAGTACGTTGACATTGTGGTTTTAATAACTAAAATGATTTTTAGCATTATTAATCGTCATTTTCGATGTAGTGTCAATTTTGCCAGCTCAAATTACTATAAATTCAATCGTTTTGTCAATTGAAAAATGTTGTTTTATGTTTAAAGCCGTTATAACTGCTAGAAGCTGCTTCCAACATTACTGCTGTTTGATTATTTTGTGACTTCTTGTTTAATGTCACGGTGTGTAATGAATAAAATTATTAACTGTTTTTGAGACTGATAGTCATTTGCGTTAATAAATGTCATTTAACAAGTTTTCTTTAAGAGTTTTTATACAAAAACTTTTCTTCCAAATAACCAGATATAGTGTCATTGTTCCTTAAACTAAATTGTTTAGGAAATCACAGGCTTGAAAAGTGACATTAAGCAAAAATTAATGGAAAAGTGACATTATTATTTTCTTTCAATTCAATTATCAGATAAATAAAACATAAAAGACAGAATCTACTCTTATCGGTAAAAAGCATAGTCACGTATTTAACAAAACACAGTATAAAAATGATACTTTTATTACAAATAAAGTAGTTTTAGACGTTTTAATATTTCGGAAACTTTCAAGCCCCGTACCCAAAAATCGGGTTTTTCGTTTAATGACGTTATAATTTTCAAGGAGCGATATAGGCTATAAATAAATTTGAAATAATTTTTGGAGGGATCTGGTCAGGTAAGGACCACTACCCGAATAATTTGTTCGAGCAATGAGCTAGACGACTAAAGAAAACTGTATAGTCCGTCAGTTAGATTATTAATAGTATATTACACAACTAGGGTGGTAATACAAAGAAAGGCCGAGATCGCAGATGTTTGCGGCCCGAGCCGTAGGCGAGGGACGTACATATGCAATCGAGGGCTTTCTTTATTACCTCCCGTGCCGTGTGCAGCATGCAGCGTGGCATAAAAAATATTGTACACGTATTTTTTCTTTTGTTTGACAAACAAAAAAATGACGAGGATAGAGTGCTTAGAAGTTTTGAATGACGTCACTCCTAGGTACAATTTTCACCTAGGAGTGACGTCACAAGCCCCCTCTCCAGAAGTTTGATGATCTATAACATAACTTTTTCGATTTTTAATATTTTGATAAACCAAAAAATACGTGTCCCATAATCTAACTGACAGACTAAACAGAATTATAATAGTTTTAACCCAGTCGTCATCCCTATTCCTCGGACGACCACAGCCTATATTCTGTGGTCGTCGGGTCCTGATATTAATACCAATATGACTACTATACATATACAAGGTGCTCGCGAGGAAACCGCATAATTTTGCCAACGTATTCCTGATCATGTTTAGAAAAGAAAATGTCCTATAAAGTAAGGTGAACACAGATTAGTTTTCGAGTTTTTAATTATTTTAGATTTGTAATATCTCCAGTGTTAATCAACTTTATAATTCGGCCATTCTCACGAAGTATGTCTGCGGTTACCTAATTACCGCGACGCTGTTTTCATACAAAATGTATGGAGACGCGGTAATTAGACGCAGTCATACTTCGTGAGAATGGCCGTGAACCAATAATAATTTATTTAATTTGTATGAAAAGTGAAAAAAAGTTGAAAATCATATTTCGACTTGTGTTCATATAATGTTATTTAATCATTACGACCTCAGCTATATGCTGGTAAATTTATGCGGGTTCCTCGCGAAAATCCTGTATAAATGTCTAAGAGACAAAAAGACTACAATGGAGAATGTCTACTACATAAAAATGTCTGTATTTACAACAGAAAGCCAACGGCGAAAATAACCCATTACCGACAACACCTGTTAAGTATTAAGACTATATGGCTCTTTCGCAAAATGATTACCTTTTTAGGGCTCAGACAATGGCAAATGTCGCTACACATACCGGTTACGCATAGGGCTATGCATGTGTATTGTGTGGGGCCGGAGGAACGTGCACGACGAAGGTGCTGCCAACTGGTGCCGCCAATCTAAATCATATACCCTCTCATGCTGGGGCCACATTGACGAAAACGCCGTTAATAACGTTAATTTATCGCGTTGAAGGACGATTAACGTCAGTGTAGTTACGACTTACTATATTTGACATTGACACTTAGGTACATATTATCATTGACTTTGACAGGGGCGACAGTTTCCTTTATTGTCCGCCCGTGTCTCTTTTGTCGTTTAGTGCTGCCACCTATAAGTTCGTGCACGTTCCCTATTTAGCGGAAGAATAAGTAAAAAAAAAACCGGCCGAGTGCGGAGCGGATCGGATTGGCACTTTTTGTTTCGCTCGATTTCAATAATAGCAACAGAACCCTTGTATATTTCTTTCTATTGCCACCTTAACAACAAATAATAAATAGTACATTACTGCAGAGGCCGGGAAGTAAGGGGTTGCCGGCCGAGTACAAATAGCTGGCCGAGCGAAGCGAGGCCAGATAGTTACGAGGCTGGCAACCCCATTTCCCGCCGAGGTATGTATAGTGCTTTTCTCAAATATGCAATGAAATAAATAAACTTACTAATAACCTAAATAATATTTTACAAAACAGAAACTTTCTGTCAAAAAGTGACATATTATATCCATAGACAATGCAAATGTCAAGTCACGTTCGGAAACCATAGCAAAAGCTGTTTCAGTTCAAATTTTTACCGCGAATATTTAGATGAAATATTTTAAATGTGTATTCGTATAGTTAAAATTACAATTTAAAATTGTTGATAATGTGTTAATTGTTATGTTCATGTCAATTTTAAATAAATAAAAGTGCAAAATATAGCAAACATCGTTTTTGTTTTTTTAATGGCTGAATGCCGTGATGCTGTGGCCCAAATAAATGTGGAATGGAAATTTAAAAAAAAATACTTTGCCGGCCTAGTAAGTATGAAATTCCATTACGTGCCAAGTGTCAAGCCGCACCGGAAACGAGGTACTTTGCGGCCTATTTTTAGGCACGTAATGGCAACATTTCATGCCATGTTTGAGAAAAATAAAAGAGGGTCCTCATACAATAAACGCGTTTTTTCGGGATTTTGGCTTTGGATCGACGGACGACGGTGGTACGGAACCCTTCGTACGGTTCAGAAGATACAACCCTGTGATAGACGGACGGACAGATGGACAACGGAGGCTTAGTATATGGTCCCGTAATCTTTACCCTTTGGATACGGAATCCTAAAACGTACCTAGTAAAGTACTTGTCCCAGTTGTCTACTAGATGGCGTTGTGCTTTACCGTAAACTAGGCAACAGTGTCTTGTCCAAAACTGTTTTTTTAAGCCTGTGACAAACTTGCAGGCCTTACTGACTGTTGCAATAATCGGACCAGGTGGGGGCCGTGGCGTTCCCTGGGATCGAACCAGGTCGCTTGGCCGCAGATACGTACATACAAAAATAAAACACAAAAGTAGGCAAAATGCGTCTTTGCTATTTTGCGTTGTAGTCGCTTTTAGTTTTAGACGTATTACACGGTAGTAGGAAAAACTACAACCAGTCAAATTGCGTTCTAGACCACAATATCGAGCATGCCGCAGTATTGCGTTTAGTTCGGGAAAAAAGAGGGCATGGGTAAGTTTCCGAATGATGAAATTGTCTCAAACCACTGACATTCGTTGACCCGTAACTCATTTTATTTGCCATAAATAATCTCAGATATTGCAAAATATTGATAACATTATTCTAATAACAAATAAACCCGTGTAACCCCCCACAAACAGTGACATTTTGGAGGCCATACGCTACACTAGCGCCTCTAGCGGCGAAATTCACTCGTGGTAGCCCACGTTGCAAAATTTGTGTGCAATTGAAGTGAAATATATATTTATAGTGATCTACCACTCGCGGGCGTCCACTGCTGGACATAGGCTCCCCCCATAGATCGCCACAGAGTGCGGTGCTGTATAGAACGCATCCACCGGCTTCCCGCTCCCATCATGAGGTCGTCTGTCCATCAAGTCCGGGGCCGTCCCACGCTGCGCTTGCTATGCCACTCCAGGACTTTACCTATACTGTCCCAACTACAGAAATATATCGGGATCAAGGAGCTTAAAATAAATAGCTGGACGGAGCCTCGCTAACAAAGAACTGAAACATGTCTAATAAGCCGGCTACCTATGTGTGCATGCTGCTTGCAATAGGAAAAAACTAGTTGATGCGTGCGTGCGGCTCGTAATTACAAGCAGCCGGCGTATTAAAAATGGGGTCTATATTAAAAAGCATACAGCAACTCTTGCCTATTTTGACAATGCATGTCGTTGTTACGCATAATTGTATATTCGCATAATATTAAAATGCATATTTTAATTTGCATACTATTAATACGCATAACGCCAAGTATAACATTATTTTTTATATATATTAAAAAGTATATTTTAAAACGCCTAATCGGACGTTGGAATTTCCTTTTAATCTAACCTACTTTTCTGGAAGCAATTCGTTTCTGTAAGGGTCGCACTTCTAACCTAACCTACTTTTCTGGTAGCAGTTCGGTTCAGCCAGCATTTACTACCTAGTAGTAAGAAAAACCCAAAAGGTTGGGATTCTGTCAACAACGGGTATAAACTTGGATTATTTTTCAAGAACGCTCATTTATACCGAACGCATAATGTTGTGCGTTCGGTATACCTAACAATATTATGCGAATTTCAGGTATGCCAAATCAATCGGTAGGTATGCCTATTAACTTGTAGGTATGCATTTTTATTATTATGCCATTTAAGCGGTATGCTCAATCATCGTATGCCTAGATTGTTATGCGTTTTCATAATAGGATTTTTAAATTATGCCTAATAAGGGACACCCATTAAAAATGGCTTCAGTTCTTTGTTGGCGAGGCTCCGTCCAGCTATTTAAAGGTCCTTGATCGAGATATAAGGAAATAGTTCGTCGATTTGTATGGGAACCAAGCGTGTAACGTTTTTCGCTTGGCGTTTGACGCCAAAAGTGTAATTTAGTGATGGAAAACATAAATTTTCCATTTCGTTTGGTATTTGTACAATTAATTTATACCATTATTATCGATTTTTCAAATCTAATAACAATATTGACGGCAACTGAAGTTAACATCGTGCAAAGTAGGTCGCCGCCACTTCTTTTTAGCACGCGATGTACATACACTTTTTCCTTCTATTCTACCCCGGTATATTTCTGTGGCTATCCGTTCGCAGAACTATATGGCCTGTCCAATGGGGATGACGACTGGGTTAAAACTATATAATTCTATTTAGTCCGTCAGTTAGATTATGGAAAAATATGGGACACGTATTTTTTGGTTTATCAAAATATTAAAAATCGACAAAGTTATAGATCATCAAACTTCTGGAGTGGGGGCTCGTGACGTCACTCCTAGGTGAAAATTGTACCTAGGAGTGACGTCACTCGAAACTTCTAAGCACTCTATCCTCGTCATTTTTTGTTTGTCAAAGAAAAGAAAAAAAAAATACGTGTACAATATTTTTTAACAATCTAACTGACGGACTAAACAGTGTTTTTTAGTCGTCTAGCCCATTTGAAGGGTCTTTCCTAAATAGTCATTTCTTTGAAGCCTGTTTAAAGACTTAGACTTCCATAACGGATGACAACGAATAATTTAGTCGATTTTAGGAATTACTTGCCTTCAGCATGATTCGAACCCGCATTAGCAAAGGGTTATCATAGGCCTTTTGAATCAAATGCGAAATAAAACACATAATTCTTATCAAACTATATTTCACCACGCTTCAGGGGGAAGAGAAACAATATAAGAAAATTTAGAAACAAATCAACTTTATTATCAAGATGAAAAATATTAAATCATATATTATAAGCTTAAGAAACAGATATGTCGCTAGCGCGGGGTCCAACCCGCGAAAGCCAACGTCACTATAGCATACGACCTAGCCGTGGTCTCTCGTGCTGTCACTACATTAAACTAACTAACAAAGGCATTATATTAAAATTAGGTGCAAAGCTACCTATGTCACTAAAATCCTGAACCTTTTAACTTTTGCCGCCCTTTTTTGTGTCCCAAACGTCATGAGTCATGACAGTACTATAGTGAACGCCAGAGTGAGGCAGACTAGTTTGACAGATAAGAATAAAAACATGAAAAATTACGTTTTACATTACATATATTGTAAGTATCGATGAAATTTTGTTGACATTATTTTTAACCATAGATACTTTAAACTTAAAATTTAAAAAAAAGAATTGATAACCATACTCTTTGTATGCTTTTTTATGGGTATTTTTATTTTGAAATGTCTCAATACCTAACCTAACAGTTACTGATCATCAGCAAACTGACGATCAATGTCAAATGGCATACCTGTTTCGTCACAAAGTTGACAGGTTAGACAACTTAAGTTTGACTTGACACGTCTATATAAAAATGACCTAACAAAATCGATAAAACACACTGATTGGATTGTGGCAAGATTTATGCATGTTGAAGTGTCAATATAGTTCGTCTAATCCGTTCACTGTAGTAGTCATAATGGTTCATACATATTTTTTAGTATGAGTTAATGTTCGCATCTTTCCTGTGGACATCCCCAAAATTAAGGGCTTTAAAAGTCTATTTTTTTGCTGCATCCTTGAATTTTTAAGTTAAAAGTGTCAATCAACTTTTTAGTGTTTGTTATTTTGTCCCGTTGTCCAAGAGACAACAGTGTCTGAGTTTCTTAAAAAAACAGTTATGATATATGCTATTAATGTGCATAGGAGATGGTCTATAAAATAATGGGCTTATATCTATGACTAAAATGTACGTTTGATAAATGTTAACTGTAGAAAACTTATAGAAAATCATGTTTTTGAAGAGTTGTCCAGGGGACGTAACCATTACAACGCGGTATAAGAAAAAGTTGATGGACCCAAAAACATAATGGTATACCCACGCCGTTAACTATTGTCCACAAGAAAGACGCTCATTTTCTAGAATCTGTATGATCCTAATATTGTCAAGATTCAACGTCTAAAACACGAAATGCACTTGACTGCAGTGACTGAGTCGGGCAAAAGCTTAGAGCAACACGGACTTTGTAAAGCCTTACCCAGACTTTCCCCTCTACCAAGCACGTCAAACAACGAGACCGGTGGGTCCTGAAATGTATCTTTGTGATCGTGAAATTGTCAGTGTCGTTACATTTGTTACGTGTTAGTATCGTACTGACATTTCTTATCACATTCAGTTCCAACCATCGCTACGTGTGCTACCAGGCCGCATTACGTACCATATTAATTCTAGGGAATGCAATACCCGGTCAAATATGAAACCCGGGTATTACCAGACTTTAATTAAAGTCAGTTACTCGGGTTTTCGGGTACCCGGGTTGTATTACCTACAATGAACGTAAGCAAAGCTTATGATGTTTTTTCGCGTTTGCTTTAAGGCGGCCGACGTTCGATTTTATTTATTATCTTTAAAATAATACGATACATGCATAATTTGTAATAATTACTAGGTTTTTTTACCCGGGTTCCGAGTAAAACTACCCGACTCTAAATTACCGACTTTCGGTTACCCGGGTTGTTCCCTTTAATTCTCAGAATCCGACTATTGGGTCGATGGTACTGAATGTGTTAAGTGCGCTTGTGTAAGTGTACATCGCGATAAAAAAAGGTACCTAGACTGTTTTGATTAGGGAAATTGTGCTATGACAATTCCCGTCCGTGTTGCTCTAAGAGCAAAAGGTTAAAAAAAAGTTAGCAACAGCACGAGAGATCACCGACGATTATACATATACAATATAAAATAAAAACAATTATATCACTCAATTTCATAATGCCTTCAACTAAAGAGTAACTTTGTAAAATTTACATTTCCTCATTTTAAAATTAACGTCACCGAGAATTTCCCATTACTATAATTGTCTTTGTTTTTTGTTTTAATTTTTTGTTTTTAATTAAATGGTAAAACATCTCACTAGCATAATATATTTACAAGGCGTTAGCCACAGTCTGTTCATTGTATAAAAGTATCACTCGCGACATGGCACGTATTGGGCGGAGCGCGGCGCATCGCGTCGCGTCGCACGCGCCGGCGCCTAGTCGCCGGGGTGCTCGGGGCACGATCTGTTCACTTCGAACCATTGATCTATACATCTGGAAGGAAACAAGCAACACATTAGTCAATGCTCCAAAACACATAGAAGGATTTTTTTATTTAAAACTAGCTGTCCTGGCTAACTTCGTCCCGCCTCAGAATTCTTAATATTTAGGTATTTTAGTAGTTATTCCAGGGGAACCCAATCTTATTCAGCCCATGGCGCACTTACAATAGGGAACGTGCACGACGAAGGTGCTGCCAACTGGTGCCGCCAATCTAAATCATATACCCTCTCATGCTGGGGCCCACATTGATGAAAACGCCGTTAATAACGTTAATTTATCGCGTTGAAGGACGATTAACGTCAGTGTAGCTACGACTTACTATATTTGACATTGACACTTACATATTATCATTGACAGCATGATTTGACAGGGGCGATAGTTTCCTTTATTGTCCGCCCGTGTCTCTTTTGTCGTTTAGTGCCTATACCTATAGTTCGTGCACGTTCCCTATTTTAGTACTTCGTCACGGCGCCCTACCCTAGTTCGCTCAAAATAGGTACTGTCGCTTTATAGCAGTGGTTCTTAACCTTTATTGCCACATCACCCACAGGCCCCCTCTAGATTTGTATCATTACCCCTCCAAAAAATAGGCAATACAGACAAGTATATGAAAGTACTCAAAGAAAAACGACTTAATATGAGTATTACCCCTGAGAAAACTTAATTTTACCCCCAGGTTCGGAACCACTGCTTTATAGGTATCCGCAAATATTTGTGGATTTAGTTAATGATCAGTGGTCGGCACTATCGGTGCAAAACTTCAACAAAACTTGCCAAGCGCACATAACAGAGTGCTTACAGCCATGAAAATATTAATATCTTTATACTCAAGTATTGGAAATCGAAGAATTCGATAAAGAGTTCAATTTAATACTGATCTGCGAATAATGTTCTTATTTTCTTGGTTGTAAGTTCTCCTTTTTGCACTGATAGTACCGGTCACTGATAATGATAGAGAATCGACTCACGGCGCCCCTTTTTACTTTCTACGGCGCACCAGGGCGCCGCGGCGCCCACATTGAAAGCCCCTGAGTTATTCGGGGCAGAGACAATCCCAAAAAATCTAAGATCTTAAAAATCAGTCCACCCGTACCGGAGTTATAATTAAACACGACTTTGTTTTATCTTCTGCTACACTGCCGTCCCAGTCTAAAAGGCGACTTTTTACTATGAACTTCCATAGTAGGTAAAAAGTCGCCTTTTACTTTAGGACGGCAGTACAGTTACCACGTATAAAACTTGCCACTGCCAATCCCCACTAGAGTTCTTTTACATTGTTACCGAAAATGCTAGGCAAAGGCCGAACAAAGGCTGGAAGGGCCGATAACCTGAAATAGGTCGAGTGGCTCTCGCGCCGGGCTAAACACGCCTTTGTGTAGAGGGCAACTCTACTTTTATCGCAAGAGGCTGCGCTTGCAATTATGCACCGATACCTAACACATGACGTAGAGGGAATTTCAACACTTGGAATGAATTACTTTAGACAGGCAGATGCAGTTGTACCGGGTAAGGTTAACCTGAAGGGTTTTTATTTTATAATTTAGTTCTGGTATAATGGGTATGGTATGTGGTAAGACAAGAATCTGATAAATCGAGAATCTGGTATTTTGAGCATGAGCGTTTCATACATGATGGCACCGGCGCACACCGGGCGTTCGAGTGGCCGCGTTCGGGCCAAACGCTGCGCTGCCGTGCTAGTGTAAAATGCGACCGTTTGCTATGAGATTCCATACAAATAGGTCGCCTTTTACACTAGCACGGCAGTGCGGGAGTGGCACGCGTTCGCTACTTGTTTAACGCCCAATGTACGGCCGGTCTAAGAAGAATGATGCTCACCCCTTGTGGTAGATGCAGAGGCAGGGCAGCCTGGCGATCGTGTCTCCGGCGCTGAGCTCCTCCAGACAGATGACGCACTCGCCCTTTGAGTCGGAGAGAACGTCCTCTGAAACCCCAACACAACAAATTATAAAGTTTCAAATAATTACATTTTATTTGGATCAAAATCAATATCAAATAGGTGGCCATTTTATAGAAAGTTGTGCAAAAACTTTTTCTTTAGATATTAAGTTTTTACATCATTTATACTCAGAATCGCGCTTACTATCCTCTGCTAGAATAAATAACTATTATACAAAAACGTTCTTCCGTTCCGTTACCGCCATACAAGTGTATATGGAAAAGTAACAGAATCGGATTATCGGAATAAAAAATATTAGGACACATTTTTTCTCCTATCAAAGTCGATAGTGCTCGCAATTCTGAGTGGAAATTATGTAAAATTCCTCAGATCTAAAAAAAAGCTAAGTTGCCCTTAGGTCGGTCCACCTAGTCCGAAGGCAGGGAGGGAACTCTTCAAATATGATAGGTAAGTACGCCTATAACGAATTGGGTATTTTTTATAATAGGTAACTCGTGCATTTGTTATTGAATAGGTTCGCTTGATGCCGGTTATTTTAATTTTGTATTAACACTTTCACGACCAGTCAAAATATTGACAGAGCCCGCTAGGCGGGTTTTTGAGGCCAATAATGCTAAAGTATAAAGACGAACAAGTAGTCCAACTTCGGCCGTTTAGGAGCGCGCGACACGTATTCACACAGACGCGTGATAGCACGTGTGAGCGCGATCCATACTGGAGCATTCTTACGCATTCTTAAAACTTTGCTTGTAGTGCGTTCGCACACGGCGCGCACACATTCAAGCGCGCGTTATAGCTTTTGTAGGCAGAAAAATTACTGCTATGCTATTATACTGTGGTAATGCGGTACGAAAAAAACGGGCGGCATCTGTGCAAAAGTTGCGAGCGCCCGCTAGGCGGGTTGTTGGTCGTGTAAGTGTTCATTACTGCCAATGATTTCAAAAGTAAGGATAGGCATGCAAACAGTTCGGAACTATTTTCCCCGTAACAAAATATGCAGCTATAAAGACCGGCTGCGCAGTGCACGCGCCGCGTGTCGCACTGCCGGCCAAAGCGTTGGAACCGTCTGCGCGCTCGCTTAGCCCTGTCCTTTGTATACGTCAATGATTACTGCAAGTTGCAAGGTGTAAGCGGTTGATACTGACCATTATACGAAAGGCGAGGCCTGGTCAGGCACATGACGAGATGGCACTCGATGTCGTCTGGCAACACGAACTTGCTGCATACTGGACATTTGATGCCTGCAACAAACAAAATGGAACGTTAACCTTCAGTATGAACTAGCCAAGACAACGTGTCGAGTATGTAATCTAGGGAATGCAATGCCCGGTCAAATATGAAACCCGGGTATTACCAGACCCTAAATAAACTCAGGTACTCGGGTTTTCGGGTACCCGGGTTGCATTACCTACAATGAACTTGCCGTGTTAAGTAACATAAGCTTAAGCAAGCACGTGATGTTTTTTCGCGTTTGCCTTAAGGCGGCCGACATAAGATTTTATTTAACGATACATGCATAAGTTTGATTAATTGTCTACTGGGCATTTTTTAACCCCGGTTCTGAGTCAAAATATCCGGGTTTTACCCGACTCCAAATAAAGAAGGTTACCCGGGTTGCATTTCCTAACGTAAACACCTTTCTTTTATTGTAATAAAACAACTTAGACGGATTAAATCGCGTATATTACTTAATTTTTACGTCCTGACGTTTCGTAACCCTTTTCAGTGATAGCGCAAATTTAATTTTGATGAAAAATAAATATGTTTTTCTCCGCCAAAAAAACTGCAAAGGGCACGAAACGTGGAGATGTCAAATTAATATACCTACCTACGCGATTTAATCCGTTTTTTTAATACAACGACACCTTATTTTGTAAATTGTCACGTAGATAACTTCGACGAACGACCACATCCCACCGTGTCTCACGTATTTACTGTACACCTACTTGCATACTTTGCATTTTGACAAGTCTGTAAATATTCGCGTTCGTATGACGCTATAAAAATCCACTGGTTCCTTTCCCAATCTACAGTCTACAGTAGCCGTTTCATTGTAAAATCAACCGTATAACGAGCACAATAAAATTAGATTTCCTTTCAAGCGATTGCGTCATATTTGTAAGAGTTTTAGAAAGTAAAGTCAATATGCGGCAAGATATTGAAAGTCCATAAATTTTCATGTTTAAGGAATACAGTTTGTATGAATATATGAATGTATTCTATTTTTAACGATTATGTATCGAAAAATATTGCGAGAAATTCGCAATATTTTTCGATACATATTTCTTTCTTTCTTTCGACGACCGCTTTAGCTTAGTTGGTAGTGACCCTGCCTACGAAGCAGGAGGTCCTGGGTTCGAATCCCGGTAAGGGCATTTATTTGTGTGATGAGCACGAATATTTGTTCCTGAGTCATGGATGTTTTCTATGTATTTAAGTATTTGTATCTATTAAATATATCGTCGTCTAGTATCCATAACACAAGCCTTATTGAGCTTACTATGGGGCTAGTTCGATTTGTGTAAGATTGTCCCCTAATATTTATATTTATTTATTTTCTGGTAAACCCCACGGGAGGGGCAACATTTGCTACTACAGTGCGACTACGATAACTCTGCAGTGGGGTATATAGCAACACCACCATTTAAAAGTCAAAGTTCTATGAAAATATGACCTTTAAATGCAGGTTTTGCAATATTTTTTAAGTCATGGGAAAGGCCAACGAGCACACAGGTCACCTGATGATAAGTGACTAAAGTGACTTCTGAGGCCCATGGACATTCGCAATCTTAATATTATAAGTGGCGTGGCATAAAAGATATATGGGCAAGCCGGTGCAGATTTGGCGTACATTTTCCTTAAGAGCTGTAGAAAAAGGTGCTCAAATGCCTGATATTAGGCAAGCCGGTAGGAATCGAGTTCTTTGGGCGCCACGCTACTACCATGTACCCCAATGCAGAGTTATCGTAGTCACACTCTAGCAGCCGCGCGACAAAATCGCGGAGTGAGTCACTCCTGCTTTTATTTAGAGTTAGAGATCAACTATATATTGCTTTATACTAATGATTTCTTGTTTTAAAAATGAACAAAGTTTGTTATTGATACTCATTCTGTACTTTAAACGAAACCTCCGTTGTGAATATAGTACTCGTAAATCTGTGATTCAGGATTTTATGTTTCGGTTAAATGATCTCTACTGACTAGAGAAATATATCGATATACAAGGAAATAATAGTTCGTCGATTTGTATGGCAAAGAGGCGTGTAACGTTTTTCGCTTGGCGTTTGACGCAAAAAGTGTAATTTATTGATGGAAGACATAAATTTTCCATTTCATTTGGTGGTATTTGAACAATTGATTATACCATTATTATCAGATCTTCAAATTTGCTAATAATATTGACGGAAACTAAAGTTAACGGTATTCAAAGTAGGTGGCCGCCACTTCTTTTTAGCACGCGAGGTACATACACTTTTTCCTTCTACATATATTTCTGTGGTCATTAGAGATCATTTAACCGAAACATAAAAACCTAAATCACAAATTTACAACACTACTTACATATGCATGTTTTATGTGTGTATTGTTCCGCTTGACGATCTACCGTAACTGATACTGTCACCCGTTATTAGATTACTAAAGAAGCCGCCACCGTTCGCCGGCATATTATATTAATGAACTATGCACGTCACACGAGACGGGGCGTGTATAGCTATAACATTATCTTTACGAGGTACACTTTTAAACTGATTAGGTTGTAGTTTAGACATGCGCAAAATGTGTCACTAAAGTGAAAAGAGTGATATGAATATCTAGCTCTCCAAGATATGCATCACTCTTTTAGCTCAGTAACTCCGCGGTGTGTCAACGGCTCGCGAGCTACACATGTCTATTGTAGTTGCTTATAGACCTTCTAACGACTTTAATTATGCTAAGTCGCTAAGTTATCTATACAGGGTGAAATATTACTGATCGTCCCAATTTTTCCTAGGCATTAGGTATCAATAAAAAAAGCAGTTTCTGAAAAAAAAAATTGGTAAAATTTTCACCATAGAACGTGCTCTCCAAAAAAATAATTAGTAACGTGAGGATAACGCGTATCGAATCGACGCGTAAGTTTGTCTCGGCGACGAAGTGACGATTTTTTCAAGATTAGTTGTAGTATTTTGTTTTTAACTGAACGTTTTTTCTCCGTTTCAACCCAATAGGGAACGTGCACGACGAAGGTGCTGCCAACTGGTGCCGCCAAACTAAATCCCCCCCATGCTGGGGCCACATTGACGAAAACGCCTTTAATAACGTTAATTTATCGCGTTGAAGGACGATTAACGTCAGTGTAGCTACGACTTACTATATTTGACATTGACACTTACATATCATCATTGATATTGACAGCTTGATTTGACAGGGGCGATAGTTTCCTTTATTGTCCGCCCGTGTCTCTTTTGTCGTTTAGTGCTGCCACCTATAGTTCGTGCACGTTCCCTATAGTTTAATTTCGACAAATCCTTTCTTAGTGCACCTCTACGTCCCGTAACACATTCAGTGCCAATCTCCAGAATTTCCGTAAAAAATGAACCCGATAGTCGGGTTCCTGGCACTGTATGTCTCTTGAACCCCGAAAGGTCCTTCATAGTAAGTTACGACATTATTGCTTTCCAACGACGATGTGTTCCAAAAATTCCTTTATCTGCATTGATTTTGGCTATATATGTTCTCCGTCAGTATAGGTAGTTTCACAAGAGTTGAGGCCACGCACACAACAACACTGTCATGTAATGACAGCGGGATTTTGAAATTACTGTTCTTTTTTCGTACCGATAGCAGGTTCAACAGTGAATTGCAAGATAGACCAAAAAGTTTGTTTAAACTATAGCCCTGTGTTTATTTACTCACTCATTCATTCACTTTTTTTGCAATGAGTACTTCATGTAGCTGTGTTTGTAATCATTCACCTCAACTCTAGTGAAACTTAACCTTAGGTAACACGTTCTCTGTTCTGGTCCCCCCAATGTGCGGTCATGAAGGTTTTTTCAGGAGTCCGTTGGTCACTTCCCCAGACTGATTGCACAGTTGGGACTTGTGACATTGTCCGACAGTTTTGTATGAGGACAGTGAACGTTTTAAGGGACTATTTTGAATGTATAAAATCCGGTACATTACTTCTATTGTATCAGTGCTAATCAAGGTACTTCCCTTAGCCCATTAACCGTGGTTTGACGCAACAACGCCATATCAAGCCGCCGTGACGTCGGTGCAGCGATTGCAGGTATTGCCAATGATAATTGACCGTGCCTAATAAAGATATACTTAGTACTAGACCTCGTAATACTATACCTCTTTCCATTTAAGTGGCCTTAGCAATTGTGACCCAATATAGTGATCAAATCGAACAATTAAATTAAGTAAAAGACATAGCTTCGCAGTGTAACATACCTCCCAGCGTTCATAGTGCGATCCGACAGTAACGAGTATGGCGGGAGAGTGTGGACACATTTTTTGCCTTGTGCTTTGAATAGACTTCCATACGGACTCTATTAACAAAACTGAGAAACAAGTAACACACTATAGCATAAAATATTAAATTGCCGTATCGTTAAGTAGAATTTACGATGACTTAATTAAAATCTTATAATATTAAGATTAAACTCTATGCATGTAAAATATTAGTAATTTAATCTGTTTATTTAGAATAAATTTTAACTTTTTATTTATAATTATAATTTTAATGGCTATTTTTGTCCACGTTTCCGTGGGTAATCAGAGGGTAATATTATACTAAGTTCACTTATTTCAGTGCCTTATTGTGTTGTAAAGATATCACAACTCATTCTTTGATTACAAGACGGTATTCCTTGAAAATGTAGGGGGGGGGGGGGGGGTATGTAGGGGAGCCCGGGCATGGTTATCACTTGACACAGCGGCCATAAAAGAATACTAAGCGAAGGAATAAGTGCATCGATCTGTGTTAAAAGATCGCAAGACATTAGGGTGATACATATTTTGACGATTTTTTTATTTCTTGCGTCCCAACCCTTCATATTTCATTCTCGGCTTAAATAAACATATCTGTTTTTTTTTTTCATTTTGTATTCAAGTTTTAGGGGTCGCTACTGCTTAGGGAAAATTTCGAAAAAAACATTAAAATTTGTATTGTAATGTAATAGTTTTAACAAAAACAACAAATCTCAAGTTTCAATAATATCATTCTACTTAAATGCGTTCGAATACCCCCCTTCACCTGCATCCATCATGGCCGCCGCTCGGGAACAAAGAAACCAGTCAATTAAGAAGCCCATTCGTGTGGAAATTCTCCTCTAATTATTCTATTTTTATGCGGAATCGCACCCAATGGTCTCTGATAGGTAACGACCGTTACCTTCGTTATATACTTCTGGAATAAATTATCTTTAGTTAATTAAAAGATTTGGCCGGTATTGGATATTCTGGTCAGAGAAGATACATTTGCACGGTTAGTACAACGTAGGGAATACAATACCCGAGTCGGGTAATAACCCGACTCTAAATAAAGTCAGTTACCTGTGTTGCATTACCTACATGAACTTGCCGGCATTGCCGGCCGTGTTAAGTAAGATAAGCAAGCATGTGATGTTTTATCGCGTTTGCTTTAGATTTTATTTATTATCTTTAGAATAAAACGATAGATTTCATTAACTAGGTTTTTTTAACTCGGGTTCTGAGTCAAAATACCCGGGTTTACCTTCCTTGATATAGGACCAGCGACATCGCGACTGTATTGCGGCTTTTTGCGACTGCATCGCTACTGAATTGCTGCAAAAAGTCGCCGTGTGCCCTCCCCAAGTGTTTTGCTCTCAGGTGTAATACGTATTACGTTTTTATTTCTTGCTCTTTGTTTATTTCGATAAATTTCGTAAGTCGAATTGTGATAGAAGATATATTTTTTTACCCACACTGAATATAAAGCGAGAATCACGCTATGTATTCCTTGAGAGCCCGTGTTTGATATGTGAGCGACACACCAATGTTTCGTATTGATACAAACCGACGGAATAGCGCAAATGAAGGAAAACCAATATTTTAAGTGTTTAAATACCACGCTGCCGTCTAAAAGCGGTAAAAATATATGAGTTTCACGAATTCTACTAATCTTCCTCCTAATGTGGTTAGCTGCAGAGAAAAGGGATTCCTTTTCCAAGTGTCGCAATGGATCCGATTTGACCTGGGATCCGCAAAAGGTCCGCCTTAGGTCTAAATTATTTGAAATCACATAAAAAGATCTGATGGCAAAATCAGTTACCGACCTGATCGGAGTCGAGATCCCAACCAAATCGCCGCACCCAGGGTCAGATTTTCCCTTAGTGCCGCCCTAAAGCATGCCCGTAAAGCATGTACCCATATTCTACACAAAACGGATGATAAAAAAAGCTCAAATCCTGAATTTTGCCGCCCTGGGCATTAGCTCCGAGTCGAGTGCCCTAGTGTAAATCCAACGCTGACCGCAGCACAACTTTCTTTACATGATCCACTAACTGTACCATCCGCTAGTCAGCCAGCAACTTGACTGCCCTACCAGTCAAGTAGCTTACCCTACCTAGCCTTCAAGTCTGCTTGGACATACCACTTATTTCACAAACCCTAATCAACTAGCCCTATTAGGCCTCTGTAACGGTGGCCTAACAATAAAAACACGTCATCCGTATGCCACTCACGTACACTCGTAAGAGTACCAATCGAAAACGTCTTAAGAGCCTTCCTTGCTGAAGCTGATATACACTTAAACCCTTTTGGTTTTGAGTAGACGAGACACGAGTGCCTGGGTGGTTTTTGCGGGCTCATTAAATGGAGAGACTAGTTGGTAGCCTCTGCTTAAAAACAGGAAGGATGAGGCGTGAGGAGAACCAGCAATCGTATCCAAACGGATGAATCATTAGGGTTTATAACTAGCTTGCATGGAGTTTTGTTACTTTAATTAATATCAGAATCAGAATCAGAAATATATACTTATTAAAACTAGCGATGTCTTAAAATTAAATGCCCGGCAAGGATTTTTTGTATTTATGTCGCCGCCAACTGGTTTAGTTAGCCATTTGATTAGCTGCCTAGCCTTTTCATGAAACGCAAACCGTATTTTAGGTTAGGTTTGTTAGTCAGCTCGTGTCCCTCAGGGCAGAAATAGGAGGCTTCGTCGACCTGCTGGCGGGTTATAAATTAGTGAAAATTCTAGGCAGTTAACCAAATGGCTAACTAAACCAGTTTGGCTGCGACATTTACATCGGGAACTTTGGATTAGGGATAAAAGGCATTTCATGTTTTCGCCTTTATCCGCTAAAACCCGTGTATGTGAAGTTTAAAACGATCTGCTTCAATAGTTCCGCCTAAATGTTCTGATTCTGATGAATAGATGGAGTTAGTTCGACAGTAATAAATTAGTTTTTACTAAGGTATTAAACGTATTGTACGTCAGTAATTAAATTATATGTAACCGGACAATGCGCCAAAAATACATGACTCGCGCTAACGAATTTAGATATAGGTACCAGTGGTATCAGTTATTTTTGACAACATTTTCCTGGGAGACATTATACATAAATATTTCCAATACAATGTCACACAACTATATGTATTAGACGTACATACATTATTAAAATGGTTTAATTTCGAAAGACCTTAAAATTAAAAAAAAACCGAAAGCATCACTTTCATAATTCCAAAGATCATTTCCCGCTGAGGGAAAATTTTGCCGAAGACGACATAACATAATACAGGATGTCTTCTGGGTAAAACAACGTCAACAACGATTATAATTAGTCAATCATTTAGATTACCAAAAAAATGGACACGTATTTTTTGCTTTTACGTCACACCTGGCCATAAAGTGGCAATAACCGCCCGCTACGTGTGTGGAGAATCCCACTTCATGGCCTGGGGGAGACGTAAAATTTTGTTCTTACCACCAGCAGTAATAAAGAAAGCCTCAGATCGCATATTTATTGCCCTTCCCTTCGGCTCGGGCGTCAAATACCTGCGATCTGAGACATTCTTTGCATCCTCTGTTGCCCTAGGTACAATTTACTATTGTCAACCAAACAAATAATGACAAACCGCGGTAAATTTCAGGAGTGGAGGCTTGTGTGTGACGTTACCACAGGGTGGCCACTTTCTGGAAAACCGGGAAAACCGGGAAATGTCAGGGAATTTCACTAGTCATGTCACACACACAAGTCAGGGAATTGTCAGGGAAATTTATTGAACCCGCGAAGATACAGCGTCAATGTTTGGGCATCGTTAATTTGCCTGCTGCGTCCGTTACAAAAAATCGGGAAAAATAAAGTTCATGAAAGGTTCTTTGGGATTATTGTACATCATTAGAAAGAGGATAGAGCACAGAATTTTTTAAAACAATTTTAAGAACGTGGGTCTCATTTAGTTTTTTTTATTGCAAATCAAAATTCATCTTTGACTAAATTTTTACATGTTGTAAAACATTTGAAGGTCAGTAAAAAGAAAACTAGTAATATATAGTAAACAGTAATTTTAACTCTGATACAACCGTGAAACGTTACACATCACGATGCAATAAACATTTCATCTCTTTTGCACTTACTTTTTTTTTAATTCAAATTTAAACGCGTCGACCCTGTAAATTCTTTAAAAACAACAAAAGAAAGAAAAAAAAATACACGTGGGCCAAAAATTTTTTTAGAGAGCGTAGAGGGATAGAAAATAACCCCACCTATCCGCCATTTTAATTTGGCAAACGATGGACCAAACACCCTGTATATTTCATCCTTATTACATTTAACCCTTAAATGCATAATGATTAGGGATGTAACGATACCGATACCGATATATCGGCCGATATATCGGTATGGCCGATATATCGGTATCGCCGATATTATACAACCGATATTTGAAGAATTTGCTGTATGAAAAAAAATCTGCAAAAAGTAATTTCAATTTCTGACTTAATTTATGTATTGGTCTATTCTATTACCTTGTGCAATGATAATTACTATGTTAATTAAATCTTTGGTTCTTAATAAAAAAAAAAGAATTTTGAGTTGACAATTTATTATTTTTACTTTACACTTTCAAGGTTGACTCTCTGGGAAATATAACCAGTAGTCATTGCCATTAGTTATAATAAGGACATAAAAATATCTGAAATTCATACTTCATTATTTAGCTAAGATATCGGTATCGGTATCGGTATCGCCGATATTAACTACTATATATCGGTATCGGTATCGTATCGGCAAAACTGTGTATCGTTACATCCCTAATAATGATGTATATCTGCATCGTATATTTGATGGCCAGTGCAGCAATATGCAGCTATCCAAAATCACATTTAATTTTTTTAATAAATGTGACATTAACGTGTTAGATTCCGAATACATCCAAAAATATTTTTGGCAAAATTGTATTTAAAAAAAAGTTATTAGATTTTTTGAGCAAAATGGCGGCAATTTTGAAAAAGTTAAATATTTAAGGTTTTCGTAGAGTGTGTTATAACAGTTTTTAACAAAATAAGTAATTATTTTTTAGTATAATGTTGTAGCACATATCATAAAGATTACAAGTTTACTAATTTTATATTTTTTTATATTTTTCTAGTATTTATTACGCCATTAGGTATCCACATATTTTTTTTAGTAACGATAAAAAAAATCATGCCATGATTATAGTCAGGGAAAAACTAGAAAAAACGGCTGGAAAACCGGGAAAAGTCAGGGAATTTTGATTGTTGTAAATAGTGGTCACCCTGTACCACCACACGGAATTTTAACGGGATACACCTTCATCATTTTTGTACCTAATTCACAAAAGAAAAAATAATGTGCAATCTAACAGACGGACTATATAAAAAAATCAGGGCACAAGCGCATTAGGTAAGGTAAAAAAACGTTAATCTTGTGTTCTGAAAAAAAAACACTCGGAATTATGAAATTCGATAGAATTACCATATATATTTCTTCTTTCTAATATCATTTATATCATGAACGGGCTTTCGAGAAAACATGAATTATTAATGGAACCGATATAAAATGCCTGCGCGGTGGAGCGTCCGTATCAACACATACATCTGACATACAAATTGAGCAATAGGGAGAGATATCATTTTCACCTGGTTTGGCTTTCCGATACCTACTTAAGAGAACGGAAGTTTTTTTTTTATTTCATCGTCAGGCCTAGTCTCATAGTCATAGATGAGAGCAATCAGGCTCGCGGGTTGGGACTTGACACACTCTTATTTATTGCTTGCATAATAATATTACTTACCCACTTTCACATAGTTTTTATTTTGTTATTTTCATTTGTGATGCAGTTCACTATAAATTATTAATTATATGTATGTATTTATTGCAATTTTTGATCCAATATAATATTTATCGTGACCTTTGGGTCCAGCAGAATACCAGTGTTTTGCTCGCTCTCCATGAGCAATGTTGATCACTGAGCTGGAACCGTTTGTACTGCTGCAGCGCACTTAAATTACAATTTTATCATGTGCCTTGTTTCTTTTTTCTGTGTTTATTATTATAATTGTTTGATATTTATTTTTTGTTTTTACCTTGTCTTTTTTAATTATTGTATTTTTGTGTGTGTTATGGTTGAACAAATAAATATTTCATCTATCTATCTAATATATCATTTTACTCGTATCAAAAAGTCAGAAAAAAGTTTAGAATTGAATTAGATATTTTGAATACTCTTGGTGCGATCCCTTGTGTATGGATCACAATCATGAGATTTAACAATATTGAAGTGGTATTATGAGCAAAACAACGGTTCAATGAAGTCCAATATTCCCGGTTACGGTCCGCTCGCTCTATTTGCCCAGTAGCACAGTCAACTAAGCTTTGTGTGGAAATCTTAATAATTTATTAAATTCTAACTGTCCCGGCCAACATCGTCCCGCCTAGTTTGTATTTTTTATAGGTATAGGATACAATAAAGGATTTCATAATGAAATTCTTTATTTCTACAGCAATAGAGTTAAATGGAAAATAGCAAACAATTGAGTGGATATGCCTTCCATGCCAGGGCATTCGTATAGAGGAAACGACCTGTTTTTTGGCACCAAAAAAACCAAACATATGAGCCACTGTTTGCATGAATACCTGTGAATTTAGTCTTCAATGTTTCACGGAGGGTTCGATGGACGGACCAAGTGAGAACTATAACTAGTCTTCCTATCTATAGAAATCTTCCTATCACCGCTACATTGGGAAAAGCCGAAGACAGGAACGGATGGCGATAGATAATGAAGACCTCAGTGAAGGTCTTTCAAACTGGACACGACCTTCAGTAATGAAGATTACGACGAAGAAGTTTCACGGAAAAGATTATCACCGAAGCGATCTACCTCATTGCCTGGACTAAACCGCTCCCATTTATCATTATTGGGATTAATCCAGGGCTCGTAAATAATCGACGAACTGAACAACACTTTCATGAAAATTATAATTTGCATCGAAAATTAAAAGCGGCCGAGTACGATTGGGGCCGACCGCTGATTTTAAATGGATATTGGATGTAGAAAGCCGTAAAATATTTTTACGATTTACGTCATAAAGTTAGGGGCGATACACATGTGGTGAGCGAGAGGCCACTTCAATACACCTACAAAACACTTTCGAAAGAAATTTCAACGTAAACTCACCACCAGATACATCGTAACTAAGGTGCTCGCAAACATCTATTGTCAGTATCAGATGGCATCTTTAGACATTTTTGAGCACCCCGAAGTGTCTGATAGCGTTAGTACATCATCGAAATATAATACTTAAGTATGGAAGCGTAACTGAAGCTCAAAATCAGCCCCACGGAATAAATACTAACGGGGCGGAGCTTGTACTTAGTACTGAAGAAAAAACTGTAGCGGCAGGTCAGTAATCTTTGTAACAAATCACAGATTTTTGTTTTTTAAACGATATGCAACCTATCCATAACTGAAGACTTCTCAAACTTAAGACTAATATTTGTTATAAATGATTTTAGACTCGCACACAGGGCTTGGATACCAGTATTTCCTCCATACAAAAAGACCGGTATCTTTTCCGTTCTTTTTGTTCTTTGCTTTATGATTTCTTGTTTTAATTGGATTATCTAATAATACGTAGTCATTACTTAAACACATTATTGAGCCCTATATAAAAAAACATAAAATAATTCAAAATATTGGGCTATTTCGGGGTTTTTGCAAGATCCGAGGCCTGCTCACCAGTGGCGTGGCGTCCATAGAACTCGATTCCCATCGGCTTTTCTAATATTAGGCAGTTCAGCATTTAATTCTAGTGCTGTTTAAGAAAATTGAATTCAAAGCTGCTCCGGCTTGCCCAAGGATTTCTTCAACGCCACGCCACTGCTGCTCAGACATAATAAACATTAAGTAGTTATCAATACCACTTAATACATAAGACGTATTAATTTGAAAAAGTGGGCGTTGTAAGTCAACTTTCAAAGTCAATTTTGTTACACGTTATCGTTCCATACATTATATTTCGATATAGTACATACAGTAAAAGTATGAAATGAGAAAAGAATAAGGCGAAGTAGCTTAACATATAAAAATATTGCTAGAGCCTCTGAACTTGTAAAATTTTTTTTGTAACAATTTACCGATTTATACAAGTATAAGTTTATGTAATACACGTTTACGTAACAGAAGCAATATTCGTTGTTCACACGATCACCGAGCGCTGAACGCCACACAATGCTCGACGATTTACAGAACTAAACAATATATAGGCTGGTGAGTCGAAACCATTAGCCTTACAATTACAGTTGTTTTGTTTTGCAAATTGATGCTGGAATTGTCGAGTTGTGAGCTCAATATCGTTAGTGTAGCGTCTGTTACTAACGAGGTTAGAAAAGTTAAAGATACCAATCTAATAAGAGTTTGGGCCCGTAGCGAACAGAATTCTTCAGTTTGTGGAGGTTGAGTAGCTATTGGCATTGAGAAAAAAGTAGTCGAACTAACGACTTCGCAGCCGCAGAATTAGTAATAGAAAACGATAAATCGTAAGTACTAACTTCACTCCCTTTTATCATTTCTAGAAATTAAGTAGCCCTTCTCTATGGACCAAGATTTCTTTATGCCAAAATCTATTAAAATTGGTATAATGCCCTGAAACCCAGACAGAGAGGGTTACTTTCCCGTTTATAATATTTTCAGTATTTAACTTCTAGCAAACTTCTGTGGTCCCATTCCAGGGCCCAAATGCTTCTAATCTGGCTGCTCTTGCCAGTTGTCAGGGCCATCTTGGACTGTCGCAGCGTCTGCGACCTGTGCCAGATGGGCACAGACCCACCCACAATCCAGACCAGCTGCAACCTGTGCAGAAACTGCCAGTGGGTCCTCAACCCTCGCCGCATGATGCAACTGCAGTTGGGGAACAAACACAATCTGCTAATGGAAGGAAATGTGTTATTTCCCGATAAACATAAAATCCTGCTCAGTGATCAACAGAAAGAGGAGCTCAAGAATTTGGAGCTGAATGAGTTCAGGCAGATGATGAAGGAGTACGGGTTACGGCCGGAGGAATTAGTTGATGAAGGAAATACGAACGTCAGCGAAGGTAAGTTGATAATAAGTCAAAGAAACGAGGCAGCAGTTCAGAAACATCACGTGTGTGAAGAAATATGTAATTTTAGTTGCAGGGACTGCATTTTATGGGTTTAGAAAATTTGATGATTTATTGAGACAATGACAAAAGTATTGATTATTATAAACCAACGGGTTAATAAAGAAAGAAGTCGATGAGCGTTTCAAAGGTCTAAGGCCTTTCAAAGTAGGAAATGCTCACCAACTAACCGCTCCGTCTTACGCACAATTTGTGACAATATTAAGCAAAAGACACCACATACTTCTAAAATTGCAAGATATGATATTGCAAAGTCATTATTAGTAGCCTCCATAAACAGAATTCCAGTTACTTAAGGATCCAATGTTGATGATATTGAAAGAAATATAAATTATTATTTTTTCTTATTCTTAATAGGTTACTAATATTTGGAATAGTGTTTATTGAGAAGTGGCAATTCGGTACCTTTTGTCTGTGAACGTCACATTCAAAGCGTAAAATAATACCGTGTATATTATTTGCAGGCGATTGCTTACCTGAACGCGTTGTATGCCTTGGAGATACCGAAGAAAACGAAGCAGAAGAAACCATCAAAAAGCTAGTATATGTTCCAAGTACACCTCCAACTAAGCCAACGTGTGCTCCAGTCCCTACCTGTCCCACCTCGTCTGTGACCCCACGATACTGCCCTCCTATCAAGCCCTGCAAGAAAAAACTGGAAGGGCATGACGTTAGCTCTTTGCTAACGTTGTCTAAGGAACGACGGATTTTGAAGCAGTTGGAGAGATTGGAGGCAACTGAGGCAGATGAGACAGGTAAATCGTTTATAGCTTGGCAACTTCGTTGGTGACACTCACATGTGTGCTTTTTGTTATGTGCAGCCGTAACTACTTACACAAGTTATCGCCAACACGAACGGGGGCCTCCGGAGGCTGCCTCCGTCGGTCACCATTCGTGTTGGCGGTAAAGTGTGTAAGTAGTTACGGCTGCACAGAACAAAAAGCACACAGGTGATTGTCACCAACAAAGTTCCCAAGCTATAGTTACGTTTTTCCCACTGCACAACTCACACGCCTTGTACGAAATAAAGAAAAGTTTTCAGTGTCCGTATGGCATGATTGAACGTTGAGTTTGTCGTACCTGCTGAAAAGTATTGAAGAAAGTTCGAGAAGTCGTGTAAATGAAGACATGTCATGAGAAGTCATAAACATCATCACTACATAGTATAAAACAAAGTCGCTTTCTCTGTCCCTATGTATGCTTAAATCTTTAAAACTACGCAATGGATTTTGATGCGGTTTTTTTTAATAGATAGAGTGATTCAAGAGGAAGGTTTATATGTACAATACATGCATAATATAATAGAGAAACACCGTGCGAAGCCGGGGCGGGTCGCTAGTTATTAATATTTACAAAAAGAGGATTTCCCACTCTTTGCTTGAGCCATACTTCATCCATCAGCCCAAGCTGCATTTATATACTCGTCGTTGGTATAGTCATAATTTTGACAGATTTGTGACGATGATGTTCCTTAAGTGAGTTTTACAATTTACTACAAATGTATTGTTTCCCAGGTTGTCCAACCCAGCCAATATGCTCGGACGAGGACAGCGACGAAGTACAGAAATTAAATTACAAAGTATCACCACCGTTGACCTCTAGTACTCCAGAAAGACCGAGTACCGAGACAACCAGGCCTAGACCACCACCTTGCGTGCCTTGCTTGCCTCCCTGTCCCTGCGGACCAGTGCCACTGTTCCTACCACCATCCTTACCGCTATCACTACAAGCCCTGATACCACAAACGATAACGCAACAAGTCACGGATACACACACGGCGGAAAAGGCGACAACATACAACAAACACAAACAACATGAAACGAGCGCCGAGGAAGTGTCAATTGAAAAATTGATATTTAAAGAAACTACTAAAGGAAAGAAAGACGATTACCTGTATTTATATGTGGGGGTACCAAAAGATGTTAAAATTGTACGTAAAGGATGAAAATGTTTATGTTTCGTTTTATTTAAAAAAACATTTAAAGCCAATTGGTAAAAAAAACATACTTAAAGGCGTACACATATTTTGGAGTAGATTACTCAAAAGAGTTAAAAATAGGCATTCGATCATAGTCTTAGGGTGACAACGCAAGTACAAACCTTCGCTCGCTCCGTCCCAAAATAAACCAACCATGCAATAAATAAATACCTACACCTAAAAAGCTAAAATTCCTCTAACGTATGAAAATCATTATCTTTTACTGCTCCGGTTTTCATATAGCTTTTGCAAGAAAATATTCTCTAGTGCGGCTGGTTATACCAGTAAGCCGGCATTTAATATAATGTGATAGATACCATATTTTCTTATCAGGTATATTAAAATATTCGCTTATTACCTTTGTAAGCTTTCGGTTAAATAATCCCTGAGTTATCGCTATTTCTATATAGTACATCGAAAGTCATATTATACTAGAAATGAAGTATGGTTTTGATACAATCACACTGTCGCAGTATTGCATTTAACTAAGACAAAGTACTTGAACAAGCTACTTTGATGCCCACAGTACCTACTCAATAGCCCAGGCCGCAGCGGCGTAGTGTCGTCTCACTGTAAACTTAATGTTGGTACTAAACCTAGTTAGTAAGTTTGACCACGGCTATAATGCTGGAGTCACACAGTGCAAGTTAGCTTGCGAGTTAGCCTGGCGAGTCGCTAAACAAGTGTGGTAATGTGTGATCGAACATGAGGTACACAGAGAGTGGCTCACTCCGCGAATTTCGCCGCGCAGCTACTAGTACCAAATATTGCCCCTCTGGACTGGCTTACCACCAGAAAGAGCACGCGTTATGCTAGAGAGAGAGAGAGAGAGAGAGACGGTCGGATCCAGGGCGATCCGTCCGGTGGTCGAAGCAGCCGAACGTCAAATTTGTTAGAATAAATTCTGTAGGTAGTACTATTGCTTATTCTGTGGTTACACGCATAAGTAAGCGGGTAAGACTCGGTTGATTATGTTTTTAAAGAAGTTATTGTCTCACTCGTCATTTATCCTACTAATATTATAAATGTGAAAGTTTGTGAAGATGTTTGGATGTTTGTTATTAAAATAACGGGGTAATCACTAGATGGATTTATTTGAAATTTGGCATGCAAGTAGATAAAGTCCTGGATCGAAACAAAGGACACTTATCTCCCGGTAAAGAGCTACTTTGGGACAGTAAGGAACAACGCGGGCGAAGCCGCAGGTAAATGCTGTCATCGTTCATAATCGTATCCCAACTCGCATTTGCATGCGCTTTGCACGTAACGTAACTAACACGCTACTTAACTACTAGTACATGCCTGCAGTTTAGGGCTAGCTAGGGTTAGAGTCTGTGCGGAAAGAGAATGAGATTTAGATTTGAGGGCGCTGTAATGCTTTTCTACCGTATTTGCCATACTGGTTAGGTTAGTTCCGTTTTTCGCCACGCTTATTCTCTTTCCGCACAGACTCTACTGTTCTTTTCGAATTTGCTTGTATTATGGTGATTTACTGTGTACTGGCAGTAAATGTGTGCGTGTAGTGGAGATCAACCGTGTTAATAGCAAACTCAATACAAATAGCGCGCGTAGCAGTTCTTAAAAATTTCTTTCTTTCAACTGTGATTAAAATAAATAAAAAAAGAATAATTATTAAATAAATACATACGAAACAATCAAATGACAAACAGAATAAGAAAACATTAAAAGGCAAGTAGCTGACAGCCAAGTTCAGGACAGCAGCTCGCACTATGTGACACATCTTTAAGTAGTAAACTCGTTATCGGCCAGTAGCGACTGTCGGCCCTGACCCTTCGCCGCTCGGATAACGCCTATGTTAACATTTACTAGTAGCAAACAAATAATGATAATGCTTCGGGACAGCTAGTTGCACTGTGAGATAGAAATGTGTAGCGAGTGAGCGAGTGATTCAAAAGAGCTATATCAGTCGGTCTAGCTCGCCGGCTCACTAGCGCAATTCCGATTCAAACAACTCAGTATATACTTTAACTCACTCGCTCACTCACTCTCCAGTAGCTCTATTGAGTATACTGCCTTGTGTATACCTAAATGTTCTCTCTTTCGTTCGGATATATTCGGATTTGAAGCTATAAGACAGACATATCTTTGAGAGCTAAAAATTCATATCACACATATTGCGCATGTCTACTGTGAGACCGGAAAATCCTAACACACGAACTTGACTTTTTGTGAACTAATGGATCGATTTTAGAGCGTTTCGACCGCAGCGGTTTTTTCATTCGTGCTACAGCAAATATAGCAGCAAACGGTGGTGATTACAGTTAACTTTTATTACGTAAAGTGTAAACGATGGTATCGCGGTTATACATAATCGAATCAAAAGTTGTCGTCACTCGATAGTCCTTAGCGGTAAATATCGAGTGACACTAATGAAAAAAATCGGATTTTTTTATATCTCAGCGCAGGGTTCCTTTGTGTTGACTCCGGGAATAACGCAAAGCCTTCGTTAAAATTACTATTGTTTCGTTTGGAACTGCCACGAAAAGTATCACAGTCTTCGATCATATTTCTGATTGAATTTAGAATATTTAGTGTTTATTTTTGTAAAAAACGTATTATTCGAGGAGCGCGTGAAAAAATTCTTAGATAATATATGTATATAATAACAGTAAAATCGTAATCGCAATCATTTTTCGCCGAGATAACGAAACATCAAGTGAATACCGATTAACAAAATAATATATTCCGCCATTAAGTAAATCAGAAACTTCACACTCTCACTGTGTCACTATCGATGAAAGATCAACAGTCATAATAAATATTTGTGTTCCTCTAACGTCAAATTTAGCGTACGTTCTTGCTTATACAGCTAAAGAGTGAACCTGTGGAGGTTTAAGATAGTAATAAGGGTTCACATGTGAAACTTAGTCTGAATAAGCAGTCACTCGTGCCCTTATAAACAGCCGATATTCAGCCCTTATAACTCTGTGAACCTTAATACAGCCGTTATACAGCTACTATTCAGCTATTAAACAGCCTTGTGAACTTAAGGCTGAATAATTTGTGCCCAAATTAGATGTATAACGGCTGAAACAGCGCTGTTTCAGCTCTTATTCAGCAAAATTATTCAGCCTTTAACGTTGATATATTCTATTATACAGCTCTTATACAGCTGTTTTGTGTTACTTGGGTATTTATTCCATGGGGCCGATTTCGGTCTTCAGTTACGCTTCCATATTTAATAAATTTCGATGGCATGAGGTCAGAAATCTAATATTTCGAACAGTTCGTCAATAAATGTCACAATGATATGTTTTCCTATATTCCACATATACATGCGTGGAACATACAGAATGCGTAAAATTACTGATTTTGTACTGTGCCTACAGTACAAAATCAGTAATTTTACGCATTCTTAAAACTTTGCTTTAAGTGCGTTCGTACACGGCGCGCACAAATTCAAGCGCGCGATGTACCTTTTGTAGCAAGAAAAATTTCTGCCATTTTACTGTGCTTAAGCTTGCAACTGAAATGCATGCGGTATATTAAAAAAAAAATACTCTGATGTCACGGGAAACATTCCTTTCGTTATTAATTTTGGAATACTTGAATTTGAAATACGAAATATAATTTTGACTTGAGCCGTCCCCGCCGCAAATGTACATAATTTCCTTTCGACACAGACAGAGGAAAATTCTTCATGTTTTATACAATCTTCCTCGTATATAACGGGGTTCTAATACATATTTACCGTGTCATGACTTATTGTGGGTTTTGAAACCGTTGCCGACCGGTAAAGGTAGAAATTGTTATTTATTTTTGTTACTCCTTGTACTATTTTAGTTTAACTTATAATACCCATTCAGATCCTAAGCCGAATGCCATTCAAAATAAATTTGTTTAACTATACTCTGGCCGAGTTCGCGGAAGACATGCGTAGATGATGTTATAGATAATAAGATAGCTATTAAATAGTAGTGTTAAGTAAATATATCATGTTTTGGACTGTTCTGTAAGTGATATATTTTTTATTCATAAATAAATTTAAAAAGAATGCTTCTATTCGTTATTATGGTGTTTTAAATACATATCTACCGCTGTCTTGTCATGCAGTTATTTTAGTGCCGAGGGGAAGAAAGGCGAACAAGAAGCAACAAGAATTGGTATTATTGTTTGTTGTTATTATACATGTAAAAACATACAAAGAAAATTATTTTTCAGGGGCAGTGAGGTAAAAAACGTACTTTCTATAGCTAACTAACCCATTAATTGGGAAGGACCCGACTATTGGGTTCATTTTGTATGAAAATTTGGGATCTCGGCAATGAATGTGTCTAAGAGAGGATTTGTCGAAATTAAACCTTTAAAGGTCTCTGCTCACTACACCGTCTCATACTTTGACCGTCTATGAACGTACCCGGCATAGTGTGACAAATGCTGGTCGGTGACGGAGCGTGCTAGTGGGCAGTCTCATACTTTTCAATACAAAGAATATTTATTTTACCTGACACGTTCATAGTACGGTCATGGTATGAGACGGTGTACTGGGCAAAGACATGACTAAATAAATATTCTTCTTTAGGCATTTCTTCCACCGCCGGCGAGTAAAACTGTGCGAGTGTCAGTTCATTGCGGACTGACGAAGTACAGTGTGATCGATCGACCTTTCCAGATCCGCAATGTACTGCTACTCGCCCAAGTTTACTCGCTTCCTCTTCGGCGGAACAAGAGCCTCAATGGTTAAGTCATTGAACTGTGCCAAGATATAATTATGATTGTATCTGTCAGCCAATTGCATCGTAAATCAGGCAGTGTATTGCATGTCTCGGGCAGTCGGCCATTGTTGTCAACAATATGATATATCGGTTCCAAGAAACGGCTGCCATGTCAAATGCATTCAGTAACTAATCGCCCGCATATTGATTGGACAATCGATACATTGCAAAATTAAGGCCATTGCAAAAAAAGTGACTTGCAGAAATTAGAATGGACGCCACAAAGACATAAAACTATAAATCGTGAGTCACATTTAGATTTGTATGCTACAATAGCTATATTATAACTTAGACATCAATGAGTGAGCAATTTTAAATAAATATTTTTACTAGAAAAAACCCGAACGCGGTGCACTTTTAAAGTGCATAAAATTCGCCATTTTGTTTATTTTCACGAACTTCGTACCCAGTGACGCTCGCCATCAAGACGAATCTAATGATGTATTATTTATCAAAATCGGATGTGCCGTTGAGTAGTTACGAGCGGACATAGGAACGGACATACATACATACATACAGGTCAAACACATAACCCTCCTTTGGGCTTCGCCGCAGTCAGGTAAAAAGGCACATGTCTGTATGTAGACACATGTCTGCAAGCTAAGATAAGTGTGCCCTTTTCGAAATGCTCATTCAATTCATTCTATAATAGAAGTTTGAGTATTTAACTAAACCAACTTTCAAAGGTAATCTGCGAAAAGTATTACTCAAGAGACAGTTATATGAATCCTAATTTTAATTTTGAACACGTATCGGAATTATAAACTCTTATCCCACAGGATACTCGGTTGTTCAGGTTGAATAGGTAACGTAACTATTAAAATAAGTGCTTGTAAAAATTCTAAAAAACTGATTGGACTGTATCTACATCTATCTACCTTAATTGTTTTTTTTTTTTTGTATAATCACAACTGCATGTCAATACCAATCAAATTTATATTAACTTGTATGTTAAATCTTTTATGCCACACCTGGCCATAAAGTGTTTTCTTTCCCGCACGCGCATGTACTATTATATTATATGCAATCAGATTAGATTAGATTTGAAATTATATATTTTTTATTCATAATGTAAAGGACGAATGTTCCCTCCCTGAATAGCAAAGCAATTAGCCCGAGTAAGGTGCAGGCTGAAAAACAGCGCTGTGCAGCCCAACACGCTCACAGCATACGCTGAGCCTGAGCCTGTTGCCACTGTACCTACTTATAAATAAACAATGTAATTAATTAAGTTTAAGCTAGCTATAATATTGAATACAATGTAATTGTTTGAGTTTTTTTTTTTGTTTCTTGTGGCAATAAATCATCTTATCATTATCATTATCATTTAAGTTAAAACCTAAGAGGTGCTTTGGATCAGAAACTACCAAACTATTTAACCACTACACTATCTTCTATTCTAGCCTAATTCATAACCCTATAACAAATAAATTCACAATAAAAACTTAAATAAACTCTTTGCAATGTTCTATTCTAGATTATTAACCTGTTTGTACTATTTTAAACTGATCTTGAATAAATTTACTACTTTGCAAATGTACTTTTGTTTAAAAGTCCATTTTGACACTAAACATCATGACGGATAAATCCGTCATATTGTTTAAAGTGTAAACTAATTACCGTAAAGTATCCTCCGCGGTGGTCGACGTAGTTGCGCGCCGTACGCCGCCGCGTCCGGCTCGGCGTCCGGCACGCAAGTGCCGATGATGATCCCCATATCACTCACGTCCGACACATAACAACACTTCACAGTACTCTAAACATACCACTTTTAGCGGCCGACAGTGTACAATCACATCGCCAGTACAAAATTAAACACCACTATTAATGGCCGTCAGTGTACAATCACATCCCCAATCCAAAATTAAACACCAATTCTAACGGCCTACAGTGCACAAACCGAATTGGAGCACTCGGCCAATAGTGTACACTTCCTGGCAGTACTAGTTTTCACCAATCATCACCAATTACTAAGTGAAACAGTTTGGGCCTGCAGTGTAAACTCGCGCTGTATTTACTCCACTTCACTTTTAACGGCCTGCACTGTCTAAAATCGCATCGGCAATTCCAAATGAAACTCCGGCCTGCAGTGTATTTACTTTAAAACATTTGCACTTTCAACGGCCCGCAATTTATTCCATCACGATGCAATCCAAAAGAAAACACTATCTGCCGACAGTGTACGTAACTGTCTTTTTACTTAAAACAACACATTACACACTTAAATTGGCCTAGAGTGCACTGGCGTCCCAACAGTTTTGTTCCCTATCAATGTAAACTGGCGGACACGTTAAAACGGCTTGAAGATGAGTGACAACGTTATTGTTCGCTGTGTAAAGTGGCGGACAATTTAAGCATGCGATTGACACGTGATTTCGTGGCGCCGTCTGGAAGGCGAGTGGAGCGTGTCTGTAGGTCCGGCACGGAGCCGTGACGCGCGGTGTGCGTCACGAATAAATGTAAATATGGCCGGCCTATTTTAGTCTGCCAATGTCGGTTGGTTGACCATTACGGAAATATGCGGGGCTGTGTAAATGTAAATGTGGGGGCTTTGTAGATTGTATCCAATCCTCGTAAAGAAGGTACAGAACCGTATGTTATGTAGGATGCCTACAACTCCGTCTGTCATGTCGTCTAAAGAATCGTATTTCGCGCTGTTGAGGTTTTATCTTAGAGTCATGACTCATGATCATGACCCTGAATTTTAAAACGTTTAGTTTAAAATTTTATATACAAAGGCGAACAAAAATTCATTTTTTTTAACTTTGTATGTATGTATGTAGTAATACTGTGTGTAATACACATACAAAATTACAATACATAATATACTGTGACAGTATGTGTAATGGTGTGTACAAAAGCGAACTTAATCCTTCAAGGAATCTCTTCCAGCTAACCTCCCGTATATTCCAGGGAACATGTCTTTCTTAGACAAAAGGTACTAAGTTGTCAATAAGGTCATAGCAATTGGATAGTGGGTCGTTTTCAAGAAAAGATGTCAGTAGTTAGGACTTAATTTAACAAATTGTAATTTACGTATTCGTATTGAACACTGTAAAAATGTTTGCTGCTATACAACTGACTTTGATGTTTTGAACATGAAATTAAATTCAACTGAGACGGATAAGGGACAAGGTATACGAAGGGTTGTAATTTTTCCTTCGTGTAACGAAAGTTAACCATATAAATTGTATGGTAATTGTCGTTACACAAAGGAACAAAATCAACATTTTGTGTAATTAATCCCTTAAATATGGATTTTTTTAAAATGACCCTACTATATAGGTACTAGTTAAATAAATGAAAATATAACAGCAAGAAAGTTGACTAAAAATTGCAAACCTCACATAGTATGATGTTAAAAAAAACCAGACACGCTATAATTTAATTCTTTTAATAAAGAAAATCCAGTTACAATATCCAACAGTACAAATTCAACAGTAGAAAAAAATATTTGTCGATTTTCTCTTATTGTAATTAAACAACTTAAACGGATTAAATCGCATTACCTTTAGAGTCAAAGGGCGTAAACGGTGTAGGTTCTAATGGCGTTTAAGCCCTTTGAGTGTAAAGGTATCGATATTACTTCATTTTTACGTCTCGACGTTTCGTAACCCTTTTCAGCGTTCGTGGTGCCTTGATTCTACCCGCAGACTCAAGGCGGGTCGGGCGATTTTCTGTTTCTATTTTTACATCAGTTTCATTCGTTTGAAATAATACATTTGAGATAAAAGTCAATTGGATAGCACGAAATGAGAGATAACAAATTTTTCCAGACAAATAACTTTTCTAATTATGATTTTATCAAAGTTCATCAGAGTAAAAAGGTTACGAAACTTATAAAAACTGTAGGTCAGACGAAACTTCTATTATTTCTACTTTCAAATAAAACCAATTACGTAAAACTTAGCTTTTGTTGCTAAACCTTTTAATTATTAGGTAGAATGAAAGTTTTAATTAACACACACTCAAGCTAAAGGTGAGTAGGGGGACCGGGTTAAAGTATATACGGCCGTGCCTTTGTTTTGCTCGACTCGGCGGGGGCACTCCCGTGCCCCCAGATATAAAGACGAACAAGTATTCCAACTTCGGCCGTTTAGGAGCGTGCGACACGTATTCACACAGACGCGCGATATCACGTCTGTGTGATTGCGATCCATACTGGAGCATTGTTACGCATTCCTTAAACTTTGCTCGTAGTGCGTGCGTACACGGCGCGCACACATTCAAGCGCGCGTGGTACAGTCAGTCAGTCAGCTGCAGAGATAAGTATACCCCCTGCCATACTACGAATCCATGACAGGGGGGCTAACTTACCTCTGCAGCTGACTGCACCTTTACCGCTGCTGACTGTACCTTTTGCAGGAAGAAAAATTACTGAGACCGGGTATGGTTGTGTCACGGGTTGGCAGTCACAGCGGCCGATAAAATAATACTAACCGAAGTGCATCGATTGGTGAAGTATACTTCACCCGTATACGGGACGATGTACTGCTCTTGGGACATTTTAACACCGATCGATGTACTTATTCCTTAGTGTTCTTTTATGGCCGCTGAGACAACCGACCCGTGAGGCAACAATCCGCGGTCTCCCCTACAGTGAATCACATTTGAGTGAATTCATTTAGATACCCGATATATCCGATTTAACTGTATGTACTTAGTTTCACAAAGGTACTAATACTTAATTTAAAGTCATCAATGCATCAAAACGTTGGTCTAGTTCACATTCGCACTAATTACGAGAAAAACTTTCCATAATCAACGCTTGAAAGACTATTTGGTCTAAGCGCCTAATGAACACATTGGCACTTAGATGAAATAGCTTTCCAAGCGTCTATGTAGCTCCCAAGATATATATGACCCACACGAACATACATATCTACTAACACGGAAAGTTAAATAAAGACTTGTAAAAATAGGACAGAGTCAAATGACCGGGCAACTAGATCATTAAACTGTATTTTTCGCACAAAGCGGCACTTTGGAAAACCCGTCACGACAATGAATCATCATATTTCCCCTAAGCAAAGAACACTAGTTATTATGCCCTAAGTACATGTCTATTTTCCCAATTGCTACGGGAAATTTAAAAATTATTTTACGTTTAATGTTTTTCTAGTAAATACTACAGGTTGATTCGGGATACGTGAGCAGGATTTTGTACCATTATTACTGACATTAACATTAATTTTTTTGGAATAACAATTTATCGCCTTCAATCTTCGTAGAAAAAAATGGTGGAAATATCTGGTAGTTGAGTGACGTAGAAGCTTACATCACCACGGCAGTTAAGGATCTTTCCATCAATGCCGAGGCGACTGGCACGCCCGAAAACGTTAATAGACCAAGTACCTAGATCGTAGTGGTACTTAATGCCCTCAATAATTTTTACTTGTATTTTTATTTTTGTATATCTTCATTAGATCCTTTATTATTATTATTTTTTGACTTTCACACTATCACAAATTATGATGGGAATTCTTATTGTAAAACATGATTTAATTATTATTATAACAAAAAAAAATATATAGAATTTAAATAACTAAGAACAGTTATTTAAATTCTATATTTTTTTTGTTGTAACATTAATTTATACTGTGAAATAAATGATTTATATATTCCAGCCACATTTTTATTCAATTCAAGTAAGTCATTTATTTCGCATAAGGTCCGTTCATACGACCGGGTAACACGCTAAAACCACCTAAAACTGCGGCCCGTATAACACAAGGGGCCGCCGAAGATGGTAGTATTTGTCGCGACAAAGCGTCGTACTGCAGCAAGCTGAACAATTGTGGGTCGTTTAAAAAAAAGATATCTGTAGTTAGGGATGATTGAACAAAATATTAATCTTGTTCCTTTGTGTAACGAAAGTTATTAATACGAGTAAAAAAAGCAACGGCTGACCAGACCCAAACCCTAAAGCGCCGCAAATACTAACTACTTACGCCTTACTAAAGGACAACGAGTTTGCGGCGCTTGCGGTGGAGACTTTGGAACCCTGGTCAGCCGATATGAAAACCTTCATGATGCCGCGCAAGATCCCAGAGCTGGTGCATACCGCAAAGAATTGCCCTGGTTATTCAGAGAGGTAATGCTGCCAGCGTAATGGTTGCCACAGACGGAGCTGCTTGAGGGGGTATTCTTTTTATAATAATTTTATTTTATTTTAGGTAGTTTAATTTAGTTAATAGGTCTATTTATTTTTATGTATTTTAAATCTTGTTAATAAATATAATATTAAAAAAATAATGTTATGGTATAAATGCAAAGCATAAATTGTATGGTTACTTTCGTTACACAGAGGAACAAGATTTTTGTTAACTACGGACATCTTTTGTTGAGATTTTTTTGTGCTGGACTCCCGAGATATCGATACCTTTACACTCAAAGGGCGTAAACACCGTAGGTGCTAATGGCGTTTACGCCCTTTGAGTATAAAGGTATCGATATTGAAGTACATATTACTGAAATGCCACTGCTGAATAACGACCAGTGGATCCATTGACAGAAATAATGCGATTATTTCCTTAGCCCCGATAACGCGGGCGTCACAAAATAAAAGTTATTTTCATCGCCCACGTCACTAGCAAATCTAATTACGGGAATCGATTCCTATTTCGGTTGACCGCGTGTGGTCAGGGCCAGATGGGTGATTCCTTGAGTACCTATACAGGTTGACTTTGAAGATGCGACGGGGAAGCACAAGGTTATGAATCAAAAGGGGTTAGAAATAAACAGTTGGTGTGAACGTTCGCAGCAAATATGTCGTGTCCTCGAATTCTAAACAAATCTGATACAAAACAGCTGTTTCTAGTTATGAGTTCAACGTTCGATACATTATTTCCAATTTACATGTGTTATTTTTGAACAGATATTTGGAGTTACCAGAATTCAATGTATATTCCTACTGCCAGATAGCTCGCTATCTAACTGTAAAAACCGAAGACCCCGCGACCTTCGAGGGCAATAAAGTGGGAACCCCAAAAGTGGTTAAAAAGCCTGTTGCGTGCCGCTAACCTCTCGTGGATAATTACGAGCCGATAGCATCTAGCGACCTATCTGATAGCGGACTACTTGTATCCTCGATTCCTCAGGGACTTTTTAGCCGTTAACCTTTATCCATACTAATTAACCGGTTAGTCATTTCAGTACTTCTGTTTGCGACATTTTTTTTGTATTTAATAGTATTTTATGCAACAGTTGTATAAGTAGGCTCAAAAAATGCGAATGGTACGAGTTGCGATACGAGCCGCCGCGGCGGCGAGTAGCGCAAATAGAGACGCCATGAGCGTTTTTAGACTTAATTATACAACGTTGCATACAATACTTTTTCTACTACTAGGTTTTAAAATATAAAATACAAAATTAAATATAGCTCGCAAACAAGGCAAATATGACATATGACTGACAGTATGTGTCTATGGTAAACTTTTTTTTTTAATTTGACGTATACTCGCTAGTGACACGCAGTGACGATATTAAGAATACTTTTTTTTCGTTCGGAAAGTTTTGTTTTTCTTACAAAACCGTAGGAATTTAATTGTTTGTTAAGTTGGTAGTTGTGCATTATTATCGTAAAGTTAGAATTGAGCGCTTAATCCTTGACCTAAGTTTAACCTAGATTTAGAAGTCCGTGGCTGCTAGAAGTATCGTTTTGCGATTATAACGACACTAGTGCTGTTATGGGGAATAGAGTATAGACTTCTCTGAACTCATATTAAGTATGTATGTTCTTATATTAGTGTTCGTGATCAAGTAAAAGACAGATAAAAGTACAGGAGTAGAAAAAATAATTTATTGCATAGATTAAGGTCAATCAATACGGATCATAATTTAAAAAATGGACAAACGTCTCCTAATTAGGGTTATGTACCAAAAATTAACCGGTTACAAGCATTCATTTTTATACACGTTTACACCCTGTCCACACTTACCCTCGTACAATCGACATCAGATATATCTATACACTTCAGGGTGATCATAAATACCTGAACATGCGCTCTGACGCTAGTTACTACTACTGACAATAGTTATGTTCAGATATTTGCGAGCGCCTTGTTTGCTACGATGTATCTGATGGCGACTGTACATCTGATGCAATAAATATTATTGGTATTTTTATATTTTTTATCAGAATATTTGGGGTTATTTCAATTTGCCTTCGCTTTAATTTGGTCACCTTGGTATTTATGAGTTCTCCAAATTTTACTATACTAAACACAGCTATTCTCTTGTGAAGAAACTTTAACGAATCGTATATGTGTAGCAAATTTACAGCTTAGGCTGATGACGCATTAGCAGACTTTTTGTATTAAGCTTTCATGCGTTATTGCTTGCAATTGCATGCATATTTGTCAGTCTGTACTATAAAACTAGGCCTTGAACAAAACAGCACCAAACAAATTTAATTACGCGAAAGTAGATAGCAAACATATTAGAGCCAAGAAAAGTATTCGACCAAAAGTAACCAACAAAGTACGATACTTTGATGTAGCCAGAGTTAACAAACAACAAGTTACGCAGCACGTAACGATCTCGGGTGTGCACCTGGCCTTTATCTAATTGGTAACAGAATAAGGGTGTGAGCAGACAGACGTGCAAAATAGACATTTGTGTAGCGAGTGAGTGAGTGATTCAAGAGCTATATCAGTCAGTCTAGCTCACCGGCTCACTAGCTCAGTTCTGATTCAAACAACTCAGTATATCTTTCAACTGAGTCAGCGTGTACACTCACTCAATCTCAAGGGCTGTATAGCTTGGTTACCCAAATTTTTATTTTCCCATTATTTTTATTTCCAATCGCTTTTTTTCCCATTTAGTTTATTCCCCATCGTATGTGTTACCAATCGAATACTTCCCCAACTACTTTATTTTCTGCATATTCCCCCGATCCAAATTATACATAGATACATATTTTACAAAATAAATTAGTTCTTCGAACCATTCGGAAGTACATCCGTCCTGTACTCATTATAAGTGTTTTTTTTTTCAAGGTAAAGGTACTGGCAAGTGTAAAAATATGCCTTTATCTTGAGAACGATAAATATAATCTAATCACCTAAGTAAATAAATTAATTATGAACTTCTCTTCTCCATTTTTCTTAATGGATTTTTGTGTGGATACAAGTCGAATTTGTAAACAAACCGAAATCGTTAGGGTTGCCACCACATATTTTGGAGAAATATTAAAAAAAGAAATTGTGTAGTAGTTTTCCTTAACATGCATACACCTCTTCAGAAACTAATCGATCTATAATGGAATTTGAAAAATTAGTTTTCTATGGTAGTAATAAAATATAGTCATTTCAGTGTGATAGTGCCCTAGCAACAGAGTACGGGCGGTCACGCAAGCCCTTTGGAAACAAATATGTATAATTGATAGCGCTGATATTTACAGGGGCCTTGGGGAACTAATGCTACGCACACTTAGTTTGGTTACGTATAGGTATACAGGGTGGTTTTCCCTTTTCTTAAAACACTTAAACTACACGTTCAAATTGAATGATATTGAGAACATATTTAGGTCTTATTGTGCCCTATATATCCCTGAAATTTCAGAGTTCTAGCTTTAGCCAGTACAAAATTACGGGAGGCTGAAAATGGCCTGAATGGCTTCGAGAAAAGGATGGTACGGCCGTGCCTTTGTTTTGCTCGCCTTGGCGGGGGCACTGCGGTGCGCTACGCACACTTAGTTTGGTTACGTATAGGTATACAGGATGGTTTTCCCTTTTTTAAAAGACAGATTATTTTAGGTCAAAAATTAATCGAGGATTAACAATATCTACAATAGGCACAAAGAAAACTAAGGAAATAGCTGCAATTTTTTCAGGAAAATGCGTTTACCACAAAAACAGCTGTTGTTCGGATATTTCTTTCTAATAGTCGAGTATATTGTGTAATTGTATTTCAAAATCATCACAATAATGTTTTTATGCCACACCTGGCCATAAAATGGCTCTTACCGCACGCTACGCGTACAAAAAAAACCGCTTTCTGAATAAGTGTCGACATAAAATGATGTACACAACACGGGAGGTAACAAAGAAAGCCCTCGATCGCATATATTTACAGCTCGGGCCGCAAACGTCTGCGATCTCGGCATTTCTTTATTTTACCACCCTAGTTGTGTAACTACTATACTAACGTAAAAATGACACTAGAATATATTCTACAAACATCCAGCTCCCGGGAGAGCCCACAAATCGCAGACCCGTTGCGAAATCAATCTGGTGTTATCGTAAAAAATAGCTAAAATTCACCCCTTTCAATATCGATGGCAAAAAGCGGAAACATAGTAACCGCCATTGTTTCCTTTGGCGGTTACTACGTTTCCGCTTTCTGCCATCGATATTTATCGAAAACTATCCTGTATAACGTGTTAGCGATAGTAGTTTGGTTAGATAATCTGTGATTGTCGTAACTAATGATAGTTAGGAGTTTACTTCTATTAAGTACAGTCGGCCTAAGGGCGGTACAGTCGAGTTCATCATTATCTGAGCAAAAAACGGATCAAAAATATCTGATCTAGGTCTTATGCTTCTGACAATAAGGTCCTGTTCAAATATTTTTGGTCCAATCTTTGCTCAGATAATGATGAACTCGACTGTACGTGGGTGGCCAAACAAGCATGGCAATGTGGGAGTTTTTTCGATTGGCGACTGTACCGTAGTTAAATTACCGTACCGAGTCGAACTCGTGTGACGTTCTATTCAGATACTTTTCAATAATCGGTCAAGTGCGAGTCGGATTCGCACACGAAGTGTTCCGTACCATCGTCGAGCAAAAAGACGCCAAAATCACGTTTGTTGTATAGGGACCCCTTTTTATTTATAACTTTATTTTGTTTTTATTAATTATAGCGGCTATAGACAAACATATTCTGTGAGCATATCAAGCTTGTAACTAAAACCATTGTTGAAAGAAGAAAAAAAACGAAAAAACACGTTTGTTGTATGGGAACCCCCTTTTATTTTTAATTTTATTTTGTATTTATTATTTACTGTTATAGCGACAATAGAAATACACATTCAGTGAAAATTTCAAGTCTTTATTTACGGTAATACGGTTCAAACGCTATCGTTTCAGGGAGTTATCAGTTACAGGGAGTTACAGGGCGTAACCGACGGGCAGACGGACAGTGGATGCTTAGTAATAGCGTTTCGTTGGATACGGAACTCTAAAAAAGATGTCCGAGTTTGGGACATCACTAGTAACACCCGACACCCGACATCAGTCACCCTGTCAAACGACGACCGCCATCGCTTACGCTGATCGTCCGATATCCATCTTCCTGACTTTCTATTTGTACCCGAGGGCCCTTACGGCGTGGACGGTTAGTCTGCGCTAAGGCTGCTATCTTCAACATTTGACACCTAGGACAAAAAGCGTAAATCCCCGGATTTTGGAGCTTAAACCCGGCCATCTCAAAAGATTTTTTTTCGCTTCCGGAGGGGGGGGGGGGGTTGTTGCATTAGCTCTCGGCCCCTCAAGCCGTAAGAATCAGACATATAAAAGAGCTTTTGATTGAGGCCTATTTGTCTTGCTCTGGCAGAAATAAAGTATTTGAATTTGATACGGAGCCTTCAAAAGATTGAATAGTTGCTAGTCGAAAAAAAAATTTAGTCATACCTTTGTTCCCCCAAGAAGGTAGAGTTAATAGTAATTATATATTTCACTCTAATAATAGTCACTTGAAAGTAACTCCTTCATAACCAGTCATTAATATTTGAAATTGCCGCAATATTTCAACTAATATGTTTCAAGTGAAGCTATTCAAACTTTTCAATAGAACTAAACTCAAATGTTAAACTCGTCTTTCAATAAACCCAGCGTAATAAATAACCGTCTTGTGTAGCTAAGACACAGTATAAACATCGTTTAGAGACAAAACACTTGATTGTACAGTGGGGACAGAGCATAATGAGCATACAGTCGGTCGATGCAGACGTTTAGACAATTAGTTCCCGATTCGTCGAATTCTTGCTTCGTCGGATTTTTTATTAACAGAATATGAAACAAGACTATGGAATACGAAACATCTTCGGCATCGTAGTCGCATACGATCAGACACAACTGAGGTCAATCGCAGGTCAGTTTTATAAAAAAAAAAAAACGAATAAGAAGCCGGTGACAGGTGACGGCCTACGAGAAGCGCGTTTCGTAGAGTCTGTGCGGAAACAGCACGGATTTATAAGAAACGTTTTGTTTCTTATATATCTGTGGGAAACAGAATAGGCGTGGCGAAAAACGGAACTAACATAACTGGTATGGCAAATACGATAGAACAAACACGGTAAGCTAAATAAAACCGTTTAAAAAACATTACAGCGCCCCCAAATCTAAATCTTATTCTCTTGCCGCACAGACTTCTAACGCTGTCGCTTTTACTCGTACACCCTATAAATAAAGAGACAGCGCAACGAAACGCGTGTTGACAGCGCATTTAAGATACGCCATGTGCATAGCCCCTTACTATTAAAGGCGGCATCGGCAGTATTAATAACGAGTATACACGTTGGTCTACTGTAGGCTTTGTTCAACTGTGAAGTATCAAGAATGTTAAAGGAGAAAGACAGTAAGTAGAACAGTAACTCGTCTACTTACTATCTTATTCGTTTGAAATACTAAATAACGTGTTCCTTAACAGTGTCTCAAGACAGTTACGTGATTCCATTCGTACTTCGAGACGTAATTTTAGAAGGAAGTTGAAATGTTGTATAATTTTATTGGTACTAAAAACAGTTACGTGTATTATTCGGGAAGTTGCAAAATGGACTTGAAAGATCCTTATACGGTATCCCCTAACCTGATCAAAAATAGGCCAAATTTGATCACGTGATTTCTGGACCAGCCCTTAGCCGTGAATCTCGCCCCAAATACAATTTGCCCCGTAAATTAGTAACAGGTCTCCTAATCGGAGGTCATACTGCTGTCAGGGGAGTAACTCACTTCGCGATTTCGGCTGGACCGACTTGGAAATTTCTTTTTTGTTTGAAAGAATTAATACTTCCAAGATGGTTTCATTACAAGCACATCAAGATTTATTATAGGTATACAGCGACATGGATATTGGTCATACGTGCATTTCTTATAAAAATGGTCCGCTGAAGTCTGGTTTTAATTTTCTGGTTATACTTATTATGATTATATCGAGGACGAGATTGACCACAAAGGTGTGAACTACAGTAATGCTATGCTAAAGGTATAGATAATCTACCTTTTATGTATGCCAGTAAACAGGTAATATCCCACGGAAGCCGTAATGAGAGTTTTACCGCTTCGTTAGAGGCCAATCAGGCTGAGTGCAGGTTTAGTGATGACGTATATTAGGCGTAAAATGTTACGTCTATCTTATTATCCGTGATATATGGGCTTTAATATTTAAGAATAAGAATGTACCGTTGACTACAGTCTGTTCCGTATAGGAATAGACAGAAGATAAAAAAGGTTCTTTATAGTGCCGGTTTTAGGTTGGCATTCAATAAATGACATTTCTAAAGTAGATGCTCAAAAATAAAATATTGATGATATCCATACTTTTTGGTTGGCTGAAAATAAAAAAGTATCCTTATAAAATACCCAAAGAGCCAGAGATAAGCAACACTCAATATAAATGAGACAGCTCAGAGCTGTCATTATTATATTGTACTATCAAATAGTTATATCGAATTTGTATGTTTTTAAAATTTAATTGTTTCTGTTATAGTTTGTCATTCCAAAGTATTTGGTGAATAGTTATTTGTAACATTCAATATGAGTGATTCTGCGGGGCAGTGGAAGAGGCGTTTGCTCTAGGGTGTGTTGTCACTCGACCATCGCGAAGTAGAAGTGAAACTTGTTTACAGAAAATGTTTGGAATCTCTTCTTCTGTGTCCCTCTAGAGTCTATTGTTATCCGGTATGAACTATAGCAGTTAGTGGTCGTCACAAACCCGACCATTAGCACAGTACAATAGCAGTAAGTTTTTTTCCTACAAAAGGTACATCGCGCTTGAATGTGTGCGCGCCGTGTACGAACGCATTACACACAAAGTTTTAAGAATTCGTAAGAATGCTCCAGTATGGATCGCACATGCCGTGCGCTCCTAAACGGCAGAAGTTCGACTACTTGTTCATCTTTATACTTTGGGGCCGGAGCGCATTTCGCAATGTGCTTATATGGAAATTGAGGCATCAATATTATAATTAAAGTTCGTTTTCGCACACGATTTGGCAACCGGTCGGCCGGCACCGATCGGCTGCCGTCAATCCATGTAATTAAGTATGGAGCTGCGGCCCAGCCCGGCCAGGTCCGTTTTTTTTTAAAGCTTTAACTTGCAATCCTTACTCGATGTAGCAAAAATCGAACCAGGTGGGGGCCGTCGCATACCCTGGAGTCGAGCCGGGTCGCTGGCCGGACCACCTTGAGTGGATCGGACTAGCTGGGGGCCGGGGGCGCTTGGGGTCGAACCAGGTCGCTTGTCCCGGTCCCCTTGAGAGAGTCGTAGGTGTAGGCCAAAGCACCTGGTCGAACCAGGTCGCTAGGCCAGGGACAGCTGACCTGGTCTGTGCTGTGAGAATCGTACATATTGTGTGACTATGGTAAGACTAATTTTCCGCCACTCAACAATAATGTATAAGATATGTTTTTATTTATTTTTTTATTACAAAACGTAACAGTACTATTTATATGGAATAAGAGAGACAGAAAATGTTGATATTCCATCAAAACACATGAAATAAGCTCCCTCCCGACCCCGTTAAAGAAGTAAAGTATAATACGCCTAGTACTTCAGAATGTCACCGTCAATCGCGTCTTTAATATGAATTGACAAGTGAACTATTAATAACACTTCTTAAACCTAAGGCAAGCCACAGTATAATAGCAGTAATTTTTCTTCCTACAAAATGAAGGTACATCGCGCGCTTGAATGTGTGCGCGCCGTGTACGAACACACTACAAGCAAAGATTTAAGAGTGCGCAAGAATGGTTGCGCGGTATCAGCGTAATTCGTCCCATTCGTTTTCCGTTTAATTCGTATTTCGTCTCAAGGTGGTTTTCCACCGGCAGGGCGAGACGAGGCGCGACACGGATTGAATTGAAATTTATATGAAATTTTCAATCCAATCCAATCCAATCCGGCCGGGATTCATTATGAAGACATTCTTTATTAAGACTATTCTTTATACATAAAGAATGTGTGACGAATAAAGAATGAGACGAAATACGAATGGGACTAATTACGCTGATACCGATTGCGCTCACACAGACGCGATCGTGCGTCTGTGTAAATACGTGTCGCGCGCTCCTAATCGGCCTAAGTTGGACTACTTGTTTGTCTTTATACTTTGGTCAAGCTGCTATGGTCCGTCAAAATTAAAGTGACGAGCAAACCGGGATATTTTTATCCTCAATAACGAACTGCTATTACAAATTTTCGGGTCAAATTATATTAACACGATATTGAAGGTGAAATTCTGAACACTCCTGATTACGTATCAACAGCAGAGCCAATATTTGCTCACTCAATTTATTGTAATTTCGTTCACTCGATGCCTTTGAAGAGAAATTGCTGAAAAAAATCAAACGCTTTAGAAAAAAAATAAGGTTGCTATGGCCGTTTTTCAACATTTGAACAAACAAAAGGTTAACTATGGTAACTTATGGTACATTGATCTACAATGTCTGATATAATCCTACTATAATATTATAAATGTGAAAGTTTGTGAAGATGTTTGGATGCTTGGAGGTTTGGATGTTTGTTACTAAATAACGGGGTAACAACGGGATGGATTGAGATGAAATTTGGCATGCAAGTAAACCAAGTCCTGGATTGAACCATATTATACTTTATAACCCGGTTTAGAGTTTTCTTGGGACATTAACAGGAATAACGCGAGTGAAGCCGCGGGTAAATGCTATTATAAATGTGAAAGTTTGTGCAGATGTTTGTTACTAACAACACGGTAACAAATGAATGGATTGAGATGCATTTTGGCATACAATAAGACCAAGCCCAGGATTGAAACATAGTATACTTTATATTTATTACAAGGCGGACCGACGGTCTGGTGAAAACCGCGGGAAGCCGCTGGATAATAGCAGCACAAAGCCGACAATCGTGGAGATCCTTGGGGAAGGCCTATGTCCAGCAGTGGACGTCTTTTGGCTGAAATGATGATGATGATGATGATACTTTATATCCCGATAGGAAGCTCCCTTGGGACAATAACAGGAAGCCTCGCAACGCAGTTCTTTTACAACATAAAAGTTTTGAGATGTAATGTTAAACCAAGACAGTACCGGGGGATGTCCACAGAACTCGATTCCCACCGACTTCCCTATTTTAAAACATATGACCGGAGTATCTACTACTCTTGGAAAAAAAGTAATCCAAACCTGCTTCGGCTTTACTGAGAATATATTTGACGCCACGCCACTGCTATGCGGACAGTAGAAGAAACTTATCAGCATACGTCGTTATCGCGGGTGCAGTAACAAATGACATAAAGAGCACATATAACAGAATGTCTATTTGGTAGAAACGGACATATTCTGCCTACAGCTATAAGCATCTAAGAAGCTCTTTACATGTGGAGAGTTTTTGCTAGCAAAGGTCTATTAAAATTGAAGGCATGTTTACAAAAACAACATAACTAACATTTTTGGCGGATTTGAGTTATTGGTATCATAGTGGTCGTCTTAGAAGGAGCTACAAATAGTCCAAAAATATTGACTAAAAATTACCCCAGTTGTCCAAAATCAGTCTTTAAAAATATACCCATTTTACAAAGGTAAATAATAAACCGTCCGAACGAAAAACCAAAGGTGCGACTAAAATGATTAGTCGTAAACGTACATGGCACAGTCGCAAATTTAGTATTTCAGTAAGTACGTTTATTTAGTTTTTAGTAGGTTAGGTTAGTTTTCTTTCGGGGGTTTTATACCTACCCTTTTACAAGAACTACATATCTACATTATTTTTTACAAAAAGAAATAACTGTATGCATTCACTTAAAAAACTTGATTTTAAATATGATACATACACACTCTTTTTAGTTGGTTGTATAACTGGCAATTAAGAGCACAAATGTAAAAAAATGGAAATAAAAAAAATATAGATTGCACTAAGCATATAAAGGTTGACGTATCCAGAAATCGTATCATGTGTACATCTTAAAAATGGGTGGAAATCATTCATCTCCAGAATCGTTGAAAAATATTACCCTTAAGAACATTTTATCTAGCAATAAGTATAGAAATTAATGTTGATAACTTTTAAACTCGTACGTGTAGGCATAAATGTTCCTCGAAATGAGTATCGCGTCTGTTATTGCTTGTTTTTCATAATCTTTCTGTACTGTCAAATCGTTTTTGCACCCGCGATAACGACGTATGCTTATCAGGCTTAAAAAAAACTGGTTATAAATGTCAATAAGCGTAGTAAGTCGAGGCTGACAGGTGAGGTGAGGGTGACATAGTCTGACAAAAGCTAAAAATGAAGATTAAAAAGAAATAACTGGCCAAGAGCATGTCGGACCATGCTCAGTGTAGGGTTCCATAGCCGTAACTATAAGGTAAAAAATACGATGTAAAAAAAGTACAACAACAAAAGAGCGTATCTTCATAGCAATTACGGCCTTTTGTGGCGTGTGCGTGTGCCGATAAACTGCGCTTCTCAAGCGCAGTTTATCGGCAATAACTCAAAAACGGTACATTCGATCTTGTTGAAAATAATTTTCGTTGAAAGTATTAATTAAGCCTTACCTTCGTGATTTTTTTCATATTTTTCGGGCGCACGGTATAGAAAATAGAGGGGGGGGGGGGGACACAATTTACACAACTTTCGGAGCGATTATTTCCAAACACATTCACTTAATCAAAAACATTACTTAGGAACCTTATGGTGTTTTTTAAAGAGCTGTCGAACTATGTACCACACGTTGGTATTTGCTGAAAAATTTTTTTTTACTGTCTTTAACATGTATGGAGTGCCCCCCCTAAAAATATTTATTTTTATTATTTATATACCAAACTAAGTAGCGGCTCATAAAAGACACCTATATTCCAAATTTCATCAATATCCATCATGTAGTTTTTGAGTAAAATGCTTGTGACATACGGACAGACAGACAGACAGACGGACGGACATGACGAAACTATAAGGGTTCCGTTTTTGCCATTTTGGGTACGGAACCCTAAAAAAGCTGACTATACATTAATTAGTAGTATGACAATCGATACACATACCCACACATATAAAAGATAATTACACCCGGTTCAATCAATCGTACAATTACATTTGAAGCTCTAGAGTACGCTTCAATTATCATGTTTTAATATTCGAACTTGGCACACGCGAGCCGCTAGCGACGCAAAATGAACTGTATTTCTTAGTTCGTAAGGCTCATTTTGTAAAGAAATGGAATTTAATCAAATGCGGGAGCGCGCTACGAGTCTGAAAACGCTACGGGGCTACGGCGTAGCGCTACGTATAAGGAGGACATTGATACGAAGGTTACGTTACCTTTACAAATTACGTTTTATTTTTTTAAAGCTCTGTCGATGTGTAGATTAGGGAACGAAATACCCGGTCAAATTTGAAACCCGGGTACCCGACTCTAAATAAAGTCGGTTACCCGGGTTTTCGGGTAGCCGGGTTGCATTACTTATAATGTTTTTTCGCGTTTGCTTTATGGCAGCCGACGTTAGATTTTATTTATTATCTTTATCGAACCCGGTACCTTTGGATTTCCGGCCCAGCGTCTTTACCCTTCGAACACCGGAGCACCCAGCAAGAGGAGAGCAGCAGCCATTTATTTTTGAGCTTTGACTTCTTGTATCTAAATATGTAAATTATCGTATATTTTAGTCGATTAATGATTCTGTCGGACAAATAGTTACATAGTATAGTACAGTACTGGCCAGTAACTTGTGTCGGATCAATATCGGGCCGATTAGACCTGTTATCGGCCCTCATAATACACATCGTTAGCATACGTATACATGCTATACACACTCGATTGTACACGACAATGTACTTGTACATTACATACACATCGACGTATGTGGGCCGATGGGCGTTGGAACTTCATTTTGTTGTATAACTGTCCACCATATCTTCAATCTTGTAACCATCGAAATATAATAAGTATGGAAGCGTAGCTGATGCTCAAAATCCCCACGAAATGCGTAACAAAGGGACGGAGCTAGTACTTCATCATCAGTATCCTAAAGTAAAATCCACAGACCTACGGACTAAATTGGCAAGTAAGTATGAACAAATGTTGCCACAGTTTGGCCAGTGTCGTTCTCATCGATATTAAAATTATTGTTACATCGCAGGTTTAAGGTCCACCCAGACGGGACAATAAAATTGGCAATTTGATCGGCTAATCTATATACCAACTTTTTCCAGTGATTTCGACAGATCAAAAGGTCTGTAGACCCCTAGAGATAAAAATTTAATGTCAAACCAGCAATAATGTACATGAAAATTATATATTTATGATAGTTTATTGAATACATACATTCAATTAAATGAATTAATAACATTATTGTTCTTTATTTTCAAATTCCCAACAATGTGGTCCATCTTTTTAACAAAAAAAAAGCGGGTATCTTCAGAAATAGTTGACCACTGTTTACAAACTGTGTACGTGGGTAAAAACCATCCACTACCTCGAAAATCAAACAAACCAAAATTTGTACCTCTTATTTGAAACTAATATACTTATTTTTCATTGAAACTAGTCTGTTATTTGTACTTTACAATTTGTCGATGTATTGTTATCGACATATACCCTTCACTATTTTTGTTTTGCTGTTCCTGGTATCATTTTACCTGTCAGTCATTTGTCAATTTAGTCTGTAGGTCTGTGGATTTTACTTTATGTCCCCTGGATGGGGTAGAGGGCGTAAGAGTACTTAGTACTGAAGAAAAAACTATAGCATCCAATAGAATTTCTCACGTCAGAAGGTGTGCATCATAATTTTGCTACAAACATTTTTGCTAAAAAAAATCTTATACCTTTTTACCCGACTGCGGTGAAGCCCAAAAGGAGGGTTTTGTGTTTGACTTGTATGTATGTATGTGAGTATGTATGTCCGTTCCTATGTCCGCTCGTAACTGCTACACGATAAACCAGATTTTGATAAATGATAAATCATTAGATTCGTCTTGGTGGCGCGAGTGTCACTAGGTAACATTCATAAAAAAATAGCGGATTTATGAACTTTAATGTGCGGTATTTTATGCATCTCAGTTGGGTTTTTTATTTACTTTTTTTGTTAGAAAGGCAACTGTTTAGTTACTAGTGCTGCACCGCTTTTTCACTATCACTTTTCACTCAATCCTTAGAAAATAATGATGCTGGGTAATAAGCCAAAAGGTAGTACTTTATCGTTTTAACCTTACCGAGAGTAGGCGTGAGCCCTCACAAACTGATGCCCTGAATAGGATGCTTCCACGAATTCAGGCTTTCATGAAAACATTTCATTAGATCATTCTTGCCAGACCCAGACCCCTATTCGGAGCTTACTAAAGCCATACGCAATGCGTAAGGTGTTAAAATTAATATGTCAGTGGCTAAGCTATACTTTCGCATATCGAATATAGTCTTTTCATGATTTTTATTCACTACCTGTAGGCTTATGATGCTACGCTTTGTCGCATGATAAATAAATGATAAAGCATCCGTCAAGTTCTGACAAATAGTGTGTGAGAGTGACGGATGCTTTATCATTTATTTATCGCGCGACAAAGCGTAGCATCATAAGCCTACTGATCTTCGATTGATGTCAGTAGCGCCCACAGAAATATATCGAGGTACAAGGAAAAAGTGTATGTACCTCGCGTGCTAAGAAGAAGTGACGGCGACTACCTTTGCACGCCATCAATTTCAGTTTCCGTCAATATTATTAGCAGATTTGAAAATCTGATAATAATGGTGTAATTAATTGTTCAAATACCACCAAATGAAATGGAAAATTATGTTTTCCATCACTAAATTACACTTTGGTGTCAAACGCCGTGTCCGTCAAGATAGCGTACACCGTAAAGATATTCAGAATCTGATGCAGCCAATAAATAGTTCCCAAATAGTACCGACGAAATACCTAGGTGAAAAAAATAGTACCCTTAATCTTCTCGAAATATAAGGCCTTTTCACGGTGTACGCTACCGGGCGTCAAGCTAGCGTACACCGTTTGTATCTCTGGAACGGCTTTGTTTTTGGAAACGCTTTATATCTCAAAAAATAGTACCCAAATAGTACCCTAGGGCCCTACAATTTCACTTCTCTAGCTATCGTAGAAGCCGAGATATTCCATGACTTAACGGTGTACAAAATTTCACACCGTCAAGCTGGCGTACCCGGAAATTTCTTATAGAAAGAGCTCACTATATCTCGGCTTCTACGTTAGCTAGAGAAATGAAATTGTACGGCCATAGGGTACTATTTGGGTACCTACTATTTTTTGAGATATAAAGCGTTTCCAAAAACAAAGCCGTTCCCGAGATACAAACGGTGTACGCCAGCTTGACGCCCGGTAGCGTACACCGTGAACCATCCTTATATTTCAGAAAGTTTAAGGGTACTATTTTTTTCACCTAGGTATTTCGTCGGTACTATTTATTGGCTGCATCAGATTCTGAATATCTTTACGGTGTACGCCATCTTGACGGACACCAAACGCCAAGCGAAAAACGTTACACGCATGATTCCCATACAAATCGACGAACTATTTCCTTCTATAATTCGATATATATCTTTGGTCAGGGCCGAAGATGAATCTCACCAGTTCCGTAACAGCCTTATTCAGTCTTTCTTAAATATTCAATTACATTATTCCGACTTTTTATACAAACATTCATCCCCCATTTTAACCCTTTAGGAGTTGAATTTCGTAAATACTTTCTTAGAGCACATCTATGTCCACTAAGGAACTTGCAAAATTTCATCCTGTCTTTCAGTTGTCTGTCAGTACCTGACTCACGGAACCGTATTATATGTATGTAAAGACAGATAAATAATCTTTCGCAAAAAAAACATTTGTTTAATACATGATGTACATTATACAAGAATATTAAATGCAACCCATAGTCCTTAACAGCAAAAATGAAAACAAAATAGACACAATTGCGAAGCGTCGGCCATGACACCGGAAGCGATCCCGCGGCGGACGCGCGCCGGAACCGGAAATAGAGACAACACCTTCGCTGCCGCGTCATTGCGCGGACTTAGAGCTAGAAGAAATGTACACGGGCTATGTAGGAAGTAAACATGTTTATGTAAGGGACTTTTGCTCTGCGCGAATCGAGGAGGTAACGTATTTTACTTCTGATACACTCTATTGTGTCTTCTGTGCTGTTTATGTTCATAGTGTTGTTAAGTTCTATTTGTAAACCACTTTTTATATATATTTATGCCACACCTGGCAAAATTATGTACACAACACGGGATTTACGTCCCTCGCTGGCAGCTCGGGCCGCAAACATCAGCAATCTAGGCCTTTCTTTGTTCTACCACCCTAGTTGTGTAATATACTATTATGACATTATCTTATTTTTACAAGCTTTTATTTAGCTGGCTACGTACGTACTACGTAAGTTTTGGTGTCAAAATTGGCCAACAATTTTTCAACCTTTTCCTGGTATCCGATCTTGCTGTTGGTTGGAGCCAGAACATGGCCAATGGAACAGCTAATGATGAAAAATAACATTATTTACCTAGGGCGGTAAAACGGTAAGGGTGTTTTAGCAGTTTGGCGAGTTAATTGTAAACATTTAGTTATGTACACCATTCTGAAAAAAAAATAAAAAAAAAAAATAATGTCTCACTCAGATCGCAGGTATTTGACGCCCAAGCTGAGGGAGGATAAACATGCGATCTGAGGCTTTCTTTATTACCGCCCGTGGTAAGTACGAAAAAAATATTACGTAGCCCCCAGGCCAGAAAGTGGGATTTTCCGCATGCGTAGCGTGCGGTAATTGCCACTTTATGGTCAGGCAGGTGTGACGTAAAAGTTTTCTGAAGTTTTTAAAGTAGTGATGTAATGCTTGTAGAACAATACTAGTCTCAATTTGATTGTTCTATAATAATTACAGAACAATACATTTTAGACTTTATAATTAACTGCATACGGCTCTAATTAGAAAGTCTCAATTGACTTATATCATTTTAACAATGGATGCAGGTATGCATTATGGTACCTTGCCGTATCAACGTGGTTGACAGGCCCGTTCGAGCCCATTGACGTATACTTAGACCCATGGTACAAGACAACCAGGTACGTTATTCCCGAAATATAAAATATCATCAGTATTTGTTTCACGTTGTTTTCTATCGTGGGGGGCGCTGAAAATTTTCATCATGCCTAAGTGGGCGGCAAGCAAAAAAGTTTGGGAACCTATGCGTTAGAGAGACACGGTCGGATGCGGGTCAACTCTATCCGATCATCCGACGCAAATGGCAGTTTAGTTAACGAGAGAGTCTTCTGTACGTGAGGGTTTGCAGTACCGGGATTTTTTGTATGAGAGAACCGGGAATTCCCGGTACTGCCATACTAAAATTTCCCTGCAAAACTACGTACTACGTAGTAACTCTTATTACGTGCTATTGATTAAAAACTTCCATAATTTAAGAAAATGTATCACCCATAATCAATTTTGAAATAAATTACCGACCCGCGAAATTATTTGTTTATGTACTCGTACATGTTATTTGTTTATTCGGGTGAAAAGACTATCGAATGTTATACTAGCTCAACATTCCTTTTCTTTAGAAGCTTAGTTTATAATAATCACCATGAAGGGGTTCCGTAAGTCCCTGTATATACGTCAATGTTCGAGGCACATGCACTTTGTTGAAACGACAAAAGCGCAGCAGCTGACGTGTACAGTCAACCAATTTGATTCCTAGACCACTATATAACTTTGTCGCATTAACTAATAGAGAATTACAACGTCAATACGGGTCAAACGATTGATTGATTCATTGTGACACGGTTCTATAGTGGCTTAGGAATCAAATTGGTTGACTGTACTTGCCGGGTTATAATCGATACTTTCAGTGGTTCGGAATGGTAAATTACCATATTTAATGTGACTTTCTCCGCACGCTGCGCGTAGGTAAAAAGCCGCTTTATAGCCAAGTGTAGACATTAGTACATTGTGTATCAAGGGCGGTAAGTAAGGAATTACAAACGAGTGTTTGCTACAAGGCCGAGGCGAAGCCGAGGGCTTTAATAACACGAGTTTGTAATTCCTTTACCGCCCGTGGCACACACAATGTTTTTCATCACACTTGTGAGGAAATCTTAATAATATAACCTTACTTAACCTAAATAAAATTGTAAAACTGACAGTGACATTAGTGACATATATCAAGACGACAAGTCACGTTCGAAAACCATAGCGGTAAAGACTTGAATGGTTGATTTTATATTTGCAAAATACTGAAATACACTATTTAAACATTTAATTAATGTTACAGAAATATGTGTTTACATGTATTTGCAATAACAGTTCTCTTTAAATAAATATTTCAGTAATAAAAGTTAAAAAAGTAACTTGGCGTTTTCTTTGAACATGACAAGTAAGAGTAAAACAGAACCAGCGTTTCAAATTTAAAAAGAAAAACATTACGCCCTAGGGCGTAATAGGTCATTTACGGCCCGCAAAACCTACGTGTAATGACACCATTTTCGAGCAAGTGTGATGAAAAAAATGATGTACACAACACGGGAGGTAATAAAGGAAGCCCTCGATCGCATATTTACGTCCCTGGCTTGCAGCTCGGGCCGCAAACTTCTGCGATCTCGGCCTTTCTTTGTATTACCACCCTAGTTGTGTAATATACTATTATGTATTAGGTTAATAACGTTTAAAATGCCGTCGGTAAGGTTCCCTGTCGAAAGAGTTATGGAAGTCAGGTGGCTATCCGTTCTTAGTAATAACCTGACCTGTCAAATTTGCAACTGGTAAAAGGGAAAAAGCGTTGAGACGAGATTGATATCTGGGTTCGGAATCTGGTCTACGTACTGTATATGGATGGTTTACGTCTGGTAGTGGGAAAGTATGAAACTAGTCAAAAGTTTGCCTATGGACAAAGTGTAAAGACAGACAAGTGGCTATCGGTTCTTAGTAATAACCTGACCTGCCAAATTTGGAATTGGGAAAAGGGAAAAAGCGCTGGGACGATATTGATATCTGGGTTCTTAATCTGGTCTACGTACTGTATATAGTTTACGTCTGGTAGTGGGAATGTATGAAACTAGTCAAAAATTTGCCCATGGACAAAGTACCTTTTATAGGAAGACAAATCGTCGGGGATAGTGCAATACCGCGTAAGTAGCACATGTCGATAAGGTTCCAATTTCTAACAAATTTGCTTGAAACTGAACCTTATCCGCATATGCTACTTACGCGGTATTGCACTATCCCCGACGAAATTACTGCTATTATACTATGCCATGGTTACTTTGGAGAGATTTAAGCGTGTTTTCACATCAATCGATCGCTGATAATACATTAAAAAAATCCTTTCATATGTTAAGAATTTAAGATCCGATTTTTCAATCCTCGCATAATTCCTATCTAACAGTTAATTTTAGCTCAATCCTTTTCGTAACCTTTTCCGTGGTAGAAAATGGAAACAGCGCTAATTAACTGGCAGATATATTTATTTGTCTGTACTCTAGTGGACGTCTATAGTTTTTTTTTATGTCATGGGAAAGGCAAACGAGAACACAGGTCACCCGATGGTAAGCGACATTCGCAATCGTATACAGTGCGTCCCTGGATAAAGTGCACAAACAAATAGGGATGAAACTAGATGCAATTTAATGGACAAAAAAAATCACAACATTATTAACTTTTTTATGATGTTTTAACGGAAGATATCGTATTCATTGGACCTTGTCGGAACAAAGCAAAAAATCGTGACACATATAGTCTCTATTGGTTTGAAATAAACGTAATTATAATCACAAATTTACTTATGTTAATGCAATTAGAAAAAATCTGAAAAATAATCCAAAAATAAAAAAAAAACTGCATACGAATTTTGTGTGCTTTTTTTTCTAAATTAATAAGAATTTCTCGATTTCCTCAAAATATTGTCCATTTTATCACTGGTTATTATCATAAATAATGTTTATATATCTTATTGCCTTTTATTTAAAAAAATAACCAGGTATATAATGCCCACAGGTGTATCTTTGCTTTGTTCCGATAAGGTCCACTGCATACGATATTTACCATCACGTTCGGGCTTATATCAAGTTGGAAGATTTTCATTAAATTTAATGCCACATTAAGTTACGTAGACATTTTCAGTAGAAAATGTCAGAAAGTAACACTACGAGCACATTTTTACTGGAAAAGTCAGGAAGTAACAGTTAATACAACATTCATTACTTTTAATTAAGGATACAGCTAATATGCAATTTAATAGGTGGTTATTAGTATAGCATAAAATGTTTATTGGGAATTTGGAACGTTTTTCTTTGGACATTTCATATTTTCTATATCCTTCGAAACAATGATATCCTACTACCATTTTAAATGTGAAGTTGGGATATTTGTTACTAAATACCGCTTTATTTATAAAACTAGCTATCCGGGCAAAATTCGTTCGGCCTCCATTTTTCTGATTTTTTTAGATGTTATTCGGGACAGAGATAAACCCAAAAAATCTAAAATCATAAAAATCGGTCCACCCTTTCTCGAGTTATAAATGGTATAACTAACCCGACTTTTTTATGTATATAGATTATAACGATAAAACTGAGATGAAATTTTACATAAGGAGACCAAGTCCTGGATTGAAACACGGGATACTTTATATCCCGATAAGGAGTTCCTTTGGGATAGTAATGGGAATAACGCCAGCGAATGCCAGTACGATGTTTTTTCAAGAATATTCAATTACCATATCAAACATACAATAATATAACTACATATTCGCTAAAAAACGTAACATACACCGAAACCCACCGCTTCAGCGATTTCTCTCAGTCCCAAACGTATAACAAACTGTCACAATCTTCAAGCCGTTTTATAATCTAAGTCGTACCTTATCGAATAAAGTCCTATTTGTAAAAGTCCAGTAAAAAAGACGTAAATAGAAAAAAGTGAACACAGGGGCCGCACGACCGGTCGCGAGCGAGCCCGACGGGCACTGGCCCGACTCGGCTGTGTTGCCAACTCTGGAATCCAGTTAGGGCTGAAATTATGTACGGAAATGTTCCCCTTGTTTCCCATAAATATAATATGTATGGGCTTTTTTATTTAAAATGTCCTCTTAACTGGCAGTCATCAGGTCGTCACAAAACTGACGATTAGTGTCAAACCCCATACATTTCGTCACTAACTAGCAGGTTTGACGGTATTTAAACATAAGTAGCTTCAGTTTAGCCTAACCGTACATTTAAAAATAAAAATGCCACTCACGGTGTATTCTAAGTAAAAATGCCCCTATTTATCCTTATCTATGTACTTATTTTTTAATAAACGTATTATCCAATGCGAAAAACATTATAATTTTAGGACGTTAGTTGAACCGCCCGCAACTTATCCGTTCTATTTTATACGTGAAATGCACATGTCAGACCGCGCCCTTGTGGCGTTTAAATTCACAATTTCTATAAATTTGTGACCTCCGAGTGCTTACTAGAGATGTGCCATTCTCGGCAACGTTCTACGTTTAGTATGGAGAGAGAACGTTCTCGAGAACAATTCCCATACAAAACTGAGAACGTTTTCGAGAATTCTCGAGAACGGCACAACTCTAGTGCTTACTCCTAGTGCGTACTAAATGATAAAAAGACTTACGACCACAAACGCCGTATAGAAATACAAAATGTCGAGATGTAAAATTAAGTAATTTAATTTGTTTAGAGTTATTACCTGAGTAAAAAGAAGCTAAAGTAAAGGGCCCGTGAATTAATATAAAAATACGAGTAACAGACGGCTGATAGTTGTTATATTCAAATAATTTACAAATCATTTATGACCAGTGTTAAAGGATCACTCTAAATGGCCAAGGCGCTGTCAAACATATACGAGCACCTTGTTCAAAGGTTAGCTGAAACTGGCTTTGTACATACTCATTGATTTTTGTATTGTGTCTGTATGATTTAATGTACAATAGACATAGACATCATTTATTGGTAATAGAACATATTACAAGGCATGTTTTCCTTTTTAAAGTATAGTGTTTATACATATAGGTACCTCCAATAAAAACCGACTGAAAAATGCTTATTTTAGCCCTAACAGTGGTAAATTGGCAACCCTAACCCGAGCGACCCGAATGGCCCGGCTAGGCTCCGGGTAAGGGGGCTGAATGTGGACTAACTGACAAACAAAATCTTCGCAGAACAATTTCATACTTGTTATAATCAAATCGTTTATGACTTTATGATATAAGTGTAATAGAATTATTCTAAATGGCCAGTGCGCTGTTACAAATCCGACCTCCAATATGAACCGATAGAAAAATGCTAATTTTATTCTTAATAGGTAGTGGTAAATTGGCAACATTGACTCAGGCGACCCGACTGGCCCGGCTAGGCTCCAGGGAAAGGGGCTGAATGCGGACAAACTGACAAACAAAATCTTCGCAGGGCAATTTTTTGCTCACTTTTCATTGGGTTAGATCTATTAAATAAATAAATAAATAAATAAATAAATATTAGGGGACAATCTTACACAAATCGAACTAGCCCCATAGTAAGCTCAATAAGGCTTGTGTTATGGATACTAGACGACGATATATTTAATAGATACAAATACTTAAATACATAGAAAACATCCATGACTCAGGAACAAATATTCGTGCTCATCACACAAATAAATGCCCTTACCGGGATTCGAACCCAGGACCTCTTGCTTCGTAGGCAGGGTCACTACCAACTAAGCTAAACCGGTCGTCGTAATCTATTTTTAGCCTAAAAGGGTAATTTCATTTCAATTGAATTGAATGATGAGATTTTGCTGATTGTAGCAATTATTATTAATTTAATTCACTCTTATCTTAACACAACTTTTATGTTAGGGACGACCGAGGCAACAAAAAGCTGGACAAGATGAGAGGTTAAGATTTTGGTTTGACAAAGTTGTCAACCCGACGGTCGTCGGTCACGGTCTTGACCCAAGGGATGTGCCGGAGTCTGAATACAGTGTAATTGACAACGTGCATCTTATTTATATTACGGCCCAATTTTTTGGGTAGAATGAACCATTCATAGGGATAGTTTCTAGATTTATTTTTGCTATTTTGCGTCGACCCGTCTATATTTTTGTAGTTGCGTCTTGTATTACATTGCTCGTTTAGAAACATTCGAACTTAGGTATTTTCCACACATGGTCTGTAACCGTTTGTCCCAAAGTGATATTTGGTCGAGTTGAAACTGGAACTTTCTTCCGCTGAACCTGAATAATATAGGCAGTCCTCGGTTTCAGCGTTAGATATTTTTGGCCAAATTTTACATAAGGACAAACAATATGTATATCAACAAAACGAAACATCATATTGTAGTCGTATTTTGAGAGGTGTTTACAAAAACAACATAACTAAGCTGGTTGACATCCTATTTTTATTGAAAATGTTTCTCTATAAGTATCAACCAGTCTAAAATAAAAAAAATATAATAAAATAGTTTATTTTTGCAAGTAGGCCCTCAAGGGCTCTTTTACAAGTCTGAGTCTAAATATGTATGTATTATTTCATTTCTTTTCTTTTGGCGCTTCGGGTAGTGACCTTCTGGTGAGAAGAAGCGCCGGAAGAAACTCACCAGTTTCTCTTTTTTAACAACAGGTATGACATTATTACATTCGATTTCATTAATACGTTATAATAAACTTATAACTACATTTTCAGAGATGTAAAAGGTCTCTAGCCGTCAAAACAAGACAATTAAAATAATAGAAAATAAATTGATAATAAAAATTCATGGAGATGTAAAGAGTCTCCGTTGTCAAAATATTAAGTTTTGGAGGTGTAAAGGACCTCCAAACGTCAAAATATAAAATAGGAATGTTTATACTAAATATATTACAGAAATGAAAATATTCTGCAACTCACACGATATAACTTAAAAACTAAATTAAAATAACATTAATACAGTTTTTTCTTAGAGATGTATATGGTCTCTAAGTGTCAAAACAGTTCACAAGTTCAAAAACAGAAAAAATCAACGAAAGAGACATTATATTAAAATGTAGTTATTTCCAGTTGCAGTTAATCCCAAGGTGCTTCATCATTCATGTAGTCTTGTGTGCTGTAATAAGCTTTGGACATGAGTTTACGCTTTACACAATTCTTGAATTTGCTAATAGATAATTCAGTTATGTTTCTTGGCAGTTTATTATAAAACCTTACACAATTACCCATTAATGATGTTTTTATTTTATCTAGTCAGTTATGTCACAGTAATCGCAGTATTTTTTCTTCCTACAAAAGGCATATCGCGCGCTTGAATGTGTACGCGCCGTGTACGAACACACTACAAAGTTTTAAGAATGCGTAGAGTCTGTGCGGAAAGAGAAAGGATTTAGATTTGGGGGCGCTGTAATGCTTTTCTAGTAGAAAAAAATATTTGCCGCATTTGTCATACTGGTTAGGTTAGTTGCGTTTTTCGCCACGCCTATTCTCTTTCCGCACAGACTCTAAAGGTGGGTTTAGACCAAACGAATTGTAACAAATTCTTTGTGTACACACAAACCCACCTTAAGAATGCTGATGAATGGATCGCACTCACACATACGTGCTATTTTGTGAATCTGTGTGAATACGTGTCGCGCGCTTAAACGGCCGAAGTTGAACTACTTGTTCGTCTTTATACTTACTTTGGTTTTGTTAGTAGTCCAAGATACGACCTAACATCGACCTTCCCTAATCCGTTTTCTTAATGGTTCGTTAATGGTGTATGTATATGTATACAATAACAGGTAAAAGTAAATAAAACCGGTAAGGGTTGCCATCCCATATTCTAGCAAGGCATTTATGATTAGGCATCGGAAATTCGGATGCTTATATACCTAAACTTTACCGTCAGCGTCGATGTCGAGTTGTATGGAGGCGGACACAATTTAATTTTGTTATTAAATTTAACTGGATTTCTAAATTAACTTATTATGCTAACATAGACACATACATAGTTACCTATTTAAGTATTTAAATGAACTTGCAGTAATTTTTTATGTACTCGTTTTTTGAAGTCGGTTAAAAATTGCCATAAGCTAAACATATTCGCGTGATACTACATTACTATGACGTTTTGTATAATCGCGGAATCCAGGAACTTACATACATAAAATAAAAATTTTAAGAAGCCGATTCCATAGTCTTAACTTTTTTCGGAATTTTGCCCACTTTAAGTAAAAGCATCCGAATTTCCGATGCCTGTTTATGATTTAGTACAAGTGTATAATTTTCGGCTACTTGCAAAGAGAGTGACCCGTTTTTCTTCTTAATTCAATACGGTTGAGTCTAACGGTAGTTTTTCTAAATATAAATTACCGACCGCTGTTAGTATAAGTTAGATAGCCGGCCGGAGGGTTAAATTAAAACAAACTTGGCACGGTTAGTGTTTGAAACAACCCTTTAAATGTTTTGCAAGCTGCGGGTTCAAACATTTAATTGGAACGGGCAACTCCCGGGCAACTGGATTTAGTAATTATTTCATTTCAATTTGTAACTATTGTTTAAAAGCCTGGAAAAGTTTTGTAAAACACAAAAGATAGATAGACTCGACAATGGCGGAAGTGATCTTAGACTAAAATAAAGAACAACGCTTTGCTTTTACTTTCCTTATGAGGAAAACTGAAGAGTACAACACCTCTCGTCGGAAAATATATACATCAACATCAACATCAATCATTTATTGCACTCACATATTAGGTATAAGTAATAGTTACAAAAGAATAACATTATTATAATATGAACCCTGTAAGGTATAACTGGGTGAATCAACTTTTTTTTGCTGTATGCAAAGATTGCCCTTTCTCCTTATTTGTTCACCTTTTGCATGTTTTAACATGGTTTAAATGGAACAAGATCTTACATCTAGAGATAGATTAGGTAAAAATAAAAATAAAACTCGTTTTTAATGAATAAATAGTGTGACCCAGCGGACGAACCCTTATTTCATACAAAAGTGGGGGACAGCTATGTCCACTGGGTCACTGCTTATAAACAAGTTACAATAACAAATATTTGCATTACGTAGCTTTAATATCTGCCTTTTAAATGAGCATACACTTTATTAAAAAAATATCCGAATAAAGATTTCCTTTCAATTTTAGTCGGAGAAGGTGAAATTTTGTTGACAAAGAAAAGTTGATTCACACAACTGCGTGATGCGGACGACAGGAACGAATACTCGTGCTCATCACACAAGTGACCCCATAGTGGAAGTACGGACTCCTGAAAAAAACCTTCATGGCCCCACATTGCGGGCACCGCCGGGACAGGGAATGTGTCAAATGTTACAGACTATTTAGTGCCTACTGTATTACCTAACTCAGATTCAGATTCAGATTTTTATTCATAAAATAGGTAGGTAAAATATTTTACATGTCATTTTAATTAAATATATATAATGAATGCTAGCACTAATTAGTTAAACGCAATTTATATTCTATTAAATATTTTAATTAGGTCAACGATCCCTATTTATAAATTCTTCAACACTATAGTACGCTAGGTTGGTTAGGAAATGTTTCAGTTTGTTTGCAAACAATTTGTCATTTGATAGTTCGACTATTTACTACTAAATAGTCTTAAGGTCCATTTATTTATAATTCGATCAAACATCGTTTCACAAACGCGTAGTAGGCTTAGACATCAGACTAATATATCTTGTGTTTCGACATCTAAGGGCCGATTTGCGAATTGTAAAGGTCTAGAATAGGGACAGACGACACGGATGAAATGTTGATGTAATAATCATTATATATTGTAAGGGACCTAAATGACGGTTTGGAGGGTTCTGAAGGTTTCTCTGAAACAAGGGGATACTTGACGCGACCGAAACGTATAGGTAACTGTTAGGTATTTGTACACGTCCTATTTGTTAGCGACACCTATATACAGGGTGGAAAAAATCTATGGGCCCTGCAGGGGACTACTTAAAATTCTTTAGTTAGCTCATTTTACTGAAAGGAAACATTCCTTTATTTTTAAAAAGAAACAAAAGTTTATTCGTAGATTTTTTAATTTTCTTGGCATTTGCATTGGAATTGATGGTAAAATAAAATTAATGATAGATTTCACGATCTTTTTTACTTGTATAACAAATCTGGCGTTCTAGTGTAAAAGGCGACCTTTTACTATGGAAGTTTATAGTGAAAAGTCACCTTTTACACTAGGACGGCAGAAACGTTTATTAGAGAGATTTTATTCTGACCAATAGTACTATCGATTAGTAGAATAAAATAGTGAGTGCTTATTTTTTTATTTTTAGCTGGTTCAATTCCCGGATGAGACATACGAATTTTAGGAAATCTTTTAATGCAGTTTTATTTCTTTTTAAAAATAAACGAATGTTTCCTTTCAGTAGAATTACCTAACTAAAGAATTTAAGGTAGTTCCCCTCCAGGGCCCATAGATTTTTTCCACCCTGTATAAAGAAACACTGCCATAAACGGGACACATTGTTTAAGTACAAGTGCCCCTGTGGCATATTATAATGATTTTGATTTTAAATGAATATTCATTCCTTTTGAGAACGTATTTGTTAGATTGTAGTAAGTACTTACGATTAGACTGAAACCTTGTGTTCACGTATTTTTCTTACCTGTAACAAAAATAACAATAATTAAATCATTATCTAAAATATCATTCGCTATATTACTATTCAAACAAAATGTACAACAACTGACTTCTGTTCATATATATGATGATGAGGAATCCTAAAGAAGGATTGATATGGTCGCCGTCGTCGAAAATTATAGATCGATAGATCATTTATTTCATGAGAAATAACAGTATAAATTTGTAGTACAAAGTTACAAGCGTTCACGTCATGATCGTCAAAAGATCGCATAAGGAGGACTATTATCGTATTCTATTCCATCCTACTATTATTATAAATGTGAAAGTTTGTTAAAATGTTTGGAGATTTAAATGTTTGTTACTAATCGCTGTTGAGTTGAAAACTTGAAAGTTGGGACTTGAGTAGGTAAATATATCAACTCCTGGATTGGACATAGGATACTTTATATCCCTGTACGGAGTTACCTAGCGATAGTCATTAGATAAGCTGGCGTGAGATGCGAGTATATGATATATAAATAACATAGAACAAAGATTATGGCTCAGATCGCTAAAAATAACCTTTTATCAAATCGAAATACGACGAAAAGCCACCAGGCAACACAGCGATTTAGATATAATCCTTCCCTCGCGTCTCGAGCCCTTGTAATCCGTCTTTTTGGGGACTTTTATCCTCGATGCTTTTTGTCCCTTTGTCATATCTTAGAGCGTTTACACACTACGTCTGACTCTGACACGAATCCTTTAAAGAAACTACTTTAAATCAGGAGCCAGTGCCAAGTTTGCACCTACCTATCTACATTTCTTTCTCCGATATTAATTTATTAGTTATAAGCTTAAAATGCTCACTTAGTAGAACAAGCCAAGGCATAATAATAAAATGCATACTTTAAAATGTTTTCAACACACTTGCTCATAAAGTGGCTCTAATTTAATTATCCTTACGCGCGGAAAGCAGCTTATTACACACGCGTGTATTTAATTTGATAAATCACAAAATAAATACAAAAACAGAAGAGTGTTGAAAAACTGATCATAACGAGAACGACGTTTAAAAACCTGACCATTGCTTAAAAACCTTTGCACCTTTGGGTATTTTATTGTGCATCATTTAATACGAATGATTACAATAATAGGCAAACAAATTAATTTGATTTGTGCTTATAGAATAATGTAAGTTAAGGTAAAATAAAAAAATGCTATTTTTTGATTCGATAATGATGTAAATTGTTTACCTACATAAAAATCAAGTATTCACTATCAAACGAAATTAATTACACAATGTACCATGATAAGAAACCTTAAGTTGACAAATGTCAACTTTGTTTACCAAAAAGTACATAAAAAAAGGTAGTATTGATCGCGCGAGAAAGAGTCGCGTGTCACAGTTGTGCTAGAGCGCAAGTTCCCAAACTTTTTTGACTTGCCGCCCATTTAGGCATGATAAAAATCTTTCAGCGCCCGTTATGACAATGTTTTTGCAAATGGAGGCGAATGCAGAACTCCCTGCTAACGTGATTTGGGGATAGTACCATTACCATTGCCATCGATTGCCGAGCCTACGTTCCTGTGGAGGTGTTGAGTACGTAAATTAAATTATGTGAGCAAACGCCCCCCCCCCCCCCCCATTTTCTTCCAAGGCCCCTACCACCCCCTTGGAATACCCAGCGCCCACTGGGGAGCGGTAGGGACCGCTTTGGGAACCTATGTGCTAGAGGTACTGGTTTGCATGACGCCAAATGTAAACCAGGTGCAAACTTAGCTATGTAGGATATTTGCCATACCAAATACCTAGGCGCTCAGAAGTATGAAGTTGAGTTGGTCAAAATAGTAGATTGTGTCACAAGGGAGCAAAATTAACCATTTACGGCAAGGGGGTAAATTGAATCCAGAAAGGAGCGAAGGATTCTACAATAGAGTCTTAAGCGTAATGAGGGGTTCAAGTGTTAACGCCAAAGATGAAAATAATTTTGTTACTTCGCGACCATGGACGTTACGACACGTCTGAAACGTCGAGGTAAATAAATCGTGTTTTGACACTATTAAGTCCCATTTTGTTATATTATAATTATAGCAATCGTGAGTAAATCAGAACGTACAAACAGTTAATACTGTTTGGTATCAGAAATACGTAAGGGAGATACAGATAATCTGAATTGAAAAAGAAAAATACGTTTAAAAAAACTCAATTATATGCCTCGGCGCGTGCCGAATTAAGAGTTTGGCGCGCGGCACCACTAACAGCGATTAGCGGACGGACAATAACGATATTTTGCGGAATAAGTTGTACCAGGCGCGCCGTAAAGTGCAGCCGTCCGAAATGCTGCAGTTACGAAGTAACGAGTCTGTTGGGGTGAGGCGGCACTGTTAGCGATTAGTTTTTTTTAAATTTTCTGTGTCCTGTTTAGTCAATAAAATTGCCACATTGGGCAATCGAGAGTTGGGCACTGTTAGCGTGCAATTGCATTGTATTATTATGTCGCGGAATACGATAGTACTATAAATTATGACCTGACTAGGTGAGTTGATAATGCGTTCAGTCATTAATTCATCAGTCGCCCATACAAGTAGATATTTTTTTCTAAATAAATCCTCAGATTTCATTTAAAATTGGTTTGTTATCAGAGGGTAATATAATATTGATCTTAATTCACTTATTTTAATACCTTACTAAGTTTTAAAGATACTCTACTGTTATTTTCCGATTTCAAAATGCTTTCCTTTGAAATCGCATGAGGAATAACACACGATCTAATCTAAAGCAAACCGAGGTAAAATAAGTAACAAGCTACCACAAAAGATCTTTACGCGACTCTCCACAACATGTCATACATAACAGAGCCCTCAGTTTCTCCGGACACATTATGCGGTCCCCAAAGCATCATCTGGAGAAACAAATAATTTTAGGCCAAATAAATGGGCGGCGTGCTCAGGGAAGAGCACCAGCAAGATGGTCACTTGGTCAGACTCCATTAAGAAGTTGTTTAGGGGCAGCTTGCAGAACGCAGTTCATACGGCCTATGACCGCACCCTCTGGAGACAAAAAATATGTGATCGCGACCCTCAGTAATGAGGGAACGACGAAGAAGGTCAACCAGTCTAGTCAGTTAAGTTGTTTTTGTAAACATCTCTTCAACAGAAATAAGTCCTCATGCCAGCCCAGAACTATAGACACATGAACCAAGTGCCTTCCCCTTAAGTAGAGACGATAAAAAAAGTGCCGATGGACACAATCTTATAGAACTTTATAGAACTAGGTCAAATTTATGTTACTCTTTAGTCTGTACATAGGCTAGATTGTAATTCTGTGGGTCTAGTTAAAAGGGATATAAGTCACATTTATACCAAGTGCAAAAGTCACAACTCTATTGTATGACTCTTTTGCACCCAGGTTATATGTGACTTTTGTACACCTTTTCAGACACACAGAATTTTATATGTATTTAATAAGTTATTATTTTATAAGCTAGTTAAAAAAAATGCCAGCCCGCTCCAACTGTCGCCGCGGCCTCCGCCAGCCGTCGCGGGCGCCGTGCCAGCAGGCTTCAGCGCCGCCGGTGCCAAGTCCCGGGTTCGATCCCGGCTGATGCACAGGATAATTGGACCGAACTGACGGCCCGCCTCTACAATTTGCTGGAGAGCGTAATAATGAAGCACTTGAAGCTGTTTATCGCTTCAATATGAATTAATTTGAATAATTTTACGAAGCAGGAGATCCTGGGTTCGAATCCCGGTAAGGGCATTTATTTGTGTGATGAGCACGAGTATTTGTTCCTGAGTCATGGATGTTTTCTATGTATTTAAGTATTTGTATCTATTAAATATATCATCGTCTAGTATCCATAATACAAGCCTTATTGAGCTTGTTCGATTTGTGTAAGATTGTCCCCTAATATTTATTTATTTATTTATTTAATTTTTGTACCCCACTTATCCGTTTGCTCCTTACTAAACGGTTAGTTCATATATACATATAACATATAGTGGTTTTATGCGTGTCTCTTTACGATTAGCTAAATGCACAAAAAATGTCGGTATTAAGATCTTTAACAAAATTCCAGAACATATAAAAAAATCGCCGTCTCAACAGGCATTTCTTGATAAACTTAAAAAACTGCTGCTAAACAAGGCATATTACTCCTTGGAGGAGTTTTTAACTGATACATGGACATCCGAATAGCTTATACTATATTTATATTTCGAAAATGTATTGTAACCGATTATTATAACCTACATAATATTTATTTATTAACAATGTGACTTGTAGATATGATTTCTATAAATAAATGAACTGAACTGAACTGATCTATTTGTTTCATTTTAAGGCCACAAAAGTAGCCACTACATGGTGTCAATTAAAACACATTAATTTAATAGAGCCTGCAGTAATACTACTTTAAATGGCATTGCACGCTTTTATTTCGTAGCAGCCAGCAAATTACATTACTGGGCAATCTAATTTTCGATTTGAAAGTCAAACTTACTGAAGTATATTTTCTCTGCTTTGCAAATGTGCGCCTATTTCATAGTACTTTATATCCTAGCATGGCTTAAAAATAAACCTCAGTTTTTAAGTATGGAAACTGATTGCGGAAAACTACGAATTAAACTTGAATTTCCATCGTCTGCTGGGTTTTTAAGAGGCACACACGACAGCGCTCCTTATCCAGCGGTAGGTACTACATTAGTATATTTATGACTATGAAATGTATTTTCATTCTAAAATGAAATAAAAAAAATACAAATTCCGATTCTCCCGCCTGAATACCCTGCCCGCGCTTTATACGAAGATTAGTCATTACACAATCAAAAAATCGTAAATCATTAACGATTTTTTAGTGGAATAACAGTTTTTATGTGAATCTGTCGATATCTTTAATTGTAAGTTAATCCTGGTTTAGGTTTAGATTTTTTGGATATAAATTAGAAAAAAAATCTGGCAGTAAATAAGTCTTAGAAAAATCGTAAAGTACAAACTCGAATGACTACGCCTGAGAGCTACTAAATATTGCCACTGGTATACCGTTTTATTTGGCTTCCCGGGCCGGACGCCAAATAGACTAAACTCCCCAACCTCGTATCTGACTCGAGCGTTTCATTGGAAAAGTATCCTTGCTGCAGGCAGAATAAAGACTACATTTCTATCAAACGATTCGTATTGTTACGAAGTTTAGAAAAGTTAATGTCCAATGGAGTTTAGCCACACGCATACTAATCCAGAACAAAACGCTGAAGTAACTTCGTTACAGAATGTTCCTTTTATTCGATTCGACTTTAAATCCCTCTCTGCAAAATTGGAGCGAAATTTTATGATATTTAGAGGTCACTCAGATGTGCAAATAATTGTAAGTATGGAATTATTAGAGATGTCGTCGAATACCATTTTACAATGGTCAAATTTGATAATAATATTGCATTGTCATCTGATTTACATATTCTTGCAAAATTTCAGCTCAATCGGAAATCGGGAAGTGGCTCAAATTGAATTTGCAAGATTTGATTACAGACACAGAGACAGGCACGGAGTGTAAAAAGTTATGGCAAGATAAATACAGACTTTATCAATACGGTTTTACTTATTCTTATTGCGTATTAATGAGTATTGGGTCATACATAAAACTCCACCTCCTTAACCGCCTAGACATTTATTATCACAGGTTAAATGATAACACATATAATATGATAGATAACGATATAACCAGCTTCCGCGACGAGATGGTTAAGACGCATTCACCGTGATTGTGATTACAGGCGTGTTTGATGATGTGTTTGTTGGAAAGGAAACTTCCATATGCACAGATAACATCACATTTGGCACTGAAATAAAACAAATCTACACCACAACGTATTCCAACATAAGTACTGTGAGGTTTACAAACCTCACACAGGTTACAACCTGGTATACAAACCTCATCATCTGCGGGACAGATTGGCAGCTTTTGGAACTATCTAGTATTGGAATGTAATAGAATTCAGTCTATCTCGCTTTAGTTTAAGAAGATCTGTTGAGTATTAAGCTAGCCTTAGAACCGTAAACACGTAATAAAAGATTACACCAAAAGTTATATCAGTTTCATTAGGCTCCGCCATTACACTACATGTCACACGGTCCAAAATCTACATTCAACTCAAATCTAAACATGAGTACAACTACAACGTGACGTTGTACACTCAGGGACCTTAATTGTTGAGCGATTTAGGATTCACGTTACAATAGCCGTGTCATAGATTTGTGTATTACACGACAAATTTAGATTGAACCCTAAGGCATCGTCCTATCGAACAGCGAATACGCGATTATCGCGCGAACACGCGATTGCGACCATACAAGTAAGGCATCGTCCTATCGAACAGCCCACACAACACAACAGAACAGTGTTCGATAGGACGATGCCTAAATGGCTTAACAATTAAATTCCGTGACCGTACACCGTGAGTGATCCGTTTTGCATTCAATATGATTCCTTAGAACTCAATACTTGAATAAAGTCAACTATACATGTTTAAATTGAATACCTGCCACTAATGCTTTTTACCCATAATGTCAACTTAAACCTAAGTTAAGGTTTCAGTACTAGGCACTCAACGTTCTATACAAAATAGGGCTCTGAATGCTTTTCGCTCAAAAGAAAGCGCTTAAATTGAATCCTAACTTTACTATTATTGGAAATATAGTAATTTGTCAGTGTCGCAAAATAACCTAGGAAACATTTTCAAAAGGGTATAAAAGGAATCTTATAATAACTAATATTATAAATGTGAAAGTTTGTGAAGATGTTTGGATATTTGGATGTTTGTTACCAAATAACGGGGTAACATCTGGGTGGATTGATATGAAATTTGGTATGCAAGTAGACTTGGTCCTGAATAGGAACATAGGATACTTCATACGCCGGTAAAAAGGTCCCCTGGGACATTAACGGGAATAACGCAGGCGAAGCCGCGGGTAAATGCTAGTAGGTATTAAATAGAACATGGGTCGCCAAATGGCGGATTTTGTGCGGACCGCGAGGACACAGCAACTTGCACTACAGAGGACGTAATTTAATAAAAATATACCCCCCGCATTATCTTTGTTGACGTCAATTCAAAAACGGCCAGGCGAAGTAACGAGCTAACAAGCGAGAAAGCGTTCGCGGATTGATAATGTAAAAAAAAAAATAATGGTGTGGGGACCGCGATGGTCATTTCATTTCTTAAAACGGACCCCGAGAGAAACTAATTGGTGACCCCTGAAATAGAACTTACGAACGATTTATTCATATATGTAGGATTCACGCGTGTGACTGACTGTCAGGTCAGGATGGGTTAGCTGCAGAATCCTGGCCGTTGAGGTATGTTGGTTAAAGAAGTGGATTCATGTCAGATCAAATCATTTATTCGTCTGATTCTTTTGGCGGCTTCGGTAATGACATTCTGGTGAGAAGAAGCGCCGAAGAAGTTCACCAGTTTCTCTTTTAAATCATCAGGCATTACAATAGTTGTTACAATATTATGGCGTAGGTACTTGAGTGAGCAAATCTAGACAATTACGTTACACAGTATGATTCATTTCACTATTAATCGACAGAATTACAATTATCAAGTAGCAACTTTAACTACTGGCAGACGAACTGACAGAATCGTAAGACAAGTGTTGTCGCCACGACAGTCAGAAAGAGAATCGACACTCTTGCCCAACGAGCCCGCCTACGTGCACCGTAACCGGTTGTTACGTCACACGGCGTTCGCGCCATTTTAAATCTACTTAGTACTACAGTTAGTCAATTGACGATCTAGGATTTCTTGAACTATCGCTGCTGTCCCCGACATATACATATTTTTGCACTAAAAAAATAAAATTCTAAAATCAAAAAACCAATCCAATTCTAAAATTAAATCTAAATCCATTTAATTGTCAGCGTATTTATTAACAAATATTCAAATCTCCAAAGCCCCACAAATTTTCATATTTATATTATTAGTAGGAAGGACTGAAGAATTTAGTTACTCGTAGTATTAGTTAATATTTTTTCTAAAAATATATACAGTATGTAAAGAAAATCAAAAAGGAAACCAAAATGTATTCATTCCATTATTTTTAGAGCACGGCACATGTCAGCAATATCCTTATTTCACGTGCATACCAACTCAAAGGAAACACGTTTTACTCGCATAAAAAACCCTCGAGAGGGCCAAAGGAATAACTTACCTAGTTAAAAATAAAATAAGGTCTCTATTTTGGTTGGCACTCGTTTCCTTGAAACTTGGAGGTTTTCCGTTTAAAGAATTTCCGTCACTTTGAGGAAATTGTCATTTTTTCTTTCATAACCTTTTAATAGACTGACATTGATTTCGTGATGACACCGATTTTAATGTCACTTTCGGAAGAAATAGTAATTATATCCCCAGTTTTTCTGTTATTTAAACCTCGGAATATATTTAATGTTTTAATTTTTATTAATAACTTTCTTTTGCCCGCTTCTCCGTCTGTGAAGGTTGTGTGTATGTATTATATCACTTACTTGAGATATTATCAATTGACAACATTTCATATTTTCAAAAGATCTTAATTCGAAAACCATTTGGGTAAAACTGTATTTTATGCTCAAAAAAAATATTTTTGGATTTTTTTCCCCATTCATTTTGGAAAAAATCGTCAATTAGTGTGAACCGGAAGTGTGACGTCATTTTCCCTGCATTATCGAGAGAGACCTTAGCGCTGAAACGATTAAAAAGTGTATGGTATCCGGTTGTCATTTTCTGACATACTTGCCGTCTGACGTTTATTTGTTTTGAAAATTGTTACAACTGCTTAGCGGCTTTAGAAGTTTAATTTTCTTACCGTTGGTTCATTTGCACGTTTTCGAAGACCTTAAAAGACTTGGCACTTTCCCACTGGACTCCGATAACGCATTCAAACATTATTAACTTGGCATTCTTTTACCGGACACCGATTTTTTTCATATAATGAAGACATCAGAAGGTTTTTCTCAGGCTGATAGCACGAATCTGCCGCGTGTTGAAATTATGATGATGGAGTACACATCGGCAAGTGATAAATATAATCCAGCCCAAATAAGAGGAGCAAAAGCATCGTTGTCTTCCCGAACTTCCTATGTTGACAACGCTGTAACGCCTGACAGTTATTTTTTTAATCGTAATTGTCGCTCTGGATTCTAGTTTTTTTAAATCGTAATTGTCGCTCTGGATTCTAGTTGGGAAAGTGACGTCATTTTCTACATACGCCCTTTTAGAATGAGCTACTTTTCAAACTGCTATTTTTAATTGAAAAATTGAGTTAAAACGAAAAAGAAAAAATACGGGTAGCTTAAAATTCCACCTATTTTCTATCCAGCTCATAAAATGAAGGAGTAGAAAATTTGAAATATTGTCAATTGGGTACTAGACTGTAACTGAAAGTAAAAATTATATAAGATCCTGTTAAAATAAGCATAATAAGGAAATATGTTCAAGTTTTGAGTTTGATACCTAACGTGTAACTTTTTTTTGTTATTTAATGTTATTCATAGTTTTTAATAATTTTATACTTTTATAATGGACTTTCCCACCGAACTTTGCAGGCTCATAAAAAAGTTACACGTTAGGTATCAAACTCGAAACTTTAACATATTTCCTTATTTTGCGTGTTTTAACAGGAACTTATAAATTTTTTACAAATTTCAGTTACAGTCAAGTACCCACTTACACGTTTTAAGTAATATTAAATAGTTTGGATTCGACATGATAAAATAATAAGGACAACTGGCAGCTTCCTCGCTCAACGCATCAGCCTCGTAATCCAGCGAGAAAATGGTGCCAGCATCTTCAGTACCACCAGATTAGATTATTTTTTTCTCATTTTAAAATTACATTATAAGTTGCATTTGCATTGCATGCCAAGTTATAAGAATTTAAAGCGAGATCGTCAGTTAAATGAAATAAACAATTTAAATATAGAATTTTACAATTTACGTAAATCAAATTATACAATGAAAAAATAAAAAATCAATTAGCAAGGTCAAAATACACATTAAATGTCAAAAAATTAATTGAGCACAAAGAATAAGTCAAAACAGAGATTGTTAAATGGAATAAACAAATGCCATTTTTAGCTAATTTATTTTTAGTTACTTTTTACTGTTTTTTATTTTTGTCTATCGGATCCTATTAAACGAAATATATGAACAAAGTCACGGGGCTCGCCCTGTGTCTAAATTAATTACTAAAGTTCCATCAACTTTCTTTCTCCAGATGAAAAAATAATATTTCATTCAAATTTCAAATAGTTATTTTTACAGACAACAAACTTGGCAATAATTTACGAAGAGTCAATAACAACAGTCCATCTTCCGCTAGTTGGGGCTTCAACTTTTGGTTGAAATATTTATGGGGGAACTTTTTACCTCTTGTGATTTACTGAAGCTTTTTACTTTCAATTATTACTTAGTCAAATGTTTTTAACTAGTTAATCAGGGGCTTTAGATCTACGGATATTACAAACATGTTTCAGTGTAAGCAAACGAATTAATTGTCATGTCCAAATTTGCCGAACGCGGACAAAAACTTTAAAAAACTCGGACATTTGGTCTAAATTGCATTTTTTGACGAGTTAGAAAATAAAAAAATATTTTTCACTCATTTGTTTTTTTACTTGACACAGTGCGTATTTTTATTAAATAATACCAAGTCGTGAGTGGTTTGAGACCTCTTCCAAACTTCCGATAAAATAATTAGGATAATTTAGCAGTTTGACTTTTAGAATACTCTAATAAATATGATTAAGTATTATAACGCTTTATACCCAATAATGCCGGTAAATAATTAAAACCAATAAGGTGTCGCAGGACATTAAGTGTCCGGGATTTCCTCGGACACTTTGTAAAAACCCCCCGGACGGCCTCCAAACTAGGACAAATCCGGGAGAACCCGGACGGATGCCAGCCCTACACCCGAGGAATTTAATTTTTAAATTTTCGTTTCAATATAAATACAAGTACATTAGATTTCGCAGCAGACGCTTCTGCTTTAATAAAAAATCATGCAAATAAATAAGCATTATAAAAGACCTAAGAGCCTTAAGCGAACTGAACCGCCGTTTAAAGTACTCTGAAAAAGTTGAAGCAAAAAAGGGAACAGCGCAATACGGCATTGTTAAAAGTTTAAACCTGTTTCCCGAGCGAGCGAGGTATTCCGCGACCGCATCAGGGAAATTATGTTTAATTAATTTTACAGCGTTATTATAGCTTGTTGTAGACGAGTGATGGCGGTAGGGCTTACAGATTTTGTAGTATGAGTTAAGCGTTATCACACAGATTATATTACTAAAGTATGTGTATGTGTAAGTTTGCGTCTTTCAAAAGGCCTTAGACCACAGTACAATAGCAGTAATTTTTCTTCTTATGAAAGGTACATCGCGCGCTTGTATGGGTGCGCGCCGTGAACGAACAACCTACAAGCAAAGATTTAAGAAAGCGTAAGAATGCTATAGTATGGATCGCACTCACACACGCGTGAATACGTGTCACGCGTACATGTTATAAGTATATACTTTACAAAGTAAGGAATAAGTATTTTGTATATAGTATTAGGTGTAAGGCACGCACCCTGCCTCATTATGATCACGACTTAATAATAAATAATATTTCATGAAGATTCATGAACTATAGTATCTCCTTTTCTCTACCCTATTTCTCTCCTTTTTTCCTTTACATATAATATAACACATTTTCTCTCCTCGAAAATCAGAAGCGGGATTTAGCCCATTCACGTATACTAAATTGGATCCCAGATCCACCAACACCTCCTTAGAGCCTATAATTCATTAACCTTCGTTAGCCAAGCTCGTTAGTCTCACACTGAAGCTAACGCGGCTAAGTAGATTTACGAGTATATGCCTTATGTGACTTAACAAGCAAGGCGATGATGCATTTCACGTTATGGTGAAGTGTATTGGGGACGAAGCAGAGAGCAGAGAAAATGAAAATGATATTTTGGCAGAACAATTATCTAAGACAGTGAAATGAAATTATGCGTCTGGGTCTATCGTGCAAGCCATACACCCCACGCGTGCGTTAGGGCGTGCAGAACCGGGAAATTTTTGTAAAAGAACCGGGAATTGCCGGTACTGCCATACTAAAACTTCCCGGTTCCACGCCCTACCCAAGGTAAAACCAGACGGTTTCAATCTGCCACGCAAACTCTATTTAGTGTCGCATAAACAGACTGAGAACAGGTCACGGGCGTTGCAACTACTTCCGTCACAAGTGGGGCTGGCGGGACTCTGCTCTCTGCGACTGTGGTGAAGAGGTCCAAACCATCAAGCACATTACACAGCGCTGCCCTCTGCACTCATATTCCAGCTCCTCGGAAGATCTGCACAAACTAACACCCGACGCAATTACGTGGCTCGTGACCTACACTACTACATTCATGTAGATCTATAGTTTTCCCATTTTTGTAGTGAAATGTTTATGTAATATGACTGACGCCATAAGATTAAATAAATAAATAAAATTGTATTTGAGTAACGAGATATATTGCACCATATACGATCCGAAACAAGGATCGCACCCCCTATCCCTTAATTTCCCTAAATCATTCCTTTTAAATGTTTACCAACATGTAGTCTCAAGATTCGCACCATTGCTTTTATATACGTTTGCAATGTAATAGTCTTTTGGTGTGCAATGAGGTATTATCAACAAGCCTGGTAATCATATGCTCTTAGTCATAGTTATAGTGAACCAACTCCTAGAGCCAACGGCTCTTAACTTAATGCCTTCAATTATCGCATTAGTGAGGCTGTGAGTGCACAGCAAACTCGCGGCTCACTGGCTCATCGCCCTTACAGGTGACTTGATAAGACCTGTAGGCTATTCACAACTCCTCTGTTAATCTCGTCCCAGAAATGTAACATAAGAAAGTAGCGTCTTCTTCGTCGGTATCATTCTTGACAGAGTTTTTGTAGTCGTCATCAGATGTTGGTAGTACGCTTTATCATGCGTTCTCTCTAAGAGCTGCGTTCCTGGTGCATTCGTGCAAGGGAGCATCTACTACAGCCTTAACCTATCGCCCTTAATAGTAGGTACCCATCAGTGGCGTGGCGTAAAAGATATCCTTGGGCAAGCCGGTGTAGATTTTGCGTACATTTTCCTTAAGAGCTGTAGAATAAGCTGCTCAAATGCCTGACATTAGGCAAGCCGGTAGGAATCGAGTTCTTTGGACGCCACGCTACTGGTACCCATAGAAATATATAGAGGTAGAAGGAAGAAGTGTATGTACCTCGCGTGCGAAAAAGTGAGGATGACCTATTTACTTGCACGCCGTCAACTTTAGCTTCCGTAAATATTATTATCAGATTTGATAATCCAAATGAAATGGAAAATGTTTGTTTTCCATCACTAATTTACATTTTTGGTCAAACGCCTAGCGAAAACCTTTACACGCTTGGTTCCAATAGCAACTGACGAACTATTTCCTTCTACCTATACACCTTAACCGGCATTCTGCTATATCCATTCACCTACATTCAGACGGATACTTAGAGTTACGCACAAGGTGAAAAGGCAGGCCGTACGCTTGATTACCACCCTAATATTAATAAATAAAGAGTTGCAGGAGAAAGGGACAAAGCTCAACTAGTAAACATTTTAAACGTGAACTGCCCAGTAGGCTTATGATGCTAGGTTTTGGCGATCGATAAATAAATGATAAAACATCTATTTCACACTTGTCAAAACGTGGCGGGTGCTTTATTATTTACTAGGTGTCCCGGCGAACTTCGTTCCGCCCCAGACTTTTTAATTTTTTAGATGTTTTTAATAGTTATTCTGTTATTCGGGGCGGGGACAAACCCAACAAATCAAAGATCATAAAAATCGGTCCACCCCGTCTTGAGTTATAAATAAATGGTGTAACTAACACGACTTTGTTTTATGTATATGGGTGAATCAACTTTTTTTTGCTTTATGCAAAGATTGCCCTTTCTCCTTATTTGTTCACCTTTTGCATGTTTTAACATGATTTAAATGGAACAAGATCTTACATCTAGAGATAGATTGGGTAAAAATTAAAATCTTTTTTAATAAATAAACAGTGTGACCCAGCGGACGAACCTTTATTTTCATACAAAAGTGGGGAACAGCTATGTCCGCTGGGTCACTGCTTATAAACAAGTTATAATAAAAAATATATGCATTACGTAGCTTTATTATCCGTCTTTTAAATGAGAATACACTTTATTCCATAAATATCCGAATAAAGATTTCCTTTCAATTTTAGTTGAAGAATGTGAAATTTTGTTGCAATGAAAAGTTGATTCACCCATAGATGTTGTTGTTGACACAGAAAAGTTGATTCACCCATAGATTTATCGCGCGACAAAGCCTACAGTTCCACACATAATTCTTCTTATTTAGTATGAAATATTTTGTAGCCTTAATAGCAGGCCAGGCGCGAGGTCGATAGGCTATTAGCGCGCAATCTGCACAGTCGCGGACAATTGTTGTTAAACGAGTTGCCACCGCGGATTGAAACTTAAATGCTTAGGTACCACCGCACTGACTCTATTAAAATGAAATACAATGTATAAACGACTTTACTACTAGTAAAAAAACACCGTCTGCTATGGTGCTTACGACTTAAGCTGTAAATGAGCTTAGGTACTTGTACCTAGTTCTTATAACGCTCAAATTTTCGAGACCCCGGGAAACACATAGGATAGTTAAGAAGGTTGACAGGAAGAGATCGCTCTTTTTGTTTACCACTGTTTTTATATAAGTTTGCATTTTATATCTGTTGCAATTTATCTTCTTGTGTGCAATAAAGTATGATTATATTGTATTGTGTAGCTTTCATCCCAATAATCACCCCATAATGAGTTAAAAAAAATTGGTAGAATTTTGTATGAAAAATCTATAATTTCTCCAGCCTTATCCCTCGATAAACCTCTCAGAAGCGGGAGAATCTAGTTAAATATAAACGACTTGAGTTTATTCTTGGTTTTAATTGTCTTGACCTCTCTGAATGTCGTTAGGTTAAGCGATATTTAAATGGTCCTAAAATAAACAAAGTCAAGTTATTACTTATTCAGACAATCGCTTTTCTTTTGTTTTTCTGCTGCCTAGAAATTGTGTGAAACAGGTCTCGTTTTGGCGTTCAATTGGTTTCTTTTCTTTATAAGGTTATTACAATATTTATATTACATTCTAATTATACGAATGGAAAGACAGCTTCAGTTAACATTTCAGAATAAATTTCTATCGCAAACTGAAATTACTCACATATTTACTTGGTAATATGAGTGTAGTCTGTATTCAGTTGCTTACCTGTAACAAAAATGATTATTATAAATTAATGATACTCATATATATTTAAATTTTAGCGACTAAAGTACAGAAAATTGTATTCCTAGTAGTGGCCTGGCGTCAAATATACATATTCGCAGTAAAGCCGGAGCAGACTTGGGTTACTTTTTCTTCAGGAGTATTGAATACTCCGGTCATATGCTTTAAAATAGGCAAGCCGGTGAGAATCGGGTTCTATGGACGCCACGCCACTAAATTTCCTAGGCCACTCAAGATGTCATCGTCGCACATGAATATGTGCAACACCGCAGGCCTTTGCAATCCGGAGAGGCATTCCACGAAAACGTCTACTTTGTCGGGCACGTGACGGCTATGGCAGCTACCTTAAAAACAAATAGAAAGTCCTAAATGACATTATCAAATCAGAAACCAAATTACAAAATATTGTCATACCAAAAATGTACTTCCTAACCTTGTTAGAAGTATGAAAAAAATGGCGTCACGTGCCCGACATTCTGGTGGAATGCCCCCGGATTGCCTATGACGGTGCTGACCTTTGAGTGTCCGTCAACCCGCTTCTTGAAGTATAGGTCGATTCGTAAGAGCTGGCGCGGATTTAATCACTTCATCACTACACAGTATAAAACAAAGTAGTTTTCTCTGTCCCTATGTCCCTATGTATGCTTAAATCTTTAAAAATACGCAACGGATTTTGATGCGGTTTTTTTTAATAGATAGAGTGATTAAAGAGGAAGGTTTATATGTATAATACATGCATAATATAATAGAGAAACACCGTGCGAAGCCGGGGCGGGTCGCTAGTATGAAATAAGCACTGGCTGCATACAAACTCCGCGCCAGCTTTTGTGAATCGACCTGTACCATACCCCACGCCATAGCGCTCCGGGAACACCTCAGGATAGCTAATACCACAACTTGCCAGTTCGTGGCAAAAATTAGCGTAATGCTCGCTTGTTATACTTGATGGCGCAACTAGAGCTACTAATAATAGGGAATATGCATGAATTTTTTTTAACACATTGCTTAACAAAATATGAAAATACCGTAAAAAATATGACATAAAGTCAAAATAAAATTAAAATCGAACGGGAAATACGGAAGATATAAACATTTTAAAGCACTAATCAGACAGCGATTAGACAGAGAGATCCGATATGGACTATGACGTCATAGTACACGGCCGCCATACAATCTCCATACTATATTCTGTTTTGTTAGAAAGAGATAGAGATAAATCTTTGTTGACTTATATCTTGATTATTTTTATAGTTATTTGAAAAATATTTTTTTCCTACTGTTTCTTGTATGAATGAGCTTTTATTAAAGTAAATAAAAAATATCATGCATATTCCCTATTGCATCAATAAATTGTTCTAAATAAATTAGCTTATGAGAGTTATGAGTTACAAAACTAACGATTCGAAAGTGCTTGTTGCTCTACGCGGAAGAGAGCCGCCATAGCGCATTTTTCTAATACTTTCCCATCTGCAACTATTAGCGGGGGTGATCGACGCAGCGCACACTGTGTGTGTAAATACACACGCGTACATGAACAATCGTCTATCACTACGAAACACTTAATAAATAGAACGACACATTGACCAATTCACATTCACAAAGATACATTTTGCATTGAAATAGTGTAATGTGCCGCGCAACATTGATAAGTTTAGTAAAACTCCATGGCAACGCGTGCGTGTTTGTTTGTCAACTAGTAATCAAACTTGAAATGTCAAATCAGATTCTTATATGAAGTAAATAATGATAATGTGATTGAAAATACTTTAGACGTGAAAGAAAACACCATTCCTTTGTACGGTTGACGTGTTAGATCTCCTTTTGCAGCGAAATACGGAATAATTCGGCATATTCACGGAGATCTCTTCAGGTGAGTTACTAGATTTAGTCTGACGACTAATGCAATTGCAACTAGTTTTATAGAACGAATATAATCACTGGCACAAATTGCTTGGCAGAGGAGAAATACACATCAAGGACACTCCCTACGAAGTTCGCGTTGCTCTCAGTTGTTGTTAGGCCTACTTAATAATGATGAATGAATAATAGTACATTGTGTATCAAGGGCGGTAAGTAAAGAATTACAAACGAGTGTTTGTTACAAGGCCGAGGCGAAGCCGAGGGCTTTAATAACACGAGTTTGTAATTCCTTTACCGCCCGTGGCACACACAATGTTTTTCATCACACTTGTGAGGAAATCTGATTAAAATAACCTTACTTAACCTAAATAAAATTGTAAAACTGAAAGTGACATTAGTGACATATTCCATAGACAATGCGAACGTCAAGTCGCGTTCGGAAACCATAGCGGTAAAGACTAAAAATGGTTTATTTTATATTTGCAAAATACTGAAATACTATATTTAAACATTTAATTAATGTTACAGAAATATGTGTTTACATGTATTTGCAATAACAGTTCTCTTTAAATAAATATTTCAGTAATAAAAGTTAAAAAAGTAAGTTGGCATTTCCTTTGAAAATGACAAATAAGAGTAAAACAGAACCAGCGTTTCAAATTTAAAAAGAAAACCATTACGCCCTAGGGCGTAATAGGTCATTTACGGCCCGCAAAACCTACGTGTAATGACACCATTTTCGAGCAAGTGTGATGAAAATAATATTTTGACTTTTTTTTAGAGCTTCCAAGATGATTATCGGACAACAAGTCAGACACAAACCAAATATTTTCAAAGAACAAAAAGATATGAAAGTTCTAGACTTTTGTTTCACACCCATTTGTTTCAGCAGCAATACAGATTGGAATGTCACAAAGGTATTTTCTGTGCAAAGCTGAGACGTATTGTATTGACAAAGGGATTTTTCAGTTACATTGCAAGATTAGGTGCGATATAGAATTACATTCAATCATGTGTATACTTGGATGTTGTACTTAGGTACAATAGAATTAGGCAGCGTCACTAGAATTTCTCTTGATTGAGGTGAATGATGACACATACAGCTACATGAAGTACTCATTGCAAAAAAAGTGAATGAATGAAATGAATGAGTGAGTAAATAAACACAAGGCTATAGTTTAAACAAACTTTGGTCTATCTTGCAATTCACTGTTGAACCTGCTATCGGTACGAAAAAAGAACAGTAATTTCAAAATCCCGCTGTCATTACATGACAGTGTTGTTGTGCGTGGCCTCAACTCTCGTGAAACTACCTATAATTGACTGTATGATTTATGATTATGTATTTAGTTAACTAACAACTAAAATTAGGTGTAAGCCGATCATTCACCGTTGACCACGATCCTCAGTCATGAGGGGCGACGACAGGGAGAGATTTTGTTAAACCGTCACCGTCGTATTTTGTGTTCATCGTCATCATTTCAACCGTCCACGTCCAACTGCTGAACCTCTCCTCAGAGCCTTCCACTACGAGCGGTCGCACGCTTTTTGCCAAGTATAAAGACGAACAAGTAGTCCCACTGTAGCACGTCTGTGTGAGTGCGATCCATGCTCCAGTGAGCATTCTTACGCATTAGAAATAATTCTTTGCTTGTAGTGCGTTCGTACACGGCGCGCACTCATTCAAGCGCACGATGTACCTTTTGTAAGAAGAAAAATTACTGCTATTACAAATATATTGTGCTTTTTGCCTCCATCGACTTCTGGCGACCTTAACCAGGTCGGCAGGCAATTTTAATACAAGATCTAATCTAATTTTGTGTATTGAGTTTAAGTAAATAATATTAAATAACAGCAACTTACCAACCATTGTTAAACACAACTTAGACACAATTAAGAAAAGGCTTCGTCTCATTACCCCAGGGCGCGAGTTAACAAGAATGATAACCGAATCGCAGAGCGCTAATGAACCGCACTTACTCGCTTAGCCAACTTAATAAACGACTGACTTTAGATCTATATATAGTTACTACTTTGTTTACATTTTCGAGAAAAGCATTTGTTTGAGCTAACTAAATATCGTCTGCTGACAAGGAAAGTCACTAAAACTTCTGTCACTGCTCTTCAAAAGGTCGTATCTAAATAGTAAACCAATAACTGAGATACGACGAGCTTTGCTTTAAGTAGGTATTTGTTACTTAGTGACTTTTGCTTGTCAGCAGACGATATAACTTAGATGCAGTCATTTTACAAGCATTTTTATAGCTGTCTCTGTGTCAGTCTGTTTGTCGGTAATGAAATCTTGCAAGTTGAATTTGACCGACTTCCCGGTTTACGATTGAGTTGACATTTTTTATAGATCGAATGACAATGTAAAATTATTATAAAATGGAGCTGATCTGATGATGGAGCTTGAAGGAGGTCCGGATCATCTAAATTACGTAAGATAAATCCACCGTGTTTGGGCTCGTTTGTTTTGACATGCAGTTAGTGATTATACAAAAAAAGGTACGTTTGTCTCAAAAATATTTTTTGACATAAACTTATTATAGTAATGGTAATGACCTAGTTATAACAGGTCAAACGGTAAATTGAGGTTTCAAGTGCGATGTCATGATGGTCTAGCTAGATGGTAATTTAATTACTTTAATATATAATATATACACAATCAATATACATATTTCAAACAGTCAGAATCTCTACTTTGATACTAACTACTAAGTCAAATTCAGTAGTGAATCCATAAAAAAGGTTACCTACCTGCACAGCAACAGCATAGAAAAAAAGGCAGTCTAACTAGACATCTTGAAAATTAAAAGGAAGCTACAGAGGATCTTGGAAAAATGTTAAATAAAGAGCTCCGAAGTGTAACACTGCAAGAGAAAGATGCCTCTGCACTGGTACACTTGCGAGCACTCGAACGGGTAGTGGATTGCCAACGACTTAGATATGTCGTTATGCTTATGTGATGTTAGCAGACCCAAACTGTCTACAAAGTATTATAAAAGCCTCAAAAATAATAATTACTGTTTACATTTTACATTAATAAATAAAAAAAACGAAGAAATCGATATTTTGTATGTTGACATCTCCTGTACCTATGTGCTACGTGAAATGTTTTTATTTTTATTTTATCCAGTTATTTTCTAAAAAGACAGTTTCGATATAAAGACACTTTTTGCTAACTGTATAGGGGCTTTTTTATTTAAAGTGTTCTCTTAACTAGCAGTTACCAGGTCGTCACTGTCGATTAGTCGACATCAAACTGACGATTAGTGTCAAACTCCACATATTTCGTCACCGACTGACAGGTTAGACGGTATTAAAACAAGCTCAGGTGCCTAGCCTCGCTCGGCGCGGCCCGTTATTGGCGGATTTTTTCCTCGCACACCGCTCTGGTGGAAACGCAGCCTTAACGTACATATTAAAACAAAAATGCCCATAGTAGTAAAAGCGAAAAAAAATTGTTTGGTATTGGCATAGTATTTGAAGGTCGCGTGACATAACGTTTAAACTCCTTCTCACAGTTATTTAATTGCTATTGTACTAGGTCAGGTATGGCGAAGCGAATGGCACGCGCACCATAATTTGGCTTGCGGCTAAAAAATTGTAGCGCAATAACAAGGAATCGGCGTTTTTGTTTGTTGTTAAACACGCCACGGTCACATTGTAACTTTAAAAAATAACATGTAGATAATTAGCCATTTTTGTGGCATTACTTTGTCAGAGGATCATATTTTGTATTTAACGATCATGATTGGAATGTGAATGTAATTTTGTCAGTACATGAAATTTATACTGTTCATCCAATATGCATGCATTTAAATACATTATTAACAACTCAGCGTGACAGGTATTGGATTTTATTAAAAATTAATGTTACTGATAGATTTTATGTGTTGTCATCTATTAATCATTTATATGGGGTTTGCAATATTTTACTGCCTATTCTTTTACTTATTACTATTATGGAACATTAGTGACCCATTAGAGTCGGTCGAATTTTTATTCCGAATGAAGAAACTGAAGGCTAGGGAGGCGGGAACATTATTTTATCAATGATTCTCATAATATACATCCTTACTTCATGCTTAAACACACAATGACAAACACTTATACCCATGTGTCACACTCACTTCCTTTCACAGATAAAAGATAAGGCACTTTAATTAACTTGTAGTGCTTTTATCGTGTCCGCCATTGCATCCGGCTTTTACAACTACGTCTGGGGTAAAACTAAGTACCCCTCTCGTTGTGTTATGTATGTATAGGTGTATAAGTCGTCTGCGTATCTCGATGAGTGCCGTGGGTTAGAACTATGTTTTACTAAGATTTTTCATATATGAAACTTGGCGGGTGACAGAGATAGATACAGAGCTAGTCAGCGACGGCTTCGTTTCTGATAAAATTGATTACTTGAACTGATCGTAAGGGATTAAGAAGGTTGAACTGACTTAAAAAGAATCATTAAAATAGATTTGCTTATCGCATGGAGAAATAGACAATGTCATCGCATTTGTATGTACAAACAAAAAAACCCTGGAAGCTAAGCCAACCCAGCTGAAGCCTTAGCGGTAGAAGCGACCTCAGAAATCCCCTATTGCAGTGTTTTTCAAACTATTTTATGGCACGACCCCCTTTGTATGAGAAAATATTTCGCGACCCCTATCCTCCACGATTTCTACCGTGAATTTTATTCCGTTACACTTATGTACTTTTTTCATTTTTGCGTGAGGTTTTTCGACCCTCGCGACCCCCTTCTAGAGGCTCAGCGACCCCCCAGGGGTTTGCGACCCAGACTATGAAAAACACTGCACTATTGCATCACACCGTAATATTCACCGCACTTTCTAACCCTTCCCCTTAGAGGTATAGGTACAGTCCCCGCTGATATAAACATCGCTTGCCAAAGCGACATGGACTTATGAATGTCTGTTTCAATGCACTTTTAGATGCGTCGGGACAGACTCGCATAAACACTCGAGAGCGGCGCGCCGCATCGATCCAGGTGCCACTAGTGCAACACTGTTCTACTCCAGAAGGACGTAAGTATGAGGCTTTAATAAGGTTCTATGGCGTATTTGACGTTTTGGCTTCAGTGTAGTGTCGGATGAGTCTTCCGGGGTGAAGGAACTTGGGGTTTAAGGGATCCGGTGCTTTGTTTCAATGAGAGATGACTTTTTTTATTAAACTAGACTGGATGCCGTCGACTTTGTCTGGGTGAATTTCCGAGTTGTGCAAACAAACTTTCATCCCCCGTCTCAACCCTTTAGGGAATGTATTTCGTAAACTTTTTTTTAATGCACTTGCACAAAAAGCGGAACTTTTCAGAACTATAATTATATAATGCCGAAAGTTGTATTTTCCGCACTACTGCTTTTCACTTTTCGGCTAGCTTTCGTACACTAAATAACTAAATATTTTTACTAAAAAAAAACCCGACCGTGGTGCACTTTAAAAGTGCATCAAATCTGCCATTTTGTTTATTTTAACGAACTTACCCAGTGACACTCGCGCGATCAAGACGAATCTGTATCATTTATCAAATCGGTTGTGCCGTTGAGTAGTTACGAGCGGACATAAGAACGGACATACATACATACATACAGGTCAAACACATAACCCTCCTTTGGGCTTCGCCGCAGTTGGGTAAAAATACATTTATTTGCAAATACACATCGCATCACACTAATATTATAAATGTGATAGTTTGTGAAGATATTTGGATGTGTAGATGTCACATATTGTCCAGCAGTATATTGCTCTAATTCAGGCCCTCTGAAATTTCTTAAATTTTCTGACCTCCATGAAGAAAGATTACCCACTGGTATACACTATTGATGATAGTTAATCGTCTATCATAGCGATATTAACGGTGCGGTGTTTCCCGTCAACGAAGCCCCAGAATGATAGACTACAAGACTCGGATAGGCGGCAACACTTGGCAGCACTTTCTTTGCACGTTACCTATACATCTGAACAGAATAATATACATGTGTAAGTAATGCGCGTAATATCACAAATGAGATATCACTCGAACGCGTGATGTTGCATACTCCGAGAAATCAAGCATCACTCCAAACATCACTCTAAATAACATTGCCCGAGCGCGAGTGAGAGCGAGGACCGAGTGAAGCGCGCGTAATAGTTTCAAAAGACTAGACTCCAGAGAACACGCGCTGCGTGATGTAGGTGATAGCTGTGATGTTGGTATCTCACCAGCGCCCGCGCTACTGCGTATCGTCATCGACTATGTACGGGTGATGTTTGGAGTGATGTGATATCTCAGTGTGATATTACGTTTTCGGAAAAGTGATGTGATATAGCATTACTTTTCGAGGCACTGTTTCGCGCATGTCTACAGAATAAGATCAAAAATATGTGAACACGATTCTATTGTTAACGGCGTAGCTAAGCGTGTTCAGATATTTTTGATTAAATTTTTGCTCAGAGGCATAAGAAATTGACTGTACCTCACCTATAAATGCGATTAAAATATTATATCGACAGTACATTGCTAAAATTCAGCCAATTAGTGGGAAAATGCCTAGATATTTATGATAGGTACTACGTGTACATTACGAATAGCGATGTTTTCCAATACCCACAAATTTGAATTTAAACAATACCTTAACCGAGAAACGTAGCATAATACCAATTTTATTGGTCAATTTACTAAGGCCGAGCATAATAATAAATTAACGAATTACAGCGCAGTAGTAAACCTGAAAACTCGTTACAAAGTTGAATTTTATAATTATTCCGCTCGCGATTAAATTAATATGCTTACATTACACAGCTCGTCGGGTTTAATTAAACTAATTAAAACAAATAGAAAAAGCGACTTTAATCTAAAACGTTTCGTAAACAAAATTAACAATAGATTATTTAATACAAGAAAAAACGCAACATGTCAATACTATATGTATTACAGGGTGTTGCTAGGAACAGTGCCAACAAGGTCATTTTTAAACAATCTCATGATGACCACGATATCATAAGTTATCTGCTGCTGCTGCTACTGCTGCTGAGGCTATCACTATGTTTATTTTGAAGCACGACCATTACATTGGATTTCTATCATAATTCATAACTTTGGACATACTTATTTCCGTTTTTTCTCAACCTGTCTCCGTGTTTCTCACACACACTGCCAAAACCTTTACTTCCCACATAAACATGGAACAAAATGTATGAAGAAGCAATGTACAGGGTGTTTGCGAAAGATCGCGTAATGGCTGTTAAGGGAACGATGATTAACGATTTAATAAATTCGCGCTCCGCCGCATAAATCACTCGCTGTGGTTTTAATGTAGCTTATCACCTGAAGACACAGGTGCGTTTTGCGGACGCGGCCGCTTCATGTATAAACATAAACCTTTGACACGACATGGTCGACCCCCTGGCCAAACGACCTGGTTCGACTCCAGGCGTTCAGGCCCCCACCTAGTCCGACCCTATTGAGGTGGACCGGGGCAAGGCAACCTGGTTCGACCCCAGGGAACACCACGGCCGACCACCCGGTCATATAATTGCTACGCCCGCTAGGGTTGCAAGTTAGTCACGCTTTAAAAAAATAAAAAAACAAAAAAAATTAAAAAAAACGTGGTCGACCACGGAGTTACGTAATCTTTTTTTTCGGCGCTGGCGTCCGTTGATGTTTCATTGGAGAGCGAGCTCTCTCGGGCCGGATTTAACCCGCGGGCCGTAGTTTGCGACCCCTGCTATTAACTAAGAAGTAAAATTAACAATACTAAAAAGAAGAATATTTCTAACGAGTATAAGTAATGACATGGCACTTGTAGTAAAATCGAAAACGCCGCGTTCCCGCTGCCACCAACCGCCCGTATGTTTCCACGCCGTATAAGGCTCAGAGAAACAAAGGAAACCACAACGAGACGCGACCTACAAGAAACATTTACTTTTTGTCGCGCGACAAATTAGGCGTTACCGCCTCAATTTATCTGCTAAAACGAAAGAGGTATAATCGAATGTAAATATATTGTTCGAGATATTTATTACGTGTGGGCTGAGTGTTTTCAATAAAACGCGGATATAGATAAAATGTGAAGCGAAACAAAAGGTGGGTACCACTTTGTTGCTGGCCATAAGTTATTTAACAGATAAATGGTATAAAGATGCAAACAATTTTTTTTGTTAAGCGAAAATGTACGTAGCGAGGCATCAAACAAAACCGGGCTTAAAACTAGTAAGTCAACCTATTTCTTCTACAGTAGTGAGATAAAGAATTCCAAGATGTGGCAATCGAAAGTTTCAAAAATTGCGAAACATTCGGCTTGGAAAAATGTCGGCGATGCCTCAAAATTACCTATAAGGAATTTATCAAATATTTGTATGCCCTGTGGCGAAACATAGTGATACATAATTATAACAATTTCAATGTAACACCTACAAACCTATGTTTAAAACAAACACTGAGAGTTTCTTATAATTCCAATATTTTCGAAAGTTTCCAGAAACATCTGAGAACTTTCCACATTTGTTGGAAACTTTCTGCAATTTGCAATTCTTTAGCCTTAATCTGTCGCCGGGCCGGTCGCGAAGGCGGGCCGTTTTCTCACGTTCTCCTCGGCAGTTCTCGCGAGAATCCCACCAAGGCCGCACCGCACGCATTGAAGCGTACGGTGCAGCGGGCAGCCACCGTGACAGGGCCAATTTCCTGCAGACGCAGCCTTGGTCGCAGCTGGCCTGATACGTCTCACAATACTCTGTTGTCAACATATAACTGTCGCAGTTCTAGGACAGAATATATTTATACAACTAAAATTTGACGGACTCGGCTAGGCGGGTTATTTAATGTTGTCGAACGAAAGTAGTTTGCCTAGCCGTTTGATATAAGGACTCGACGGTGCGATGTTCATCCAGGCACTTAACTAATTGGCACAGTTAGTGAAAAGGCTAGGCAGCAGTGGCGTGGCGTCCATAGAACTCGATTCCCATCGGCTTGACTAATATTAGGCAGTTCAGCACTTAATTCTAGTGCTCTTCTCTTAAAGAAAATTGAAGCCAAAGCTGCTCCGGCTTGCCGAAGGATTTCTTCAACGCCACGCCACTGCTGCCTAGCAGTTAGCAGTAGCATAGTAGCATTAACCAAATGGCTAAGTAAGCTAGTTGGCGGCGACATAACCATAACAATCACAAAATGACGGATGAAACGATACAATCCTGTGACAGACAGATAGCAGAGTCTTAGTAAAAAATCGAAAATGGTTAGCAATGGCACAATGTCCTATCCTACTACTAATATTATAGATGTAAAAGACAAACGTTTATGGAGATGTTTGGATGTTTGTTACTTTACATATGACGCATTATATTTATATCCCGATAAAGAGTTCCCTTGGCCAAGTGTAGACATAAAATTATGTACACAACACGGGAGGTAATATAGAAAGCCCTCGACCGCACACTTACGTCCCTCGCTTGCAGCTCGGGCCACAAACATCTGCGATCTCGGCCTTTCTATGTATTACCGCCCAAGTTATGTAATGTACTATTATATATGTATATGTAATACAATAATAATAGCATAGGGTAGTACAAACGAAGCCAAGGTTAACTGACCACCCATAGACTTCACCGCGTTGCAATAAAGTTTACATTAGTTTACAAAATATAAAAAAGTCTGTCGAAAAGTGTTGTTAATGGCACGAAACTCTAAATATTCCTTAATCTTCATAGAACCAGGGGGTACATTCTGGCCGTACTTTTTTATATGGCCAATACGGGAATTTCGTTATAATCCATATAAAAATACCTGTGTTGCGTACCGTAACCTGAATCACTGGTGTCACGGTAAACATTCACCGGTTAAAGATGAAAAAATCCTCTAACATCAGTCATGCTACGAAAAAAGAAACAAAGACTTTTAAACATCATAAAACCCATATTTCTATTGTATCAGGGATTTTAAATACTGTGCCAATATTTACATGTCTGTATCCTTGTTGACTAACACGGTCATTTCAAGAACCTCAGGTCAATACTATTTACAAAGCGATCCAAGCTGCACTTGGAACGACCTATGAAATCCTTACAATACCAACTGTATAAACCACTACATTTCTGCAAATATGATCTTTTATCTTTATCTTTTATCTTTAAAAATTAGAAAAAGAAGCTCAACGTCTTTACGCGGCTGTACCAGGTGACCTATTAAACTGGTGCACATTAACAATCCGATTACATATCGATTTAACCGATTCAATGGCTCGATTCTATCGATTTAGAACCATTCAGAGGGTGAGGAAAGTAATTAACGACATTCGGTTACTAAACGTCGTATCTGCATCGAAATGTAAGAGACCTTGGAATTTATTTTAATGTTTTCAATCCAGATTATGATTATGACCCAAGTATTGATAATTTCAGTAAACTTATATTAGCTTCGTATGAGTAACGGAACTAAACAGTTGTGGCAATTTGGACTTTGGAGTGACGTTTGATAGAATATTTCCCCGACGCTTGAAAGACAATTTGATCTAAGCGCCAATGAGTCCCATAGGCGCTTAGACCAAATAGCCTTACAAGCATCGTCTCTATGAAAAATAAATAAAATACAATGTCAGTCAACTGCTCCATGCTACTAAACCACAAGAGTCCTGTATTAAACGGTATAGCGTCGACAAAACATCATACGACCGTCTCTTTCTTTCGTATAATACGTGCTCTTTCTGGTCACTGGCTAAGCCCCTCCGCGGGGGCAAAACTTGGTACTAGTAGACGCGCGGCGAAATCTATTTCCGAATTCCACCAAGGGAGAGACCACTCCCGCTGCTACCACCACCAGTGGACATCACGCCCTAACTCAGTCGAGGTAGGGCAGTTTTCCGTTCCGCAGCAACTGGTCGCAAACGGCGACCAAGCTGCTAGTAAAGCCTTAAATAAATATTTTTACTAAAAAAAACCGACCGCGGTGCACTTTATAAGTGCATAAAATCCGCCATTTTGTTTATTTTAACGAACTTCATACCCAGTGACACTCGCGTTATCAAGACGAATCCAATGATGTATCATTTATCAAAATCGGTTGTGCCGTTGAGTAGTTACGAGCGGACACAGGAACGGACATACATACATACATACAGGTCAAACACATTACCCTCCTTTGGGCTTCGCCGCAGTCGGGTAAAAATAGCCCAAATCGATGAGCGGAAACGTCCGAGGTAAAGTATAAATACGAACAAGTAGTCTAACTTCGGCTCCGGTCCGACAATCGCCACGCCCAATAGGGTTGCGAGTTTGTCAGCTTATAAAAAAAATAAATACTTCGGCCATGCAGGAGTGGGCGACGCGCGATAGCGATGTGTGAGTGCGATCCATACTGGAGCATTATTAGTTATTACGCTTTCTTATTTCTTTGCTTGTAGTGCGTTCGTACACAGCGCAGACATTCAAGCGCGCGGTGTACCTTTTGTACGAAGAATAATTACTGCTATTATACTGTGTTCAAGGCCTCTTTATTTAATTTCCATTGCCTCTTATATTTAAGCAGTTTTCGATTCAGCGCGGTATTGTTGAATGAATTCATTGTTAAGAATGCCAAAGGAATTAAGATCTTATTTCAAAGGTGGTAAGATTGAAATTGGGTATGTCAACAGGGGTCAGTGCGGTTGCCTTTTCGGCGGCGCGTCATTTATTCATCAAAGTGAATCATAAGGAAGGTTCATGTTTTAATTAATAAAGATGACACGCGAATCTACACCAGATTTGAGTGACTTTTCTTTACAACATGCCACACAAAAAGGCACGGCTAAAAGGAAAGTAGAAAACTGCTATGAGGTAACAATATTTTTCTGCTGGTGTATAACAATAATGAAATGTGTAATAAAAAATCTCAAATAAGTACGGGGTTGTACAAAATTCTACGAATAAGAATCTTTTGGAGTCAAACAACGAGCTATGTTCAAAAAAATAAAACGGATGTTACAATTCTTTTTTGTAAATAAATAAAACGAAACGAAAGATCCTGTGCCTTATTTTGTATCGACCTCCTAACACCAATAATCACATAATAAAAATAACACTGACGGCATTGTCAATTATTTTTACATTAATTACAGGAAAAGATATCCGATTGTTGCATACGATTGTACACTTTAGTGACGTCACACCAGTTTTGATAAGCACAATAACATTCATATGGTAATGCCGCGCGAATTCACTAGTATAAGGGAATATATATACACGAATATGATGGCGCTTACGCTATTTTAGTAGCACTTGTGTAACTGAAATGAATAGTGATATTATGCAAACGTTCGTGTCGGTATCGTACTGAAACGTTGGTTTGATGATGGTAGATGAAACTATGAAATGGCCTCGTCAAAACTAGGGACTACTATTTCACTAATAAACGTATACTGTGTACTAGGGGCCTAGTTTCAGTAGTTCGGTGATTTTAGTCCGGTTCATATTTTTTTTTTTTTGAACCGGACTAAAGTCACCGAACTATTGAAACCAGGCCATACTAGGGTGACCAGAGGTCACGTATATTACGGGTTGTCCCGTACTTAAGGCACGAATTTTTCGTTGTCCCGTAATTTTATGATTCAATGGAATTTAATGATAAAAATACCTATTCGCTCGAACGCGTATCCGATCGAATGAGATGGTGAGAGTGAGTGAGTGTGATAGTGTATTTCACATTTTCCTTTCCAGATAATATAAAAATAGTTGTGTTAAATATTTAATATTATAAACCGTCTTTAATGAAAAATAGCAATTGTATGGGTTATTTAATTGATTATACCAAGTTTTAGTAATAAAAAAACATATGTTAATTTTTAATAAGAAAAAACGGCCTGTCCCGTATTATAACCTTGAATCCCGTATTTTTAATGCATTTGTCCCGTAAAGCCGGATATCACTTTGTCGAATATTCTTGACAGAGTATTAGCTGGTCGAAAAATTCTTCGTCAGTTGTTCTTGGTCGTTGCTCTGGCGCAAATATTGATGTAAGTATTTGCTAGGGCTTTTATCTGGTCAGAACAGACATATAACAGCATCCTTACTTTGCCCTTGATCGCTTTCAATTTACCTTACCATAGATAGACTAACAGAAATACTCGCAGTCCAGGGAAAGGTTTGGACTATAAGTCAGTCGAGTCATGAGTTCGAAGTATCTGAGGGTAGCAGATGTAACTATTAATGAGAGCCTATCCTTCACCTTTAGTTCTTCGAGTATAGATACTGTGTTAATAGTACATTACACAACTAGGCTGCTTGCAGCTTGCTTTGCTTGCAGCTCGGGCCGCAAACTTCTGCGATCTCGGCCTTTCTTTATTACCTCCCGTGTTGTGTACATCATTTTATGTCTACACTTGGCCAGGAAGCGGCTATTTCCGTATGCGGTTCCGTAATAGTATATTACATAACTAGGCCAGTAAAGTAAGTAATGTCTCAGATCACATATAATTGTCGGCCGAGGCGCCAACAATTACATGTGATCTGAGGCTATCTTATTCACTGGCCAAGGTGTATATGGTGTACTTCGTTCAGCGCAGCGGCCCGAAAGTAGACACTTTCCGGGCGGAGGACAGAAAAATATATTAAGTTAAGAGCTATAATCACCGTCATAATTTCAACCCGAACACAAACTCGGCGGAACATAGGTCTCCTCCAAAGACAACGCACGTTTTTTTCTGCCCGCCGACTGTCAAAATTGCCATGGCGTTAGGGCGCGGCCCCATGTCGACGGCACGGCGCCGTCCACCGTGGAACGGCACGACGCCGTCACCGTGCGACGGTACGGCGTCGTGCCGTCGGACGGCGCCGTCAACGGCGCCGTGAACGGTGCCGTGAACGGTGTGACGGCGTCGTGGACGGTGTCGTGTACGGCACACGTTGCCGTGTGCGGCGCACCGCACACTGCACTCTTCCCGCTACACTGTGTATCGAAAATCGACTCTCCATAGAAATAGGGACTTATTTTTGTAAGTGTATAATTTTTTGATTCAAATCGTATCCTTTCATCATTTTTAGGGTAAAAAATGATATTGAGAATGGAATTTGGCTAAAAAACCGACGAGTAATAATTTTTTTTGTTTAATTAAAGTTATTATAAAAATTAAACCGTCTTCAAATAAAAGGAAAGTTTTATGCCAGCAATTTTTTTCTGTCTTCCGGCCGCTTTCCGACTCCGTCGAACAGAAAAATTGTATATAGACCTTGGCCAGTAAATAAAGAAAGCCTCCGATCACATGTAATTGTCGGCCGAGGCGAAGCCGAGCCACTGCTTACTTTACTGGTCTATGTATTTAATATAGCATTTGAGCGTCTCGTAGCGTAGGTACTTCCAAATATTAAGGCTAACACCGACTTCAAAAAAATAGTGTTCATCAAACTTTTATTTCTTCCCTTTTTGAAGTCGGTTTAATTTTTAAGTATGTTTTTTTATTTCTTGATTTTCTTAATTTCAGTATTGATCGAATTACGCTGTTAAGTAGGTACAAGCTTTCCTAGTGACTGATACACACATAACTCTATCTCAAAAACTACTGAACTTATTTTAATGAAAGTACACATTGACATTGCGAATTAAACCGAATGATGATGATATAATCACAAAATTAAAAAAATTAAAATAACCGACTTTCAGTGAACCTATTTTGATACGAGATGCACGAGTGAATATGAACAATTCCCAAATCGCCGTATACAGGGTGGGAGGGACTACACCGACAAACTTTAACTATAGATTCTAACAACTATTAGGAGTAAAAAAAGTTATGTGATGTATAGTCGAAAAACGCTTACTTTCAGAGATATTCATTATTTTTTAAATGAAAACTCCCAAGTGTGTAACAAGCCCTAATAAATGTGACTAAGATTTTTTTTTTTTTTTTATTTATTTATTTAAACAATTACACAGTATAACAGTTAACAAACCAAGACACTGTGGAATTCATACATAAATATAACAAAACACTAACTATAACACAAGCATAACAAGTTATAAAAATCACATAAATAATAACAATTACGAACAATTAACAGACGATGGGCGATCATCCATCATCTCACATAACCTCATACATTCACCACATACAGTACTCACAAGATAGTTTTACTAATTTTTTTAAATCCTTTAACTAAACAGCAATTTCGTTTCCATTTTAGCTTTTTTTTCTTTTTGATAACTTTTCCTCCAGTAAGGACACGTTTATAACGAGGGGCTGAATTTTCTGATTTATTTTGTTCCATAAGACTAATGTAATGTAAAATGACAATATTCGACCCATGTTGATATAACATTATTTACTCATCACACCACCAGGAATTCATGGCTAAAGTATGTCGGTATAGTCCCTCCCACCCTGTATATGCCCATAATATTCGAAGAGTTCCCTCGATTTCTCCAAGATCCCATCATCAGATCTCGGTTTGATTAGACCACTCTGGAGGACAAATCCGTTTCAAACAAAAAAATAATTTTCCAAATTGGTCCAGCTGTCTTCGAGTAATAGGGTAAAAAATGAAAACCGGCCTTCTTTTGTGGAAGTCTGTTAATAACGGACTTCAAATGAAGAGATTCGATAAGAAATGTACAATTCACTATGAAAAATACCCAAATCGCTATATTTTTCTCGATTTTCCAAGATTCCATCATCAGATCCTGATTTGTTCACAAGGGGACTACCTCAGAGGTATACCCTTTCAAATAAAAAAAGAATTTTCCATGGCTTAGCCATCTTCAAGTAATCGGGGAGCAAACCTACATAGAATGTTCTCTTTGTTTTGAAGTCGGTTAACACTAGAAATTCATTTGTAATAAGAAATGCACGAGAAACTATAACCAATACCAAAATCGCTATATGTGTGCCTATAATATTTGAAGAGTTCCCTCAATTCCTCCAACATCCCATCATCAAGTCCTGATTTGGTTGTAATGGGACCACCTCTAAAATATTCAAACATCATTCTTTCAAACAAAAAAAGAATTTATAATTGGTTCAGCCGTCTTCGAGTAGGTAATCGGTGAACAAACACACAAAAAAAACGTCCTTCTTTTGAAAGCCGGTTAAAAAGTCGCCGCGACCTCACTCATTCTCAGTGTGCCATACCCCGCGATTTTTCTATACAAATTGATGATTCTAGATTCGCCGCAGTGTGAGATTCGCCTAAAACAAAACTACCGAGCCGTGCGCCGTCCACCGGTGCGGTGTGCCGTTCACGGCACCGTGGACGGCGCCGTCACACCGTTCACGGCGCCGTCACACCGTCCACGGCACCGTTCACGGCGCCGTCCACGGCGCCGTCCGACGGCACGACGCCGTACCGTCGCACGGTGACGGCGCCGTGCCGTTCCACGGCGGACGGCGCCGTGCCGTCGACATGGGGCCGCGCCCTTACTTATTAAACCATAAAAATTAGTACAAAGTAAATATAACCTTTTAGCAATGTTAGTTGGCAAGCGAGCGTAGGTTAAGCAAATTCATAAATCCTATTCAAAATTGTGAATCTCAAGCTATATAGTACCTCAAATATTTAACTTCGTAATTCTACTCAGAAAATGTACGAGAGTTACCAACATATTCGTACTCAAACAGCTGTTACAACATGTTTGTTTCCTTAGGCTTGAAATCTACTTAACCATGACGGTGACATAATTTTAATCCCATAACAAACAGCAAAATTTACCCACACGGGTAAATTAAAGGCTTAACAATAATGTTTTCTCTTTCCCACATCATTACTGCAAATATGCATTGTACTCAGCTAATGTAACCTTATCTTGGTAATAAAAGATCAGATTATAATGTACTAGACGCTGCCCGTAACGCTGCCCGCGTGAATTTCCGACTTTTTAATTCCGTTCCAGCTTTCAGCCCTTAAGGGGTTAAATTTCAAAACATCCCTTTTGAACACACTTGCTCATAAAGTCTCAGCTATTACAGCCCTCGCCTGACGGCTCGGGCTGTGCAACACAGCCTCGCCTGTAATGCCCAACATAGCCCACTGGTTTACCCTTGAATTGCCGACAGACATTTAATCGAATATTATTTCAAAGGCAACGTTCCAAGGATTTTCATTTCATCGACAAGTCATTGCGTCGATGAATCATTACTAGTTCATTTAAATCAGTGTTTTTTTATTGGTACTTGTGTTATTTCGTATACATTTTATATCATGTTTTTTCTTTACGGGTATTTTTATTTCATGTTGCTTTGAATGTAATAAAATTTATTCCGCATGAAATTATTTAAATTTGTAATCATTTCGGGTTTACCCTTGAATTGTCGACAAACATTTCATCGACATATCATTTCATCGAAATATCATTTCATCGAAAGTTAATTTTCTCTGAAACCATATTTTTCTATAAATTAATATAAAACAAACCTAACCTAATCTACATGATGACTCTTTAAAAAATCCTGAAAAGTTAACGGTTTCGGAGAACAAAGTTGTCGACAAAATGAAAATTCGATGAAACGTTTGTCGGCGAAACAAGGGGACACCAATGTTTCGTTATCGAAACTAAACGCAGTCACGTCAATCGGTTCACTCTGCACGGTTATAGTGTGTGGGTAGTGGGTAGTTTTATATTTTCGAGTTTAGGCCAGACTTACACCTGTAAGTTTTACTTACGTAAGTAAGGACGCAGATAGGTTAGACTGAGATAGCAGACTCACTATCCCAGTCTAACCTATAGCTGCGTCCTTACTTACGTAAGTAAAACTTACAGGTGTAAGTCTGGCCTAACAATAAAATAAGCATATTTTATTAGAAAAACTTTTTTCTGAAATAAAAAATGTCCGAGATATTCGACTTCAAAGTTGACAATTTTTTAAGACTTGTAAAAATTTTGATGGATGCTGGTGTCATTATAACACCTATTTATTATTGTTTTATCGTATAGAATTCGCTAAAAAAAATAATAGTGACTTTCCGTATCTCCGGCGCTGCGGGAACAGCAGCCCTCCCTCCGCGCCTCCGGCTCTATAAAAACACTCTAGGGCGCGCAGTGTCGGCACGCGTCCTAACCAGCGAGAGCCCTAGATTCGGACTTTCGCAGGCTAATATTGTATACATAAATCATTATAGACCGGATTTATGCCACACTTGGCCAGAAAGCACATAAAATGATGTATACAACACGGAAGGTAATAAGAAAGCCCTCGATCGCATATTTACGTCCCTCGCTTTCAGCTCGGGCCGCAAACTTCTGTGATCTCGGCCTTTCTTTGTATTACCACCCTAGTTATGTAATGTACTATTGAAAATTTTTACAACAGAAAAATGTGACAATGTATAGTACGACATATAAAAATGTATTAAAGTAATACGTCGAATAAATGAATTGCAATGTTTAGTAATTGTGCCAATTAAAACAATTTGAAACAAATCAGCGATCAAGTAATATTCGTTGAATAGTATTTCTACGCAGTAAGAAAAATTGAAATGAATAGTAAATGAAACAAAAAAACGCCAAACAATATTACTAGTACTAAAGTTTCGATGAATCGTTGTCGATGAAATAATATTCGATGAAAAGTTTGTCGGCAAAACAAGGGTACACCTAGCCCACTCGTATCATAATGTACTATTTTAGAGGTCTACACCTCTACGTCTCCTAAAAAATAAGCGTTTCAAATTTTATCCCACAACCTACAGTGGTTTATTTATATGTTATGCGATATCTCCGCCTACTTTGGTGTATTCCATGAAAACATCTACTTTCGTCGCTTACGTAACGCGCATAGTAGGTACCCTGATATAACGTATCAGCTGCTAAGAAACACCATCAATCAACCCCAACCCAAGTTATTATATTACCATATCAATATTCAGCTTCCTAACTTTACTTCTCATAAGTATTAAAAAAGTAGTGTCCCTTATACGTAACGTTTCGTTTTCGGCTAGATGACTAAAAAAAACTGTTTAGTCCGTCTGTTACATTATGAAAAAATATTGTACACGTATTTTTTGTTTTGTTTGACAAACAAAAACTGACGAGGATAGAGTGCTTAGAAGTTTCGAGTGACGTCACTCTTGAGTACAAATTGTACTCAAGAGTGACGTCACAAGCCCCCACTCCAGAAGTTTGATGATCTATAACTTTGTCGATTTTTAATATTTTGATAAACCAAAAAATACGTGTCCCATATTTTTCCATAATCTAACTGACGGACTAAATAGAATTACATATTTTTAACCCAGTCATCATCCCTATTCTTCTTTTGATGATTTTCATGTGGGCCATTGATATCGTGGTTAGGATTGTTTGACGTCGATTTTTTAAGGATCACTAAGTCAATGTCGCAATATCAAAACAACCCATGACCGAGGAAGGCCGCCGCAGCACGCAGGCGTAATTGCTTTTATAATTTATAGAAAATTGCCCTGTAAGGTCACTACAACAATGGACGCTTTCGGTGCCTCGTGTCGTCTAGAAAGGGCAAACACAAACGTCTACGTCTACAGATTAGAGATGGGCAAAATTTATTCGAATGACGAATAACGAATAAGAATAACCAAATTATTCGCGAATGACGAATAAAATTGGCGGATGATTATTCTTATTCGAATAAATTATTCGTGGAATAATTTATTCGCGGATGATTTATTCGCGAATGAATTGCCAAGAATAATTATTTATTGGAATACCATATTGACTTTTCTCGAAAAAATAATAACTTAACTTAACAGAACTGAAAAACAGTTTTTGTACTAACGGAACGAACTAAGATTTTTGCCTTACTTATTTAAAACATACTTTTATTCGAATGATCATTCAAATAAAACATTATTCGAATAATGCCCATCTCTGCTACAGATACAGGGACGCCAAATAGTAGGCAGATGGAACAGATCTTAACCATAGAAACTTTTGAGAATAGCTCGCAATAATTCGGGGCATTGGGGTTGGGCAAGGGCATACAGCCCGAGGCAAGATACATGGAGACCGCAATGTTGGGGAAGATGAACATCCTGGCTTAAGAACTTGCACCAGTGGTACAACAAAAGCAACCGTAAGTTGCTCAGATCTATTGTGTCGAGAGTACAAGTTGCCTTAATGATCGCCGAGCTTCAATAGAAGATGGCACCCCAAGAAGAAGAAGAATACAGCCCGAAGAATAAACATCCCTGCTTTTTTATTTTTTTATTCAAGTTGTAGAATGTATCACTATACACAACAATTTTTATAAAAATAAAATGAGTCAAAACTTCTTAAGGACCTAGAAAAAACTATAACCTTTTTCTTAAGAAAACTAAAGTTTCTTAAATGACAAAGTGCGCGCTGAATTCAGTAGTTCCCCGTTAGATTGAACTTTATGAGTCTTCCGATACCCGAGGTGAATTTTTCTCGCCGTTGGCTTTGCCAACTTAAAAGTACGATAAACCCTCAATAAAAACCACTACCTGCCTGTTTATGAGCATTTTTACATTCCTTTAATGTCTCTCTCTAACTCGAAAGAAAATTCTCATCAGTTGCACTTTCTATGTAGATAGGGAGGGTATTCCTGCCCGTTCTAATTTCCCAGAGACGACTAACGAGCGAACTAACAGGATTACCTCGCGCTTAATGAGGCTAGGCGTTAACAATCTTAACTCAAAGGTCGTAGGGTTTCTTATTGATTGTCTGGTTAGCGGTTTAATGATAGGCTACGGCGGACAATGGCTTGTAATGCAATATAGGCGTGTGGTTATATTTACGTTAAGGTAAAATCTTGTGAGGGCGCTGGCAAATAAATATAATGAAGCGAGGAATGAAGCTTGCATCAAAAACAAATTGTTTGACAGAAACTTATTAACGCTAGTCGCAATAATGAACTTGGGAAGTAATTAAATTATATAAGGTGTTTACTTACATACATACATACATACATACATAAAGTAGCCTTTATGTATGTATGTATGGACGTAAACACTTTATTGCACAAAATAAGACAAAGTAAAGGGTTACAAAATAAAGGTAGGTATATGTACAAAGGCGAACTTATCCCTACATATATACAGGTACGTGGAGATAAGCTATATTGCAGTGATGTCATTCGTTACTCATGTAATTGTCTTGTCATGATCGCAGCGATTGCCGACGATATCATGCAATTGTAGTCATAGTAGAAATATGTCAGTCACCTTGAAAACTAGCACAATTTATTATTTAGATGATAGATTTTAACATATGGCGCATAAAAGTTACGTTCTTAAATAAATTTAGCTACGCAATTTTTTTTCACCTTTTTTACTAAATACACAAGAAAATATATCAGTAGCCTTAGAAACTACGAATAGCACAATTTGTTATTTAGATCATTTTGACATACATGTTCATAATTTCGAATAAAACATGTATAATATTTGAGGAGTTCCGCCAATTTAAAAAAAAGTGCAACCAATGTGAAAGCAAACATAAAAAAAACCTTTTTTTAAGTCAGTTCATAAACGCCGTGTTCTGAGGTCTCTCTTCTTTGTCGTTACAGTCTTGGCAGAGTTCTGAGGTAACTAGTATTTAAAAAATAATATAACTGACTAAAAAATATATAAGTCTGATCTAGACAAATAGGCATTTATACAACACAGTTTTTAGTGCCAAAGTTGAATACTAACACCACGTTGAGCAATCTAGCCTATATTCGGTAGAAAATATCGGCAAGTCCGCAAAACGACACAACTTGTAAGCCGCGGAGTAGCGCACAAAATACGAACTAATGGTACATTATCGGGTATCAAATCCAAGTTCCCAACTCGCCGGGCAAACTTTGTACAGTCGAGATGATAAGTGCTAAGCGCTTAGTCTAAAGTGTTTGTTGTCCTACGTGTTTTCTTAATTAAGCTTTTATTTATGGAAAATAGTATACATTCAAAAGATACATTTGTAACGGCTTCATCAGAAACACATACATATCAAAAAGACAATCCGTGTTTGCACTAATAGTGATCTGTGGCACTAACAAATCTAAGAGCGCCTAAACAAGAACACATAAGCACGCTACGATATAGCGTCGTGCTACGACACGGCATCGTTTCGACGTCGTGTGGTGGAAATCTACGATGAGCAACGTAAAAATTCACGACACGATATCGCGTCGTGCTACGACACGGCATCGTTTCACGTTGCGACGTCCTGTCGTGGAAATCTACGATGAGCAACGTAAAAATTCACGACACGATATCGCAACGCGCTACGACACGTCAACGTTTCACGTTATTATATCGTAACGTGTTTATGTGTAAGAGCCCTAACAATTGAGAAACAAGAGGAACCCTTAAAATATCCGATAGCATTGTTATTCCGAACACTACCTATTTTTTTACGGAACGGTGATTTTACCGTAGACGGTGTAACAGAATTATATTCATATTCATACGGTTTTTTTAGGTTAGGTTAGCTTCTAGCGCAACATTAGTTTCGAAATAATGAAATTTAGAGGAATTATGCTTTCGGAATTGAGCGGTAGCTCACAGCAAGCCCACCTGTCGGGCTACGACAAGGTCCACAAGTGACCATGTCTTCATTTGTCGTGCGATATAGCGCGGCATGGTTTTGCTAGACATACTGATAGAAAATAAGCCTCCAGTCCAGTTATACAGCCACAAGTTAAAATCGAAACAAATGGAGACGTTTGATTCCTGGATCAAATGCAGAAAATATGTACAGTTTACTTTTATGTCTAATCAATCTGATCATGGACTGTCTTGTACCATTTTGCTCAGAATCATGAGCACTTTTCATTTATGAAATAAAGAAAGTTGTTCATAAATGAAAAGTACCAGTAGTAGGTAATAGGAGGAACAAGAGAAGATATAACAAATGCAATCTACAAATACAAAATGTTGCAGATATGATATAATTCCTAAGACATTCACAATACAACATGAGCCTCTAATTTATAAAATGTGACAATGGATCTTTCCGTTCCAAGATCGAAGGTGTCATTAATGTCATTATGATAAGGTATCTTAGTTCTTAGAGAGCGGGCGCTGTTGGCTCTAACTAATGGTAATGACAGTAAAATGACACCAAGTAACTCGATCGGTGGTAAGGCTGTAGAAACTCCTACAACGGTGCCACCAAAGTATAAAGACAGAAGTAGTTTCTCTTCGGCCATTTAGGAGCACGCGACACCTATTCAAGGTCGAGGTCGAGGCGCATACGGTGCGACCCGTACTGCAGCATTCTTACGCGTTCTTAAAACTTTGGTTGTAGTGCGTTCGTTCACGGCGCGCACACATACAAGCGCGCGATATACTTTTTGTAGGAAGACAAATTACTGCTATTATATTGTGGTGCCACTGTCAACCAAGAGGCTTACTTCATTTCAAGGGTGAATGCAGGTGCATTCACCCACTGCTGAGTCAAGGCCTCTTCACTTTAAAGCCACTTTCCTGGTCCTGTAATAAATAGAAATCTGGCCTACAATTATATCATCTGAGGAGTCTGACTTTTGACCATCTGCCATCGTTCCTTGTTAACCCCTCTCTACTTTAATTGTGTTATCTTATCACAGAGGCTAATGTAATAAGTATTCTCCTTTCTTTATGTATTCACACTAAACAAGCAACGGATAAACGTGATGTTTTTGAAACACAACATAACATAGTTGCATGATATATCAGTGGAATCAAGTTCACAATATCACAATACACATGGTCATGGCGTCAACGTCATTCAATTAAACATAAACGTGTTAAACAATCAGGATTGCGAACGGTTCAGGCATCAACATCATTGTCATTGCTGGATTGCAGTGCTGCATCCGGCTTTGTCTTTGTTGCGTTTGTCCACTGACATTATATCACAACCACGTAGGTAGCAAGGCGCCCCGTGAAGCTTACTACCAAGGACCTATTTGAATTAGCCAATTAGAATAGGCGTATACATGGGCCTGACAAGTAGGGTGACCAGATGTCCCGTATTTTACGGGTCGTCCCGTATTTCAGGCACGAATTTCGCGGTCCCGTAATTTGGCGAAACCAACACGGGACAGTACATTGTCCCGTAATTTTATGATTCAATGCCATTTAAAGTCAGTCAGTCTTTGAAAGTCAGAATTTGTTTGTGTATGTTATTTATTTAGTTTTTATTTCACATTTTCCTTTTCAGATAATATAAAAGTTTTTAAATATTTAATATTGGATTTTAAAGTCTTTCATTAAGATATTTAGCATTATATGGTGTATTTAATTGTATGCCAAATTTTAGTAATACAAAAATGAATGTTTAATTTTAATCAAAAACCGGCCTGTCCCGTATTTTAACCTCGAATCCCGTATTTTCAATGCAGTTGTCCCGTAAAACCGGAAATCACATCTGGTCAGCTTACTCACAAGCTATGTACCGATCCCGTTGGCTCAGCGTCCCAAAATCAGGGGCGTATTTAGAATTTTTGCGCCCTGGGCCAATTGAGTTAGTAAGGGGTGTCTCGTGCAAAAAATTTGCAAAAAATTAGGGCACCCCCAGTGGCCTACGCCGGCCGCCCCTCGCCGGGCCATAACTCAATTGGCCTTAGCATAAATACGCCCCTGCAAAGTGAGTTTTGACCTGCAACACGCGAGCACTCTTCCCGGTTCTGTGCCAGTACTTACCATTTGAAAAGAGAAACTGGTGAGTTTCTTCCGACGCTTCTTCTCACCAGAAGGTCATTTACCCGAAGCGCCAAAAGAAAAGAATAGAATCAGACATGTAAAAGAGCCCTTGAGGGTCTACTTGCAGAAATATATTACTTTTTTATTTTTTTATTTATTCGTAGCATAAAGTTCACAGAAATCCCACTCCATCACGTCCTTCGAGCGATACCGGCTTCCGACAGGAGATATGTTCTGTTTATGAGTACATTCCGACCTACCGCCATTTTAGTTTAGAATGTTTAATGTCGAAACACCACAATCACAATTTGCATCTATAGTCGTAATGGACAATGTTATATACTCACCCTTAAGTTAACTTCTTACGTACTGACTTAACAGACCACCTACATAATCCTCTTACGCATGTCACAATTAGATAACGTTATCAATCAAATTAGAATTTCGGCCTTATTTAAAAGACTTCTTTGATCAAACTTATAGTTATCATAGAAGTCATGAACCTAGGAAATCAATAAAACTAATGGGGCATCATGAACTCCTAAGACGGCATCTATTTGATGCTTATTTTTCTGGCTAAATTGATAAAGCAAATTTAATTAGGTATTCTAATGAGGTTCACGACCTTCTAAAACTGACTGTCGCCAAAACAAAGCCATTAAGATAATTGATTCGGGAGTAGGAGTTGTTTACACCCTCCCATACAAACCCCTATCAAGTGCCAGAACACTCAGAGAAGCACTAGCCTTCGACTAGTTCACTTCATAGCTAGAGGGTTACACCCCCCCCCCCCCCCCACTCCTTATAGGCAGCCCCTAGTCTCAGAGCCCTAGTTTTTGCACAAGGAATTAGAATATTAAAATTTGTTCTTTTAAAATTAAATTAACTTGGTTAATATTCCCCCTGTGTTATTATTTCCCGCCAGGGTACAGTCGAGGTCATAAATATGTTTACACTTTTCGACCTTATTCCAAGGAAATAAGGTCGAAAAGTGTAAACATATTTTTGACCTCGACTGTACATAACAACAACGAGCCCAAACGGAAACAGATATTTTTAAATAAAATCAAACACAAATAAATTCCGGTTTTGTACGCAGTGTTCCTTAAAAATATTTATTTTATAAATATTTAAAATTGTAAAAAACTGCGATGTAATTATGCCAGGTGCCAACGTTAACGATAGTGACAGTGTACGTGAGCCACTTTTAAGAGTTACCCTATCAGCAGGGAGCGTAAGTTTCGTGCCGATGACGTAAAAATGACGTCAAGGTACATACAGCATGATTCACTTTAGGTTTTAGATTGATTTATCGTTACCGGAAATTACCGGTATCGTAAAAGCTATGAGTTAATTTTATCACTACCTTAATTAGTTGGTGTTAATGGTAGAATCCTAATGTAATAATGTTGGTGGTAATGGTTTATAAATCGAGATATGTCAGCCTGTGTTATCTTATTTATAGAAACGCATTTTGATATAGAAGGGACCGCATGAATATAATACATTCGGATAAGTATAATATGTCAAATCGCATATTCGATTAATATTTCCAATTTTCCGTTAAAATAAAAAAACACCGACGTACCCATTTTTACTTACGAAATGTCTTCTACCATTGAAGCCAATCAATAAAAAAAGAAGTAGATTATAATTAATTCATAACTTAAACGATACCGGTAATTTACGGTAACGGTAATTCAATGTACAACCTTAACTAAATCAGCCTGTATGTAGGTTGACGTCATTTGCCTGTCATCGGCACGAAACTTACGCTCCCTGCCTATCAGCAATAAAACTTCAATAAAGAAAAACCTTTCATGACATATTTTAGTTAAGTACTTTTCGTTGTGATTGTACCCTTTGTCCCGGCCCCTATAATAAGCAGCCGAGATAACTTCCGCAATAATACTGAATCACGCCGTAACGGATATTGTTTCATGAACTACGAGTACATACATATTTATATGTCGCTGACACTCCGCAACTTTACCGAACTTGTAATAGCCATATAACTTAATTCAGAGCTGGGGTATAGGTACCTACGTAAACATTGCGGGCTGCCGAGGTATAGTGTGATCGATCGACCTTTCCATGACTGGAAACTGACTGACGTCTAGCACTGTGACATGCGACTCTTTGTCGCGCGACAAATGCTACATATCTCTTTCTACTCAATATAGTGTGACAGTGACAGGTGATGCTCTATCGCACGAGAAACGGAGTCGCGGCCAGTTATGCTAGACGTACAGATCCGCAATACTACACTCTAAAAAATCTGAGCCAACTAAGAGAGATTTTGTCTTTGTTGGCGTTAACTTAAATAAAACAAACAAGATATTAAACATATCAACGAAAGCTGATTAATTAAAACTGCAAGTTCATAAGTGATTAAAATAACAATCTAGAATCTTGATAATTTTAACAAATATATTCCTTGTTTCTATCATTATTTGCTTCTTTGTATGATTCGATCATGTTTAATTAGTTACCTTATACATCAATGTTTGTTGAATCAAATCAGAACATGATTAATTGAACTATGAGAAACAATCAATATCATCTTAGTTGGTTTTAGAGTGTAACTACTTGCTCGAATTTATCTAAGGTGCGGGGGTGAGGTGTGACTAAGCTAGCCCCCCACCTAGACCGACCCTCTCAAGCGGACCGGGACTAGCGACCTGCTTTAACCCCAGGCGCCCCCGGCACCCAGCTAGTCCGATCCACTCAAGGTGGTCCGGCCAGCGACCTGGTACCCCAGGTGGAAGCCGTGGCTTACGCCACGGCCTCCACCTGGTTCGGTTTTTGCCACATTCAATAAGGATTGCAAATTAGTCAGGCTTAAAAAAAAACTGACGAAGTTCGATTAAAATCGACTTATAATCACCCTTTCCCCGCACCTGACCCATGGAATTTTCATACAATTTTAGATTTTTTTTTACTTTATGTTTATAAAGTATTTTCCGAAGTTATATTATCACACAAATAACGATATGTATATGCATTCTTGGGCAAGCCGGAGCAGCTTTGGCTTCAATTTTCTTTAAGAGCACTACATTAAGTGCTGAACTGCATATTATTAGGCAAGCCGATGGGAATAGAGTTCTATGGAGGCCACGCCACTGGTACGCATATCATAATAAAATCTCGTAAAGTACAGATATTATTATACTACAAACGACATCTTACAAACACGCAACTAACCAAAATGGAGAGGTTGTCTTGTCTTATCTGTACTTTTCGATATTTTTAGTGGAAGGCGCGCTTACCCCGTTGGCGCACTTGCCCCGACCCACCTTAACTACCTAATTAACTGAAAAAAAATAATCTAAAACACTATATATGGATTACAGTCTCAAGAAGAGGCAGAATTTAAATCTCTGTCTTGAAATAGGTAATAAGTAATAATTATGTAGGTGTACATCTAATGAATAGTTATACTGCGTATACTTAAATTAATATAAACCATGCAGTAGTAATATAAATGCGTGCCAAGGCCCGACCAGCGAAAGGAGGTTAATATGATTGTATGCAATTTTACCCTAGATGCGCATGGAAACTGAAGCACATACTAAACACACATCACAGTAACACGACACGACGCGGTTAGCTGTGTGGTTAGTAACTTTGGCTAAGAAGCTAGAGGGGCTCGGGTTCGAGTTCGGGTTGGCAAATATTTGTGCAACTGGAATTTGTTGACACTTAATTGTTTATGACCACGCAATAATAATGGGATTGTCTTTTCGAAAAGGAAAAAAGTTTAAAGTTATAAAATTTTTCATCACACTTGCTCGAAAATGGTGTCATTACACGTAGGTTCTGCGGGCCGTAAATGGCCTATTACGCCCTAGGGCGTAATGGTTTTCTTTTTAAATTTGAAACGCTGGTTCTGTTTTACTCTTATTTGTCATGTTCAAAGGAAACGCCAACTTACTTTTTTAACTTTTATCACTGAAATATTTATTTAAAGATAACTGTAATTGCAAATACATATTTTTTTTTTTTTTTTTTTTTTTTTTTTTTATATAATGTAGCTATCTGCAATCAGTTAATTTAAACTATGAGCAGGTGGGTTGGAGGAAAATGGTGTTTGGCGAGGTAGGGCCACTGCCCTAGCTCCCCTTAGTCAATCAGCACATCGGCTCTTTTGAGTCTTTTAGTCAGATTTGGCTGCAGGAGTGCATGCGATAAAGGGTTCGGATGGATCTCCAATCTATCTTTGTAGTTCCTTGAATAGTGTTTAGCCTCTTCTATTATTGTTGGAATTTCGAGATACTCGTGGATTTCTGAGTTGCGAGCATACCAGGGTGCTGATGATATAACCCTTAAAATGTTGTTTTGAGCTCTCTGAAGGCACAGAATATTGGATTTACTGGCTGTTGACCATAGTTGGATTCCATATGTCCATATCGGTTTTATAATAGAGCAGTAAACTCTCAGCTTATTGGTCAAGGATAAGGCAGACTGTCTTCCGAGGAGCCAGAGCAGGTTCTTAAAGCGTAGGTTAATCTCGTTCCGCTTGTTTTTTATATGGTCTTTCCATGTCATCCTGCGGTCAAGATGGAATCCCAAATATTTGATGCAATTTGATTGCGGTAGTGCATCGGAGCCTAGTTTAACGGATGGGCAAGTTTCGCGTCTGAGCGTAAATGTTATATGGTGTGATTTAGGGGCACTTGCTTTTATGCGCCACTTGGTCAGCCAGGCATTGGTGTCATTCAGTTGCACTTGTAGAAGTCTGCTTGCCTCGTTTAGGTCACGGCTACAGGCGAGGAACGCCGCGTCGTCAGCGTAGGTCGCAACAGCTACTTTGGGAGAGTGTGGTAGGTCGCTGGTAAAGATGTTGTAAAGGATTGGGCCTAGTACCGAACCTTGAGGCACTCCTGCTCTGCAGCTGTAGAGAGAAGATCTTGCATCTCGGAGTTTCACTTGGAACATTCTGTCGCTGAGATAGGAAGCCATCAGTAGGTAGTAGGAGTGAGGAAGTAATTGTTTAATTTTGCACAGGAGTCCTTTATGCCAGACCCGATCGAATGCTTGTTGGACGTCAAGGAAGGCGGCTGAACAATATTCCTTGTTTTCTAGACATTGCCTTATTGTGGTGTATACTCTGTGTACTTGCTCTACAGTTGAGTGCTGCTTGCGGAAACCAAATTGATGATCGGGTATTACTTGGTCCGTTTCTAGACAAGGATGTAATCGCGTAAGTATGATCCTTTCCCACAATTTTGATAGTACCGGCGTCAAGCTAATAGGACGATATGATGAGACTTCGTTAGGTGGTTTTCCAGGTTTGGGGATCATTACGATTTGGGACGTTTTCCAAAGTGCAGGTACATAGGAGGTTCTAAGTGTTGCATTGACGAGGATAGTCAAGAAGACAATACCCTTCTTAGGGAGCTCCTTTAATAACCTTGGGGTAATCAGATCAAATCCTGGGGCCTTATTGGGGTCCATTTTGGATATTTCTCTTGCTATCTCTCTTGGAGAAGTAGGGCTCAGAGGGAGACATAACTGCAGGTCTTGGTCTAGGATCATGTCGATTTGTGGGTCTTCAGGGGTATCCGTGTCATTAGGTTTGAAGACATTGGCAAGATGATTGGCAAATGCCTCACTCTTTTCTTGGTCGGTTCTCGCCCACGTATTGCCAGATCTGATTGGCGGAGAGCATTGCTGGGGCTGAGGGAGGTGCTTCGTTGCCTTCCAAAGGTTGTGGGTGCCGTGCGCATTAGGGGACATCTTCTCTAGTCTTTGTTTAAGCGATTCATTAGCAGTTTCAGCAAGGAGGTCTTTTAATTCTCTAATGGCACGATTAAGCCTGGTTTTATCATCGCTTCTGCGTGAAAGTTGCCATACTCTGCGGAGTCGGCGTTTTTCGGTGATTTTCTCTTTGACTACGAGTGGTAACGGAGTTTTGTATGCCGATCCTTTCAGTTCAGGGGTACTATACCAGGCAGCTACCTGTATCAAATTTGTGATGTAGATACATGCGTCGTCTACTTCCTCAATAGTTTTAAGTGGCAGTTTAAGGTTAATATTTGCCTCGAGGTATTCTCGAAAGTTGGGCCAGTCGGTTTTGTAATTGTGGAGGCGGTCGGAGTTGGTATCATGTACCATGCTCATTGCGCTGAGTATTAAAATGACTGGTGTATGGTCGGAAGAGCCATCAAGACTAGATTTTATGAGAGTGTTCTGAGCACAGATGCTTTTTGTAATAAAAAAGTCTAAGAGATCGGGAGTTTTATGGCGGTCCGAAGGCCAGTATGTAGGCTCGCCAGATGACATAGGTAGTAAGTGATTGATGTCGATACTCTTTTTAAGTTCCCGACCTCTAGTAACTGTTAGCCTTGAGCCCCAGTGTGAGTGCTTGGCGTTCCAGTCTCCACCAGCAATAAAGCGATTTCCCAAGGACTTGAAAAACTGTGTAAACATTTCTTCCTTTATGTTATGGCGTGGCGGGCAATATACAGCGGAGAGGTTAAGCGGTCCAGATCGATCTTCTACATGTACAGTTGTGGCTTGTAGGTAAGGGGTATTAAATGGTTCTAGGAGACAGTGCTTTACTCCATTTTTGATTATTACTGCGGTGCCTGCGTGGGCCCCACCATCGGGGTGAGGGGTGAGATACACTGAGAATCCCGGGATGCAGATTTGGCTTCTGGATGTAGTGTGCGATTCTGATATAAGGCAAACGTCTAGGTTGTTGGAGTTCATGAACACCTCTAGTTCGTTTTTATTGGGAGCAAGTCCGTTAATGTTCCACGTGGCGATGTGAAGAGAAGTCATTTTGCAAGTTTTGAGACGAGGGTTGTGATGAGGCCCATCAGGGAACCTATTTGTTGTATTAGTAAGTCCATTTTCTCGCTTTGTTTGATTAGGATGTCTTCTAGTTTGTTGTGAGATTGTTGGTTTAGTTGGTCATTCTTTCCTGCGGTTGCTTCGGCATATGTTTTGTAATGAGTTTTGCCTATGTTTTCTGTCGAAGTGTTGGACGGGTTGGTGTTAGTCGGTGGAGCCGTTTGTCTTACTCTTGGTGTAGTGTTTTTATTTCTTCGTGCCATGATCTCTTTATATACTTCGCAGCCCTTATGGTTGGCTGGGTGGTCAAGTGAGCAAAGAGCGCACTTAGCGGGGGTCGTTCTATCTTTCTTTTTGCATTCAGAGCTTTTGTGGCCCTCTCCGCATTTAACGCATCTATACGGTCTCATGCAATTATTCTTCGAATGGCCATATTGTTGGCAGCGATGACATTGGACTATGCTTTTTGATTTTCTAGGATCCTCTATGTTGATTTTTTGGTTAAATATGTACTTGATAGTTTTCACAGCTGGGTTGTGGACACTAGGTTCAATATTCACAAAGAAGGTCGATGTAGGTTTCTTATCAGGGCCATAGCGCGCATTGATGATTTCACCTTTAACTTTATTGTTTGTTGCTTCTATAGCTTCAGTTATCGCTTCATGTGGAGTGCTGTGGTGGAGATTTTTTATTACAATTCGGTAGCATTTAGCATCCCTTGGTGTGAATGTGTGCCCTATAAGGCCATTCGCTCTTATTATGGTTATAATTTTCTTATAAACTTCTGGCGATTTGACGAGTATATGAAGTAGGTATTTGTTAATTATATTGAACTTGAATTCTTCTTTGTTGCTGACGGTAAGGAGTAGTTTCGTCAGTTCGTTTACATCTTCTATGCCATTCAGGATGATCGGCGGAGGTTTACTGGCTTTGGAGTTTTTGGCAAAGATTGTTTCGTCAGCCGTGTCTAATGGTAAGGTGCTGTAGCGGTTTTCGACCACAGTTTCCTCAGCCTGAGTTGGGGAGTCACAAACTTTTCTTTTCTTGCTATTGCGAGGCGGTGGTACCTTTTGCCACGGTGGAGGGGTAGGGTATTGAGGGTTGACCTCCAGAGGGTTCACTTCCATTGGGGTAGCAGTACCCTTTAGGGGCTCTGTAGTAGCCACTAAGTTGTTTTGGGGGCTTGTTCTTAGGTTAGTAAGAGATGACGATCGCTGTCTGGTGTGTCCGGGATGTAGCACTTGTGATGTTGGCTCAGTTGTGTTGCTTTGTTTTGTTGTGTTTTCAGCATTTTGTGCTCTTTCCATGGAGGTTGTTGATTCGACACGGAACATGCTCTTATGAAATACTTGTTGCACTAGATTTTTATTTCTTGTGGTATCAGCTTTTTCCCCATTTTGAGGATTTTTTTTTTTTATAACATATGCAAATGCAAATGCAGCAAATACATATAAACACATATTTCGGTAACATTAATTAAATGTTTAAATAATTTATTTCTTTATTTTGCAAATATAAAATCAACTAAAATGGCCGTTACTGCTATGGTTTCCGAACGTGACTTAACGTTCGCATTGTCTATGGACATATGTGACAAATGTCACTGTCTGTTTTAATATTTTCTTGTCATACTGGATCGAAAAGTAAGGTTATTTTATTAAGATTTCCTCACAAGTGTGATGAAAAACATTGTGTGTGCCACGGTCGGTAAAGGAATTACAAACTCGTGTTATTAAAGCCCTCGGTTTCACCTCGGGCTTATAACAAACACTCGTTTGTAATTCCTTACTTACCGCCCTAGATACACAATGTACTATTAAGGGTTCGATATCGAGGTCGAAGAGGTGTTCTAGTACCCATGCTATGGGTTAATTAAAGTTACAATAGGCAAAGTATAAAGACGAACATGTAGTAGTGCGTGACACGTAACGAGCGATAGCACGTCTGTGCGAGTGCGATCCATACTGCATTCTTACGCATTCTTAAATCTTTGCTTGTAGTGTGTTCGTACACGGCGCGCACACATTCAAACGCGCGATGTACCTTTTGTAGGAAGAAAAATTACTGATATTATACTGTGTTATAGGTCTCACAAGTAGTAATCACAAGCGAGTCTTAGATCCAGAATTATCTCTAGACATTTATTTAATATAGTAGTCTGAACTACATTTTAATTACATATATAGATACAAGAAATCAAAGTACATAGAAAAATTAAATGGCGCTCACCTGTGAACAGACCGGGAATCGAACCCGGTACCACCATTTAATTTTTCTATGTTCTTTGATTTCTTGTATCTATATATGTAACATAGAAATGTGGTGTAATTTACCCGCATTAAAAACCAAGGAAGAAACATGTTTCTTTCATATAAAGTATTACATTTTCATTGTTATGTTCAGATTTCTGAACAGATAAGATCGGTATGACAATGATTCATGCGCTATTTTAACAACAATCGTACGATTATCCTTATCGCATCGTAATTGCTTATTTTCGATACTTGCTGTACTTCAACTCAAGATCATTGCTAAGGTCGACGATCCTGACTTAAGGCACAAATGATATATGATCAGAAATATAACTAGCGATCTTTAACTTTGGACTTAACTAGAAACGTTACATTTTAGGATATAATTAGGATGCTTTCTTTTTCTAATCCTTCGATCTAAAATTTTAATAAAATACTTCTATTTTTAACTAAAAACAAGACCATGAATTTTTTTCTTAAAGATAATAGACGTTATTTTGACTTGTTCATTTATTTAAAAACCTAAAATGTAAAAGACGTTTTGTCTTAAAATTCCTTTAACTACTGATTACTTATTTAACAATTCATAAAAGAAAATAAACCCAAGGTAGCGAACCCAAGGTGCCTAAAAACAATAGCACTGATTATACCACAACAGCGTCGTCTATGTATGGTATGCAATGCAGTCCAGCCTCTGTCCATGTCACATTTTCTGTGTTTCACGTCCGTGGTATTAAATGTCGATTTCCTTAATGACAATAATATATCGCCCCTTCATCCGACCTCGTCCGTTCTTAAATCTCAGTCCGCACTTGTGTATTTACGTCTGCAGTTTCATTATCTACGAAACGCTTTATTAGACTGTTAAACATTGATTGATTTGTTATTGTGTGATCCTTTTATCATTCATAAAGATTTGCAATTTTGATTATGTTACGTCACCTCATATTTTAACAGCCCAGGTTTTTAACAGCCTCTTTATGTCCGGAATTACTAATTTACTACGCACAACGTCTCTTTTAACTTTTCCGGCGACGACTACATGTTCTTCCATGCATAACGCATATATGTAACAATTCTAAGAATGAACCGACTGGGTTGTTGCAGACCCCTCGTAATCATGTCCATACACCCTACTTTAAGAAACCCTGCCTGGCTCTGCCACACTTTGCTCCTCACGATGTTAGTGTACGACCTGAGTGGACGCTCGAGCGTGCAGCGGGACGGGGCGTGCGGCGTTCATGTTAAGAGGAAACAGGAGGGCAGTTTTTCCATACAAACGTAGTCCCCTGTTTCCTCCCTGGATAATGCCAGTAGAGCAATAATTTTTTGTCCAAAAATCTATGGCTACTATTGATATGTTCCTATGTTTTCCTTTTTACGATAAATTGATTCTCAAAAGAGATATTAACCTTCAAAAACCTAAAAAAAATGCCAGATTTTCCGCTGTGTTCACACATCCAGAAAACAAATTTGACTAGATTATTAAAAAAAAGGAAGACATAGAAACCCGGCCAAAGCCTTTCTTTAATGTTTAATGAAAAAATTAGTTAAATAGGTTAAGTTTTGGGGAAGAAATCAGGGGACTACGAAACGTTGTTTTCATGAAATTTTAAAAGGTATTTTTGGTCCAAGCTGCAGTTGTCTCTATCGCGCTCTGCGCGGGAAAGGCGGGCAGTGCGGGACAGCGACACATTTTACAAATACCTAATTTTCAATTCTCTCCACCTTACTGTTTCCTCTTAAACATAAACAAATGTATGTGGAGCGTCCTGAGCCTGAGTGCACGCTGCACAAAACCCTTTGACGCTGCCCGCCCCGCCGAACGCGAAAAACTGAGCGAGGCTAGGCACGTGTTGATTGGTGGATTTTTTCCTCGCACACCGCTCCGCTACCTCGCACAGCTCTGGTGGAAACGCAGCCTTACACTAGCCTCTCTGCCCACACTGTTCTACTCGCGCTTTTTTATTTATTTAGAGGATGTGGATGCTCTGCACTACTTCGTTTGCGTATGCTCTTGGTACTTTAACTCGCGTCCATAAAACCGCCAAACACAGGGACTGGTGGGCATGAGACGGAGCATGACGTGCGGCATGACAATTAGTGTTGCCACACTACTCCGCCTACACTCCTCGCTACTTCCCATGCCACTCGACGACTGTGTGGCAGGGGTATTAGAACTGCTACATGACCCTGTTCAACCAAATGTTTATGATATACTAACATTTACCAGCGGCTTTGCCTGCGTTGTTTCCGTTACTGTCCCTAGGGAACTATTTACCGGGATATAAAGAATCCAATGTTTCAATCCAGAACTTGGTCTACTTGCATGCCAAATTTCAGCTCAATCCATGCAGTTGATACCCCGTTATTTAGTAACAAACATCCAAATATCCAAACATCTAAACATCTTCACAAACTTTCACATTTATAATATTAGTGTGATGTGATGTGATGTTTTAAACTGTGCCAGCGCGATGCAATGCAAATCGCAGCGAGCCAATAACCAGCCGGCATCGATCCGACAACAGTGCACGGGCCATTCAATTATTCAACCCTTCTGGCTCCGTTTAGCTGCTTCACTAATAGGTAGTGATGTGCCGTTACCGTAAATTACGAGAACAGCGAGAAAGTTCGGGTAAAGTTCTCGGTAATATTCTCCGTAACGGTAATTATCGAGAAAGTAGTTAAAGTTTTATGTATTTTTTACTTTTTTTTATACAAGGTTCTTTTAAATGACCATAATAAACTACACTACAGTTTTCATAAAGAAAAAATGAAAGCGTCGCGTACTTTTCCAACTTTCCCGTAAACTTACCGTAAATTACCGGTGGAAATTACCGAGAAAGTTGTCAGGTAAATTTTTGTTGGAATATTTTTTACTTTTTTGATGTAAACAACTTATGATTTAGTTATATAAGTAAACCACAATATTTAGTATATCGAAGTGATATATTTAAAAGTAATCTGATTCATTGAAATATAAGATACATCGATATGATTTAGTGATATACAATATGTAATTAACTTGGTATATCAGTTTAATAGATTCTATTTTAATTCACAACACAGTAAGGACATGGATAAAAATCTGGGGGCACGGCAGTGCCCCCGCCAAGTCGAGCAAAACAAAGGCATGGCCGTACCCTCCTTTTCTCGAAGCCATTCAGGCCATTTTCAGCCTCCCATAATATTGTTTTATCAACAGAACTCGATTTCCACCGACTTGCCTATTATTTAACCGTGGAGGAACACATTTTATAGATCTAATAGCAAACCGAGTAACATTTCTGGCCATAAATACGCATGATCACAATATAAACAAGTATATTTGGTTCGTTCATTTTCGGTCGATTCGCTAAAATATTGCAAAATTTTGGTATTAGGCTTCATCGTTTTGATTCAAACTACTCGTATTTACAACACATTATGCAGTTCACAGTTGAGCAGTCTCAGATCTGGGGGCACGGCAGTGCCCCCGCCAAGTCGAGCGCGAAGCAAACACTGCCGTACCATCCTTTACTGGAACCATTTCGCCGCATTTTCAGGCTCCTATTTGAGAACCTCTGGATAAGACCAGAACGCAGAAATTTTCGTCATCCAGTAAGCTATAATCACATACTTAAAATCCAAAATTTCAAGTCTGTAGGTCATTTAGTTCCGAAGTTATTTATGACAGATACTGACTCACTCACTCACTCACTCACTCATGATCATCAGAATAGAACTAGTACTTCCCATAACATAACTCAGAGAGCTGAAATTTTAAACATAGTGTTTAGCCTATCAAGTCCTAAAAAACCTCCAAATATTGCAATTTCAGTCACAACTGCACACATAAGTTGGTAATACAAATACATGCGATTACAAAGTTAGTTTTGCAGTTCAAATTAGAAAAATAATTGATTGGAATGTAATAAATAAAGGAAGATCACTTACAAAAAGAAATGAGATCCCATCAAAAACATTCTGTAAAAAACTAGCCAAGTCTCGATGGAGCTGCTTGTTTATCTCTAAAAAGTAATGAAATCTAGACAAAGTCGTGCCAAAGTCAGTACCGGGGGGGTATCAACAGAACTCGATTTCCACCGACTTGCCTATTATTTAACCATGGAGGAACACATTTTATAGATCTAATGATGGGATAAAACTATGACTATTAGTTACTGCTCTCCCCACTTCAATCCCGTACCATACAAAAGGCGAGGAACAATTAGAAAGCCTCGGCTAATAAAACACGGCATAGGATTAGCTAATTCAATAACATGTGCTTGCTGCTTACCTGTACACCTGCAGGAAACTGTGAGACATGGATTTCAAAGCTCGCTTATCTTGGGTTTTTTTACCTGATACTCGTAAAACGTACCTCTTCAAATGACATTGATAAGAAATTACCACGTTACAAACTACATCAGCGACGAAAACTGAATACAAAAATAATCTAATGTCTTAAAAATGCAACTTTAAGTCTTCATAAAAATATGTCACGCGTAATATTCTCGAGAATTACGGAAAAGTACCGGTAATTTACGGCGGTAAGAATTCCCGAGAACGTGAAATTTCCTGGCGGCACATCACTACTAATAGGCCAGTATTCTAGGTTTATCTCTCTCTGGTCGTGGCATTCCGGGAACAATCTGTCACAGGATATTGCGTGACCGACTGCGACCGGACCAAATGACCCATAATCAGGACCACATTGCAAAAGAGTGCCAAAACCAAAACAAAAATGTTACCACCCTGAATTGACTGATCTACTAGAGCAAAAGAATGTGGATCGAGACGAGAGTAAATAAATATGTACTACACTTCATAACATCAGGTGAGATAGTTTATAATTATATTTGGACTTTTTATTTTTAGTTCACTGCAGAGGCCCGTTGAGTCCAGAATGGCAGTGAATAGTTGTATGCTCGACTTGGCGGGGGCACTGCCGTGCCCTCAGATTTCGTCTTTTGTTATTGTCCTCTTGTATATCTATCGTCAACATAGACGTGCAAATTGGATCTAAACATAGCTTATATCAGCCACAAGTGACGTAATGACGTCATTAGTCCTTAATTCAACCTTACACTCAATCTCGACTCAGAAGTGTATTGAATACTCCAATCACTGTCAATTTACCGAGTTGACTGAACTATCAAGGCAGCGGCTCGGTTCCCGTAAAGCGTATACTCTTAATACGATCTAATTATTATCTGCAGTGGTTTAACTTACAATTTAGCCGTAAAGAAGAAGTGATTGAAGTCCAATGATCTGAGAGTCTGAAGACTCTGAAGTTTCCATGGGAGCACGGGAGGCCACTAAACGTAGCTCTGTTGCGCCAACGTCCCTTAAATCTATGGCTTATAGTGATTTTGGCGGCCTTGATACGGGGCTGATGTTTTTAACATAATTTTCTGCCCTTCGGCCGGAAAGCGTCACCTTGGCGGCCGCTGCGCTAAACCAAGATGCCGCTTTCTGGCTCCGTCGAACAGAAAAATAGTATACAAACCTTGGCCAGTAAATAAGAAAGCCTCAGGTCACATGCAATTGTCGGCCGAGGCGAAGCCGAGGAGGACACATTTCTTACTTTACTGGCCTCGGTATGTACCTAATGTACTATTGTTATATAGAAAAACGGGCCTTTAAACAGTTTTTGCCGATCAGCTTTAGCTTTTGAAAACAATCGTCTCCTGATCTATAGGAAAGTTACATTTTGTTTCCGTATACCTACAAAAAAATGAGCAAATTTGATACGCGATTGCGTTCTGCATTTGTGTAAAAATATTAGGGCACCAAAATTTTTTTTCCATTACGTTATTAACGTGACATTTATATATCATTTTACCAACGTTTTCAGTAAGTTAAAACACTGCACCTAACCGCGACCACTGCAGCACTTACCGTGACGTGTGAACGAACTTTATCGTACATTGTTCGCGTAATTTATAGTCTTATTTGCCGAGTGTGGGACGCCCTCCAGATGGTCCGATGACCTGGATACGGGCGGTTAAGCAAATTGCCGCCAACCAGTACTGACAGCACTACCGAATACCAAATATCATTATTAACGTCGTCATCATCATCATTTCAACTCGGAGATGTTCACTGCTGAATAAGTAATAGTACTACGCACAGAAGTTTCTCTTTCTAACAAAACCGACGTTCGGGTTCGACCACCGGACGGAACGCACCGGATCAGACCGTCTCTCTGTATCGCATAACGCGTGCTCTTTCTGGTCACTAGATAAGCCCCTCCGGATGGGATGTCCAATCCAATCCAATCCAAAACTTAGTACTGCTAGCCGCGCGGCGAAATCGCGGAGTGAGCCACCCCTAATGTAGATAACTTAAAAAAAGTTTTTATCTCCATAGACTTTCAGCGACCGTAACCGTAGTGGCGCTACCGATGCTGTTTTTTTTTTTTTTTTTTTTTTAAGAAATAGGGGGCAAACGAGTAGACGGGTCGCCTGATGGTAAGCAATCACCGTCGCCCATAGACACCTGCAACACCAAAAGAGTCACAGGTAGGTGTAGGTAGGTGTTTTCTGTAGACATGCGCAAAATGTGTCACTAAAGTGAAAAGAGTGATATGAATCGTTAGCTCTCAAAAATATGTATCACTATTTTAGCTCACTAGCTCCGCGGTGTGTCAACGGCTCACTAGCTCTTATAGTTCAGTAGCTCCAAATCCGAATAATTCCGAACGAAAGAGAGAGCAGTAATATGTATACGGTGACAAAACAGGGACGAAAAGTTCATGTTTATCATGCCTAATCGCGCAGCTCACGGCTCAATAGAGCTACTTGAGAGCGAGTGAGTTGAACGATTTACTGAGTTGTTTGAATCAGAACTGAGCTAGTGAGCCGGTGAGTTACAGCAACTGATATAGCTCTTTTGAATCACACGTGAGCTACACATGTCTAGTTTTCTGAATTATCAATTCCATATCTTCCGAAGCGCAGTCGAAGTCGAAAACACTCAGTTATCAGCAAGCATTAATTCTATGGCAACTGAAGTCTGCAACGCATACCCGGTACTTAAATATTTTTAGTAAAAAAAACTGGCCAAGAGCATGTCGGACCATGCTCAGTGTAGGGTTCCATAGCCGTAACTATAAGGTAAAAAATACGATGTAAAAAAAGTACAACAACAAAAGAGCGTATCTTCATAGCAATTACGTCCTTTTGTTGAGAAGCGCAGTTTATCGGCAATAACTCAAAAACGGTACATTCGATCTTGTTGAAAATAATTTTCGTTGAAAGTATTAATTAAGCGTTACCTTCGTGATTTTTTTCATACTTTTCGGACGCACGGTTTAGAAAATAATCGCTCCGAAAGTTGTGTAAATTGTGTCCCCCCCACAATTTACACAACTTTCGGAGCGATTATTTCCAAATACATTCACTTAATCAAAAACATTACTTAGGAACCTTATAGTGTTTTTTAAAGAGCTGTCGAACTATGTACCACACGTTGATATTTGCTGAAAAAAAATTTTTTACTGTCTTTAACATGTATGGAGTGCCCCCCCTAAAAATATTTATTTTAATTATTTATATACCAAACTAAGTAGCGGCTCATAAAACACACCTATATTCCAAATTTCATCAATATCCATCATGTAGTTTCTGAGTAAAATGCCTGTGACATACGGACAGACAGACAGACGGACGGACATGACGAAACTGGGTTCCGTTTTTGCCATTTTGGCTACGGAACCCTAAAAATGACAAATGAAATGCGAAGCGGCACGGAAGAAGTATTCCGCTGCTTTTAGAAAGTTATTTGCGACGATATTCCCCGGAGGTAACCGCGAATTCTTGAAGTGGAGACGTTAGGTACAGGTCAGTGGGTTTTTTTATTATAATACGTATACAGTTCGGCCAACCAAGAAAGAGTGCTGTTTATTTCTCCTGTCTTCTTTGAGTGGTGCTTTCAGCAGCTTTTAGTTCTTTAAGCTGTTTTTTTTTATCTTTGTCACTGTTTGATATAGTCATGTCAAGCAATTAATAGAAAAAAAATAGATATCGCTATTTATTTTGAGGTTTGTCTCGCTAATCTCGCTATAGGTATCGCAGTCAAGGACGTAAAAACCGCGTCGCTTGCTTTCTCGTATTATCTCCCAGGTCGTGCAAAGCGGGCAGAGCACTCACACATATTCACAGTAATAATAATAATCCGTACTACGGAAGTTTCGCTTTGGTGTTCGGATCCAACCGCCGGACGGAACGCGCCCGATCTGACCGTCTCTCTTTATCGCATCACGCCTGCTCTTTCTGGTCGCTGGCAATTACTGGCTGGTACTTGCTACTAGCCACACGGCGAAAAGAGCCACTACTGCAGAGTGAGCTAACTCCTGCAATATGTGAGTATTTCATTTCGGACGTTTGTATAGAGCTGGTTAACTGCTTTAAGTTATTTAATCTGTGACAGATATAGGATGTCCGCCATATTGGCTTTCGCGGCTGCAGCTTAGTGTTCCAGAAAGTGTGCCACGCATGACAATAGGTAATTATTCGCAGACACATCGAGACCGGAACGCGACAAAGGACAGAAATAATCACGGATTTCGAGGTTCAATGGCACGGATTTGGCACATAATTATGTGGAGACGTTCAGCTTCTTGAAGTCTACTTGAATGTGTCTGAAATTAAAGAACAATTCCGTGGGACTAGTGAAAAGGGGTACCATATAAAGTAGGTACAAAAGGTCACAAGTGTATTGTAAGACTTGAGCTCTTTTGCACGTTGCGGTTTTTTCAGAAGGCTACAGTATGGAGTTCTTCCCTCTTGAAGAAACAGTGAATAGATTTTTTCATCACACTTGCTCGAAAGTGGTGTTGTTACACGTAGGTTCTGCGGGCCGAAAATGACCTATTACACTTCACCAATTTATTACACATTGCCTCTTCATTGCAGCTATGGCACAGTATAATATCAGTAATATTACTTCCTACGAAAAGTACATCGCGCGCTTGAATGTGCGCGCGCCGTGTCCGAATACGAACGCAGTACAAGCAAAGATTTAAGAATGCGCAAGAATGCTCTAGTATGGATCAGGAAGAAAAGAATCAAGAAGAAGTGGTCATCAACTGACCAGACGGGACACAGACCAACCAAAAAAAAAAAAAAAAAAACTCTAGTATGGATCGCACCCACACAGACTCGCGCATCTGTGTGAATACGTGTCGCGCGCTGCTAAACGGCCGAAGTTGGAGTCTTGTAGTTTGTATGTCTAAGTTGTTACAGACCCAAGAAACAATCGTTAGAGACGTTTTTATTGAGATTGTTAATAAAAAAAAATGGTTAAAATTCAGTCGGCGATTTATAGTCGCTCACTTATTTCTGGGTGGCATGTTCTTTGTTATTTCGATCGATTACAGGTTTATTATTCCGTGCACGACCACTACTTGTGTCTAAAATGCAAATCGAGTTTTAGACTAGGAAAATCTTAACTTAGAACGTTTACACACGAATCTCATTTAGGAGCCCTTATAGGTTACATTCACCAATTTATTACACATTGCCTCTTCGGAGTTAGTGCACTACTCGTCATTTTCCCTGATTCGCCATTTTCGTTAATTCGTCAGTTTCCCTAATTCGTCAATGCCATCAAAATCTTTAATTCGTCAATTTCCCTAATTGGTCATTTTCTTCGACTCGTCATGTGTCGTTGTCGGTATCATTTATTATTTGGACGGCGCCGTCACACCGTTCACGGCGCCGTCACACCGTCCACGGCACCGTTCACGGCGCCGTCCACGGCGCCGTCCGACGGCACGACGCCGTACCGTCGCACGGTGACGGCGCCGTGCCGTCGACATGGGGCCGCGCCCTTACGTTTTCCTCCTGTTTTTTTTAGTACATTATTCAGACTATTATGTTCTAACACTAATGTTAAAAATATGTTAAAAATATTTCATTCATTGATATTGGCCCCAAAGACTCGATAATATCATAATATCATTCGCTTAAAAATATCAGGTTAAAAAATTATCTAAATATCTACTGCGACTGTACTTGACCAGTTAGTGAAAGTGACTTAATGATTAAAATGGCGAATTAGAAATTGACGAATTAAAGATTTTGATGGCATTGACGAATTAGGGAAACTGACGAATTAACGAAAATGGCGAATCAGGGAAAATGACGAGTAGTGCACTAACTCCCTCTTCGTTGCACTTATAACACAGTATAATATCAGTAATTTTTCTTCCTACAAAAGGTACATCGCGCGCTTGAATGTGTGTGTGTGTGTGTACGAACGCGCTACAAGCAAAGATTTAAGAATGCTCCAGTATGGATCGCACTCACACATACTCGCGCTCCTAAACTGCCGAAGTTGGAGTACTTGTCTGTTTTTATACTTTGGCTATGGTGCTACGGAACCAAATTGGTGAATCAACTTTTTTTTGGTTTATGCCAAGATTGCCCTTTCTCCTTATTTATTTATTTATTTATTTAAACTTTATTGCACAAAAGAAAACTTATCGTACAAAAGGCGAACTTAATGCCATAAGGCGCCTTCTCTTTCTTCCTTTTCTTTTCTTTTATTCACCTTTTGCATGTTTTAACATGATTTAAATGGAACAAGATCTTATATCTAGAGATAGATTTGGTAAAAATAAAAATAAAACTCGTTTTTAACAAATAAATAGCGTGACCCAGCGGACGAACCCTTATTTTCTTACAAAAGTGGGGGACAGCTATGTCCGCTGGGTCATTGCTTATAAACAAGTTATAGTAAACAAATTGTAATAAAAAATATTTGCATTACGTAGCTTTATTGTCTGTCTTTTAAATGAGTATGCACGTTATTCAAAAAATATCCGAATAAAGATTTCCTTTCAATTTTAGTCGGTGAAGGTGAAATTTTGTTGACAAAGAAAAGTTGATTCACCCAAATGCATCACTATTGTAGTGTTCTCATCAAGTCCTGGACATTCAAATTACAAATTTTCTGTTTCTTGCTGTGGTAGCTTCGATGACTGAAGATTAAGATTGTGAGTGTAAATTAATTCTGAAGCTGAACCAACGAAGCAACAACAAACAGTTTTTCTTTTTAAATCAGTCAAATAATTGTAACAAGGCACAAGATCACTTCAGAAAGTTATCGAACGATTTCAGGAAACAACAAACAAGTAACCGAACCGAAAGACTGGCAAACTTTGCTCCCCCGACTCTTTGTTGCAGTCGGTTACGTTTCTAGAAGTAATTAAAGTAAGTTTGTGCAACTCCGTTTACAAAGTTATTAACTTGCAGTCGAGGCTTATAAATGCAAATCGTTTCAGCAATTCGTATCTTTAGTCAGTTTAATATTTAAAATGGTTCGCAAATTGCTTATTGAAAAAACTGAGAGCTTAATCTTACTACCCTTGAAGAAAGAGTAAGTCAAATCAGCTGTGGCTTGCCCACGGACGTATTCCATTCCTCACCACTAGTATCTGAGTACCTAAACCAATACATACGGCAATATTCACGTTACCAATAAAACAGTGGTTAATTTTCGGCACCGGTCTGGCACCCGGCGGTCCGCGCCAGCCCAATTTGACGTAGTTATGCAATAACGTTCCAACCCACAAAACAAAGTATCAACCTTCTGTCTTTAAAAACAAAGTCCATAATCCAACAAATTTTGCATGTGGAATGGAACGTTATTGCACTGGATCCAATCTAACCCAGCCAATAGATTTCGGAACGCTCTAGACCCAGTGCATTACCTAGGGATGGGCCGACTATCTTACCGACTAATTGACGCTCTAATGGCCCATTAGTCGGCACCGCCGCGCCGGGCATAGGCTTCACTTAATTAGGCTACAATCGAGAAACTTGTTGGGCACCTTCCAGCGCTACTTGTGTCTTAGTAAGTTTTTTTTTACTTTTCCGCGATTTATTTACGTTTATCATAGAGAAAAAATTAAGTAATGCTGAAAAGGCAAAAATATAATTAAATAAATGAACCCTATTGAAATATAAAGATAAAATATTATTGAACCGAACACATTACAGCACTATCCCACTAATATTATAACTGCGAAAGTTTGTGAAGATGTTTGGATGTTTGGATATTTGGATGTTTGGATGTTTGTTACCTTATAACGGGGTAACAACTGGATGGATCAAGCTGAAATTTGGCATGCAAGTAGACCAAGTCCTGGATTGCAACATAGGATACATTATATCCCGGTAAAGAGTTCCTTTGGGACAATAACGGGAACAACGCGGGCAAAGCCGCGGGAAAATGCTAGTTGAAATATAAGGTCGAAAAAGAAATCGTGTCTACGGCCATTTTTTACAATATTGAAAGTGATAGTGTGAGGGGTCGATTCTCGAACAACACGTAAAGTGCCGACTAATCGTCATTAATTGTCGACTAATTACCGGGTACTTTTTTTTTAACCTGACTTGACCAGTCCTACTCTTGGGTACGAATCCTGAGCTTTACCCTGGCTTTTTAGCTTACAAACCTGCAAGCGGGTTCGCTATCGTGACTTTTCGCTAATTGCTCAATCAAAGTGAACAACGGACCAGCGGGAATGATTGAAACGGTTCAACCAGTCCTTATGTAGAGTATTTTTTCATGTCAGACTGTTTTTTTCCTGGAATAAATGTGTATTATGTCGAGTGTGTGATCGAACTAATTACCGACTACAAATGAGGGAGGATAGCCGGCTTTCGTGATTAGTCGTCGACTAGTCGGTACATCACTAAACAATACCTCTTCACCTTTTAAATATCACAATGAACTTGATTGTACTACTGAACTACGCCTTTTCTAAAGGCGGATTGGTTATAAAAGATGGCCGCTGCGACTTAACGAAATGACATTCAGGTCTCGCGAAACTAGTTTTGGTGTCGTTGGCGGCCAATTAACGTTTTCTCGGGTCAATTTGAAGGGTCCATGCACTCGACCCATAAAATACTAATATAGTACATTTTACATCATCATAGGCCTTTGCGTCAATTACAGACGATTCATGGTGCAATGTTAGAGAGACATCGCTTTTGGTTGCTAAATAAGCCGATGCGAGAGCGACATATCCTGCCACAGGCCTGACAAGAGAAGTTTGCAACATATGGTGCTGAGTCGCTTTGGTGTCGTCTTTGTCTCTTGTCAGTGAGTGCAGCGAACCAGGTCTCATCGCTTAACTTGCGACCCTTCACCACGCGCCTCCGCCACTCCGTTCGTTTCTCCGCAAGCGTCTCCCATTTCTGGTGGTCAATTTTAAAGGCGATCATGTCCCTTTTGGCGCAGTCTTTAAACACATTTTTACATTTTACATAGGGGCGATAAAATAAAGAATGTCTCAGATCGCAGGTATTTGACGCCCGAGCCGAAGGCAGCGATCTGAGGCTTTATTTAATATCACCCGTGGTAAATACAAAATTTTACGTCTCCCCCAGGCCACGAAGTGGGATTTTCCGCACGTGTAACGCGGTTATTGCCACTTTATGGCCAGGTGTGACGTAACAATTATATAAAACTTCGGATTGACTGACCAGATCTTCATCAAACATAGCTACTGTCGCTAGAAAACAAGCTATCCATTAGATAAATCGTATTAAAATCGATACAATGATACTTTTGCTCTGAACCATTATTTTTATTACCTATAATAGCACAGGCAAATCCAAAGTTCCAAACTAAGTGAGACACAATGCGTCAGTGCAGTGTGCACAAAAAATTGTAAAAATCATTTTTTATCCAAACAAAGATATATCACGCGGTGAAAGAATTTCATATCACATTGGCTTCAAATTTTATTCGTTTTCGAACAACACTGAGTGTTCGAATATCAAACAAACGACCGTTGAAAATAAAAATAAAAATTTTTCACTGTAACAAAATCCCGTATATTGACACCTAGTTTCGACAGGATTGCCATCCATCAGTATTCTATTCATGTAGTTTCTTTTTAAATGCGCCTGTGACCTAAAGCCAAACGCAAACACCTAGATACGCTAATTCATAAAGAAAACACTCCAAACCAGCAGGTTCGTTGAACCTTGACAATAGACAACGCTAAGGCAACCCAAATAAACAGTTTTCTACGGAAATGTGACTAATTTTCATAGGCAGTTTTGTCTTACAGACATTGAACCTTGAGCACCAATTATTTTTGCGGCTTACCTACCTACAAGATGTTAAATTCATTTGAACTACATCACTATTACTAATTTGAAAAGCGTCATATTGTCACATAACTACGACGAAATGATAATTAAGTTCTACGTGATTCTTAAATGCGTGAATTTTGAAGAGAATGCCCCTGGGGCTGACGAGTCCTTAAGTAGCGACTGTTGTGTTATGTTATGTATGTCGTCTTACGGTTGTACTTCGGTATAATTATCTGATCTAGTCTAAGCCGTTTTTTTTAACTTACAATGCTTACAAGCCTCACTGGCTGTTGCAAAAATCGAGCTGGGTGGTAGTTTGAGACGTTCCCTGGGATCGAACCAGGTCGCTTAGTCGCGGACCCCGGAAGTTTCGCTAATTGCTCAAAGTGAGCAACGGACCAGCAGGAGAGATAGAAGCGGATCAACCTGTCCTTATGTAGAGTGTGTAAATCGAACTAATGGGAGTTTTAGTTGCCGGTTCGCTAAAACCTAGCCCAGCTAAGAAGACTCCGGCAAGAAACTTAGCTGAGCCCGACAATGTCAAATTGAAGTTAATCCAGGATAGTCTTAGTCGTGTGCTAGTATCCTAGTAACATAGGCGAGAAGCTTACTTGAAATATAACAAATATTAAGAAAAACAGACGTTGACATAATATACTTCTTAAATCGGGGTCACTCCCAGAAGTCATCCGCAACATGAAGGGTTTTCTAGGTTTTCTGGTAGAGTTGGGTTGGCAAGAGCCAAATGCAGACATAAAATGATGTACACAACACGGGAGGTAATAAAGAAAGCCCTCGATCGCATATTTACGTCCCTCGCTTGCAGCTCGGGCCGCAAACTTCTGCGATCTCGGCCTTTCTTTGTATTACTACCCTAGTTGTGTAATGTACTATTTCCACGACACGACGTCTCGTCGTGAAACGATGCCGTGTCGTAGCACGACGCGATATGGTATCGTGTTTATGTGTACAGGTCGATTCACAAGAGCTGGTGCGGATTTAGTATGAAATTAGAGTATTACTTAAAAAATAGATGTTCCTATATGACAACATTGTCAAACCACGAGCACCTAGCATGCCTCACCTACGATACGTACGCTTCATCGCAACTATCCGGTCTGTCACAGTAAATGGGCGTGTGCTTAGGGTTGCCAGCTGGTCGGGAATTGGCGGGATTCTCCCGATTTTTTGTATGTTCTTCCGACTCCCGACAAAGATCCAGTCAAGGTGGTCCAGCCAGCGAAAATTTCTGCTGTTTCAGGCTAAAAAAAAAGGTCGCGCGTCGAGCGCGCTGGGCATCTCCCGACCAGACCAAAGTCTCAAAATCCCGACATATTGTTTCCTGCTCCCGATAATACGGTAATTCCACCTGGCAACACTACGTGTGCTAGTGCGGCGGCGAGCGGCTCGCCTTGAGCGCCCGCGCAACCGCTCGCCGACCTCTACGGCCGGCCGTTGGTGTTCAATTTCAACGTTTTTAGTGGCTGAATGTAGAACGAAAAGTCTTTTTCTTTCATTTGTTTTTTTTCGTCGTGTTCGTTACTGCTGGGCAAATGCCATTGGATCATAACATGACAAACATGTAAAAATAAAATAACAGTTATTTAAATGATTATACATTTTTCACATTTCTCTTTACAATAAAATCGTAGCAAGTCTGTGTTTGTTTGTACATTAAATATTTTTCCAAAAAAGTAACTGGGGAGTGGCCGGGGAAGCCTGCCTCGGATGTGGGCTATTCTTTGCGATAATTAAATGGCATTACAAATATTCTAAAAACATCCAATACCTACAACACTTGCCTGCCACAGAATAATAATAGGTACTACATACCAGTGGCGTGGCGTCCAAAGAACTCGATTCCTACCGGCTTGCCTAATATCAGGCATTTGACCACCTTATTCTACAGCTCTTAAGGAAAATGTACGCCAAATCTGCACCGGCTTGCCCAGGGATATCTTTTACGCCACGCCACTGCTACATACAGAAGTTTCTCTTGCTAAAAAATCTGACGATCGGGTCCGACCACCGGACGGAACGCACCGCATTCGACTGTCTCTATCGTATAACGCGTGCTCTTTCTGGTCGCTAGCTAAGCCCTTCCGGAGGGACAAATTTTGGCACTAGTAGCCGCACGGCGAAATCGCGGAGTGAGCCACTCCTGGGGCCTATTACATAAAAAAGTACAAGCTATTATTATTAGTGAAAATCCATACAAAATCACTTGTAATACTAGCTTGTACTTTGCAATAAGCCTCTGACATTACAGACAAAGTATAAAGACGAACAAAGTAGTCCAACTTCGGCAGTTTAGGAGCGAGCGACACGTATTCATTCTTACGCATTCTTATTAATAATAATAATAAATAAATAAATAAATAATAAATATTAGGGGACAATCTTACACAAATCGAACTAGCCCCATAGTAAGCTCAATAAGGCTTGTGTTATGGATACTAGACGACGATATATTTAATAGATACAAATACTTAAATACATAGAAAACATCCATGACTCAGGAACAAATATTCGTGCTCATCACACAAATAAATGCCCTTACCGGGATTCGAACCCAGGACCTCCTGCTTCGTAGGCAGGGTCACTACCAACTAAGCTAAAGGGGTCGTCTTATTTCTTTGCTTGTAGTGCGTTCGTACACGCCGCGCACACATTCAAGCGCGCGATGTACCCTTCGTAGGAAAAAGAATTACTGCTATTATACTGTGTTACAGATAAAACTCGTGTCTAATCCACGACATTACGAGTACCTATATACGTACGTAGTTATGCAATAACGTTTCAACCCACAAAAGAAAGTATCAACCTTCTGTCTTTAAAAACAAAGTCCATAATCCAAAAATTTTTCCATGTGGAATGGAACGTTATTGCATAACTACGTTCCCGCGTCGCGTGTTTAACACAGCAGAGAAACGCGTCGCCTCCATCCATCGGCGATTACGAACCGTTATTATGTTAACAAAGACTAACATAACAATTTAATCACAACAAAAGACAAGGAAAAATAAACAATTACCCACAACATTAACATAGACGTAAGCACAATAGAATTTCATAACCATTAACTTCTTTTTAACGGAGTAATTATAACACGTATTTTTTAGGGTTCCGTACAAAAAAATGGTTCACTAACCCTATTTCGTGTCCGTCTGTCTGCCCGTCCGTCTGTCCGTCCGTCCGCCCGCCCGTTCGTCCGTCCGTCTCACAGGACTGTATCTTTAGAACCATAATAGATATAGACTTGCTTGAATGATCACAGAATTTGTATTTGTATCGCCGCTATAACAACGAATCATCATCATCATCATCATCAGCCTGCGGCAGTCCACTGCTGGACGTAGGCCTCTCCCAAGACGCGCCACTTTGCTCGATCATCAGCTATACTCATCCAGTTGCTGCCAGCCGCCCTGCGCAGATCGTCGCTCCATCTAGCCGGGGGGCGTCGCGTCCCACACTGCGTTTACCCACTGCAGTACTCTCTTGCTCCAGCGATTGTCAGTTCTGCGGCAGATGTGGCCAGCCCACTGCCACTTCAGCTTATAACAACGAATAATACAAACAAAATAAAGAATATAATTAAAGAGTGACTGTGGTACGGAATTATTCGTGTGCGAATCCGACTCGCACTTGGCCGGTTTTTTTCTAGCTTGTTTCTGCGCTGAAAATCCTTGGCGGGTTTAATAGGAATTTGTGCCTCATTACGTATAAATTAAGGTTTATTTTGTAACGTGCTAGTGAAAGGTCTGATTAGATCTACGCGACCTATCATTAGGCCTTAAGTAATTGTGTTTCCTTTGAGTAGGCTCAAGTAGTTGCTGAAAGTACTTCCCGGACTTCAATAATTAGATTAAATCTAGCAGAATATAAAATCATTATTCCGAAAAACGTACCAATTGAGGTCTGTTCGAATTGTCCTAACCCGCCGAAATGGTACAACAGGAAAAGATATTCTTTTTGCTTAAATACAACTCTTAGTCAAGTCTAACTAGTGACGTTATAGTTAATTCTTCATTTGCGACTGGAAGTAAAAAGGGAATTGATTTTTTTTCTGAGCAACTAGTTGCATAGCAAGATTATTTATTCTTTTTTTACAATTGGTTGCGAAACTTGGTTGCCAAAGCGGCCGGAGGGCTTCTGTATCCAGCCATCTAGCGAGAGTCTCTTGAGTTGGTGATCGAAACTCTTCGCTATAAGCCCGTTCACCAAAATGACTATCGGGACAATGATCGACGAATCAACATCCCACATAGCAGTCAAGTCAAGATACTTAAAGGTAGGTATTATTTTTATGTCTATAAAATAAATGCTCCTAAAAATGAGAAAAAATATTTCATATAAGCGGGATGCAAGTTACATTTATGCCTACTTATTGCATAATGTATATGGACGGATCATATGCACATTTGTCCCTCGTGTTATAAAATTAACATTTTTCAAGAACTTACTTTTTAAATGAGGTATCAAGAGTCCACTCTTAGCATTTATACGAAGCGTAACAAGACGTACCTGAAACAGAAAAAAAATACATTTAACTAAACTGGCATAATTACAACTGTTACTAAACTTGGGCAACATCACATGAAAAATACAGTATGTATTTGTGTATACGAACTAATCTCATTTTTACGCACGGTCACTTTCGTGGATGTCATTACAGTGTATGTAACTGCCCTTCTTAACCGTCCAAAAAAACAGTACTTATAATAAATTTTCTTTATCACATTATAATGAATAAATTCATGATATTATCACAGTTTTTTCAAACATTAAGAACAGTACTTACTTAAAACCACGGTAGTGACAATGACATCCACAGATGGGCGATTCTCCGAGCGTTTTGACCGCGCGGTTTGACAATCATTGTTGTCCGCCGATTATTTACGAAAACGAAAGGACAAATCGTGACAATTTTGATAAAACTAGACTTAAACTCGGGACTGTTTTTCGGTTTCATAAAAAGTTAACTCTAGTCATCGTTTTTTTGAACAATATTTACTGAGACAATAATGACGAAAATAAAACGCCGTAAAAACGCTGAATATTGGCCCAGATAGGGCTTTGTGTAGAATCATAAAAATCATGAAATAACAAGGACTTATGACCGTCAAGATATATCATCAGTTGACTTATTCCCTTGGAATAAGGTCGAAAAGTGTAAACATATTTGTGAAGTCGACTGTACAACAGAACGTGTCATACTAAAATAAACTAGTAGCTAAAATACCCGTTAATTTTGGGGTGAGGCACACTTTAAACACTTGACCGTAACAAAGTATGAAAACAGAACACGTTTATGCGTATATTTAACCAATTTGTTACACCTTAATTACAACTAAAAACGTTTTAACTAACATTTTCTAACGTAACGATTTGTGTTTTAAATTTACTAGCATAAAGTTCACATTCCTTCTGACCCTTAATTTGCAGTTGAATCTTGCTCTGTCGAGAACACGAGAGCAAATCATGAAAGTGCAAGACAATGGACGAGGCAAACTGCATTGAGCGCGTACCGAACTGCATCCTGGATTGGGTAATTTTCTTGCGCAAGAGTGGCAATTCGAGCTCGCTATACGTGCTGGGGATGTTCGGTGATTGTATCAGTGTTAAGTCTTTTTCATGACTCAACTGATGTTTAGCAAATTTTAGAAGATTTAAGTGTATTTATGTTACGCAGAGCCTTGTTAACAGTTTCTTTTTTCGTTTAGTATTCTTTTACAGGAGCATTCCATGAAAATATTTCGTAAGGGACACCACCGTTTTAATACTTCCGAGAAATAAATTCAGGAAGCTAATTATCAGCATTGTGATATCATAACTCGGCTTTAAGATTTGTAGTGTTTCTTAGCAGCTAATACGTTTTATTAGGGTAGCTGCCATAGCGTTTCGTAAGGGACAAAAAGTTGATGATTTCATGGAATGCTCCTATAGCCGTTGTGACAACCCCTGTGACAATCTCCCCTACGCACACCTATGGGTGATGAATGCATCAAAGCCTGAAACAATCCGGTTTGCCGACACAATTGATCGACACTTGACAGTTTGCAAACAATCGTATTGTCAATGCCATTGCATTATCGTACCTCATATAACAGTTTCACAATAATTATGATACTTTAAAACATCAGTTCATATTAATAAATGTTATACTCATGAAGTGTGAGTGTTCCAATTTATATTTCCGTGCGTCACTTTTATCAGTATACTTACAAGCAAGATTTTATCAATGCCTGTATAAGTGCTTATGAGGAATTATCATTAAGAATCTTTTTATTTTTAGGTGCATTTGCTGGTACATGTCTGGTATGTGTCATGGTCAATAATTAATACCAAAACCACAGTATAATAGCAGTAATTTTTCTTCCTATAAAAGGTACATCGTGCGCTTGAATGTGTGCGCACCGTGTACGAACACACTACAAGCAAAGATTTAAGAATGCGTAAGAATGCTACATTATGGATCGCACTCACACCGACGCGCAATCGTGCGTCTGTGTAAACACGTGTCGCGCGCTCCTAAAAACGAAGTTGAACTACTTGTTTATCTTTATACTTTGACAAAGGCTGAATATTAGCCCTCATACAAATCCCACGGGAAAAGTGGACGAACCATAAATGACTCCTGTATGAATTTCCCGTGCACTAAAATGCATAACACAGCGCTATGAGTCAATCTGAAAGTAACCTTATATAGTTGTTTATAAAGTTGGTAATTGCGATTAAAGTTTTCGACCTAAACTGGACGTAAACAAAGGATGTACGAGTATATGATGGCGGTATCTTTATGGATGTTTTATCTACATACGGAACTATTATAGTGATTAGCCTAAGTGCGGAATGAGGTGAGATGGCTACACAATAGTACCTACCAGTTTATTTATCATCATCACTATCATCAGACATAGAAGTATTTGTGGCAAAAACGTCAATTAACTAGGGACTTCCTTCCGATATTCAGTTTATCGATAACTGTTTCAAATAATTATTTCGAAGTGACATTTCATAGTAGATGTTCAACAGATAAAATAGAAATAAACAAAAATACTAATCACTACACATCGATGCTTAATGATAATATGTAATTTAAATAATTCATAGGCATATAGTATAGCTGATGATCGAGCAAAGTGGCGTGTCTTGAGGCCTACGCCCAGCAGTGGACTGCCGCAGACTGATGATGATGTTGATGATAATATAGGCATGAGCTCGATGCAAAGTGCGAGGAGCTAAAGACCCGACCATCAGCGGTCATTAACTATCATTTTGTCGGTGGGGTGCTGACGTGCAGTGAGTGTGGTCGCACGTTCGTTGCAAAAATTGGCTATGTCAGCCACCTGAGAGCTCATGAGCGGCGCTCTCAATTAGCCACATAACGTCGACTAATATCCAGTCGCCGTGGTCGAAATCGGCCAGGATACGATGATAATGATGATGAGGCAATCCCTAGCTGTAATTTAATTTTAACCCCTAGATTCCGAGGTCTGGTCCTTACTATTCCGCTTCATTAGGATCGGAAAGCAAAAGAACCGGTCAATTTCGATTGCCACCTAAAAAAGTCCTTTCAACAGCAACAAAAGCGTATAAAACCCTTGTCGAAAGTTGCAATCTCTATTCACGGCTGCTCCCTTCGCCGTCCATATTTGGGATTAACGTAACATGAATATATTACTTAAAGGTCATGTGGGTTTTAGCCCTTCTAGGACTAAGGTCTAGTCTTTGATTAATTGATAGCCAATAAGTCTATCCCAATTTACTGGTTTATTTAGTAAACGTAATTTACGTTCTTGGATTTATTTTAGTTTTAGTTTATTTAATTTTAATCTAGGTTTAGTTATTTTCTATTGTTTTTATTTTTGTCTATCCTATTAAACGAAAGTTCTGAAGATCAAAAATATGCTGTTTTGTACAGATCAATACGAGAAAATGAATTAGCAAAATTATGTCGTAATCGTAAGCGTTATTTCAAATAAAAGGCCACACTTGTCTTGTTTTAAACGGTTTTATTTATGATAGCAAGGTTTTCATCAAGTGATTGATATTCATTTAGATACACTTAACAGCTAATAAGGCAAGGACACTTCACAAATCTTCGTCTAACTAGGTCTTTGTAAAATAAAGGGCTTTTTTCAAGCTCTGAGGGGTGCCAATGTGGACCCCCCCCCCCCCCCCCCCCGCAAACGAAAAAAAGGAAAAGGTAGACCTCTTTACTTAAGAGGAAACAGTAAGGTGGACAGAATTGATAATTAGGTATTTGTAAAATGTGTCGCTGTCCCGCACTGCCCGCCTCTCCCGCGCAGAGCGCGATAGAGACAACTGCAGCTTGGACCGAAAATACCTTTTAAAATTTCATGAAAACAACGTTTCGAAGTCCCCTGATTTCTTCCCCAAAACTTAACCTATTTAACTAATTTTTTCATTAAACATTAAAGAAAGGCTTCGGCCGTGTTCCTACGTTTTCCTTTTTTTTAATAATCTACTCTAATTTGTTTTCTGGATGTGTGAACACAGCGGAAAATCTGGCATTTTTTTTAGGTTTTTGAAGGTTAATATCTCTTTTGAGAATCAATTTATCGTAAAAAGGAAAACATAGGAACATATCAATAGTAGCCATAGATTTTAGGACAAAAAAATATTGCTCTACTAGCATTATCCAGGGAAGAAACAGGGGACTACGTTTGTATGGAAAAACTGCCCTCCTGTTTCCTCTTAAGCCGCTCTAAACAACCTGACTGGCTTAAACCGTAAATGATTAGACCTTCATTTAACAGACTATAAATGAGCATTTTACTAATTCCATAAATGAGAAATGAGGTCGACAAAGTTACAGTATTAGAACAGAAAATCAATGAAACTAAACGTATAATATCCGCCATTGATGATGCAAATACGAAGATGTATTGTTTCACCGTATGTGAATCACTGAATAGTTAACTAGTTACATAGTCGTTAATTGAAATCGTTTATGTAAATGTCGCGAACATATCCGTATTATTCGCATAAATTAACTTACATTGTCTAAGTTAGCGCCAGCACTTAGACTTATAAGCTTGCAACTTAACGGAGCTAGCCTGGAGACCTCTATTTAAAAGTTAATTTTCTATGAAAATGCAAGTGTTGCCATATATGAGCGTTTTCCAAAAAAAAAATACCGGGGTAGCTACTTTCTCAAAATATGGACTTTTGAGGTTTTTCTGGCTCAGAATCGTTAGTACATTCAACCTTATACGTAAAAAAAAGTGTCACAAAATTTGTATGGGATTTTTGTCTTTCCACTACGTCACGTTCATACAAACACTATGCAAAATGGTGACGTAATGGAAAAACAAAATTGGGACACTTTTTTTACGTATAAGGTTCGAAAGTAGTAACGATTCTGAGCCAAAAAAACCTCAAAAGTCCATATTTTGAAAAAGTAGCTACCCCGGTATTTTTTTTGGAAAACGCTCATATACCCCACTGCGGAGTTATCTTAGTCGCACTCTGCCCTGGTTTTGTCTATTAACTGACCGAGCGGCGGAGAATCTCCATTTCAGCTTGGACAAAATGCGTAATGTAATTTCAGTCATCATCATCAGAGCTTTTCTCCTATCGGTGACGTAGACTCCATTTTATTCGGTCCTGGGTCAGCATTTCATTCATTTGATAGATGTAATGGAAAGTTTTTTCCTACACCTTATCTGCACCACAGCGGACGCCACACACAGTTCTGTATACGAAATCCCCTTGTTTGCCATAAAGTTATAACTTATAAGCCATAATATATTTGGTCATAATTATCGAAAGTCATAAAGCCTTTAAACGATGACCAGGTCAGGTCGTATCTACGCTGACTTCCTAGTGTTTCTTATTCTTATTAACCGACAATATCACAAAGAGAATCTCATTTCGAATTCGACGCGAAACCTCCATTTAAATGCGAAATGCGAAGAAAAAACACCGCCACAATACGGAGTGAATAGATTGCTGGGCATTGACTAATATACAAGGATCCGACAAAAGGATGAGAACTAGTGATACCAGCGCCCAAGTCCTAATATTTGGTAACACACGGAAAAGGGCGGATCAAACTGTGCTAGTTTTTAGGGTTCCGTACCTAAAAAGGACCCTTATAAAATCACTTTGTTATCCGTCTCTCCATCCGTCCGTCCGTCCGTCTGTCTGTCGTCTGTCCGTCTGTCAAGACCTTTTATCTCGGGAACACGTGGAGGTATCGAGTTGAAATTAAAACCATATACATACTCAGTTCTATGGTCTCTTAAAGCTGTGAAGTCAAACTTCTAAGTTAACGTAAAAAAAAGATATGGACTTTTATGCAGCATAAAATGTACATTCCGACTCTCTCAAGGAAACCAAAATTTATAGGGTACTTTCCGTTGACCTAGACCGTCTTATACTACAAGTATAGGGAAAAATCTCGTACACATTTGTAATTAAATTAAATAATAAAAAATATAGATTTATTTAAAGTATTTGTACGGAACCCTCGGTGGGCGAATCCGACTCGCACTTAACCTGTTTTTATTTTTTTGCCCTGACTTGACCTACTAGTCCTACTGACTCTTGGGTAGGAATCCTGACCAGGGGAGGGCTTGCAGACCTGCAAGCGGGTTCCTATTCCTAGTTTCGCTGATTGTTCACAGTGAGCAACGGACCAGCGGGAGAGGTTGAAACGGTTCAACCCATCCTTATACTTAATATAAGCAGTAACTACAGTCTACGGGTAGGTATGTGCAATATTCAATGAAGTAACTGTCACCGTACACTGCGCTCTCGCCGTGGACTCATGTTGCGCCCGACCTAAAATTAATTCTCAGATCCCATAATATACGTCAATGATGCTGGGCATGTTTAATCAGCGCCAACCTTGGCAATGGCATTGACTTCGGACGTGATTCGATGACATTAGCAACTTGTTCTGTTCTGTTTTTTATTTGATTTTATATGTTAGTGCACACTAAATGAGTAACATACCAAATTGAATATCGTTCGAAGTTCCCCCCGTTTCCATACAAACAGAAGATGGGTTAAAAATCCATTTTAACCAAATCATAGTTGATAGACTTTGTAGTAATAAATAAGACTAATTGGTTTTTCACAAATCAAAGATCCTAGTAGTGAAGGCTGAGGGCAACTTCGTCCACAATCCTATATCGTCACTTTTTTAAATCGTCCACAAGGCCATGTCGTCAGCACACAATTCCTTAATCGCCACCTTCCCAAGTCGTCCATATTCTTATATGGTCTACAGTGTTAATTCGCCCACTTTCCTATATCGCCTACAGTGATATTTGGTTCACAGTCCCTCTTTGGTCCACTCGTCCACATTTATCAGACTTGTCTTACGGATGTTTAATTTGAGCGTTTAAATAGCCAAAAATAGCCAAGCTTAATTTATAAAAGAATTTGGGTGATCAGGAGTTACGATTACTTCGCTAATTAAAGCTTTCTTTGTTGTATGAAGAGTGTTGATGAGTTGACACTGTAGTCGAAATGGGAATGTGGATGGGTTGGAACTGTGGTCAAGATAGGAATGTAGACGAGTTAGCACTGTTGTCAATATAGCAATATGGACGAGTTAGCTGTGTTGACCATTTGAGAATGTAGACAAAATAGGGAAATTACTATATAGGATGTTGACCAATCAGAACAGCAGACCATATGACAATGAGGACAAGTTCAGAAGGTGACGAAATAAGATTGTGGCCGAAGTCGCCCTGAGCCGAACCTGAGCTATATCAATATACGTTTTTTTATCCAGAATTATAATGAGTTGTTTAATAAAATTGGACCCCTCTTCTAGACCGCCAGTTGGGCACAGAATGGTTCCGTATAATGATGTTATCATGCTTTCTGTTAATTAATTAATGGGCAGAGATCACTTTTAGTGATAAAATTGCAAGTAAATTAAACATTATGTATAATACTATCATGATGTCTCTTTATTAGTTAATGCGGGTAATTATGTATTATATGTTAATTAAACATTTTATTAAACCTACTGAATATTATGATTTACAACACTACTTATAATATACAGTTATTTTCGGTTAAATTAATACAGAATTAGTTTTATATCGGTCAGTTACTGGCTCTTAAAAAACTTAAATTGTAAAGCACATTTAGTTTTACGTGCTCATTATTTGATTATTATTATTTATTAAGTATTGTTTTTATTTTATTTGTGACTTAAACTATCGTAATAAAAAAATATCCGTCCATGTTTACCGTTTACAAACGAAAGTAGAAGCGAAAAACACCTCTATTTACCATGACGTGAGGTTTCTGCAAAACGTCAAGTGGTTTTTGCATTATGCTTGTGAGTAGATTATTTCTCAGAATCTGACTCAGACTGATTAAAATACATGCATATGAGCAATTTAGATAAAATTCGCAAACAAAACATCTTGTAGGTGAATCGTGAGATAAACAAATTACCAGACATAGAACTTTTTGTGGCACGAATAAAATTGTCCTAGGGACTTCCCAACGATATTAATTTATCGACAAATTGTACTTTTTTACGAGAGTTATGACTATGAGATAACTTATAATATGAATATGCAACTCGCATGTCTATATACAGTATAAAGTCCGTTTGATGAAAAATTGATGTTTATTTGAATTTTAAAATTCCTAAAAAGTATGCGTATGAATTACTTAAATTAGCTATATAATATATTATCATTATTTAACATAGATGGGTAGTGATTAGCATTTTAGTTAGGTAATTAATTTTTATCCGGCGAACTTACACATTTGCAATCTTAACATTACAAATGCGTTGCCAACCCTGAGCACTAAGATAGAATGCCTCTATGCTAGTAATTTCACCGACTGTTTTACCCCCACACCGGAACACAACAGTGCGTTCCGAGTACAATTCTTCTTTAGAGACGGCCAGGTCTCTACAGTTCACTGTTCTTTGCCGGCAGGTTAGTGGGTAAGATGGTGGTAGCGATCCGGGCGGACCCTGCACAAGGTTCCGCCTGGTTAGTTGTACGTAAGTTGTACGCCTATAACCAATAACCCGTACAGAATTAGAGCCATGGACGTATCGTTATGTAGGTTAAATATATAAGTTCCGTTGAACCGGGCCGGGCAAACGACATCGAACCCGCGCCGCGCCAGCGCCGGGTGCCAAGCGGATTGTAAACAGTTCACTCAACAGTTCATTCACAACTTCGCAGCCAAACTCGTCGCTAACATAATTTGACTCGTATACCACCACAGTATAATGGCAGTAATTTTTGTTCCTATAAATGGTGCATCGCGCGCTTGTGTTTGCACGCCACCCGACTTTGACGAAGACACACTACTCGACGACACGACCCTCATACAGAGGTGCTCGCGGCGGAGGGGCCGACCCCCGAGACAGTGACTATACACACGAAATTAGAGACCTACTACACAACATAACTACACCATCTTGCCATAACATTAGGATTAAATTACAAAAACACTATTACACAACTAGCTAATAAGTCTAAATAGTATTATATAAAATTTGCCTCTATCCGCGCGGCAGGGGGGCTTCACCCCCGCCGCGCATCAATGTACCCATACTGTTAGAGGGCCCATGCAGGCGCCCTACAGTCGACCAGGTTATAAAAAAAAAAAATGGACGATGCGATGCGAGACGATGCAAAGTTTTACGAATGCGTAAGAATGCGCGCTCCTAAACGGCCGAAGTTTGACTACTTGTCTGTCTTTATACTTTGTGATAACAGTCCGTAAACGTAACGTCAAAATATGACTTTGACGTCCGTTTACGAACTGTTAAATACTAATTTAGGGGTAAAATATACGAAATAATAATGCTCAATGAACAACAGACATCGATTCTTGTGGCTACCTGGCAGTGGCGTGGCGTCAAATATGTTCTTAGTAAAGTCGGAGCAGACTTGGATGACTTTTTCTTCAGGAGTAGTAGATACTCCGGTCATATGCTTTAAAATAGGCAAGCCGGTGGGAATCGGGTTTTAAGGACGCCACGCCACTGCTACCTGGTTGAGCGTACGCAGGGCCCGGGTGCGCACAGACTAATAGTATAGTACTCCCGGGAGTCCCTGGTTACTCACCCTTCCTCTTAACAATTTAAGTATGTAAGAAGCGATGATCGTGACGGATACGACTAAGAAGAAGAGCTGGGTTTGACAGTGGGTTATCCATCAGCTGTATGTATTATAAATAAATGAAATAAAAATCTTTTATTTCAGACCAAATAGATCCATAATAATATAAACTAAAATAAAAATTAAATGTTAGTAACAATTTGTGCCTTACAAAACTATGTTAGTTGTACATTAAGAATTTGAAAATATTTGCCAAAAACAATTAAGTAATTTAAAAAGGAGCATGTTTTAACTTTACTTGGCCCTGCCAATAACCACTTCAAACCAATATTTTGTGAGCGAGCAGTCCAGGCGCTCGGCCAACACACTCAGCATACTGTTGCTGCTGCTCCGCACCCGTTTCAGCAGTGAGGCTATTCTTTTCCGCCGAATGGCAAAAACGTCGTCCGCCCGCGCTTCGGCAAACATACCTGATGTACTGCAGTGCTTCGGCAGCCTCAACAGCATCCTGAGTATGTTATTATATTGGATACGCAAAATGTTGTATACCCTCTGAGTAAATCTCACCCACAACACTTATTCGGTGACGTAGCGTTGACTGTAAAGTTGTGCCGTTCACGGGAACGTACTCGGGAAATATTCTCATTCGAGAAAAGCAAAACAATTCCGCGTTTAATTTTATACAAAGCACTGACAATCATTCCAATGTTTATTTACGCATCGCACCTATCGTCTGTTTCTATTTTGCAACCGCTCTTATCATAGAGCAATCGGCTATAAAAACGGGGCATCATACGCCACAATCTGTCGCCGTTTGCCAGTTAAATCCATTGTCAATAGATACGGCATCAGGAATAATAAATGTTTAGCTAAACTAAGTCTAACAAGATAACAGAAGCCGGGAAACTAAAGGGTGTAAGTCGCAATAGAAGAAAAGTCACTGACAATTTTAAGTTAAGATAGGTAAGTTAAGTACACTTTTTCTTGTAATTATTTCCTATTGTGTATTGTTATTGTTGAGAAGTCATGTTTAGGTGAATTCCCGAGATCAAAACAAATTTATTTTGCGCGAATATAAAAGTACGGGAGATAACCTTTTTGCATACTGATGTAATCAGAGGTCATCCTTATATTACGTCACACGCAATGGGGGGAGGGGGGGGTCTAGCTAAATGTAACAGCCTATGTTAAAAAGATGGAATATGTTAGGAAAAAGTGTGACATGGGGGAAGTTTGTACTGATAATGAGTTTTTATCAGAAGAAAAAAGTTGAAAAATAACCACATTATTACTAAAGAAAACCCGACCGCGGTGCACTTTGAAACTGCATAAAATCCGCCATTTTGTTTATTTTAACGAACTTCATACCCAGTGACACTCGCACCATCAAGACGAATCTAATGATGTATCATTTATCAAAATCGGATGTGCCATTGAGTAGTTACGAGCGGACACAGGAACGGACATACATACATACATACATACATACATACATACAGGTCAAACACATATCATCATCATCAGATCGCAGGTATTTGACCATCGTCAGACCATCTTGTGGACCAAAGACCGCTGCATCTTTCAGTTCGTGATCTCCGTTCGGGATCCTTTAAATTCGGCTATCGGGTCTATGAGCTACATGCGTTCGTTGTGGAAGTATTTGGAGGAGAATTATGTTCAGCAGCACATGTCTCAAGGTAGAAATTATAAAAAGCAGGATGGTAACTTGACTTAAGTTCTAAAAGACTGGCCAGACGAAGCTGGAACTAGCCCAATGAAAGGGAGAGACCTGTAGGATACAGTGGGATCGTAGAAAAATAGATAAATTGAGTTTTAGATTGCAGATTAAGACTATATATAGTAAGAGTACCTATTCAAAGTATGAAGACAAACAAATATTGCGATGTCGGCCGTTTAGGAGCGCGCGACACGTATTTACACAGACGCACAATCCCACGTCTGTGTGAGTGCACTCCATACTGTGGCATTGGTAAATGTTTGCTGGGGGTGCGTCCCTACACGGCGCGCACACATGCACGCGCCCGATGTCCCTTTTGTCAGAAGAAAAACTACTGCTATTATACTGTGACCTAATCTAATTACGGGTAGATGATGCATAACATATTAGTCCTCGAGTTGACTGACAACGCACCTACAACTTTTTGCATTAAGTCACTTGTTAGTAAACAAAACGTGTTAACAATGAAGTTTTATTTGTGTTTGACCTTGTCAATATTGCGTATTTGGTCTTCGTAATGATCGTTAGAGTAAACTGGTTATAAAGGACGAATTGGTCTTGTTTTGTTTTGCTCCTACCTATGACATCAAACACCATAAATATATTAGTTAAAGCAGTAAAACAAACCCATACAAACTTCGGACACTCGTCCAATCGTTTCGCTATATTTAGATAGAGGTTAGTCGTTCGCGTTAGTATCGAGAGTTGACCTATGTGTTCGAGACGTCCCGCTCAACAAACCGCCTAGTTGAAATTCTGTAATATTCACTGTGTCTAAGTTGAGTTACCTTTATAATAACACAAAAGGTAAAGTCAGGTGAATCAAATAAATTAGGAATAGTCAAGGTGACATTGGAAAAAGGATAAATATACTTTTTAGTTACTTTTTGTCCAGGACCTATACACCGAACTGAAACCCTCGTATCCTGCTGTCACGCTCACTCATACGTTCCATAAGGAAAAAATGAGAGAGAAGCCACGAGACGCACTTCTAACGAAAACGTTCGTAGATTGTTCAATATTATCATTTTGAAATTAAGAAAATCTATATTGCCAAACATCTCAAGCAAGAAGTTTGAATACCTGTAACAGGATTAATGCTTATACTTTGTTTTTTTTAGAGTTAAAAATTGTGCGTTATCTTATTTCAAGGAAAACAATCTTGTAACGGAAAATATGCATCTTCAAAACGTAAATAAGTAAAATTAGCTCAATACATATTATATTATCTCATACCATTCAAAAACCAAGAAACGTTGGTGAAAATGACCGTTAAGATCTTTAAAAAACGAGTAAACCACGATATTCCCTGAAGGACCGTTGTTTCACACTAATTTTGCAAACTTCTACCACACAACCACAACCACCACTGAATCAAGCGATGACAGGCTCTTTGCCAACGGCATAAGACCTTTAATACCGCAAACCGTGGTTTAGCTATATTTGCACTTCCACTTAACGTAACCGTTTCTTAATTAGCTTAGAAACTATTCAAGAACTACATAATTGAAAACGCGAGTAAATAAAACAATTTAATTAGGTAAGGTTATCTTTTCATTGTGAATGTTTACACAGATTGTAACATCTTGATAATAATATGACAAAATAAATATTTTTTTCAGGTAAAAACACTTTAATATCTTAATATGTGGCGTAAGATTTTAGTTCTGTTTATAACCTTTTATTATGTACAAATGTTATCGCGAATAAAAAATAGACACAAACAAAACTGGAATGAATAGGACAGCCTAATAATAAAACTTTAAAAGTGTTCATTTGAAACAAGATCACGGTCTAATGAATGTTGTATGGAAAATAATAAAGCTATTTTTCAACTGAGATCTACAAAGAACGATGCAACTTATGTTTTGAAATAATTTGTAAAAAAAGGAAAATCTCGCAGTCGAATGGCTGGACATTGCATGATACATTCGCCAACTTTGGTCAGAGTGTTAGTTACGTATTATTTTATTCGTTTAATAAGCACTTTATCGCTTTGCTACAAAAGTTTATTTCAGTTCAAAGGCTTCTTAGTCCTCTATATCATACATGCTCTACTATAAGTTCGAATAATAAACATCAACCATAAGATGAGTCGACGTAAGAAACTTGACAAAGTATCACTCTTTCATCAATAAACCTCTGCAGTTGGGGGTCACTCGACCCTAGTCAATAAGTTACTTCACGCTAACTATATATTAATGTATTCGAAAATTCGCAAAAATAAACGAAAGTTTACATAATTAACGCTTTCGGCGATTCTGGAATAACCCAAAATTAAAAATAACTAAATGATTTAACCACTGTGACTCACGTCACTACGTTTTTTCATAGAAACTTGAGATCAGACTGGGGTCATCCACAAAGTCCCCCATCCCCCCCCTCCCCACCTTTTCCTAACACATTTGACCTTGTTAGCTGTCACATTTGGCTAGACCATGGGTGTGACGAACTATAATTATGGACGACCCCCTATCTGAGAGTTTTGACACTTCATAAAACGTCACCGATTTAATTTGTCAGGTAAATACACAAAGCGGTTGCATTGAGCTCCGATTTGCCATTCACAACGCAATCATAAATAAAAAAACAAGAAAACCCACCTATTTCTTTCCTATGATAATGTCTGTCATTCTGCGACGTAGTTCCGAACGATTGGCCCATTTTGAGTTTTGACACTGCACAGATCACTAGCAATATGTAACTGACAATCAGCTGACACACTCGCGCATGCGTGTTACGTGCTCTCTCGCCGGCGGCGGGAACGGTACTGAGCGAGTGAACGAGTGAACGTGACCGGTGACCGATAAGAGTGACCCACATATAGATAGCCGGTCTGTTTGTTTGGATGCCGGATCATAGACTGTTGCGACGCACTGTCTAATTCTCCTAAGCTACCCACGCCAGAATTAGGCCCCATTTAGACTGGGCGAGGCTTATATTGCGGGCTACCCAAGTAAGATGAGTACAGTTAATCGATTAATCGCCGCAGTGAAATGAAACTCGCATATGAGTTCTCTATGGCTCGAGGGCCTTGAATAGATTGATTCTTCTTCTTTTTGAGGCGCCATCTTTTATCGAAGGTTGGCGATCATTAAGGCAACTTGTACCCTCGATACAGCGGATCTGAACAGCGAACGGGTGCTTTATTGTTACTGGCGTAAGCCAGGATGTTCGTCGTTGACAGATTGAACCTATCAGCCACGGACATACTGCTGGACATAGGCCTCCCCCATAAATCACCACAAAGTGAGGTCCTCTGCAGGCCGCATCTATCGACTCCGCACTACTCTCAACTCAAGAGGTCGTATGTCCACCGAGTCATTAATAAAATGTACTTTATTGTTAAACAGTTTTATTTACCTTGACCCCGTCTATCTGTTTTGCTTTGTTTCAAATCTTGCGGCATCTTGTCAACAACTTCTACTAAACCGATTCTAATGAAACTTTGCACACACCAAGGACCTTAAAATATATAGCCGGGTGTAGCCTCGCTAATAGATAACTGAACTAAAGCATCTCTAGTAAGCCGATTGTTTAACCCTATTTGACTACGCTGGTTGATGTGGGCCGGCTCACTAGAGGTGCTTCTATTATCTATTAGTGTGGCTACGTCCGGCTATTTATTTTAAGGTCCTTGGCACACACATTGAGTTCCCGTGACATTAGTACTGGTCAAAGTGTTGTTCTATTTGTTTCGTTAGTTTGGTATGTGTGCGCTGCGTCGATCACCCCCCGCTAATAATGGCAGAGGGATAAGTATTAGAAAATGCACGATGGCCACCGTGTTACTCTAAGATAAATCCATTTAACTTACTTTAGTTGCGTCACCATGGTGGAGGGTAACGGTCACCACGCCTTGAGTTGTTATCGTTGTGCTGGGAGATTTCCTCGCCACCGTGCCCTCAACGATATCATCCGGAGGGCGTTGGTATCGGCAAATGTTCCGTGTCTGATGGAGCCTCCCGGTCTTAGCCGGACGGATGGCCAGAGACCTGATGGTATGACCTTGGTACCCTGGCAGAGAGGTAAGTGCCTATTGTGGGACGCTACATTCGTCAGCACTTTCGCTGCCTCGCATCTTGGTCGTACCACCAGTTCTGCGGGAGCAGCCGCTGAAGTGGCGGCCTGTAGGAAGCGCGATAAGTACTCTGTACTTACGGGTTATTTTTGTCCTGTTCGCGGTAGGCGAGCGGGTGTTGGTGGTCTGACGCTAAGGCCTTTGTCGCGGAGATTGGGCGGCGTTTACGTGAGAGGGGTCTTGACCCTCGTTCCGGGTCATACTTAGACATTATGTGTGTACATATGTTAGCAAATTATGACTGTGTTTGATGCAAATAAAAATGTTAATGGACTTTAGTTTTAATTATTCACTTGTTTATAAATAGAATATCGAATAACAAACCTGTCGATAAATCGCAATCAATGACATCGACCACAATCGATACTAACAGAAAAACCGATTAACTTCTTTAATCGATTGGTCAAGCCGCCCGCGGTAATGACCTATTAGAGGTAATTAACGGTTTGCGGGTAATTTAGCACCTGACTAATTGCAAGACCATGTAGGAAGCGAACCTACGGAAATTGTGGATTTATGTTCGGTTCTGTAGATATCATGAAAACTCATTGTCTTCATTACAACCTGAAGCTCCCCCATAAACTTCCAGAACGAACCGTCCTGCGCTATCTACCTCTATCGACTTCCAACGGCCTAAACCAGGTCGTCAGACCGGCCATCGGTTTTTCAAGCTATATGCCCATCGAAATATAATAAGTATGGAAGCGTAACTGAAGCTCAAAATCGGCCCCACGGAATAAGTACTAACGGGGCGGAGCACTTAGTACTGAAAATAAACTGTAGCGGCAAATGAAATTCTCACGTCAATAGGCTTTTGTAACCAATCACAGATTTTTGTCTTTTAAACGATATGCAACCTATCCAAAAATGAAGACTTCTCAAATTTAATAACTAATATTTGTCATAAATGATTTTAGACTCACACATAGTAAACATTAAGTTGGTTATCAATACCACTTGTTACATAAGACGTAGTGATTTTAAAAAGTGGGCGTTGTCACACATTCTTACTTCACCATATTCTTTTTAAAATCCCATACCACAAACTATAACTTTTAAACAAATTCGAAAGAGCTCGAACATACAAATTAACATGACAACGTTCCCAATTTCTAATTATCTTTGCCTACTGTTACGCACTGCGATTAGCTACACTAATGTTGTCCTTTCACAAGCGGACATGTTTGAATACGAAATTACTGTCACTAATATCCTTACCTATTGAATGACAGAGCTGTGACACGCGCATACGGCCTTACAAACATAAAAGAGTAACAGAAATTAAATTTTCAAAAATACCTTGCGAACTGGTCTGACGTCATTGTCTATGGACTGGGTCCGATATTAGCTGTCCAGGGACCCGGTATTGACCATACTGAATATACCGGTATTGGAAGCTATTTTTAAAGCCTTGTGATCTGAATTTACATTGACGATCAATACGCCAACACAATTTACTACTAAAAAGCGTAAAAACCTTATGCGTAAAACATTTATGACAATTATTTATGACTCTCGACATAAGGAGGATCAAACTTCATAGGATAAATAAATAATAAATAAAATAAAATAAATAAAATAATTTATTTCTGTAAGTAAGTAGGCCCTCAAGGGCTCTTTTACATGTCTCATCTCTAATTCTTTTCTTTTGGCGCTTCGGGTAATTGACCTTCTGGTGAGAAGAAGCGCCGGAAGAAACTCACCAGTTTCTCTTTTCCACCAACGAGTATTACAACAATATGTCGTTAATATAAGATTTCATTAATACATTACATTAAACTTAAAACTACATTTATAGAGATGTAAAGGGTCTCAATATGTCTTAGAAGTTACTAATTTCTTTCACGGAAATGATATTTCACAATTCTCCTAAATTATTGTAAAATATTCCGCTGCACACGGCCAGTTAGTCACACTTGAACCGTGTCACGAAATGACGGTAACTTCGTCACAATGCTATAACTGTACTTTATGAATTTACGTGTACCGGTGAAAATGTCCATGTCAATAACTTGGAATTTGAAGGCGTTAAATAGGTAAATATTCGTTTACGGGGCCCTAAATTTCACGTTTTTTGAGGAGACTACAGCGTGTAAGTCTAATACGGGCGATAAATTAAATCGGACATAGTATTCATTAGTGTAATCATGAAGTAAAAGGTTTTTTTGGTTACCTATCTGAAACACTAAAAACGTTAGTCCGAATTTCGTTTCGGCAAAAACTATTCGACAAATATCGTTTCAATTTTTTTTGGTTTGTCCGAATTTTCATTTCGAATTATTACGATTCGGCATTTATTGGTTCGGTTTTTTAATCATTCGACAAATTACGGTTTGCCCTAAATCTCGTTTCACCATAATATCAGTTACCCGAAGTAACGTTTCGATTTATTCACCATTCGACTTTTTTCGATTGACTTCGATTTCATTTGTCCGATGTAACGATTCGATTTTTAACTATTCGACATGTGTACAGCTGGCATTACAATTTACAATTATTTATTTTTATACCTGGCAAACTAGTCTGCAAGAATCTACCCGCTTTGTACTTTGATAAAGATAACCTTACCCGCCACATAAAACTTGTTATAGTGTATTATTAAAGCTAATACTGAGTAGTACAGTGCGATAGTGAAAACTTATTTAAATATGTCTGACCTAACCTACTTTTTTCCTAGCAGTTCGTTTTTGTTGGGGGACGCAGTTCAAACCTAACCTAACCTATTTTTCTGGTAGCAGTTCGTTTTTGGTGAGGGACGCAGTTCAAACCTAACCTAACCTATTTTTCTGGTTGCAGTTCGTTTTTGTTGGGGGACGCAGTTCTAACCTAACCTACTTTTTTACCTAATTGAACCTTTGTTTTGAGTTTTTTTTCCATGCGGGGGGCTTCGCCCCTCGAGCCCCCCTTGCGGGAGCCTCCGCCCCCCCCGTCCCCCTTTTGTCCTTCTGCCTATATAAGTTTTCTGTGAAAGTCACTTCCCCAAACGGCCTCTTTTTTATGAACCAACCTAACCTACTGACCTTTCTCTAAAAAACTAATAATAACTAATTTTCTTTTCTAAAATAACATTTATTTTAGATTTAGGGAAACATACCTCTGCCGAGAAATAACTTGGGATATCGTTAAAAGGTAAACTGAAAATATGTCTGAACGTATCCAGTGCGAAAAGTATCATTGGGTAAATGAAAAATGGGCAACGAAACAAAATACGTAACAATTCATAGGGCAAGTGAATGAGATGGGAAACGTTTTTCGGACAAACGAAACTTTTACTAAACGTGAAATGGTGAACAGAAAAAAATACGAAACCTGTCATCGGACAAACGATAATAATTCGAATAGTTTTTGGCCAAATGAAATTCGGTGAATGGTTTTTAGTGTTTGCGATAGGTTACCGGTTTTTTTAAGTTGCAGTTCATTACGACCCCATAATTAATTTTTTTTTAATTTCTCAGCAGCAATGTACTGTAAACATGGTTGCGGTACGGCGGTACCGAAATGTCAACGTAACTGTCAACGAGCGTTTAACGTGAGTGTGTTTGCATTACATTGCGGGCTGAATTATTTTGTATGGACATAATTATTGTTGCAACTTTAAGTAAATGTTATCTAATTACCTTCACTTTGTCCCATACTAACCACCGTTAAGAGATTCGCCCGTATTAGACTTACACACTGTATGACATAAGTGGTTCGATTTCAGAGCGTTTCGACCGCGGCGGTTTTTTTTTTCATTCGTGCTCCAGCACCACCGCTTGCTGCTAAGCGGTGGTGATCACAGTTAACTTTTATTATAGACGGTATCGAGACTACACATGATTTAATCAAAAAATGCCTTCACTCAGTCATTCGCGATATAAATCGATGGAGACAAATCACATAAAAATACGATGAAAAAAAATGTATAGATGTAGGCTGATTGAAGTGTATGAGTTTTAAACAATGAAATTAAACCACAACAGCCTTGAACTCAACGGTAAAAAAAAAAACATCAAGAGTAGCTATCGAGACTCGCTTTGAATCATAGAGAAAAAAATTTAAATCGATGTGCTTTTCCAACTACTAAGAGTTTATAAATTTAAATGTAAGAAGCAAAGCAAGGAAATAATTACCAGAACAGACATATCTCGTACATACCTGAAACATAAGAGACATTTTTATTCATTTTTACGTTATTTTAATAGTTCTTTATTCTGTTTGTTATTCGGGGCAGAGACAAGCCCAAAAAATCAAAGATCATAAAAATCGGCCCACCCGTTCTCGAGTTATAAATGGTATAACTAACATGTTACAAAATTTGATATGCTCCACAGTGGCGTGGCGTCCATAGAACCCGATTCCCACCGGCTTGTAAGTATATGAGCGAAGTATAGTGCTACTCCTGAAGAAAAAGTAATCGAAACCTGCTCCGGCTTTACTAAGAATATATTTGACGCCACGCCACTGATGCTCTACAGCTATTAAAACTATTTTCTCTAGCCACGAATACTCACAAGATACCTCGTCAGTAGAATGGCATTCTAGCTACCGTCACAAAATAAAATGGTAGTAATTGTTTCACAGAAGTTTATCTTTCTAACAAGACTGACGTTCGGGTCCGACCACCGGACGGAACACACCGCATCCGATAGTCTCCCTATCGCATAACATGCGCTCTTTCTGGTCGCGGTACGTGTATGCCACATCACCCACAGGCCCCTTCTAGATTTGTATCGTTACCCCTCCAAAAAATAGGTAATACAGACAAGTATATAAAAGTACTCAAAGAAAAACGACTTAATATGAGTATTACCCCTGAGAAAACTTAAGTTTACCCCTAAAGGGGTAATTACTACTGAACCACCACTGGTGTACAACTTAGTTCTACAATGTGACAAAAACTGCCATTCTAGTGAGGCGGGATCATCTGAGTACCTATTCGCAAATATGTGAACAGAGGAATCATGCCCTTAAATATTTTCAAGACGTTAATTTTATTCATAAAAGTATTCGTAACTTATACGCTATAACTTCAAAGAACGATTAATGTACACGTGATTTTGATTTGAATTAATAACGAAATTATGATGTTAATAGACATGGTTTATTTGAGTTCAAAGAGAAATATTAAATTGAAATATACATTATCATCGCGAAGCGGTATCGTAATTAATTCCATGATTAATTTAATGTCGTTGTTATTATTTATTAGATAGGTATGTACAACGTATATATTCTATCTAATTAATACGGCAATAAATTCTTATCTTAATGTATACGCTTCATTAACTTGCTAGTGGGTGATTTTATTACATATTTTCGTTTTACGTAGGGTTGCCAGATGGGCGGGAATTGGCGGGATTCTCCCGATTTTTTGTATGTTTTCCCGACTCCCGAAAAAGAAGAAAATCTCCCGACAAACGACTTCATTTTAAAAGAGCGGGCGGAGCTTCTCCCGACCAAAGTCTCAAAATCCTGACATATTGTTTCCTGCTCCCGATAATAGGGTAATTCAATCTGGCAACCCTAGTTTTATCCTCCCCCATCCTTTTTTTTTGCAGAATTCAATGAATTGCGTGCGACACTCCTAACAAAAACGTAATGACAGTTATTTAATGTCTCATGGTGCGAGTACAATAAAATATGAATGACTACGAAAGAAGAACTTCTACAATTTAAATATTAAAAGCCAATAGTTTTAATAAGCTTTGTCTTATAACGGGAGGTGTAGTTTCCCGGTTTATGAAATAAACTTAACACCACACAGTATTCAGAAAACCATCGGTTTTTACAAGATTTTATTTAGTTTCACCAGTGTCTGTCTGCCTGTTTGTACGTCTGTCTTTAATCAAATCTTTCAAGTTAAATTTGACCCACTTCCCGGTTTCCGATTGAGATGAAATTTTACAAGGATATGTAAATCAGGTGACAATGATTATTATTATTATGACATGAAGCAGATCTGTAGCCGGAAGGTGGTCTTAGGATCATCTAAATTACATAGGATAAATCCACCGTTTTCGGGCATATTAGATTGGTTTTGATAGAATCCAAAACAAGAATACAGTCGGCAATAAAATCTTGTCTCAAAAATATTTTTTGACAGAAACTTAATTATTATAACTTTCTGTCTCAAGTTACTCCAAACTCGAACAATATCAAACTCTAGTTCCCAGCAAACACATTTCCTTCTCGGTCAGGAACCAAGAAGTAAACAAAGACGTTTACAATAGCACAGAGCAATTATAAACAGATTTATCAGTCGCACGGTCAGTGGTCGGGCCTGGTGCAACTAGATTGCGGAATTGCGCAATGTTGATCCCACAGCGCTTTCATGTTGACAGAGGCATCACTGGTAAGAATAAACGCCCAGATTACAGGTACTGTGCCTGTTGTTTACCATTTATGCTGTTCTAGATTTAAGTTTTTGCATTTTTTTATTTTGGTGCACAATAAAGGATATTGTAATGTAATGTACTGTGAATTAAATTTAGCGTCGTAATACGGAACGTTCTTGGTCCGTTAATAACGTACAAAGACACACAGAAGACTATACGAAAGTATTCATAGTAGGATCATTTTTCTGTGCTGGCTTCGAACCCGCTACCTCGTGCTTCAAATATTGTAGATGGTTTTGTTGGTATTTGCTGTGAGATCACACTCCTAATGACCATTTTTAGGCTGAAATATTGCCTAAAAATGGTCATTAGGAGTGTGGTCAACTTTAAATCAAGTTCATGCAGTACATGTCTGGAATTTAACGATACCTAGTACATAGCATGTAGCGTTCTTTGTATGTAACGTCACATCTTCCCATGAAGACTTCTGGTATACTACGTCACTGTAACATTGCTCACATAAACGTGAAACTAATAAAGCGAAGCGTTTCCTTGAACACCGATGACACTTGATATGTGATGAATAAATGTCAACACAATAGATAAGATAAATTACAAATTAGACTATTGTAGAAAGAGACTGAAACAGACTGTTGTACAAAGCAGGGCTCGGAACCGGTATTTTGCAAAAACCCCGAAATAGCCCAATATTTTGAATTATTTTATGCTTTTTATGTAGAGCTCAGTAATGTATTAATGTATTGTAAGGTATTGTCAAGTCATGATTTCGTATTATTAGATTGTCTGGTTAAAAAAACGAAATAATAAACCAAAGAACGATAAGAACGGAAAAAATACCGGTATTTTTGTATGGATTTGGTACTGATCCCTTCTAATAAATAGTCTGATATCCCATTAAAATCAGCAGCGATTTTGACAAAAATGTGTCCGGGGGTTTAAACGCTCCATTTATGATCCAGAAATGCCAGAATGGACAACTCGGCTTGTTGCCTTGAATGGAGACCCAGAGCGGACAGCAGAGGGAGAGGCAGACCGCCGCAGCGCTGGGCGGACGACATCCGACGACACGGAGGACGGGACTGGCCGAATCAGGCACAAGAACGCCCGGAATGGAAGAAGAGGGAAGAGGCCGCCTATCAAAAGGCCACCATGATGAGGATGAGAAAGAGACTAAGTCTAAATAAATCTTATCTTAAGGCCTCCCTTTATACCGCCACTCGTCAAGTTTCTGACGATGTTTGAAGGTTTGACCAGAAAAGTACTACTTTGATCCCTATCCAAAATGGCTATTTTTAATTGCATGTAATAGGGCACAGTCCTACTCTCATAGACGCTACCCACGCTAGCCCACTGCGGATTAGGGACTTCACAAACCTTTGAATTCATCTTCATATCAGTAGCATCTCATTTATAATCAGCAAAACCTTTTACATAATAAAGATATACACTGGCGGTCAAAAATTTCGGGTCAGTGAAATACCGCCATATTTGCTAAAATACTACAGGGTTGTGAAATTATTGAATCCCGTTTTGATATTTAATTAAGTTTAGATATTATCTGGAAAAATAACACTGAATATAATGGCAATTTCAGGTTTAGATCGAACTCGTAAAAACCCATGAAAAATAAAGACGTTAACGGAGTGAAATATCGCAAAAATCACAATTTTTGGATAATAATATTTTTATGATGAGTTAGCGGATATTGCTAATTCAGCCAGGTATTATGAAGAATAGTATATTATGTAAATAAAATAAGTGTCAAATATTGAAAAACTAAAAACACTTATATCTATTTTTTTTTTACGGTTTTTAAATTACGGTGACCCGAAACTTTCGCTCTTGAGTGTATTTATTATGTTAACAATTTTCTCAGTGATTATAATGTCGAAACGCCTACAACAAACATATTAGCAACAAAGCGCGCCACCGCATTTGCTACAGGCATTTGGACGGGCGCCAACACAAATTGATTCGTATTTATTACCGCTGCAAATATATTCTGTTTTCAGCGAATCAATACGCTTTTGTATGTACAAATGAGGCATAGGCTTTGTTTTGTTGACAGAAACATATCGTCGACCGTAGGCTGAATTAGCGTAAGGGACATAGTTTTGCCTGTCCCTTACCGTAATTCAGCCTACGGTCGACGATATAGGATTTATTTTGGTAAATATTGTATGTCGATTGTGTTATTATGAGCTAAGGACTGGAGTAATCACAAGCGCTGTGCGAGGTAGCGCAGCGGTGCGCGAGTAAATTATAATCCCATCAAAAACATTACATGTAAAAAGATGGAAGTCTCGCGACGCAGTTCTTTTACAACAAAAAAGTTTTGAGATGTAATGTTAAACCAAGTCAGTTCCGGGGGGGTGTCCACAGAACTCGATTCCCACCAACTTGCCTATTATTTACACGTGGATGGAGGATTCTTTATTTGAGAAGTATTAGTTGTTCCTCCACAGAAGTTTAATTTTTGTTATTGTTATTATGTTATTCGGGGCAGAGACTAACCCAAAAAATTAAAAATCGGTCCACCCGTTGTAACTAACCCGACTTTGTTTAATGTAGGCATGAAGGTTTATTATGCTTATGCGTTTTCTTAACTGTACCCAACTACACGCAAGAAGGTCTTTAAGTTTTTTACCTATAAATACCGACTAATTCAGACGTCAAACCGCCGTGCACAACTAGCCTTCTATTTAAAACTAAAACGAGCCTCCGTCGCCGCACTTACCGCGGCTAGTGGCCATTATAAAATATGAACGAGTCGGCATAATTACCGTGGCGCTTACCCTTATGGTGCTTCTAAACGGCCAATATTTTCCTGCAAATTGTGGCCGGCAAGTCTTGCTATCCCTCTTTTACTTTGTATGCTAAAGCAAGATGCACATAGTTGCCGGGCCACAAATTGCAGAAAAATATTGCCCGTTTAGAAGCGCTCTTACCTACCCTACTTTACTACTACCCCCTTAGCGCTCCGCGTTCGGATACTAAGATCGCTCATTCCCAAAATACCGCATTTCCAGAATGCCAGATTTTTAAAATACCAGATTCTCGATATATCAGATTCTCCGTGTATAAACTGCTAATTAAAATTGTAGCTTCAAACGCCCGATAGATGTCGTTGTTACGACCGCGGCTATTTCTACTTTGCGCAAGCGTTCACTCTAAAAAATCTGAGCCAACTAAGAGATTTTCTCTTTGTTGGCGTTAACTTAAATAAAACAAACAAGATATGAAACATATCAACGAAAGCTGATTAATTAAAACAGCAAGTTCATTAGTGATTAAAACAACAATCTAGAATCTTGATAATTTTAACTAATATATTCCTTGTTTCTATCATTATTTTCTTCTTTGTATGATTCGATTATGTTTAATTAGTTACCTTATACATCAATGTTTGTTAAATCAAATGAGAACATAGTTAATTCAACTACGATAAACAATCAATATCATCTTAGTTGGTGCATCTAACGTCTTGTTAGGCTCGTATGGAGTCAAGATGCTTGATTATGACTATCATAACCTTGTTAGGAGCAACCAAATTTTTTTAGAGTGTTGTGTCTTCACTGAATGTATAAGGTCCAAATGATGATTTTTGTAAAGTGACGTTATTATGTGTGGAGTTCAGTAAGAATAAACTATTGTAGATACGTCGTTAAATCCGACATCACTTTGTTTTAATACTTACTCCCCTCGAGACCCTAGTGCAATCTTGTACATGAGATGACTCCGAAACAATTTTTCTCAAACATGGCATGAAATGTTGACATTACGTGCCTAAAAATAGGCCACAAAGTACCTCGTTTCCTATGCGGCTTGGCACGGAATGGAATTTCATACTTACATTGCCGGCCTAGGCCGGCAATGTATTTTTTTTTTTATTTCCATTCCACATTTATTTGGGCCCCAGCATCACGGCATTCAGCCATTAAAAAAGCAAAAAAACCGGCCAAGTGCGAGTCGGACTCGCGCACCGAGGGTTCCGTACAAACTCATAAGTAGATACATGAATAGTTCAAGAAAAACTATATGTGACAGTCCACAACAAAAGGTACCTTATGGCGGCTGGCGCTTACGTCGCATAGCGCCGCAATAATATTGGAGCGACGTTAATAATAGCGTAAGCGCCAACCGCCATAAGGTACCTTTTGTTGTGGACTGTCACATATGGCGATTAGTTTAGTAGGAGCAAATAAGTATGTGTTAAGATTTTTGCAAATTTCTCAAAAACAGTGCAAGTTAGGAAAACCGTTATATTTTTCCTGTAATATATAGGATGACATTAATAATTGGTAATTATTACAGATTTTTCTGTTCAGTAACTTCGAAGATAATAGGGGGGGAACCGTATTTTTTTTAACGTTTTTCGCCATAAATCAAAAACTACTTATTTAAAAAAAAATACAAAAATACTGTTTTAATCTAAAAATTAAGCCCTTTCATTTGATACCTCATTCAATATAATAGCCCTACTTTCAATTTGCAAAGTCTCATTACGGAACCCTTTAAAAAAAAGTAAAAAAGTTACAAGATTTTTTTTACATTCTATAAGCTCGGGTTAGCGGTTCTTAACACTATTCCAAATTTCAAGTCGATAGCATCAGTAGATCCTGAGATATCTTGCTGTGACAGACGGACAGACAGACAGACAGACAGACAGACATACAGAGTCGCACCATAAGGGTTCCTTTTTTACCATTTTGGTACGGAACCCTAAAAACGATTTTTGCTATATTTTGCAGTTTTATTTATTTAAAATTGACATGAACATAACAAATAACACATTATAAACAATTTCCAATTATTATAAATTGCTAACTAAACCACAAGAATACACATTTAAAATATTTCATCTAAATATTCGCGGTAAAAATGTGAACTGAAACAGCTTGTTTTGGCCGAATTTGCATTGTCTATGGATATAATGTCACTAATGCCACTTTCTGACAGCCAGTTTGTGTTATAAAATATTAAGTAAGGTTATTATAGTAAGTTTATTTATTTCATTACATGTTTGAGAAAAGCACTATACATACCTCGGCGGGAAATGGGGTTGCCGGCCTCGTAACTATCTGGCCTCGCTTCGCTCGGCCAGCTATATGTATGTAACGGACAAACAGATAGACAGACAGACACACGAGACATGTTTTTTCCTTTTGACTTACGGAACCCTAAAAATATATACATCGGTTCAAGTGGTCAACCATCTTCGAGTAATCGATATTCCAATGAACTGACGCCCTCGTTTTTTGAAGTCGGTTAAAAATTAATCTCAAGCAGCCCATTTTTCACATTATAAATAGGTGAGAAATACAAGTACAGTTAGTAAAACAAAGCATCGTCCCACAGTTACGCGAGTAGTTAGATGCTTGTTATAACATTTAAGGATTTCAGTATAGATTTGCTGGACGAAACCCATCCCTATTCTAGTTTTCATTAGAGCACATGAGAACTACTGAACAGGTCGTTGGGACCTTTTTATTTTAAGGTATATATGAAGGAGTAAGGATAATTGCAGCGTAGGTCCCCCTAGTCTAGGGGGGAAAGACTAATAAACGAAGACCATTTTTTATATATATCTTTTTTCAAAGTGACTAAATGAAATGAAATAAATTTATTTGCTGATTATGGGTTTACACAGGTGTTGAAAAGATAGAAAATGATCAACCATAACCTACTAAAAATAGCATGCAAAATTTTACAAGTAACTCTTGAAGGCCTCTCAAGAGATTACATCCAGAACATAAAAACAATTACAATGTTTATAATTATCAGTAAATATACATAGGATTAACAAACTTTATGATCAAAATGAATAACTACTACTAAAGGGATTTCAGTCGGTTATTTAAGGTATGGATAAAAATCGAGTTTTTTCCATACAAAAAATAACCGAGTTGCATTCCTTAGTAGGTACTGTAGCCATATCATACATGCAACTTCTCAAGTAAGAGGTTGCAAGAGCGTTATCACTCCTAGGGCAAAGTATAAAGATGAACAAGTAGTCCAACTTCGGACGTTTAGGAGCGCGCGACACGTATTCACACAGACGCGCGATAGGGAACGTGCACGGCGAAGGTGCTGCCAACTGGTGCCGCCAATCTAAATCATATACCCTCTCATGCTGGGGCCCCATTGACGAAAACGCCGTTAATAACGTTAAGAGGAAACAGGAGGGCAGTTTTTCCATACAAACGTAGTCCCCTGTTTCCTCCCTGGTTAATGCCAGTAGAGCAATAATTTTTTGTCCAAAAATCTATGGCTACAATTGATATGTTCGTATGTTTTCCTTTTTACGATAAATTGATTCTCAAAAGAGATATTAACCTTCAAAAACCTAAAAAAAATGCCAGATTTTCCGCTGTGTTCACACATCCAGAAAACAAATTTGACTAGATTATTAAAAAAAAGGAAAACAATGTTCAATGAAAAAATTTGTTATATCGGTTAAGTTTTGGGGAAGAAATCAGGGGACTACGAAAAGTTGTTTTCATGAAATTTTAAAAGGTATTTTCGGTCCAAGCTGCAGTTGTCTCTGTCGCGCTATGCGGGGGAGAGGCGGGCAGTGCGGGACAGCGACACATTTTACAAACACCTAATTTTCAATTCTCTCGGCCTTACTATTTCCTCTTAATGTATCGCGTTGAAGGACGATTAACGTCAGTGTAGCTCTACGACTTACTATATTTGACATTGACACTTACATATTATCATTGACATTGACAGCTTGATTTGACAGGGGCGATAGTTTCCTTTATTGTCCGCCCGTGTCTCTTTTGTCGTTTAGTGCTGCGTTCGTGCACGTTCCCTATAGCATTCGTAAAACTTAGCCTGTAGGTGCGTTCGTACACGGCGCGCACACATTCAAGCGCGCGATGTACTTCTTGTAAGTAGAAAAATTACTGCTATTATACTATGATACAGCGTTTTAGAGTATTTTCTTTCCACCTGGACCAGTATTTGTACTATTTCTTGCCTAGACGCTCTATCAATCGCTCGTTTCAGATCAGCGAGGCCCCGACATGTGCAGAACCGGGAAATTTTAGAATTTTTTTTTTTAAATTTCCCAGTTAGTGCACGCCCTACCCGACATGGTATAATCTGTCGCTTTCGCATTATATTTCATACAAAAGGGACACGTTGACACGTAGTATTTATTGCGAGAAAAAGAGTTGCGCGACTCAGTTTTTTTTTGTCAAAGTCCAAAGCCTTCGTTGATCGGTATACTAGTCTAGGGGACTAGTGGGGAACCAGACGGTAAAAAAATGGTCTGGATCCGCGATCAGGTAGCGATTCCACTTTACTTTATTAATGGCGGTTATACGCAAAGTTCAATTTAATTTGCTGTAATTTGAGTGGTTTGCGGGAAATATTTTTCCTCGAACGTTCCTAGAAATGTTTGCGATGTTAGAATGGCAAATGCAATGGGAAAGCTTATAGCTTGGCAACTTCGTTGGTGACTCTCACCTCCAACACGAACGGCGACCGACGGAGGCAGCCTCCGGAGGCCCCCGTTCATGTTGGCGGTAACTTGTGTAAGTAGTTACGGCTGCACAGAACAAAAAGCACACAGGTGAGTGTTACCAACGAAGTTGCCAAGCTATAGTAAAGTTTGTTGCTGAATTTAAATCCCACATACTCCTGCAGCGAATTTCACAACTGCGCGATAAGTCTACCTCTCCTTTGCGATCCAATATAGTACGAAACGAAAAGAACTGGTTATTCATAATTCGTCACATGATAAGCGAAGAACCGGCCAGTTGTGCTAGCCCGGTATTAATCTTATGGCCAATATCGAGATCCCGGGATTTAGCTACCGATCTAGCACAATAGCATTCGTAAAACTTTGCTTGTAGTGCGTTCGTTACTTTATCTTTACCTTTGATTCCCGATCTTTCGAACAGTACCGTGTTTTTGGTAATTTTGACAGACGTCTCTCTAGTCATCTTGCTGGTTCATAACCATCCGTAACAACTTTACATGTGACTGTGTCGACACATCGGAAATCAAAGTTAAATAATTATGTGACGTATCGAAACCGCGAGAAAATACAGTAATTAGGATAGCAAAGTAAAGTTTCTCTATCTCACTGTTACAAATACCTCGTGAACCGAGGCTTGTAATGGAAAATGGAATTAAAAAATGGAGTCGGGCAGTTAGGCGGCCGACCGGCCCAGCCCGCCCGGTCTAATTAAAATCAATACCTGTCTAGCTCTAGGTTAGACAGACTGGCCACATTAAGTGCTTCGCTTAGAGAAATGCTCTGAGTAGCTATAAGCTTCTAACCGTGCCCGTGGTACAATTAGAATATATAAAATTAACTCTACTACTTTGCAGAAGCGTGTCGTCTTATTCTACAGCTCTTAAGGAAAATGTACGCCGAATCTGCACCGGCTTGCCGAAGGACGCAGTGCTCCCGCCAAGTCGAGTATCTTTTACGCCACGCCACTGCTACTTTGCTCATGTTGGTGTTAAGACCGCCATTTTGAAGTGGGACTGGACCGGCCAGGTTTACCGCATGCATCCACAGAGGTGGGCGAAACTAGCCACGGAGTGGGTGCCGCGAGACGGGTGGCGAAGACGTGGTAGGCCGCGGCGAAGATGGCGGAACGACCTGGACGTGTTTCTTGACGGCTGGCCAGAATTTGCTCGGAGCCTGGACGATTGGAAATCAAGAGAGGAGACCTTTTCCCAGCAGTGGGACACTATGATAGGCTAACATAAAAAAACTTGACTACATCTAGTTTGTTCCATATAGTAGTAAACAGAAGACAAAAAGGGTAAGGGTTCTTTATAGTGCCAGTTTTAGTCTAACATTCAATAAATGACATTTTTAAAGTAGATGGTCAAAAATAAAATATTGATGATGTCAATACTTTCGTCTAATTAATTCACCAATGCTTTTAGTGACCTTTTACGTCAGAATTTGTTAATAATAAAAAAAAATGTCCTTGTTGAAGATAAACAAACCCCTTGTACAGTACAATACCCAAAGAGCCAGAGATAAGCAACACTCAAGTACTGGAACGTTTAGCTCTGCTCAATAACCGGAGCTGTTATTAGTACATATATTACACTATCAAAATGATTATGTCGAATTCGTATAGGTGCGGGGATACTAAAATTAATAAACGATGCATACTCACTGATGTAATTCGCCTGTCATCTTCTTATATCAATGAATAACTTACCTGAAAAAAATGAAACAAATATAAGTTAATACAATACCGTATTACAGTTATCTGGGCTTTTTTATTTAAAGTGCGTTCTTAACTGACAATCAAGTGTGATAGGGCTCTACACACACACGATTGACATTAAACACGCTACATAAATTAATGAAAATTAAGAATTTACTATAAAATACCGTTTAATTACAAACAGAACATCTCGAAAAATAAAGCGGCTTACATTTAGCGTTCGTTAGGACTTAGGAGAGACAAAAACCCCACACAGACTAACAACGGACACAGCTTACATACAATAAAACAGCCAATACACTGGTGAAAAAACGTCGCCAAGAGTTATTTACATCGGTTATGGAAAAAATGACAAGCTATTGAGATATTTTTAAATTTAAGGTTGACATCGAGAGCTGTAAAGTATAATAGGCTACAAACAAGAAGTAATAAAGAAAATTGATAATTTACTATACACGTAGAGCGGTAAAATAATGTAGGTCCTAGATGTGCGGTGTCATAGTAGTTAGGGCCACAATTATTTGCCATCAAGGGTATTCAAATTCATTGTTACCGCCCGTGGTGTTTACAGAATTGTACGGCTTCATCTGGCCAAAAAGAGGGATTTTCTCTCAGCGAGAAATAATTACTTGCCACTTACGGCTTGGGATTACATAAAAATCTTTTATGGATATTACGGCTCTGCACTCTACAAGTTACAGTATTAATGTAATACAAAACATTATAATTTGAAGCGTAAAAACACAAAATGTATTTTTTGTGGTTGAGATATTTTCTGTGGAAATAATTATCACTAAAACTCTCCACACGGGAGAGTTTTTTTAAAAGCTGTAACATCTAGAAAGTACGTAAATAGATACATAAAACAAAGTCGGGTTAGTACATCATTTATAACTCGAGAACGGGTGGACCGATTTTTATGATCTTTGCTGTTTTGGGTTTGTCTCTGCCGCGAATAACGATGAAAACATCTAAAAATTAAAAATTCTGAGGCGGAACGAAGTTCGCCGGACAGCTAGTAGTTAATATGACACAAGCTTTTCATATCGTGCCACGGAAATAAAACAGCGTTGAAAAGACAGCTGCCTCCGCTGCTAAAATTATCTACGCTGAGGTCAACGAAACTCCTTCAAGCCGAGTCCGCAGCAAAAAAACTTATTAATATTCTATTTAGGGCTAATATGTTCATGAACAAGGAAAACAAGACGTCTGTGCGTTGACCCGAGCATTATTTAGGCTGACACACGTAGTATTTCTGTAATTTAGCAACGAGTTAGTTCCTGTCATCTGACCCCTAGATTTCCCCCAACTTTAACTGTTAACCAGGCGAAGGTTGAGAAAAATGTTCCTAACTATAACCTTTTGTTAAAATTAATATAAGAGTAAAAATTTAAGAAAATGACAGAATAACTCTTCTAAAAAAACATAACCGCCTTCATATTGAATCTGCGACACTCGCGCGATATACATACCTATACATGTTGCTACAATGGGTCTATAATTGTCTCCCATAATTTTTAGAAGTCATACTGTATTGTTAGTCATAAATTCATAATTATCGCAAGTCATACAACCTATTTTCTACGAAACCATTAAGTTTTCAAAATTGTTATAAAACAAACCTAACCTAACCTATTGTGTTCTATATGCCAACGTTTTAAAATATCCTATAAATATTACCGTTTTAGAGAAACAAACACTTTATGACTTTCGATAATTATGACTAACAATACAGTATGACTTATAACTTAAAAGGACACAAGGGGATCCCGACTACAATAGCTGAGGAGTTCTCTCAAATCCTCATGATAGCCATTATTAGAACTCGATTTAAAAAACAATGGAACTAATCTGGAAATACTAGTATACCCCTACTAAAACGAGTTGTTCAAATCGGTTCATACACAAAGGAGTTGTGAGGAAACAATAATTAAAAATATACAACCGACTAGAGAACCTTCTTTTGTGAAGTCGATTAAAACCTCTGGCTTAAAAGAGCGAAACTGTTTCAGTTTCCAAGACTCTTAAAACTTTTCAGCCCTGCAGTACTGTTGACTACAAAGATAGATATCTAGCTAGGCGTACAATTTAATAGAAAGGTGTGAGGTAAGATACGACAAAGATCGACTGGTCAGGTGTCGCCAACCGAAACTAGTTTTTATGGCTGAAACCGAAACATCAATATAAAGACATGTTTACGAAAAAAGGCAGTAAATTTTTTAAATAACATATCGAGGGTTTCAGGCCAAAGGGGCGTATACGCAATAGTAGGACTATTGCGTATACGCCCTGACCTGAAAAAGCCTGGCCTGAAACCCTCGATATTAATCATCCAGGCTCTGATATTTGAAGTAATCATTGATGTAACATAATTATCACTTCTTAATTTCAAATATATTTGTGCTTTTTGAAATAACGACTGTCCGATCGCAGCGCGAAACCTCTCGAATTCGGTTTCGGTTTCAGCCGGACAGCAGCCGAAACCGAAACCGAAATTTCGGTCGGACTCTACTAGTCAGTATTTACCGCCACCCTCTCCACACATCGCCCTGTTGTTCGCCCATAGTTAAAGAAATGTACGTAATAACATGAAAAACAGATTATCTCCGTCGACGAGTGTACCTAGCTGTATCGATCGCTAGGTACGGTGTGTTTATATAACGCCGTATAGCATCTCACATTGTATGCCAAACAATAGCTATGTTGTTGAAGATATCGCACGTGAAGATAATAACATCGTGGCACGATCCGACGTTTGTATTTGTCCATCTATGTATTTACTACTAAGTGTAACATATAAGTATAACATTGCAATACAATATACACCTGGAGTTTAAACTGTTTTTATGAATTAATGTTTAAGTGCCGAAAAGAACCAATAATAGTACCTTCTGCTCTTTAAGTCCCATATAAGAAGATTGTTAAAGAAAGAAATAAGCTTCCTTCTCTAAATCATAAAGCAACTACAGCACGAAGTAAACAAAAGAGAAGGTTTTCTAAGTAAAAAGAGAAGCCGTCATGTGGTACAGGGAAGTCGAGGAGGTAGCTCACGATAGGAGCAGATGGGAGACCTTTACACATAACATATTAACATTTAAAGGGCAAGTAGATAGGTTCCGTGCAGGCGTCACCAACTCACCACCGATTTCTACCTTTGGCAGCTCTGTCATATATAGACAACATTGGCAGTGAAATGAATAGACTAGTCAAGCCCGATGTGCCATACACATGTATTCGTGCCTTATTTTATATTTATGCGATGGCTGTGAAAGCCGTATGTTTCTACACCAAATTATGCCTTTGACAGCGCTGTCACATATAGACGACATTGGCAAAGGGTTAGTCATCCACAGTGCGAGTTGCCTGTACATTTGAATTGCAAAATGTCTAAACAAGAGAGCAGATTGCCGCAAGTTGCACGAGGCGCGACGAGGCGAGCTTGGCAATTTGTAACTTTGCGATTATACAGAAATAGGTTGTTATGTAATTATGTATTTTTCGCGTTAGTGTGATTATACCATTTAATTTTTTGGGCGCCTTCGTCCCCGAGGTTGAAAAAACAACCCTCCTTTTTAGTCAGCTACATGACACAAATGAAAGATAAAATAACCATTACGTCGTTGGATATATATTGGTTCCCCTATTTCTATTTCATTGGCAACACAAGTAGATAGGAGTCCATTTAGGCTACCTCCCTGGTTTCTGCCTTTGACAGCGCTGTCACATATAGACGACATTGGCAACGGGTTAGTCATCCATCGAGTTGCCTGCACATTTGAATTGCAAAATGTCTAAACAAGAGAGCAGATTGCCGCAACTTGGAGGCGCGACGCGGACGCGACAGAGCGACGAACTTAGCAATTTGTAACTTTGTGACTGTGCAGAAATCGGCTGTTATGTAATTATATATTTTATGCTTGAATTCTTGAGTGTGATTATACTTGAATTCTCCGCGCGACTTCGTCACCTAGGGTGAAAAAATCATAAACCTCCTTTTCAGTTCAACGTAGTCGAGAGTAATCTTGGGTTCCAAATCCAGCTGAAACTATGCCGATACTGGAAGACGCGGCGTGGGTCGCCCTCCCCCCAAGATGGTTTTATGACCTGGGTCGCCAATAGGCGGTGTTTCGGGGAGCCTTAAGTTCAGCATTCAAAATCTCCGGGTTGAAATGATTTATTTATTTAAACTTTATTGACAATAATAAATAACTGGCCAAGAGCATGTCGGACCATGCTCAGTATAGGGTTCCATAGCCGTAACTATAAGGTAAAAAATACGATGTAAAAAAAGTACAACAGCAAAAGAGCGTATCTTCATAGCAATAACGCCCTTTTGTTGAGAAGCCCAGTTTATCGGCAATAACTCAAAAACGGTACATTCGATCTTGTTGAAAATAATTTTCGTTGAAAGTATTAATTAAGCGTTACCTTCGTGATTTTTTTCATATTTTTCGGACGCACGGTTTAGAAAATAGAGGGTGGGGGACACAATTTACACAACTTTCGGAGCGATTATTTCCAAATACATTCACTTAATCAAAAACATTACTTAGGAACCTTATAGTGTTTTTTAAAGAGCTGTCGAACTATGTACCATACGTTGATATTTGCTGAATTTTTTTTTTTTACTGTCTTTAACATGTATGGATGCCCCCCTAAAAATATTTATTTTAATTATTTGTATACCAAATTAAGTAGCGGCTCATAAAAGACACCTATATTCCAAATTTCATCAATATCCATCATGTAGTTTTTGAGTAAAATGCCTGTGACATACGGACAGACAGACGGACGGACATGACGAAACTATAAGGGTTCCGTTTTTGCCATTTTGGCTACGGAACCCTAAAAAGTACAATCGGCGGACTTAATGACTTAAGGCATTCTCTATCAGTCAAGGCCGCCTATGCCAATGCGATAAGGTATGAAATTTTTTCAACTATTTCTACAAATAATGTAGAAAAAGGTTTCCTTAGCATAGCATGGAGACACCAAAATAGTAAGAAATAATGAATTATATTCCAGGAAAATTAAAAAAGCAACCACGCGAGCCAAACTGCAGACAAAAACAGTGTTGAACAGCAAATACACTTTATCTCTGTCAATATTTAACGAACTAAGAGCGGGGGACGAACATTTCATATAATTTTATACCTTCAATGTAAATGTACTGAATTTATGATGCCTTTCGATCCAGACTGCATTCGCGTCTGTCTGGATGCTACGGGGACGGCTACCAGCGCTTAAATATTAATTACTTAGCTTCGAAACTCCGTATGAGGATAACTAGGCTGTATTTTTTTATGTCACCTGGTACTGGTAATGACAAACATGCAGTGAAGCGACCTGATGGAAAACGTAAACTGCAGCCATGCACTTCGATGCGCGACAAAAAGTCGCACGTCACAGTTGTGCTAGAGTAGAGGTACTGCTATTACAAGGTACTGGTGTACTAAGTACTGTGGAGGTCGCATAGCCATATGCAACCTTCACATACCCCGCGCCTCCACCATATGTTGGGATTGGTTGTTTATACGTTCAACTTAAGTCTATACAATTAAACTACTACAAATTAGAGCGAGACAGACAGCATTCCTTTAATTCAAACTATCCGAATTATACTTTACTATAATATTCTTTACAAGCGGCCAGTCTATCTCGGGAATACTGTGGAGGTCGCATAGTCATATGCAACCTTCAAAGTACTCAGTGCCCGACCAAACGGTTAGCGCCGACATATCGTCACAGTACTCACAGTAACATAAGGACGGCATATTGCTAAAAACCTGTACGAAGATTGGAATCACGTACTCGTCCAGTTTAGGTGCCATAAGTTCAATGGTCCTAATGTAACGGCAATGAACTCTGGAACGAGTTCGGTAATGCATTCCAGCCCAAAAACTGTATAATCGTATCAATATAAGACGTAAGTACGGGTTATTATAGCTAGGGTTGCCAGATCGAATAGCCCTATTGTCGGGAGAAAAAAACATTTCTTCGGGATTTTGGTCGGGAGAAACAAACATAAAAGCAAATTAAAGTAAATATATTAAAAACAACAAAATTTTAATTATTGTCGACCGCTGCCGATATAAATAGTTAAGTAAATAAATGCTAACAAAAAAACAGATTTTTTTTTTCATTACCTAAATTATCAATAACCAACAAACTTTTATAGCTTGCCACAAGTACTTTGTGTTACTTTTCACACATTTAATCATTTTTAGGGTCCCGTAGAGCCAAAATGGCAAAAACGGAAACCTTATAGTTTCGTCATGTCCGTCCGTCCGTCCGTATGTCACAGGCATTTTACTCAAAAACTACACGATGGATATTGGTGAAATTTGGAATATAGGTGTCTTGTATGAGCCGCTACTTAGTTTGGTAGTTAAATAACTAAAATAAATATTTTTAGGGGTGCACTCCATACATGTTACAGAACCAAAAAAAAAAATTTTTTCAGAAAATATCAACGTGTGCTACATAGTTCGACAGCTCTTTCAAAAACATTTTAAGGTTCTTAAGTAATGTTTTTGATTAAGTGAATACCTTTGGAAATAATTGCTCCGAAAGTTGTGAAAATTGTGCCCCCCCCCCCCCTCTATCTTCTAAACCGTGTGTCCGAAAAATAAAAATAAATTGCAAAGATAACGCTTAATTAATACTTTCAACGAAAATTATTTTCAACAAGATCGGATTTACCGTTTTTGAGTTATTGCCGATAAACTGCGATTCTCAACGAAAGGACGTAATTGCTATGAAGATACGCTCTTTTGTTGTTGTAATTTTTTACATCGTATTTTTTACCTTATAGTTATTTCCCTTATAGTTACGGCTATGGAACCCTACACTGAGCATGGTCCGACATGCTCTTGGCCAGTTATTAGGGAAACGTTTCGCTCGATGAAAATTCGGAACTTAAAATTAATTTTGTTTTATAAAATGAGGTTATCTTTCGGGGGATTTTTTAATTTTTCAGGAGTCGGGATGACATACAAGAATTCAGGAGATTCCCGCAAAATCCCGACCATCTGGCAACCCTAACTATAGCCCTGAGAAGTTACATTGTCCGCCCAAAGTAATAAATGTTTTGGGTGAATTTTCGTCAGCAACATTTGTATGCCGAACTAAATGTATGGCATACAAATGTCGCGGACGAAATTCCAACCTTTTATATGAAAAGTGGATCAAATGCACATAATGGGTTCTTGGAATACTAATTTTTTGTGGAACTAAAATATTGTAATGAAAAGTTAAATTATAGGCGTTGACAATGTTACCCCCAGGACTAAACCAACCCGTTCTTGCGTTACAGTCAGCATCAAAAAGTCTGTTACATTCAAAGTGCTAGTAACTCTTTAAAACTACTGCAACCCTACCTACCTGTAGTATACGCTGTACTTTACAGGCAGGTAGGGTAGTTCTAAGGAGTTCGGATTTAATGGAATCTTTAAAAGACCCATTTGCCCCCATAGACGCAACTACCCCGGTTGACTTTAAGTACATTAAATAAATACATGCGAGTAATAGAACGGGTCTCGGTCTCGGCAGATTTGAGTCCCACTTGTAAGACCACGAGAGGGCGAAATTCGGATGTTGACTAATGTTGAGTTTTACAACATAATATAGTCACATGGATTGGAAAATACTAAATTATCATAACACAAAAGAAATAAAAAAAAAATATAAAAAATATAAAGTTATGAGGCCACAAAGTTTAAAAAAAAAACAATATTTTTTCATACAGACTTAGTACAGCGATGGAACGGATGACGTCATAAGTTCCTTCCGTTTTGTATAGAGCGTTTTCAATGCTCAGTGCGATCTGCTACTTTTGATTACAATTTGTGGCTGTTATACTTATACAAATGTATTAAGTGTCATATAGATATTTGTTCCTCACAAATAGTAGAATCGATTTATGACAGAAAAAAAATCGAGTCAACAGGCGAATTAGATTTTTTTTAAGCCGTGCAGGGTTACCAACGGTTGCATCTAGATCTAATCTTATTCTCTTTTTCAAAAATTAAAAGTCCGAAATAAAGATAGGACAAAAGGCTATAATAAACATAAAGGTTGGCTATCAAGTGCAGAGAAAGTATGTGCTTTGTTACAATCAGGCGCCGACATTGGATTAAATTTAGCAAATCGCATTGCCCTTGCAGGGTTATTCACACGTATGCTCGTTTAGTCGTGTTTGAACGACTTTCTACGTAACAACGTAAGGAAGATAGACAAAATCTATCCATACATCAATAAAATGACATCGTAGCAAGAATGTAGCACCCGCAGATTTTGCTAGCCGGTAGTTTAATCGCGCTGTTAATCAGTATGAACATGTATGAAAGTACGCACATAACACCGATTTGGTGTTCATGTCGCCGCCAACTTAGTTTGGGACTAGGTTCATTTGTGTAAGATTGTCCCCACAATATTTGTTTATTTTACGTCACACCTCGCCATACAGTGGCAATTACCGCCCGCTACGCGACCGTAAAATCCCACTTCCTGGCCCGGGTGAGACGTAAAAATGTAGGCTTTTAAACACTTTAACACGTTCACTGTCCCGGTGCCTCCAATGTGAGGTTATGAAGGTTTTTTTCAGGAGTCCGTGCTTGAAATATGGGGTCACTTCCCCATGCTGATTGCACAGTTAGGACTTGTGACATTGTCCTATAGTTTTATATGGGGACAACAAACGTGTTAATATCCACAGCAAAGCAAAGACGCGAACTGAGTTGTGCCCGCTCGTTCTTTGAAAAGAGCGCCCCGATTTCGGTCAATCGGTCAAAGGAACTAGTTCGGTCTTTTAGTTCCTTTAGTTCAGGAGCAAATCTCGAGATCTGAAGGAAAGAAAGGAGCTAGCTATTGAATATTTGATTTTGACTCATTCGATCATTCGCTCCCAACCGATTTGTACCGACGTATCGACTACTGAACTAAAGGACCGAAGACCGATTAAGAGCGCTTAAGAGGAACTAACGCGACACAAGCCTAACGCGAACACTACACATCTGTAGCGACATAATTCATAGTGTATTCAATTATTTCGCGGCGCTAAATCCAATTAAGAGTAATCAGTGTTTGGAGGGTTTCGCGGCCTTGCGGGCATTTTGCGGTGCCGCTGCCGTCGACTCGGCGGCGGGCAAAGCCCTTTATGTGATTTTCAGGCGAATTATACCGCTAAATTGCTCGACAATAAGGACCACTTTGTAAACCACGTTGCAAGTAGGAGGCAACAACAGACAGACATCAATTTCAAATCTTTATTTGCGTCTTAATACTTGTTTTAGGTTTCCGTACTAAAATGATGCCAACGGAACCCTATTACCAAGCCTCCGTTGTCCGTCTGTTACAGGGCATCTTATGACTCGTAATAGTATAAGTATATAGACGGACAAGTAGTCCAACTTCGGCCGTTTAGGAGCGCGCGACACGTATTCACACAGACGCGCGATCACGCGTCGGTGTGAGTGCGATCCAAACTAGAGCATTCTTACGCATTTTTAAATCATTGCTTGTAGTGTGTCCGTATACGGCGCGCACTAGAGATGTGCCATTCTCGGAAACGTTCTCCGTTTTGTATGGAGCGAGAACGTTCTCGAGAACATTTCCCATACAAAACTGAGAACGTTTCCGAGAATTCCCGAGAATGGCACATCTCTAGCGCGCACACAATATTCAAGCGCGCGATGTACCTTTTGCAGGAAGAAAACTTACTGCTATTATACTGTGGTAAATAGATAGACCGGTAATAGATAGACTCGAAATTTTCACAGTCCACAATACAAATAATAAATACAAATTAAAAGGAGGGACCCCATACAATCAACATGTTTTTTTGGCGTTTTCGTGTGCGAATCCGACTCGCACTTGGCCGGTTTTTTGGAAAAATCTTTAAGGTAGGTACAAACATAGTCTTGTTACGATTTTTATTATACGTACATAATAGAATAGATCCACAAAACTCCTAACTTCATCTCATCTAATCCTAAAGCGTAATCGAGAAAAAAATCCAAATTTACTTTTCAATATAAGACTTATTATTCGGGTTCACTGAATCGAAACGTTTCAATAAGTCTTCTTAAACACTTTATGATACAGAATCTTCGGATGAAATTGGATAAACCAACAAAGAAAATGGTTCTAAAGATTCCAGATGTCTAACACAGGGGGGGCTCTCAATATATCGTCACGTTTGATGTGATAATTTGAGTGTTGCCAAGTAAACACATTTAGGACTAAAAAGCTAGCACATTTTTGATATATTTGCCCCGAAAGGTTACCTATATTATTAAACACTTAATACATTTTTAGTATTTTTTAAGGCCATAGACTTATGAAAAATGATCTTTTATTATTAACTGACTGCCAACGAATTCTAAATATTTTATTAGAAGAGAAAACTTGAAAAATTATATTGTCTCGGGCAGGATTCGAACCTGCATCTCCTCGGCTACACGTGCCAAACAGGCGCGTGACCAACTACGCTACCGAAACTCTGCCCAAGTCATCCAATTTTTCAACCAGTTCCTTCATTTGTGACGTCATCCTGGGTGACGAATGTAGAATTATCTACCATTGAGACCTTAACAAAATATTGATGGAAAATGTTTAACCTTCAACCTTTCGTGAATATTTTAAGCTGTAAGACAGTATAAAAACGTTATTAAACTTTTAAAGTCAGACATATTTTTAAAGTAAGATCGCTATTTTCTTCTTGAATATTAATGTTCAGTAACGCAATTAGTTTCAATACTAATGAAATTTATACGTGGAATAATAATTTATGCATTCAGTGGCATTAAGCCGAGTGGCGACCTTTTTAGCAAATTTTTTTATTATATTAATTTTGTAATGTTTTAATAGGTTTGTGCTAAATAAACGTATTTCTTTCTTTCTTAAATAAATAACAGTTATTTATGCCACACTTGGCCATAAAGTGGTTTTTTCCGCACGCTACGCGCACGGAAAAAGCCGCTTTGTGGCCAAATGTAGACATAAAATGCTGTACACAACACGGGAGGTAATAAAGAAAGCCCTCGATCGCATATTTACGTCCCTCGCCTACGGCTCGGGCCGCAAACATCTGCTATCTCGGCCTTTCTTCCACCCTTCGACCACCCTAGTTGTGTAATATGCTATTACAAAACCCAGATAGTTTTGGAGTCGTTTTAGAAAAAATATATATAATTATAATTAAATTGATTTATAATGATCCGGTCCTTTGTGTTACGAAGTTACCCATAAAAAATAGATGAGTTGGTTACACCATCAGTTTAGAAAAAAATAAAGTAAATCCGTAACTACGTATTTTTAAAACGACCCTTTAGCACTTTTCCGTACATAATTTCAGCTCCAGGATTGGCAACACTATTTAAGAGTAAAAGCCTTTAGATTCTGCAAATTGATTGAACCCCAGTCTGGATTGGAGTGCTTTTCATGCGAACACTTCGCAAATCCAATAGAGGGGTTCCCAAAGTGTGCGCCGCACGGCAGAAAGTAAAGAGGGGCGCCGTGAGTCGATCCTCTATCATTATCTAAAACCACAAATATTCGCGGGTACCTATAAAGCAACAATACCTATTTTGAGCGAACTAGGGTAGGGTGCCGTGACGAAGTACTAAACTTGTAAGAGCGCCACAGGCTGAAAAAGATTGGGAACCCTTGCAATAGACTGTAGCCTGCGCCAGACGGTTCGATGGATGGAGCGAGAGGGTTAACCCGAAGCTTAATAGAATGTAATGGAAGCGTGTTTGAGGCCATATGTGACCCATACAAAGAGGGTTCATTAACCGTAGTCTTATACGGGTGTTAACTGTAACAGGAGCAAATAATTAAAACGTAGATTCTACTCATCAAACAATAAAACTTTCGTTCATTAACTTCTAAACATTATGTAATTTTTAGGTTATATATTTTTTCATACAAATAAAATAGTATTTTCAATGTACGTTAACATCAGTCTACCTAATTGACGTCGCTTGTCACGCTACAAACATAAAACACTTCACAATACATTGCGGTTTCAAATAAACTTTAAAGTGTACTAAAAATTAAAACAGAAGTTATTTTTAAATGTCGCTGAACAAATGTTGTTCAGTTTGAGGAGTACAATCATCGTTTTAATTATTTCCTCCTAGCTATACTATACTAGATATTATACCTATCTATACTAACCTATCCTATAAAGGTTGTGCTCACAGTTGGTCGCTAATTTTCTTCTACTTGTATACCTTACCCAGTTTGAAGAGAGCTCATCCACTTACCTGTACTTACAATAGCATTGTATCTATACAATACTATTATCTACTTTTGTTCTCGAACCGGCAACCAAATACTTACAAAAAAAAGGTTAGAAGTAGACTGTATGTGTATCGAATTTTCAACCTTATTTCTTATAACTTTTAACTGCATTTCGTAGTAGTTTCATAAGCTGTTTTTAAGTTAGAAAGACTTATAAACAACTTGAGGGACTAAGTAAATGGACTTCTTGAAGACAAACCTTACTTCGCTACATGTTTGCTGAAAGAAAAGACCACATTCTAGGTCAGGGATCACCAGTTAGTTTCTTCAGGGGTCCGCTTTTAAAAATAAAATTACCATCGCGGTTCGTTTCTTAGTAAAGTAGTAGTGCTTAAGGTCCGCACAAATGCTCAGGTGATGGGTTTTTTGGTCACAGTAAAAATTTGTTTCAAGACATCTTCTGCTGGACATAAAGTTTGCTCCCGGGAAATACCGGAACCGAAAGTACCGGGATTTCCCGGTATTTTGAGTCAAGCAAAGAGCCGGGACGTGAAAATAAAAGTCGCGGTACTTTCGGGACTTCCTAGACTTTAATTTTTTTCTGGTGTACTATATTGAATTCTTCCTATCGTAATTCAAATAGTGACAGAAATGGCGAAAAATTACGTATGATTCGAAAAGGACAAGCGCGTAGTTAAATTCTAACCAAACACGGGTGGCCGCCGCGGCAACGACGATCGGCGGCGACCCCGCCTGTCCCGCTGGTCCGTAAAAGCGTGATTATTACTTAAATTATATTAATAAATGTTCTTTTATTGTAATGTATAGTAGTTTGTATTTAAAAAACTAACTGAATCTCATCGGACTGAAGTATCAATAGAGTTTTTGAAGACCCGTCCCGAAAGTACCGAAAACACCGGGAAATCCCGGTTGTATTACCGGCCAGTACCGAAAATCCCGGTTCTCCAGAACTATACCGGTACTGCATACCTTAATATAAATAGGCCTTCCCGAAACCAAAGTATAAAGATTAAAGACAGACAAGTAGTCCATCAGTGACAGCTGTTGGTGACTAGGGTTGCATCCCACCTAAGCTATCATCATATCAACTTTTTTTTTAATTTTCGCTGTCAGTATAATCAAAAGACACTAAGGATCACAAAGCTATTCCTAGATTTAGATACTTCCCGACAATCCAAGTGCTTATACTGGTGACACTGGAGCCGAGAAGGTCAGGGTCAGCTGCGATCAATGAATGTCAAGGTCGCGAACTCTTACGATAGTCTCGTGTAGGTGGTGCAAGCTTAGATAACACAGCGGATTGTATAAGGGGCATTTTTTGTGCTACTAGACTGATAAACAAGCGTTCTGTCTGCCTGAATGTTAGTCACCGTGGCCTATGGACGCTTGCAACGCCGAAGTTACGTGCGTGTTACCGACCCTTTTAACTCGTCTCTTGAAGAACTCCATACTGTATATAGCCTCTTGGGAAAGCAGTACTCACCGCATTCAGATTGTTCAGTAGGGTAATCCATAAATTCGTCGTTAATATGTTATTATTATGAGTGTAATTTCACACGATAACTAGTAAAAACAATTCGTAATCAGGAGTCAAAATACGTCGGTCCCACAGACCACCTCCACTAGACGGAGCATGCCATACGACACGAGCTCACCACGCATATGTGCGATTAAATATCGGTAGATATTACTAGTACAACGCGTGTTTCACATCTTTTTTATCATTTTATGTTTTGAGATTGTCGTCGGATTGAACAGAAATATTGATTTCACGTTTGGTGCACACACAAGTCAGAAACATGGTCGCAACTGAAAGAGCGGCTGGTCGCGTAATGTCGTAATGCTATACGATTGACCATATCTGATGTGAGCGCGCGACGCCCAACATGCTCCGTCTAGTGGAGGTAGTCTGTGGTCGGTCCGCTCGTTGATTTAACTTTGATAGACACATCAGCGTGACCTCTAATTACGAACTGTTATTACTAATTCAAGGGTCAATTTATATTAAAGACGAGACTGACGGCAACTTCGTGATTATCCTACTGAAAGTACTGAATATAACCATAGTCCTCTTCCTAAAAGTATGTATTTCCAAAATGCGTTGCAAATTTGGTTTATGTCATACAATGGGCTTGACACGTACAAAAGAAAATGATCGTAACGCTGATAGCCGTATAGTGGGTAGGGATAGTCTAGAGAAACTTAAAAAAAAGCGAATTTCTGAAGCGGTTTTGTATGGTTCACTTATTCTCACGTTAAACTGGAAATCTCAGACAGAAAGCCAAAGCATAGGAAGACCATATGCCAGATCGACATTAAAAAGACGGCCGGGACGGCCCGGAGCCGCTAACCAGAACCGCAGCAATTAGATCCAAATAAAAATCTAGGCAAGACGCAACATGTGCTTCATTTCCCAGAAATATTTCCCATTTATTAATAAAACAGAAAAAATAAATATACTATAAACTAAAACAAGACTAAACCTAAATAAACTAAAATAAATCTATTCCTGAAACCTACAATTCCTAAAACTTTAACAAATCAAAAAAAATGAGGCCCCCTCGGCATGGTCCCGAAGATGCTGGCATTTCCTCGCTGTATCGCAATGCCAATGCGTTTCGCGAGAGCGTTTCGATCCCCTGTGACGTCGAAGTTTTTTTAATAGTCCCTTGAAGAACTGCCCAGAAATGATCGCTTAGTAGGTACCCTGTAGACAAATTACAGTTAACTTAACACCTTAAGATATACATTTTGCTGTATGAGATTCTTTAGCAAAGGCGAATATAAGTCTGTACAGTTTACAGGTAATCATGACAGCAATGAACAATCACGCTGAAAAGAAAGCTATTCTTCTATGACTTGGATTGCTAGTTATTGATAAAAGTCTTTGCCGTAAAGTCGTTTGGTGAAAACGGCTGTATATTTTTACGGTACTCATATTTCGATCGTCCATAAGCTGATAAACTACAAATATCGATACGATTTAGATAAGTTCGTCGAAGTCAAAGTGAAAGTTCTTTATCCTTCAATTTAGGCATATTAAAATGCACCTTTGAATTTCAAAATTTACTATCGGTTCCAATGTCAAACCTCTGCCCCGAGAAGAACCGGAGTAAGAAACTCGGCGAGGTATAATGTTATTTTGGTATAATTAGCTCGCATTTAAAATAAAGGATACTTTTTAGCCGACTAAGATGAAGCAAATAGTTTTAGTAACTATGTTCACTTCAGCCATAGGTTCCTAAAATTTTTAGACTTGCCACCCACTTGGGCACAGTAAAAAACTTTCAGCACCCCCCACGACAAAAAATCGTCAACCGTGCAATCCAGCTGACGCAGCTTGGAGAGGCCCCTGCTGGCGTAAAATGCGTTATTTGGGGGTAGTACCATCGCCAGGAATAGAGTACGCAAAAACTAGTTCATAATATAAGTTAGCGAGTTTACATCGGTAACAATGTTCCTGTTCCGTGGTTGTTTTGAGTACTTGCGTAAATTAAACTATATGGGCAAGTCGGAAATAGTTTTCCAACTTGTTAAGACTGATTGAATTATATTATTTCAATGATGCAACAATCGAATTAACCGTGTAGAAATCTATTTATACTGTGTTGATATTGTGATTTAAGTTTTTGTTTTCAAAAGCGATAGCGCCCCCTTGGATAGCATCAACGCCCCTCAATTTCTTCCAAGGCCCCTACCGCCTTTCTGGGAATCCTCAATGCCCACTGGTGGGTGGTAGGAACCACTTTGGGAACCTATGCTCAGCGAACGAAGGTGCGAGCGGGTTCTCTAGTTATAAAATAAAAAGTTTTAAGTTAGTGTTTTATTACATGTACAGGATACTTCAAATCCTTTTTCCTCTCTCGTCTTTAGCAACTGAATCCCAGTTATTATTGCGCGGCTGGATCGCCGTTAATTTTAGCAGGAACCGAACCCGCACCGGCCTTGCGGAGTGCTACCGCTATTTTTACTGCACATTGTTCCTGCACTCGGCTGAAAATTCACTGGCTCGCTCTGTCGAAATAATATGTGACGATCACCGTCGACAAAGAGGGAATACGCATATCCAATGACGCTCGCTTATGTCCTTTTATTATTTTCAGATTCGACCAGATAAAAATATACTAACCGCATGCAACATACACCGTTTCCTCACCTACCAATACCAGGAGCAAAGTATAAAGAAAAACGAACAAGTAGTCCAACTTCGGCCGTTTAGGCACGCGACACGCGACACGTATTCTCACAGATTTCGTGTAATACAGACCCAACTAATGACAAGCTGTCAAATCTAGACATGCGCAAAATGTGTCACTAAAGTGAAAAGAGTGATATGAATCTTTAGCTCACAAAGATATGTATCACTCTTTTAGCTCAGGTATCTCCAAATCTGAATATTTCCGAACGAAAGAGATAGCATTTAGGTATTCGGTGACAAGACAGGGACGAAAAGTTTGTATTTATCGTGTCTTTTCTTGCAGCTCATAGAGCTACTTGAGTTGAAAGATATACTGAGTTGTTTGATTCGGAACTGAGCTAGTGAGCCGGTGATCTAGACCAACGGATGAAATCTACGGTTAGGCGAAACTTAAGCTATGTTCAAATACCGTCTAACGTGTCAGTCCGTGACGAAATGTATGGAGTTTGACACTAATCGTCAGTTCTGTGACGACCTGCTAACTGTCAGTTAAGAACGCACTTTAAATAAAAAAGCCCTGATACAGCTCTTTTGAATCACTCACTCGCGAGATTCACAATTACACATGTCTATTACAGACCCAACTAATATGAACGAGTTGTCAAACACCCTTAAATAACTTTAGTGACCCGTTACTTATCGTACTATGTCACCAACTCCACGAACGCTTACCCCAGCTATGTCTAACTGAATAAGGCATTAAGTCTACTACGATCTCTAAGCCTTCATCCGTTGAACCATAATACTTTCCAGCTTTCGCATTAATCACCAGAGATTGGTCTCCCGTTGTGCATGACAGGCTTGACAGCATCATTATGAGTGTTATTAATTTAGACAAGCTTTCTCCCCAACATATACTGACTGACGACAGGTCAAACTCTGTAGGGTATTTCAGAACTTTGCTGCCAATCTCGTAGCTAATATGATTTGACGCGTGAACTAGTTTTAACAAAGAGTTTTTTAAAAAAACACTTCATGTTTTATTTTAAAATTCCTGTGAATTCGTGTTATACGTATTATAAGGTACTTCCAGTCTGTAAGTACTCATTGTATATATATATATATATATATATATATATATATATATATGTCGGATTCACGCGACTGACTGTCATGTCAGGATGGGTTAGCTGCAGAATCCTGGCCGTTGAGGTATGGTGGTTAAAGAAGAGGATTCATGTCAGATCAAATCATTTATTCGTCTGATTCTTTTGGCCGCTTCGGTAAATGACATTCTGGTGAGAAGAAGGGCCGAAGAAACTCACCAGGTTCTCTTTTCAATCATCAGGCATTACAATAGTTGTTACAATATTATGGCGTAGATACTCAAGAGAGCAAATAGACAATTACGTTACACAATATGATTCTTTTCACTATTAATCGACAGAATTACAATTATCAAGTAGCAACTTTAACTACTGGCAGACGAACTGACAGAATCGTAAGACAAGTGTTGTCGCCACGACAGTCAGAAAGAGAATCGACACTCTTGCCCAACGAGTCAGTCTACGTGCACCGCAACCGGTCGTTACGTCACACGGCGTTCGCGCCATTTTAAATCTACTTAGTACTACAGTAGTCAATTGACAGTCTTGGATTTCTTGAATTATCGCTGCTGTCCCCGACACGGCCATCCTGCGGAGCACACGTCCTCGTGTGTCTATCCTGAAACAAGCAAAAAAACAACACAGTACGCCATTCGGTCATTCCTGACTTTATCTCTAATTTCGTAAGTGACACTTTCTTACTCAAATTCTTCGTTTAATTCATTTCAAACATTCAACTATGCTCGAAATAGTTGAGTCAAAAGAGTCCACAAAATTACACGTGCTGGAAATGCGACTAAATTGTGATAATTTTTTTTTTCAAGTTACAGCTTAAGTTAAATCAGATAAAAAAAAACTATTCTAAATGCAAGAACAACCAAGTACCATTATTCGACTGCCTTTTATGGCCTCATCACAATCACGAAAACTATTAGACAACAAAACAGGTATCTCATTTCGTGGCCTAAGGCTTAACAAGCCACCCACACTACGCGCATCCCCACGGGATCGCCGAGTCTACCCTAAGACTCTACGGTCTCCACGAGACCCGACCTCCGCCGGAGCTCCCCGCGCACCGCGCACCCACGGACTACTCAGAGCAGATACCGACTTCTAACGGGCTACGGCTACGGCAAAGCCTCCGGTTCGGTCGACCAGCCGAACTAAGAACCTCATTTTATGTCTCGCTAACATCCTCATTTAACTCAAAAATGGTACGTGAGTCTCTGGCATTTTCCTCAACCTGTCATAGTGTGTTTAGAGTTTAGTACTTTCAAAACAAAACACCACTTTGTGATATCAAATGAACCTTTGAATTTGGGGGGAAACTTTATCTAGTTCCTTTCTTGTTTCCTAAAATCAAAATAAAATTTAATGCTAGAGTTCAAGTACCCATTACAAATTATAACCAAACATTTTTTTCAAAAAACTAAAATATCAAGCTAAGTACCGCTTTTGTCCGGCAATTTCTGTAGTGTTACAACCATCCTTGTGGTTACTCGGCATAAAACCAACTCCGTAGTCCTATGCGATATATCCGATCACCACTGAGATCATTATGACTCCATAGGACAATATCTTGATTACCAAATTTAAAAATCAAATAAACTGTACTATACGGGAACTTCCAAATCACTAAAATTGACGGGTATTTGTCTCAAGACCATTTTTAGCACATCGCAATATTTTCAATCACTAAACTCCATAGAACCGCGCCTTTTCTCACATCAGTAAACTTTACATTACTTCCAAACATGAATGCGTAACTAGGAATTTGTAAAAACATTAAATTTAAAGGTAGTTGAAAACAACGGTTGACAACATTTATTTTCCTTTCGATAAACGTAGTAGTATTGATTCGATTTTATAACGGAGAAAACTATAGCTCGAACGATTACAATATCGTAATTCGAACAATTGTCGGGTAGAACGTAAAAATAAGCGACTGTCATAAATAGCTACTTCGTAAACTTGTTTGGTACTGCTAAATTTTAATTCTTATTCTCAAACGGTAAACTGTAAAGTTTTTCTGTCAATTTAAAAGTAAAGTTTCGCTTTGTGAGAAAATACTCGGGCCAAGAATCGTAAAAAAATGGGTGCGACTCACCAGATCACAGTAGATTTCCACAAACTCGCGAATCTTGCAGGCGTTGGTGCCTGTTGTTGACTAACGCGCCTGAAGCGCCGTTGCCGCCCATGACACCTTGTAGTGGCTCATCCGTAGTGTGCAGTGATGTAGTCCAAACGACGAATCTTCTTTTGCTCGCGGCAGCAGATCAAATGATGATATTTGTTGTGGCTTCAAACCGTACTTCTTGAAGGATTCTTCATTGTTTGTGACTATATTTCACGGTGTTGACTGTTGTGCAGTGCAAGTGCCTCTTATTTTCGGAGATCACAATTAATGATGTTGCGGTCACACTTTCTTCAGAGATTCCATTTAAACAAAACCGGCAGTGTTGGATATTCTGAATACATTAACGTTGGCTGCGCTGTAGTTGCTGGACTTGCTTTGAAGGTAAGAAATTGACTTCTTTTCTAGTAAAACCATTTTTGTTTTGCCACAATGATTCTACACGCAGTAAGTGCATCCGTTCGGTTGATTATCATTGACTCTCATGTCCATTGTTGAGATCCAAGCATTTGCAAAGCATGTCTAATTCGCTAGACACAAAATCTCGTAAGTGCCTTTCACTGGATATTGACGAAGATGTGGAATGCCTCAAACACTGGAAATCATTCACATCCTGTGTGGGCGCTGATTACATCCCACTTCTGATGTCGGATTCACGCGACTGACTGTCATGTCAGGATGGGTTAGCTGCAGAATCCTGGCCGTTGAGGTATGGTGGTTAAAGAAGAGGATTCATGTCAGATCAAATCATTTATTCGTCTGATTCTTTTGGCCGCTTCGGTAAATGACATTCTGGTGAGAAGAAGGGCCGAAGAAACTCACCAGGTTCTCTTTTCAATCATCAGGCATTACAATAGTTGTTACAATATTATGGCGTAGATACTCAAGAGAGCAAATAGACAATTACGTTACACAATATGATTCTTTTCACTATTAATCGACAGAATTACAATTATCAAGTAGCAACTTTAACTACTGGCAGACGAACTGACAGAATCGTAAGACAAGTGTTGTCGCCACGACAGTCAGAAAGAGAATCGACACTCTTGCCCAACGAGTCAGTCTACGTGCACCGCAACCGGTCGTTACGTCACACGGCGTTCGCGCCATTTTAAATCTACTTAGTACTACAGTAGTCAATTGACAGTCTTGGATTTCTTGAATTATCGCTGCTGTCCCCGACATATATATATATATATATATATATATATATATATATATATATTTATAATTCATTTATAATATATTTTGCGTGAATGAATTGGTTGTTTTCTTTACGTATTTAAACCGGTTTATGCTGCAAATTATGGTTCCTGTTCGGGCGCCATAATTTGCAGCAGTTTGACGGAACTCACAAAAGGAACACGAACGAAATTTACAAATTCAAGTTCAATATTCGGAAGCAACTGACGGCCAGTAAGAAAAAATTAAAACCAACCATGCAACAAACGCTGCAATAGATATACGCGTTCGCGTACGTTCGCGTTCGGTATACTTCGGTACAATAAAAAAGAAAGAAATAAATAAATATAAATATTGGTGGACAATCTAACACAAATCAGCCTTATCCTAAATTAAGCCATGTTTGTAATATGAGTACTACGACGATATACATGCATACTTATATAGATGAATACATACTTAAAAAGATAGAAAACATCCATGACTCGGGAATAAATTGGCCTTACCAGGATTTGAACTCTTCGTAGACGATGTCACTTCTATGAAGCTAAACGTGTCAAACGTTATGTGAAGTTCAGGTATCCTAAATCAATCAATATGCAAATTAACTAAATATGCGTTTTTACTTATTACTATGCCATCAAAACGGTATGCTCAATCATCATAGACTGTTAGGTGTTTTCATAAAAATCATAGATATTAAGTTATTCCTTATAAGGGGCCAAATAAGGTACACCCCTATAAACACTCAAATTAGGAACACCTTCAACAACCGAATAACAATAAAATAACTATTCTAGCATGTGTTAATTTCACTAAGTGCCTCACGAATCTTGTAACAGGGCTGTTCGCATGCATAAACCCATTATAGAATGCATTGATTCTCTGCTTAGTTGCTTACACAAAAGCCAAAGCCTATAGCAATTGTTTGCGACTTGCACCCTTCCGTATACTGTGGTTGGCTTACCATTATGCATGCAATAAGGTCGAGATTTGCATGAGTGCGAGCGAAAATAGAAACGGTCAAGCGTGATTGGTCTTAATTGGATTACGTCTTGAAGCTATTCAGTTGTATCGACAAGTAACATGACGTGGAAAATTGACGTGTCTACGCTTAAGAAGGAATACTTTTTGTTAGGTAGGGTGCACTACTTTTTGCCCACCTAACTAACTCAGGAACGATGCCTCCTTCGAGATACGAAATAGCCAATTCAGGAAGTTTGCTAACGACATAAATTTTGGTTGAAATACTTGAAATGTGATTAATTTAATAGCTTGATGCATTTTGTATAAGTTGGCGTTGCGTCTGTTAGTATGTCGCGCGGGATAAGTCGCGGCTACATTGTGCTAGTCGTATCGAATGAGAAGAATATCATGATCTTCGAAAAAAAAAAAGATTAAAATAATTTATTTCTGCACTAGTTCCTCAAGGGCTCTTTTACATGTCTTATTGTATTATTTTCTTTTGGCGCTTCGGGTAATGACCTTCTGGCGATAAGAAGCGCCGGAAGAAACCCACAAGTTTCTCTTTTCAAACGAAACTTGTCTAGGTTTTAAGGAGATAGCCGGCAGCATTGTGTTTGTTAAGAGTTTAAGCAAACTGCTTCGGCTAAACTCTTTAGCTAACAAGCTATTACATATTCATTACGCCGACGCCAGCATTACACACAAGCTCGTGTTAGCCGGCACGCCATCAAATTATTACTAGCCGGCTGATTTTACTTCTATTGATCGAACGTTCTCCGCCGGTCTGGTTTTCTGTCACAGTCACAGTAGTACCCAGATATATATTGAAGTGGATGTCTTAATCTACCTTTTCTGAAACATGCAATGAAATATTGACATTGCGTGCCTTATAATAACGCGGAATTAGATTGTGATTTTTATACTATAGATACAGATGTCTATAAAGAACATAGAGTATAATCTTAATCTAATACAGGGTTATAAAAATAAATAAAACAGAAAGTGACAAAATTGGTATTACTTCGTAAACTATCCATATTACTGGGTCCAAATTTGGTCATAACATAATATTTGTGATTATAGACTGTGCGGAAAGAGAATAGGTGTGGCGAAAAACGAAACTAACCTAAGTAACCAGTATGGCAATTTTTCTTTTTTGCAAATACGGTAGAAAAGCATTACAGCGCCCCAAATCGTTAGATTTATCCTATTCTCTTTCCGCGCAGACTCTAAGAGTCATCATCATCATCATCATCATTTCAGCCACAGGACGTCCACTGCTGGACATAGGCCTCTCTCATAGATTTCCACTTAATTCGGTTGGAAGCAACCTGCATCCACCGTGAACCTGCAGCCAGCTTGTTGAAGTGGCAATGGGCATGGCATAATAGCACGTAAGTAGAACAGATGGCCGTTGGGGCCGAAAGGTTCTCGAATGGAGACCACGAATCGGCGAGCGCAGCGTCGGACGTCCACCAACAAGATGGACAGATGATCTGACTCTAAGAGTGTAAACATAATAATAGATAGAATTTCATCTAAGTACTTATAGTAGTAGTCCCAGTTTGATTTTTATGTTTTTTTTGTAATTCTAGTGACCCATTATCCGGGCAACGATGGCGGAGTTTTAGTATAGTCCTTTGCGTGGTATAAACAAACAATTTCTGCAATTAAAAAGCCACGGAACAAAAATGGCTTTCATACAAGACTGTACCGCGCTTGTACCATAATGGAAGTCACAGCCGGTACTCAGATGTTGACACGCTCGGTTCTCATACATTTTACGGGGAATACTGCGGTTCTCGGTAGGCCTGTGGTAGCTCGACGTTGACCACCCAAATCTGGGATCATGATAAAAAAACCGGTCAAGTGCGAGTCGGACTCGCGCACCGAGGGTCCCGTACAAACTCGTGAATAGTTCAAGAAAAACTGTATGGCGGTTAGCTTAGTAGGAGCAAATAAGTATGTGTTACGATTTTTGAAAATGTCTAAAAAATGGTGCAATTTAGGAAAACCGTTATATTTTCCCTGTAATATTTAGGATGATAGTAATAATTGGTATTTATTAGAGATTTTTCTGTTCAGTAATTTCGAAGATAATAGGGAGGGAATGGTATTTTTTTCAACGTTTTTACTAACTAAACCTTGTAGTATACTTAATATCTGTACTTTTCGAGATTTTCTATGCCCCGATTGTCCTTATTACTTTTGTTAGTAATTTTTGAAATATCATGACTTTTCCGTACCTAACCAAAATTTACTTTTCTTAATTCAATGGCGTAATTTTAATTAGGTACACATATGCTAACAGTTCAGTTATCACACGCAACTATCTCCGGCAATAAACGTTTATTACGGAGGGAAGTATGCAAATTAATTGTGTTATTATGACAGAGACGACTTTATTGTGGTTTGTTCTTGTACAAATTACATACATAAACACACGAGTCATTCACAATTCGCTGGCGTTGTTACACTAGTATATTTCAAAATTGTTTACTATTTTTTTTTATTGTAACATATACAGTGTATCTTTGGACTTCGGGCACGGATAGGTAAGTAATGTAGTGGGGAGTAAAAGCGAAGTTTAGAAACACTAAAAAGTAAGTTTTTTAAAGCATGATCACATTGACGGTTTACAAAGTGCAGAGAAAACTTCGCCTTTTACGGAGCAGCATAATTGAAGAAAATTAAGTACTCTTTTTCATACCTTTTACTTAGAACGTTCCTATATTCTAACTGTCGTATTTAAATAATCGCCTATCTATACAAAAACTGTATTTGGAAATTACTTATACTATCTACAATAACTATTTTCGTCCGTGTATATTCCCATCCGATACTTCGTGATAGTCTTAATCGAAAACAAAGCGTATTTTCGGCAGCTATCACACGAAACTGTCTGTATTTCTGTAGCGGACTGACGAGCTATATACAAATACATATAACGGACCTTTAAGTCACGCCTGCAGATAAATATGTGCAACGGAATTGGAAATGTGAGGAAAGCTGATTACACAATGCAGCTGCGTATTTTTAACGCTAAGGATTTCATTTTACGAGATTTGTTTGCTTGTGTACAATACTGCATTAAATCTTCCAATACAAATTTTCATTCATCCCCCGTTTCAACCTTTTAGAGGGTGAATTTTGAAAAATCTTGTCATACTCCACCACTGCATCGTTTAAGGAGCCATGTGTTTCAAATTTGAAAATTTCATCCCGTCAACTGCAGTGTTTTTGGCTGTAAGTACCTCTCACATACAAAACAATTCCGTGGCTAAAATACTGATAGACAATTATAAGTAATTATAATCGTCTATCAGTATTTTAGCCACGGAATTGTTTTGCATGTGATTTATTTCAAAAAATCAGCCTCACTTTTCGATTCACAACTGACACCCTGTATACATAGTTACATACGTAAATAAAATAAAGCATACAAAGCGGAAAATTCCTCAAGATAAAGCACCTAAATCTATATTTTTATGTCAAGTTTAAGGCGATATATTATCAAGAACTAGTGGATAGTTTTATATAATAATACTTAATTTGCAAACGGGTTTGCGTCAAATAATAAATTACCGTTTGGCGATCGGCCAGCGACCAACGGCGCTGTAACTCTATGAAAATTTAAGAAATAACACTTTTCATTAAATTTCATACAGCAGTTTATGTGATTAACTCTTTGTGCTCTTATTAATTAAATATACAGTGTAAATATTAATTACCTTTTACTTCGTACGTTTCTGTGCATTTTATTGTAAATATTTGTCCCATTCCTACATAATCATATCTATGGATAGTAGACGACGATATACCTACCTAATTACTACAATACTATATTTATATACAGCAAAAAAATACTTAGGTACATTAATGACAAAAAACATCCAGGACTCGGGAACGTTCACATAAAAAGCTCCAAATGTTCGCAACAAAAACACGCGTTCTTCACTTCCTCCCGGGTTGATAAATACAAAAAGTCAGTTATGAGCTTTTAATTTAGTACTTACAAAGTATAAAGACGAACAGAAAACGAACCGGCCGTTTAGGAGCGCGCGACACGTATTCGCACAGACGCGTGAGTGCTATCCGTACTGGAGCATTTTTACGCATTCTTATTTCTTTGCTTGTAGTGCATTCGTACACGGCGCGCACACATTCAACAGCGTTAACAGTCAATGAGAACACGCCACATAAGTCGTGGCCACGCTAACATTAATCGTCCATCATCACGATATTAACGCCGTTTCCCGTTAGAGCCTTATCACACTGGCGATTTGCGAGCGAGTTGCGAACGTATTTTCATACAAAACTTGATCGAAACGCGATCGAAATCTGTATGAAAACACAGCCACTAGCCAGTGTGATAAGGCCCTTAATGTGGCCCTAGCATGATAGCGTACAATATTCGGATTAGCGGCACCAGTTGGCAGCACTTTCGTTGTATACGTTCCATATACAGGCTACTTTCTAGAACTAGGTCAATAGCTCCATAACTAAACGCTTATATGATTTACTAACTAGTGATGAAATTGCACACAAGTTGGGCACGGAAGCCAGCAAAGTTCAACATGCACACGGCACTGCATTCGCTAAATGTACTCAAACTAAACCACGTTTACATTGTTAAGCTTTATTTAAGCACATGATTATAAATAGGACTATTATAACTAGATCTATTCTACAATATTAGAACATTTAAAAATGGAGATTGACAAATGACGAATACAGCATCTAATTATAATATGTAAGTATAGAACGATAACGCCTAACAGAACTGACGTTAAAATTTGCCCCATAACGACTTTTTATGTAGATGGGCGTTTTCCAAAATAAATACCGGGGTAGCTACTTTAGCTGCGCGTACGGAAAAAGCCGCTTTCTGGCCAAGTGTAGACATAAAATGATGTACACAACACGGGAGGTAATAAAGAAAGCCCTCGATCGCATATTTACGTCCCTCGCCTGCAGCTCGGGCCGCAAACATCTGCTATCTCGGCCTTTCTTTGTTTTACCACCCTAGGTGTGTAATGTACTATTCTTACTATACTGGCCTTGGTAAATTAAGCCCTTCTCTGAGCTCCACTTCGCTTCAGTGGGCATAGATTATTACTATTCTATGTCTATAAATAATAAATAAATAAATATTAGGGGACAATCTTACACAAATCGAACTAGCCCCATAGTAAGCTCAATAAGGCTTGTGTTATGGATACTAGACGACGATATAATACTTTAATAAATAGAAAACATCCATGACTCAGGAACAAATATTCGTGCTCATCACACAAATAAATGCCGTTACCGGGATTCAAACCCAGGACCTCTTGCTTCATAGGTCTATGGGCCTATCAGTTTACTATTCGGTTACTTTAAACAAGTTTGCATCTCTCTGTATCTCGTTTGTTGGTGTGCAATAGAACAAGTTCAAACTTTCAGTAGCGGGGTAGTGTATAAAAAACCGGACAAGTGCGAGTTAGATTCGCGTGGAGAGGGTTCCGTACGTTCAAAACATTACAACACAATTATACTTTATTGCACAGACTTGTTATAGGTTTGTAAAGTATAGGTGTAGGAATATTTTTCTTTCAAAATTTTAGGTTCAATAGTTTCGGAGATAAGAGGACAGTAAATTTTTGCCTATTTTCTTAAATAACTTCAAAACTATGTATACAGGGTTGGAGGGACTATACCGACAAACTTTAACTATAGATTCTAACAACTATTAGGAGTAAAAAAAAGTTATGTGATGTATAGTCGAAAAACGCTTACTTTCAGAGATATTCATTATTTTTTAAATGAAACCTCCCAAGTGTGTAACAAGCCCTAATAAATGTGACTAAATTATTTTTAATAATTTTTTTTTAATCCTTTAACTAAACAGCAATTAACCTTCGCAGTATTTGATGGTAAGCGACTACGAGGCCAAAAAATTGACCTTACGTTTCTATTTTAGCTTTTTTAGGGTTCCGTAGCCAAAATAGCAAAAACGGAACCCTTATAGTTTCGTCATGTCCGTCCGTCTGTCTGTCTGTCTGTCCGTATGTCACAGGCATTTTACTCAAAAACTACATGATGGATGTTGATGAAATTTGGAATATAGGTGTCTTTTATGAGCCGCTACTTAGTTAGGTATATAAATAATAAAAATAAATATTTTTAGGGGGGGCACTCCATACATGTTAAAGACAGTAAAACATTTTTTTTTCAGCAAATATCAACGTGTGGTAGGTACATTGTTCGACAGCTCTTTAAAAAACACTATAAGGTTCCTAAGTAATGTTTTTGATTAAGTGAATGTATTTGGAAATAATCGCTCCGAATGTTGTGTAAATTGTGTCCCCCCCCCCCTCTATTTTCTAAACCGTGCGTCCGAAACTATATGAAAAAAATCACGAAGGTAACGCTTAATGAATACTTTCAACGAAAATTATTTTCAACAAGATCGAATGTACCGTTTTTGAGTTATTGCCGATAAACTGCGCTTCTCAACAAAAGGACGTAATTGCTATGAAGATACGCTTTTTTGTTGTTGTACTTTTTTTACATCGTATTTTTTACCTTATAGTTACGGCTATGGAACCCTACACTGAGCATGGTCCGACATGCTCTTGGCCAGTTATTTTTCTTTTTGATAACTTGTCCTCCAGTAAGGACATGTTTATAACGAGGGGCTGAATTTACTGATTTATTTTGTTCCATAAGACTATTAATGTAAAATGTCAATATTCGACCCATGTTGATATAACATTATTTACTCGTCCCACCACCAGGAATTCATGGCTAAAGTATGTCGGTATAGTCCCTCCCACCCTGTATGTAAATTATAAAAAATATATATTTCAGATTCTCACTTTTATTTGATATATCACCATATATAGTTAGCTACCTTTTTTTTTTTCTAAATGACCCCCCAAAATTGGCCCCATGGTTGAAATTCATATATTTCCGTTACACGTCCGTGTTTGGGTTATTGACTTTCATATATTATGTGCCAAATTTCAACTCAATCGGTCTAGTAGCAAGGGTTCCGTTTTACCCTTTTGAGGTACGGAACCCTAAAAGATAAAAGAGCACTAAATTTCTGCTTTTTTCGCCGAGAACAATTCCCGAAGCTTCAGCCAATAATCCGGTACCTAACAAATTCAATTTAAACCAACCAGTCCCAGTCCACATTGTGAATGGCGCCGAAGAAAACGATTTCATTACCAGACCTGACGTTGAAGATGGGCCCTTGTTCGCAAATTGACGATTTAAGGCGAACAATTCATTATCGGATAAAACGATTTCGATGCGGGAGTGACACCTGTTCAGGCGCTTCGACGGTTTAAAAATGCACAAGCAATGCTGCGAGCAAGGTTAGTACCTACCTACTGAAACGTGTATAATAAAAGAGCGATATGAAAGGACAAGTCCAACGTCGGCCGTGTAGAAGCGCGTAACACGTATTCAGACAGACGCGCGATAGCACGTCTGTGTGAGTGCGATCCATACTGGAGCATTCTTACGAATTCTTTTGCTTGTAGTTGTATTGTGGCGTAATATTAAAGATCCAATCTGTGATTCAAAGTATGATGGCAGCACTTCGATGGCCAATGTGCTAAAATATCAAACCCGTGATCCAAAGTGTGATGACAGCTTGCAGCTCTTCGATGGCCAATGTGTTCGCAAATGGGTTCATCTTTCTCAAAGCGACTGCCACAGTAAGACGGAGGGATCCAACTTAATACCCCAATTTTACATCGGCGGTTAGAAAATGTCTGCATTGGTCAGTGATTATTCCTGATCCCGTGATTCGTAGTGCAGTCAGGAGTGAGCCAATGAATAGTACATTAACTACCTAGGGCGGTAAAACAAGGAATGTCTCAGATCGCAGGTATTTGACAGGATAAATATGCGATCTGAGGTTTTTTTTACCACCCGTGGTAATTTTGTAAGTACCAATTTTACGTCACCCCAGGCCATGAAGTGGGATTATCTGCAGGCGTAGCGGGCGGTTATTACCACTTTATGGCCAGGTGTGAAGAAATAGTACATTCCCTCGATCGCATATTTACGTCCTTCGTTTGCAGCTCGGGCCGCAAACATCTATCTGGGACCTCGACCTTTCTTTATTTTACCACCCTAGTTGTGTACATCATTTTATGTCTACAGTTGGCCAGAAAGCGGCTTTTTCCGTACGCGTAGCTTTTTTGTTATAGAAGAACTGCATTGCGAGACTTGCATCTTTTTACATGTAATGCTTTTGACGGGATCCTTTATACTATACTTACACTTTTGTGAAAATATCGTTTGTAATGTCAGTGAGTGTTTCTAATGTGGTAGCCCTTTTCAAACTTTGACATTGGCAAATACACCCCACATCCAGGGCGTGTGCGCCAAAGAGAGGAAAAAAAAGAGAGATAGGTAGCATTTGTCGCGCGACAAAGAGTCGCGTGTCATATTTAGTTGTGCTAGAGCAGAGGTTCCCAAAGTGGGCGATAACGCCCCCTAGTGGGCGGTGAAGGCATCAAGGGGGGCGGTAAGAGAGCCAGAAATCTCAAGTCTAATACCTAGCTCACAATAATTTATATATTTCCGTATTTATAAGTAGTGGTTTTTCGTTAACCAATAAAATTGGGGGGCGTTTAATTTTTTTATTTCTTTAAAGTGGGCGGTAGACAAAATCAGTTTTGGGAACCTCTGTGCTAGAGGTACTGAGCCAGAAAATCAAAGTAGCAACTGAATATATTCGCGTCTCATATTCCGTATTTTATGGTATAACGCTACACCGAATGACCGACATAAAACTGCAAACTTTCGTATAAAATAATTATAGAAAAAGCTTTGGCTTGGTTCGGGATTTCGATGAAAAAGTGAGCCCGTGACGTTTACGAGTTTATTAGATCTGGCTGGCTCGTGTCACTGCCAAGGATACTTTCATTCCATTCTTTCATCTGTTTATTAACATAAATGAGATTAAGAAACAGAAGCGACACGACGATACGATAATGATACAAATTGTATAATAATAATGGAATGTAATTATGATTCAAAATTGATCAGAACACTTGTGAATATTTCGAATATTTAGTAATTATTTTTATGTGCAATTAAACAACTTTGTTAGTTGTAAGTTACAGAAAAATACGCAAGTAATTATAACGGATTGACTAACACGTTATCATACCGCGGATTAGCAAAGCAACGTTTTTGTTTTAATTTACAATACAACTGAAAAGGTAGGGTTTTGTGAAACTTATCCTAAACTATTGCAAATGTAACCCAATTCCCACATACTTGTATAAATGATTTAGCGTTATATTTTACGTCACCGCGAGTCGTAAGTGCCATTTACCGCCTGCTCGCTCGGAGAGTAAGTGCCACTTCCTAGCCACGGAAAACGGTAAAATTATGTATAGTCGTGGAATGAAAAGGTTCGTCTCTTAGTGTCCGGCCGAAACTAGTTTTCACGACCGAAACCGAATTTCGGCTTTGATGTCAGTTTCCGCCGAAACCAGAACCGATACCGAAACCTCCATTTAAGGTCATGGTTTCGAGGGAAGATAAAAAAAATTACAATCATAATCAGTTAGTCTTCATTTTTAAATAATATACCTATGAATATCATTTAGTCTCTGATATTTAGAGTAATCATTAATGTAATATATTTTATCTTATTGTTTCAAATAAATTATGGGTGCTTTTTGAAATAAGGACTGTCCCATCCCATGGCAGTACGGACTCTAGATATACCTACAACTTCTTTTAGCCGGTTGAAGTGTCCCACTGTTGAGTTAAGTCTCCAAACCTGCTCCATCTTACTTTCCGTTTGGTAAAGTTTTAAACTCGTCTCGCTTTGAGTCTCGTAGGCATTCCTAAACCTAAAATATTTTTTTACTGTTACCCAACCCAACTACGGGTCGATTTCATTGTAATTTTTTTTCATCACACTTCAGAATTGAACAGTCGCTTCTGTACAAAATATTCTTCGAATTTGTTTATATATATTAACATTCGAATCTGTGTAGACTCGTTGAAGAGTTTGCGATTTCTACAAAGTTTGAGTTTGTCAAGATATCTTCAAGCTGCCTGGAATTGACGCGTTTGTCTACAAATCTGCTTCACGCTCTTGTGAAGCTTATAGATCAGTGGTTCCGAACCTGGGGGTAATTACCCCTCCAGGAGTAAAACGAAGTTTTCTCAGGGGTAATATGCATGAATGTTAAGCCGTTTTGCTTTGAGCAGTTTCTTATAAGCTTATAATACCTATTTTTTTGGAGGGGTGATAATACAAATCTTGATGAGAATGTGGGTGATATGATAATAAAGGTTAGGAACCACTGTTATAGATTAACAATAAATAGAATTAGTAATCGTAATATTACTGAACGTTTGTGTAACTGAGTAATATTGATTATCCGTTTATTTTTCGATGATTAAATAGATCAATGCGAGTCGAATTCGCACACGAAGGGTTTCGTGCCACCGTCGAGAAAAATCTCCATAAAAACACGGTTCTTATATGGGTGCCATCTTTAATTTTTCATTTGATTCCGTTTTTAATATTTGTTGTTATAGAGGCAATTGAAATATTCATTCTGTGCAACTTTCAAGTCTCTACCTATAACGGTTCAAAAGACGGACTGTGACAGACGGACAAACGGACAGCGACGGCTTAGTAATAGGATCCCGTTGATACCCTTTAGGTACGGAAGCCTAAAAACTAAATACTTAGGTGATAAAATCAAGACGACAAGTTACCTTCTTGCTTAGGCTCATTCCACGGTTTGAGGTAACGCGAGTCACGATTTCACTGCAAGTTGAATCTCTAAAGAAGTGTTACTTATCATCCCTAAATTAGGTATATTGACATTAAAATTTGTATCTTCAATGTAAAAAACAAGCAATGAAATCGTAACTCGAGTTACTTTTACGTGGAATGACCCTTTATGGTTTTCGGAATTCTCACAAAATTCGGTGCAGATTTCATAAAAACTTCACAACTTTAAATTCCGTACAGTTATCCAGCAAATAGTCCGGAAATGACTGTTAGCTCTTTGCGCCAGATTAATGATTCCATCAGCACTTCGGAAATGACGTCCGGCGGAATGATCATTATTTAAATGATCCGGTTCGGTGAAAAAATGGGCCAATTTAATTTTTCCCGAAACTCGATTTTGTAAGAGAACTGGTTTTTATTTAGCCTCGATTGAATGATCAAGAAGATTCATAGGTATTGTTATCTGAAATTATTTTTTTATTCAGATTGTTTGGATAACCGAAATAGTATTTTATGCAACAGTTGTATAAGTGGGTTCAAAAAATGCGAATTGCGTGAGTTGCGATACGAGCCGCGAATGCGGTGAGTATCGCAAATAGAGACGCAATGAGCGTTTTTTGACTTAATTATACAACGTTGCATACAATACTTTTTCTACGACTAGGTTTGAAAATATAAAATACAAAATTAAAAGCATAACCTGCAAATAAGGCAAATATGACGTATGACGTATGACTGACAGTATGTGTCTATGGTAAACGTTTTTTTTTTTAATTACTGACTGACGTGACGTGACTATATTAAAAATACTTTTTTTATGTTGGCATCAATGAATTTAGTTCGGAAAGTTTTGTATTTCTTAAAAACTGTAGGAATTTAATTGTTTGTTAAGTTGGTAGTTGTGCATTTTTACCGCAAAGTTAAAATTGAGCGCTTAATCCTGTCTGTGGCTGCTAGCAATAACGTAAAGTGACTATAACGACACTAGTGCTGTTATGGGGAATAGAGTATAGACTTCTCTGAACTCATATTATGTATGTTCTTATATTAGTGTTCGTAAGTAAGCCAAGTAAAAGACAGATAACAGTACAGGAGTAGAAAAAAAATATTACCTTCCGCACCACGAGATATTTTAATAAGTATTATTTACAACTTTAGATTTTTACCTCAGGATTGGTAGTTTTGAGGTCTAGGTCAGAGGCAGAGGACTCCAAACTTTTGTAGGTAGCAGAGGGCCCTTTGAAAATGTCAACCGAGCCACACAACATGGTCGACCATGGAGTTAGGTACCCATAATTTTTATTTTTTGGCCGCCGGCGTCCAAGGGAAAGACTGCATGGGCTCTCCCGCTTTCAGATTTCACCCGCGGACCGTAATTTGGTCTAAATCATTTTTCAGCAGTACGCGCATTCAATTTCAAATTTCCTGTTATCTATCTACACTCTGTCCGTACCTTTACCTTGTACCTTTATTTAAATACCTAACAGGTATTAAAATAAAGGTAAACAAAACGTGACTCGGCTCGTTCAGCCAATCAAAGTAACGTTTTGTATCTGTGGCGCAATACTACTGGCTGAACGAGCCGAGTCACGTGGTTTGGCGTGGTGGCGTTTGTTTACCTTTATTTAAATACCTAACAGGACAGAGTATAGCAATTAACAGGTCGTCGTAAAAGTGACGATTATTGTCAAACTGCATATACTTCGTCACTAACTGATAGGTGAGGGGGTATTTAAACATAGCTGAGTTTCGCGTATCCGTACTTTTTAGATAACAAATGTAGTAGGTCTGTAGACCATTGGCGCTGGACAAGAAAAAAATTAAGGAGCCGACTGCCAACCTTCAGTAATGGAGAGGCACTTAAAAGAAGAAGTAGTAGGTCTGTGCTCGGCAGTGGACGTATACATTTAGGCTGATGATGATGTGCAGTGCGTGGCAAAGTATTATTTTTTCAATTTCAAGTTTTTGTGCGACATCAACCTCCGTCTACGTACCTAGTTACTTACATGTATTTTAGGAATAATCCTTCTATTTCGATACCCAGAAACATTGTGTCCAAACCTTTCCAACCGAAGTAACATTAAATATTGACTTGAAAAGTTGCGTCCATCCCCGAATGAAATTCGTAACTTCTGTCGCTGTCACTCGAGTCTACTGTGATTGAAGAGTGACGAAGATAGAACGAATGGAGCGAATGTTATACAGTCCTGGCTACATGATGATTTAAGGCGTACCTCGCCCGGTCAAATTCTATAAGCCGATGCGGTAAACTAGAGCGCAACTTTGTGTGTCGGGCTAACTTAAAACTCAATAGAAACACAAACAATTGGACATGCGCGAGGAGTGGAGCCCCTATTAATGCAATGATATAACAAACTTAGCATCTGCCCGAAACTTAAAAACGAATGGTTATATTCCAAACCCGAAAGTTAGCCTTCAGAACGGCCCAGTTTCAGTAGTTCGGTGATTTTAGTTCGGTTCATATACATATATTCGAACTATATATGAACCGGACTAAAATCACCAAACTACTGGAACTAGGCCTTCAGACCTCCTAATTTCAAAGAACAGAAGAGAGGTATTTTCCAGCCGTTCTAACCTTCAAGTAACTAATAAGCATGCGACCAGGTTTTCATCACATAAGATTGAGGTCGAACTCAAACATATTGTCATAAAATAAACCGGGCAAGTGCGAGTTGTATTCGCATACGCGGGTTCCGTGCCACCGTCGAGTAAAAAGACGCCAAAAATATACGGTTCTTGCACGGTAGCCGGTAGTTTTTGTTCCGATAAAAGGTACATCGGGAGCGCGCATGTGTGCGCGCCGTGTGCGCGCCGTGTACGGACGCACCACAGACAAGCATCGGCGCGTGCTTAGTCAGGGCTGAGCTCTCGACGCAAGCGGTCGAACGTTCAAAATGTCTGAGGACGAAGCAAAGTATAGAAGACGTATATACTGCAGTGTGTTCGGATGTTTGAAGAATAATGCGCAAAATCCAGAATTGTCATATTTCTGCATTCCTAAGGATCCCGAAAGGTGTGTATTTTATTAGTACCTATATAAATGTTATATTTTAAGTCGTTTATAGAATGTTTGATAGTTTTGTGATCAAACTACTTATACCAATTAAATAGAGTAGATAATTATTTTCTTTGACAGAGATGAGTAAAATTAACAGATTTTTTAAACGTGTACTAATTAAATAGTAGTTGATTCTATTGATACATAAAATGCCTTAAACACGAGAGTGGTTTTATGAAACAAGCCGAAATATCCTTGCGTTACTTACATGTACACATACCTACCAATACTAATTTATTTAAACTATTATACTTAATAACATTAACATCAGATGTGTGCGATCAGATACTTTCATATTGAAATAAGTAACTTTTACCAGGTTGACCTCGAACGATTGTTCGTTCGATTGAGGTCAACCTAATAAAAGTTACGTTCGTAGTAAGTAGGTATTTTACAGAACCGACGAGCGGCAGCCCTGTGCCTTAGGCACGCTCTGGTGTCGCGCGCTCCTAAACGGCGAAGACGAACTACTTGGTTGTCTTTATACTTTGGTTCTTGTATAGGGTCCCCATTAAATCTTGATTTTATTTTGTTTTTATTACTTGATCTTATAGCGATATTTTGTGAAAACTTTAAGTCTCTTATCTACGAGTGCGACAGTTCAAAAGATACAGCCCCGTGACAGACCAACCGAAACCTATTTATTGTATGGGCAGCCCCTTTTCTTTTTAATTTTATTTTTATTTTTTGTCGTTATATCGTCCATAGAAATACACATCCTGTGAAAATTTCAAGTCTCTACCTATTACGGTTCAAAAGATTGAGCTCTGTGCCGTTGTTTGCAGAAACGTTCTTTAGCGTTAAAGCCGTGTGCTTACCTGAAACAAAAAAGTTTACAATTAATTAGTGTTCAACTTGCAGTTTACAAAGTTGGAGTTCAGCGAGTCGAGAATGGGGCGGGGCTTCCAGGTACAACAAAACAGCATTATTAGGATAAGTTTTGTTAAAATTATCATTATAAGGCACCTTTACCACCGCCGGTGAGTAAGCAAGTAAAACTGGGCGAGTAGCATTACTTGCGGATTTGGAAAGGTCGTTCGATCACCCTGTACCTCGTCAGCCCGCAATGAACTCGCTCAATTTTACTCGCTTACTCGCTAAAGGTGGGACAAGTCCCTTAAGGTGGTTCACACGCACGGTACAGTCGAGTTCATCATTATCTGAGCAAAGAACGGATCAAAAATATCCGATCTAGTTCTTATGCTTCTGACAATAGGGTCTTGTTCAGATGTTTTTGGTCCAATCTTTGCTCAGATAATGATGAACTCGACTGTACCACAGAAATATATAGAGGTAGAAGAAAAAGGTGTATGTACCTCGCGTGCTAAAAAGAAGTGGCGGCTACCTACTTTGAATACCGTTAACTTCAGTTTCCGTCAATATTATTAGCAGATTTGAAGATCTGATAATAATGGTATAATTAATTGTTCAAATACCACCACATGAAATGGAAAATTTATGTTTTCCATCTCTAAATAGCACTTTTGGCGTCAAACGCCAAGCGAAAAACGTTACACGCTTAATAGGCTACCTAGTTTCCTAACAGGTCAATTCAGCTTCTTTTTATGAAGTGTCAAAACGCTACGATAGTATGGAGCTTCATGGATAATTTGAATAAATGACATCACAGGTTGCTAGGGTCAAATTGTCTCCTTATTTTAATATCTTATCTTTTTAAAATCTTTAAAAGCAAGAAAATAAGAGAATATGGATTTATTTGGGATCAGTTTTGGAAGCTTAATAAGATAATAAGTGTAAAATATTTTTATGCCACACCTGGCCATAAAGTGGCTTTTTCCGCACGCTAAGCGTTCGGAAAAAGTCGCTTTCTGGTCAAGTGTAGACATAAAATTGTGTACACAACACGGGAGGTAATAAAGGAAGCCCTCGATCGCATATTTACGCCCCTCGCCTGCGGCTCGGGCCGCAAACATCTGCGATCTCGGCCTTTCTTTATATTACCACCCTAGTTGTGTAATATACTATTTTTTTACTACAGGAAACTAGCCCATTGCCATATAAATCGACGAACTATTTCCTTTTATCTCAATACATTTCTGTATTTAATAAGAATATTGTATTGTATTGTATTGTATTTTCTGTGCACGGTACGGATTGCACCGTATTCCAAACCAACGAAAAGAGGATTCATAATCGACTTCCATAATATTAAATCACGTTAAAATGTGCTTGTTTCATACCGTGATACATTTTATTTGCGTGAGACAAGCTTTCATTGCCGACCATACTTATTTTTGATATGATCGACAAATACATGTCAAAACCAATTAAATCCTTAAGCCATCAGATCATCTCCATGTCATTACAATATTGCATTGTAATCCGATTTACATACAACATTTCAGTTTAGTGTTGCAAGAATGCAAGATTTGATTGCAGACAGACAGACATCGGGACAGGTGAAACTGAATAGAGTCTGTGCGGAAAGAGAATAGGATTTAGATTTGGGGGCGCTGTAATGATTTTCTACTGGTTAGGTTAGTTCCGTTTTTCGGCACGCCTATTCTCTTTCCGCACAGACTCTAAAAGCTTGTAAAAAATCCTTTTAACAGAATAGATTTTAGATATCCGTAAGCTTTGGTCCGGTTCATTACATCTCTGTTAATGGGTTCCCCGCGGCGCTTTTGATTTTTATTTCCACCCTCGAGAGCATTTCGCGCTTAAATTCTTTATTGTGCTTCCCCGCTCGGGTTTAACCTGAGCATTGCATTGTCTGCGGTAAGAGCAGTTAATGTTTCCATTTGATCTTTAAAACGATTTTCACTTTATCTATAAATATAATAATAAAATCATAACAAGACTATGTTTGTGCGCGCATCCCGCAAAAATAACAAAACTGACGTTCGGGCCCGGCCACTGAACGGAACGCACCGCATCCGATCGTCTCTTTCTATCGCATAACGCGTGCTCTTTCTGGTCGCTACCTAAGCCGCTTTCTGGTGGCTGTTTCGAGGGGGCAACATTTGGTACCAGAAGCCGCGCGGCGAAATCGCGAATTGAGCCATTCCTGCTAGTGGCCGCGGTTAACAAACCTGTTTACAGGATTGTAAGCCCTTTTGATTAGAACTGTTATACAAAAGCTTACTGCGCCATAGCTCCAGCCAGGATCAAAGGGACAAGACTTAGGTACAGCAAACTTGTGAATTCGCCTAGAGTCTGTGCGGAAAGAGAATGGGATTTAGATTTGAGGGCGCTGTAATGCTTTTCTACTGTATTTGCCATACTGGTTAGGTTAGATCCGTTTTTCGCCACGCCTATTCTCTTTCCGCACAGACTTTACAGGCCAGAATTTATCCAGCCGTATTTTTATAACGATTCGCAGTACTACACCACCGAAATGGATTTCGACAAGCAACACTGTCGCGAACCGGCTAAAAATACGGTCGGCGGACGCGGCCGGGTCGACCTTCGGCTTTTTATACGCGGCATGCACTCCCGCCGATGCATGGCTGACTGGGGGGTCGTTGTTTTAACTATAGCTTGGCAACTTCGTTGGTGACACTTACCTGTGTGCTTTTTGTTCTGTGCAGCCGTAACTACTTACACAAGTTACCGCCAACACGGACGGCGACCGACGCAGGCAGCCTCCGGAGGCCCCCGTTCGTGTTGGCGGCAAATTGTGTAAGTAGTTACGGCTGCATAGAACAAAAAGCACACAGGTGAGTGTCACCAACGAAGTTGCCAAGCTATAGTAAGATATTACTTTATATGAAAGAAACATTAAATTTTGTCTCTTAATTTTTTTAATGCGGGTAAATTACACCACATTTTATTTAGGTTTAATCCTATTAAAACAAAATGATACAGAAGTCAAAGTAGATGGCAAAATTGAGGGCGCTTACTGGGTGCTCCGGTGGACGAGTGGTTGAGTCGCTGGGCCGGAAATCCAGAGGTACCGGGTTCGAATCCCGGTCTGGACACAGGTGAGTGCCATTAAATTTTTCTATGTACTTTGATTTCTTGTATCTATATATGTCGTATCCTGATAAAATAACAACGCTACATTGGCCAAAAATATCTGATTATTGGCTTGGATAAAATCGCAGAGAGGGCGCTAGTTATGACTGACCATCTAGTATTAGATCCTTTTTGAGCAATGCAGGCAGTTTAGATTAAAAGGAGGAAATATGACGTTGACGGATGGATTGTCAGTCTTCTTTGGAAAATGTAAGCGATTGTGCCTATTTCTGTGAATTTATCGTGTAACTGTAACTTTTAGCTTATTATCAACGCGGCATTTAGATTGCGTAAAGAAAGACATGGAGAGCAATACACCAGTACTCAAACTGGTGCGGATACTGGATCTTTGAATGATTATTGGACCATAACACTAAGGTGACCAAAGGTGACCCGGAACCCAAAGGTATATGATTACACCACATTTTATGTCGGCCTTCCTCGTCATATATATGTAGTAAGATTTTAAAAGTGAGAGCAGGGCCGGATTAATCTTGTGGGCCCCAGGCAATGTAAGTCTCGGGCCCCTTTTCAGCCGTTTGAAGATCATCATCCCTCTTTGAAGCATTTACATTTTTTTGTGCGCGCGCGGGGTTGCCTAGCCTACTCTGCCTAAAGGTTAATCCAACTCTGAGTGAGAGTAGTGCGTGGACGATCGATAGCAAGAACGTCTAATGTAAACCCAAACTATGTATGGGCCAATACCGAAAAACCGGTTTTTCGATATTGGCCCCATACAAGTAAAACCGGTATTGCATGCCCTATGTGCAATGCGAAATCGGTCGGCATCCGAGCAAAAGCTACGAGCACGGTATAAGCAGGTAGTACTTCTTCTTACAAAAGGTACATCGGGAGCGTGCATGCGTGCGCGCCGTGTACGGACGCACCACAGGCAAGCATTTGGACTTGCGCGGGCCTGCCACAGTATGGAGTTCACTCACACAGACGTGCGTCGTGCGTCTGTGTACGAGTAAATACGTGTCGCGCGCTCCTAAAACGGCCGAAGTCGTACTACTTGGTTACGAGCTTGGTTACTTTGCTACGAGCGCCTACTAGGCGGGTTGTTGGTTGTGAAAGTGTTAAAGGCCCCTTGAGGGTGGAAGAACTTTTAGCGATCGTCCGGAAGACCATTCCGACCCAATTACCAGCGCGTGGGCGCAGAGTGCGGAGACCCCAGGTTCACAGACCGAACACCTGGCGACGCTCCAACCATAAGACGGCGCAATCAATAATACAGACGATACACACGTACTTTCTTTATAGAAACACTACACTTGAGTTATTGCGTCTGTTGTATTGTACATGTCGGAAATATCGTGTTCTCATCAACTCCATCAACAATGTTTTTGTTACACCATCAAGCAAAATAGGCGCCTTATCAGACGTCAAGTTGCGAAAACCAGCCCGGGTACAATTAAACCTTACACCTCAGACTTAACCTTACATCTATTTACTACCCAGTGGCGTACACAACATAAAGATATACATATACAAACTAAATTTTCTCCCTAAAATGTCCGAGTTACACAACTACAACACGCGATCTAAAAATAAATTACTGCTACCGAAATTGAGGCTAAAAAAAAGAGAAGCAAGGTACCTTGTTAAAATTTAAAATGTTTAACAATTGCCTCTTGAAGTAACCAAAATTGCCCGTACACTTGACTGCTAGGTCCTCATCCTCGTTTCAAAAACATTGAATTTTCCGGCTTGAACATTCTGCTCATTTCACTGCAATATACGAGTAATTAAAGAACAACAACTCGAAGAACGAAACTTAGTATAATTCAACAGTGATCCTACGCAAATATAACAAGGATGGGTCCAAGTAGGATATTCTAAATTTTCAATATTTGGGTCATACAGATTTCGAAGAAACGTCTTTCCTTGTGGACAAAACAATGATAGTTAACGAACCGAAAACACATCTGTTTTTAATATACAGGGTGAATTTTAAATCGTGAATCGTAATATTTTTTTTGTAGTCTATACATAGTTAACAATAACTTACAATGCTTTTAAACGTAAATTAAGTACGTTTTTATTTTGTCCCCTTTTAATTTGATTTATCCTAATTTTTAAAATCTCGTGGTCACCCTACATTCATGTTTCGTACTTGTCATGAAAATTTCAACATTAGATATCCAACCTCCTAATATTGAAGTTGGCTGGATAGAATTTTGGCACGTATTGTCAATAATGTCAACATCGTCGACATTGTCAACATAAGTACCTATTTAAATCGTATTTACTCATAAAATAATTCAGTTTTATTACGATTAATGGTATAAGCGCCTCCACCGTTTTGTTCATAATTAATTAAGCGGGTCTTTAATTGTAATTAACACTAGTGCTCTGTATTAGTCTTAAGTAGCTTTACCGGTAAACGTGTTTACGATTCACGATTTAAAATTCACCCTGTATAGGCCTAGAAGTATACGAGTAGGGTTATTTGCCTATAGAGGTCCAGCTAGAAAATTAGACTTTTAAAGCCCCTAATTTTGTGATGTCCACAGGAAAGATGCGAACACTTACCTCAAACTACAAAATCTGTATGACCCATTTATTGCATGAAATGCTAAAATAAATATAAGTAATTCAAATTAAAAAACTCTGTCAAATATTAAATAGCCGAAAATTTCTGGACATATTTATTAAACATGAGTAAAGTTAGCAAAATTATAATCCCCAGACTAAATAGTCTACTGTAAAATTTACGCAGTTATTAAGCTGACTCGCATGAGCACATACAAAAAGGTAACAAGCTAAATCTCGCACCCGGGAGACTCGTTTAATTCCACATTTAACAACCATTGTCTGAAATTAAACGTTACAACGAAATCGCTGCATGTTATTTAACTTTGCAGACGCAATGCACTCTCCACTGGCTTTGCAATAACAACGACGTAACTCAAACATTATTTGGTCGAAATGCAACCTTAACGTGTTAGGCATATGGTTGAAAATAAAACATGCATGTTTGGAGATTGGCCACTGAACTGCGACGCGTGTTCAACAATAGTGGATTTAACCTTAGCATGCAGATACAGAATCGGGTCGAATTTTTTTCAGATTTTAAATGTTTTAAAACGTTTCTCGTTTTGGATGCTTTTTAGATTGATTCTGGTGTTCATGTTACAACCAGAACTAGTTTCAACACTTTCGGCATTCGACATTGGATAGTATCATCATTTGATAAGTACGCAGTTTTGAAAACAATAATGCGAGTTTCTTCCGTCCGATTCTTCTCGGGGCTGAGGTATTTTTCCGAACCGATGGATTTTAACATTCATAGGTGCCTACTATGCCTAACCTAAAGAATGAAGCACTTTGACTTTGATACAAACCACGAAACCACCAAAGATGTCATCATGTCATGTCGTCACAGTCAAGCGAAATCGATCCGTTATTGGTAGTTCGCTACAATTTTATCCTACTAATATTATGAATGTGAAAATTTGTACAGATGTTTATATGTTTGTTTCTAAATAGCGCGTTAACAATAGAATGAATGAGAGGAATTTAGAATACAAGTTCTCATTGACACAGTCAATTTAATCATCACATAATAAATTGAAAAAATAAAAGATCACCACACAAGATTAAATCCGCAACGCAGGCTTCGTCAGGTGGGTACAAATCCAGGGTAGTTCTCATTTGATCCCACAAAACCGCCTCCTGGGTTTCAGCAACCTCGCCGGCCCTGGACCGCCCTCAACCGCCTGAGAACAGGGATTGGAAACTGCGCCCATCCCAGTGATAAATAAGGGTGGAGTATGTCTCCTACTCGTACTTGCGACTGCAGACATCCAGATCAGACCATTTAGCACGTGGTTCTGGAGTGCCCTCTTACAAAAAACACAAGCCAAATAGAGGATCTCATAAATCTTACCGACAATGCAGCGGCCTATCTGGAACGGGCAACATTTTAAATCTCAATCTTAATAATACTTAATAGTTTTATATTACATCCAGTGACATTACTATGCCATACGATAAATAAGCATACAAGTAGACAGATTCAAATCGCAGATTGAAACATACTTAGGATACTTAATATCCCCGTAAAGAGTTTCCCTGGAACAATAACGGGATTAACAAATGCTAGTTAAAGAATAAAGCACTTTGACTTTGATAATGACCTCATCAGATTGGACCAAAGATGTGCAAACATGTCAAGCAGAAGTCGCTCCGTCATTGCTACATAATATTGTTCTCAAGATTCATCAATCACCACTCGTAAACGGAGGAACGAACACCTGGCCATTATTTGGTCCTAGATCTAAATCTAGGACCGGCAAACCGGCGGCCTACTGACTCGACCCACTCCGGATTTAGTGCCACCGCGGCTATTGGCAGCTGACGATATAGCCAAACGATATCGGGAAGTGACGAGAAATGAGGGCCAAAGAACACTCACTATGTACAGAAGCGATACTTCTAATTCAGGGTCAATATTTCTATCGCGCTGTCAAAAAATCTCTCTGATCTTCTGTAGATTTTTCGTTTGTTACCTGAGAACTCCGTCGTTTATTAACCAATGTGTAAAATCTATTTTATAATTTACTCAAAATCCAATTCTGCTGATCGGATCCATAAGGATTGATGGAACGTTTCAAATAAGGTGGATGCAATAAGGCCAAACAAAAATGCTTAGTTTGGTTTTTGTTTACGATAAAAATAACACTTTTCTGTTTATATTTAATTGTAATTAATCAATAGGTTTTATTTGTTTGACAGTTATATTAAAAATTGTTGATTCGGCTTTTATTTTATTGCCAATCTTCCTTAGGCCTTCTTATAATTATATATGGTCACATGTACATAGTAATTTCAGTATTTTTTATACTAACTCGTGCATAGGGCATGCAATACCGGTATTACGCGTATGCGCCAATACCGGGATCCCGGTATTAGCCATACAAAAAATACCGGTATTGCATGCCCTACTCGTGCATTTGTTTGAAGTAGTTTTTTTTAGAAAAATTGTTAGTTAAAAGGCTACGATTTGACTTGTCTTCGGTGTAATATAAAACTACCTTTAGCTGGGCAAATGGTGTAAGAAACTTGTATAGAAGCCCACCGAACCGACCCACTCTTGAAATAGTATGTACGTTGGTACGATTGGCAGCTGCCAATCTAGAAATGTTAACGACATCGTGCGTCGAAGCTAGAGATGTGCCATTCCCGGGAATATTCCCCGTTTGTATGGGGAATATTCCCACCGCGGGAATATTCCCCATACAAGTGGGGAATATTCCAGGGAACGGCACATCTCTAGTCGAAGCGTGCCGGTATAAAGTAAATGCTATACATACTGCATCAATTAAATGTTACATGAAATGTATTGATTTGAACAATTTGCGAAAAAATCTCACAGCACCTACTCTACGTCTACTTTCCCTTCCAAAAAACATATTCTAATGTTTAGGAAGATTATCATCACAAACACTTGCCGTTAATTTTTAATTCGCCAGGATTCGTTCACAACTGAAGAAAGTATTGAAGTATGTGAAAGCTTTCGCAGCTAAGCATATATCTTCAGTAAATTAAGCTGGGTATACGAGCAAGTGAGTAAATTAGCCGACAAAAAAACGAGGACGTGGAAGATCACCCGCCACATGGCTGACAACAGTCGAAAAGGATTCGAAAGACCTTAATGTTGACACTGAGGTATCAGCGTTATTCGTCCCATTAGCTTTTCGTTCAATTCGTATTTGGTCTCATTCTATATTCGTCACACATTCTTTATTCGTCTTGTTCGCTATATGTCTCTATCTTCCTAAGTCTAATTCTGTAACTTGTCTCATTCTTAATAAGTCTTAATCGTATTTCGTCACGGTCTTGACTTAGGAAGATAGAGACATATAGCGAATAAGACGAATAAAGAATGTGTGATGAATATAGAATGAGACGAAATACGAATTGAACGAAAAGCTAATAGGACGAATAACGCTGATACCGACACTGACATGGCCAAGAACCGTGCACTTTGGAGGAAAACGACAAGAAAGGCCCAAGTAAATGGGAAAATGGTCAAGGACGATGACGATGATACGGAACGTGAGTATTTCAGCCAGATAGCAAAGCCAGCATCTTTTGAATGCTTCACAGCCAAAAAACAAACGGGCGATACGGTAATTTCTGCCGCGAACGCGCAGGCTGTAGAACGATCTCCGTCCTGAGGTGTACCCGTTGCCACAAAAGTCGACAACGCATAGGCAACTCTTCCGGTGTTGCATATATCCAGCTGCGGCGATGATCACTTTCTATTTTTCTATCAAGTGATTAGTCTACTTGTATGCCACATATAACATTTAAAAGTCTGTTTAAATATGGACTAAGAAGCCATCTGATATCTACATCCAAATACAAACAACTATTTCTGTAGAAGTTCAGAAGTAGTTTTCAAGATTTATTTCAGTAAGTTAGCAAACAAAGCAGAAAACTGTGGAAAGCGGTATCAAGTTGTTTTGAGGTGACTGCGTTTGAGATTTATCGACATTATTTCCTGTAAAACTAGGAACCTCGGACTCAGTTATTAACTTTTACAATTAAAAACAACTTGAATAGAAGCGAGCATACAAATATATTTTTCCCCGTCAGAATATACCTACAAATAAAACCTATAAAGTACAGTAAGCCAAGTAAATGGCTTACCACTTTTCGACTTCATTGAGTGGTAGGGTTCAAAAGTGGTAGACCACTTTCTTGGCTTACTGTACTTAAAAATACCTATTTGGCCGTCATAAAATACCTATTTCTCAAGTAAGAGTGGTTTCGCCAAGAGGGGGGAAACTCCAAAAGGATATATAAAAGTTACTTTCTCGGCCTAGGACATAGGATCTCGTGTTTGTATAGGGGCATTTTTATTCTAAAATGTCAGGTTAGGCGAAACTTAAGCTATGATTAAATATTGTCTAACCTGTCAGTTGGTGACGAATTATATGGACTTTAACACTAATCGTCAGTTTTGTGACGACATTTTAAATAAAAAAACTCCCTAGGTCAGTGAGATCATAAAAGCGTGCCGACAAGTATTCATACTGACAACGTCAATCGCTTCATGGATTGAGTGAGGCTTAAGAGACTGACTATACACGCCACGACAATAAGGTTTTGAGGCCCCATTTTAAAAACGAATAACTCCTTGTAACTTACATTTACGGAGCAGAATTAAAACTGTTCAGTGCAGAAAATATTTCTCTAAAACAAAGGAATACTTCCATAATTGGCCAGCTAGGACCGAAACTTGCAACGCCAACATTTCCACTAATTTTCCCAAATTCTTATACCAATCCCTTCAGGTCTTGGGCTTTGAATTGTAATGCTACAGAATAAAGTTTATTTTGAAATTCACTGTTGTTTGAGATAAGAGTTTCTAAAGGTTTTTCGAGCAGGAATGCTTTCAAAGCTTGTTAAGGTCGTTTTTCAGCGAGGAAATGAAAAGCAAAGCAACCTTTTGAAACGCGCGTTCGGTTTCGTAATTACGGTGCTAAGAAATGAGAAGCTGATGAAATTGCAATAGACACCGTCGATAATCCGAGATTGCCTTTTAGCCGGCTGCGTCCATAGAGAATGATGCTTTTGAATGTTATTAAACATTCGAGTAGTACAATGAGCTGTTCTTTCTGCTCTTTTGTGAGCTAGATCATATGGAAATAACCGACAAATTCCGTTTTCAGGCAGAAGGATTACGTTTTTAGGCTTACCCAGTTCAATTTCCTATTACTAAGCATCTGCTTCTCGTCCGTCCGTCTGTCACATACACACACACACACACAAGATACAGCTGTATCTTTTACAGTTTACACCATAATAGGGAGAGGCTTGAAATGTTCACAGAATTTATATTTCCATTTCCGCTATAACAAAACAACGAATAATAAAAACGAAATAAAATTAAAGGGTTTTTTTACGTTTTTTGTTCGACGGTGGTACGGTAACCTTCGTATGCGAATCTGACTCGCACCTGGCTGATTTTCCGAACTTATTTTCCCTTTAATGCAGTCATACAGTACCTCCCATAAATAAATGAGATACATACTCGTATTTCATAACACTTTGACACCGTACAATTACACACTAAAAGTGACACGCGTGTTCCTACCTGGCCGGACCATCAAGCCGAACGAGGTTGTTGTTATTGTGAAAAAAATGTACTCTTTATGTACTATTATGTACCACATTAGAAATTAATTGTACCTCTACAGTTTTTAAATTATAGGTCAACAAAAGTGCCCGGCTGTAGAGTATACTTTCCAGCCGACCACTCGTAGATCTACTAATATATGCAATTTTGAGCTGTAATTCGAATTGCAAATAAATGTACCTATTATGTACCCATGAAAAAAACCTAGTTCTTTTAAAAAAAAAGCTCCTATGAATGATTTTTACATATACCGAACATTCTGAGTTGTAGCGCCTGTGAAAAAGAAATAGCAATGTTTTACATTGCGACTGGGCAAGCTCACCGCGCGACAAAGCCAAAATACAGCTGATTGTGCTAAACCAGGTTGTTATTATTATTTATTTATTAAATACATATTTATTCTTAATTCCTTAATTAACATCACTGTCTCCAATAAATGTTTTTTTAACAACTTTTTAAATTTGTTTTTGTTACCTTCATATCGGATGTTCTCGGGCAAACTGTTTAGTAGGTATGGGAGTCTTTTATGTAGTGTTCTATCACCATAGTAGTTGTATACTCTTGGTACTTCAAATTTGCCCGCGGACGCCGACCTTGTTCCGTACTTATGTTCTATTGTTATTGGGTTATGCTCTTGATTGCCAAGGTTGTTAACTACTAAAAGGTATTTATGTTTTAAACTAACCGGGAGTATTTTACAGATTTTAAATAATTTTGAGTAATCGCTTTTGCAACTATTTTTTGTTTTGTTATTATGGTATTATGGTTTAGCAGTTTTTCCAGCACCATTTCCTGGCCAAGGGAAGAGAAGGACTCCGCTTAGCTCCTATAATTGAGTTTTATATACATTAAACATTTTGAGTTGCAGCGCCTGTGAAAACTGGTAAGTATCTATTTTGTTTCAAGTCTCTAAAATTTTAATAACAGTTGCTATTGATTTAGTATAAAATAGCAACTTCGATCGTAAATAGTTATACATATTATAACAGGGCTTCGGTTCACGAAGCTACAAGTTACAATTTTACAAGTCTACACTAGCAACATAGGTCAAATACAGCAACACCATTGGTTGATTTGGCCAATGTTGCTAGTTTAAACTTGTAATAGTTGTAACTGTTCTATAATTAGCGGATAGTCAAGCGCATCAGGAGATAGTGAATGTCAGGATGGCGGGTGTACATCAACATTATGGAGTTGTGGTATACCTCAGGAGTTAGTGCTAGCAATGTGCCAAATGTGCGCCAAAATTGGAGCAATGTGCTCTTTAAACTCCAGAGATATTTAAGAAATAAATGGTGCCCGCCATTCTGACGTCAGGTTGGCGGGGGCATTTCCAGTTATAGCTAAATGGCTGTCACACAAAGGTGAAAGTAAGTGCCTAAGGTAAGTACTCGAAATGTGCTTCCACATGTATGAAACACAATCAAATTCAGAGAGCGGTTAAAGAGTAATATGGAATTGAATAAATATATGGGTCAAATCCTATAGTACATTACACAACTAGGGTGGTAAAACAAAGAAAGGCCGAGATCGCAGCCCGAGCTGCAAGCGAGGGACCTAAATATGCGATCGAGGGCTTTATTTATTACCTCCCATGTTGTATACATCATTTTATGTCTACACTTGGCCAGAAAGCGGCTTTTTCCGTACGCGCAGCGCTTGGTTTTATTAATTGTCTGCGACTTACTGGAGGAGTTCAGGATTCCTCTTATGCATTGGCCAGCAAGAAATCCAGTCTTGAACCCCATAGAGCACCTCTAGGATGAACTGAAACGATGAGTAAGGTTACAGGATCCCGTTCGCAGTCAACGTTTAAGTTGCCGTAATGTACGAGTGAGGGAACATTCCTCAGGAATGTATCACCAAAGAATAATTCCTTGCGTATTCACTTCAGGTGTAATCTAACAAGACACGATTGGCCTATAAAAAATTGTTTAAGCGTGTGGCAAGGGGCAGTTCGCCGCGAGCGACATTTGTATGGAACTTCGCTTCTAACTCGCCCGCAGCTCGCCTGCAAGTGTGATAAAGCCCTTAATATTGAAAGCGATACCTATTTACAAAGTTGAAAAATCTCACGCCGCCGCCGTGGATTTTTTCGCAGCGCGCCGCCGCCGATTTTTTTTCGATCGGCGTGCATGTCTATTACGGATTATTTAAAAAACTGATTGTTTGTGACTGCGGGAGATTTAAAAAAAAAGTAACTTAACGCGGCAAAATGAACCGCGGTTAAAGAGTAATATGGAATTGAATAAATATATGGGTCAAATGCTAAATAATAATAATAAATGTGTCTTACGCCTAAGGAGAAAAACAAATCTTTCGTTACTAACACCTAATGGTTTAGCACAATCAGCTGTGTTTTGGCTTTGTCGCGCGGTGAGCTTGCCCAGTCGCAATGTAAAACGTTGCTATTTCTTTTTCACAGGCGCTACAACTCAGAATGTTCGGTATATGTAAAAATCATTCATAGGAGCTTTTTTTTTAAAAGAATTAGGTTTTTTTCATGGGTACATAATAGGTACATTTATTTGCAATTCGAATTACAGCTCAAAATTGCATATATTAGTAGATCTACGAGTGGTCGGCTGGAAAGTATACTCTACAGCCGGGCACTTTTGTTGACCTATAATTTAAAAACTGTAGAGGTACAATTAATTTCTAATGTGGTACATAATAGTACATAAAGAGTACATTTTTTTCACAATAACAACAACCTCGTTCGGCTTGGTGGTCCGGCCAGGTAGGAACACGCAAGTGACACATACTACACACGCAATTATCCCTAATGCTGTAATCAGACATTAAACGGTGACATAATTAATGGGTCGGAGACATGAACCCACAACCAGTATCGTAATCGGGAATAGTTCACGCACTACCGAATTGCTGTGAATTCAGACGTTAACAAGTGGGGAGACAAGTATATTGCGGTGACATTTCGATAACAGCCTGTAGTCATTCTATAGTTGGCGTATCTCTCAGGGTTATTTTTCAGGGGGGGCTGGCTCCTGAGATGCCGTTATTTAGGTGTCCATCGTGGGATTCCGAATCGGTAACCCTACATCTTGGGGTGGGCACTAGACCATACTGGGATGGGCAGGATCTAGGTCAGTGGTTCCTAACCTTTATTGCCACATCACCCACAGGCCCCCTCCAGATTTGTATCATTACCCCTCCAAAAAAAAGGTAATACAGACAAGTATATGAAAGTACTCAAAGAAAAACAACTTAATATGAGTATTACCCCTGAGAAAACTTAATTTTACCCCTAAAGGGGTAATTACCCCCAGGTTCGGAACCACTGATCTATGTTAGTAATTTCGAATGACGCGAAAAACATATATGTTTTTTTGGCATTTACAAGTACTTTCTTTGTAATCTACATATATATGAACATAATGCTACATAAACATCATTCGTGACGTCAGAACATCACATAAATACGACAGTCACGATCCAATTACTCCGAGACGAAATTCCACAGGAAAATCACAGAACCAAGTAAATAAAACGCCACAAAGAAATGCTCATAACCTTTGATGTCTGCGTCCTTTTTTCAAGGAATTCTACGATCGAAGGTAATGTCGTATTTCTGAAGTCCTAGTTTTGCTCTAGGACTTCAGAAATATAAAAAAAATGTAATCACTCGTATTATTGAGCTCCAAACTAGGTATTAATAAATGTACTAGGTTTCCTGTTGGAACTAACTGAGCATTTGTAAAAATGTTCGCCATTTTCTTAGTTGTGAAATTTGCTGTTATGTTATTTCTACTTCTGTCTTCTAGCTATAAGAAAAAATTACCCAAAATTTTCATACATTAATTAAACTTTCCTTTGTTACTAATGTTACCATTATACAAAGTATACGGAAAAATGGTAACAAAATAGGAAAAAAATTGGGACAATTCTTGGTCTCATTTTGGAATTGAAAGAGCTTGTACTTCTAAGGAGAAATAACATAAAATTGGCAGAAAATTTCACAATAAAGAAATTGGCATTTTTTTTTAAATGACAAAATTTCTGAGGGTACATACATGGTGTAGGTACATACGCAGGAGACTGACCAAAAACCCTTTTCTATAGGGACCCAACTGGGAATTGAACCAGTATTGGTAATCGGGACCGGTAAATGATGCCGGTAAAATCGCTGTCGCAAACAAAATATTCCAATCCAACAAACGACTCTGATTTTCCCTCTCGAGGTTTCTCCCTTATTAATATTTTTTTGAAAGAAGCATCGCAATTTTTCGTTCATAAAATGCTCCTGTAAGGTAAATTTATTACAGTGCATTTTAATGAGGCTAATGGGATAAACATTTAAGTTCAAAAATGTAAAGAACGTTAATTACTGAATGAAAAATTATGTTTGTTATTCATAAACCATTTTTTTATTAAAATTGGTTTATGATTCGCTTCTTTTTATCTGAATATTTTTCAGTTGTGAAAACTATATTTATTTCTCCATATTTTACGGTAAAAGTGTCTCTCTAAAATAAACGGAGTGCCAAATCTAGACTGCAATCCAAATTTAAATGATATATTTGTTTTTATCAAAGTTATTATTTACTTAAGTATTATACTAGGATGTCTGATGGCAAGTTCGCCTGCTTTGTGCAATAAAATAAAAACTTTTAGATAATCATTTTGTTGCCAAACGCCCACATTTCAATAAAGCAACAATAAGATAATTATATTCGTAAATTGTAACTATGCGAGTTGGCAGAAACGTCGCCTAGTCTCGACGTAGCTGAATCGCTTTCATTGACGCAAGTACACTACAATCAAGCACTACATTTGATTGACGGACAATTGACAGGCGCTTACAATGTACAACTTCTGAAAGAGTGGAATGACGTTGACGAGAGTTGAGTCGTTTTCAGTACATTAAAACAGCTCAATACAATCATCATAGTCTCCAGCCGGATGCCGTCCACAGCATAGGCGTCTCCGAAAGAACGCCACCATACTTACAATCCTTTAATTTACATGTACACCTAAGAAAGAACTTTGAAACACAAAATTATTACAAGATTCGAGTCATCGCCGAAGCTTAACGTATTGGCGCATATTCGTATTTTCTTTCATATTTTCACAACTTTTTTTACAACTGTATAATAATGTGAAATATAGATAAGTACTAAATAAAGTTGTAAGTAACATAGATCGAATTCTAATACCTTCCATCAAATATCACTATTCAAGCGAACACGATTCAAGGATCCATCGGCAAAGATTACCGAATGATTAATTACTCGTTAAAATACTTAAAATAGCTGATATTGAAGTTTTACTGAACGTATACGAAGAGAAATCGCTTCGTATTTATATTAGACAACGGATGTTTAAGCGCTAGAGAAATAATTGCGGAGGTAAACACGTAGAGGCAATATTTCTTGAGAACGGGGGCTTCCAAGGTTAGAGCGGAACAGGCCCATGTGAGGCCGACTTCACCTTTGCTTTATCAGACTGTATAAACTCAGGCTGTATAAACTATAGCAAACAGCGAGTATTTTGGTTGGGATTCCGGGTTGAATCACGGAAACTTAACCTATCAGTAGACTGTTAGGAATTAGCTTGATCCGATAAGTGTCAAAGTATATGAAAGTACTCAAATAAAAAGCAACTTAATATGAGTATTACCCCTGCTAAAACTTAATTTTACCCCTAAAGGGGTAATTACCCCCAGGTTCGGTACCACTGCGGTATGCGAAAGAGACGCTCGGATCCGGTGCGTTCCATCCAGAGGTCGGGCCCGAACTTCAGTTTTGTTAGGAAAAACTTCTGCACGTAGCACCACCTATCCTGTCTCAGGTGGCACGTCGGAGCTACAAAACTAACCAAGATTTACGCTCATTTACCCCATATTGAGATAAACGGAGGTAGAGCTTCCGAATGGCATTGAATTAAAAACCGGACTGGCACTACGTCACGGCAAGGCGAAACAATGAAAATAGACTCGTCCGCGTCGCCGCGGTTTTCAAATCTCGAATTAGCTTTCTCCCGCAGCTTTGCTCACGTCTTAGGGACACGTGACTATTTTGTATTTATGTAATAACTATACTATTAACACCGGGATATTTACCATGCATGTTTGTTACTCCGCCATCATAATTGAGTTACTCCGTGATGATGGCGCTTGCAACAGTGCCGAAATATCGGGGACTCGTAAAAACAAACATACCTGGTAAATATCCCGGTGTTAATAGTAGTAATTAATATTGCATTATCATCTGATTTACATATCCTTGCAAAACAGCTCAATTGAAAACCGGAAAGGGGTCGCAATTTCTCAATTATACGTACTTATTCTACATTTTGACAGTCTAAACTCCAGTGTAAATTACGCGACCTAAAGACGGGCGAGTCGAGTTGTCTGACTCGAATAACTCGAATCAGACTCTAAACGAGTTGATTCGAATCGAGTTCATTCGCAACTCGAATCAACTCGCATACCTAGCATTGATACGGACAGGATAACGAATGCGAGTTATGCCAGTCAGCGATTCGCCAACTCGAAACCCAACTCGACGAATATTCATTTTGTTTCAAATACGCTGAACTCAACACTCGCCGATCCGTTTGACTGCTGCCGCGAAGCGGATTCAATCCGGCTGATGCGAGTCGAGTCAAGTCGAGTTAGCGACCGAGTCAACTCGAGCTCCCGAGTTGGAATAAAATCAACTCGTAACATCGCTAACGCGACCGCTTGTTTACATTTGCAGCGGTCTTGTGCGATACTTCACATCAAACAACGGCTGTTGGATCCGAGCCACTGCTAGTCACTAACCCGCGACAGCTATTTTAATTCATTAACTCTTTGATATCTCTAACTAATGCATGATTTTACGAGCTATTTCCCTAGTGAAAATAATAATTTTGCAAGTTGTTCTTGGCAAGCGTGTTAGCTTAGGCAAAATACTGTAAAGCGCTAAACGCTTCTTTACATTGTCCGTCGACAAAGGTAGAAAAAAACAGTATTTTGTATTTGAAAATAGAAACCGAGTACATATAAAAAATGTCAACGCATTATAAATCAGATAGCACTGTGCTCTAGCGAGCGTCATACTTTTCTTTACCTATCTGTAACACCGTTCCTGGATATTACATGAATTAATAAATCAATATTGAATACACAATTTTTAGCTATAGTCATAAATGTAATATCTAATAGGCTGGGAAATTTGAATAATTAAAAAACAAATGTAGGATTACATTTTTTTAAGTGTGATTTTAATGATTTGCCTAAAAAATATAATCACTCAAATTCCAAGAGTAGGTAGGTAGTTTTTGTCGAACCTAATTAATTAATTTCTATAAAGGATGTCTGCTGTTAAAATTACGCCCTACTTTTTGCTTCACCCTAAGGAATAAAATATTTTTTTTAGGGAACTGTGTAGACCAGGCGGTCGGCAAACTGCGGCCCGTGAACCGCTCACTTGCGGCCCGTGAGCCTCCCTGGCTATTTAGTATGTAAAGGTCTCTATATTGCAAATTGTATAACATCACAAATTATTAAAAAAGTGCGGCTCGCGTCGATTTCGTTAGCTACTATGTGGCCCTTGGCTGCTAAAAGGTTGCCGACCACTGGTGTACACTATCTAATTATTAAACCTGCAAAATCTGTTCAGACGTAGGTATTTTTATACCATAAATTTTTTCCTCTATTGCTAAAATTCCACGCTGACACACTTGGCACTAGTGTTGCCAATGACATTGATTAGGCAGAAGCACAGATCTTGAGCTCTAACCTTGCCACAATAAAAAAATTAAGGTTACAGGTTTGAAAAAATAGCGCAAAATTCATGGTCATACAGAAATCTATACATTTGGAAATAGCTTTTTTTTATGTAATAAGTGGCACAGCACAGCATAAGTAATAGACTAATAGAATAGTACTATGTACAGAATTTTCTTTCTAACAAAACTGAAGTTCTGGTCCGACCACTGGACGGAACGCAGCGCATTCGACCGTCTCTCTCTCGCATAACGCGTGCTCTTTCTGGTCGCTGGCTAAGTCCCTCCGGAGCGGCAAAATTTGGTACTAGTAGTCGCGCGGCGAAATCGCGGGGTGAGACACTACTACTAAAGGTAAAAAAAATTATGCGGACAGTAAAATAATCACAGAAATATATCGAGGTAGAAGGAAAGTTTTTTTTTTTGGATCTGACTAACTCGCGACCCCTCCTGGGCGTAGCGATAGTCGGACCGGGTGGTTGGCCGTGGCGTTCCCTGGGGTCGAACCAGGTCGCTAGCCAGACCACCCTTAGGTGTTCGACTGTGTGCCACACACAGTCGACACGCAATTCGGGCTGGGTTAGTACCGGGGGTGCCTGGAGTCGAACCAGGTCACCTTCCTTTGTGTTGGACAGTGTGAACGGCCCGAGTGCAACCGACAGATAATTTGCGCAAAGCGCAAAAGTCATGGCAATATTAATTTACATTCATAAAAGTGGTTTTACTGCAAAGTGTAGTCGTCTTTATTAAAAAACTAACTAATGCCAACGAAATATCACCGGACTGGAGTATTTATACACCACCAAATACTCGCAGCAATGCCTCCGACAAACGCAAGAGGCAATAGGCTAGATGACTAAAAAAACTGTTTAGTCCGTCTGTTACATTATGAACAAATATTGTACACGTATTTTTTGTTTTGTTTGACAATCAAAAACTGACGAGGATAGAGTGCTTAGAAGTTTCAAGTATCTAACGTCACTCTTGAGTACAAATTGTACTCAAGAGTGACGTCACAAGCCCCCACTCCAGAAGTTTGATGATCTATAACTTTGTCGATTTTTAATATTTTGATAAACCAAAAAATACGTGTCCCATATTTTTCCATAATCTTACTGACGGACTAAATAGAATGACATATTTTTAACCCAGTCATCATCCCTATTACAGCTCCTCGGATCCACAACATATTCGCAACCTGCTTAAGGTTATTTGTGTTATATATGGAAAGTCAATTGAAATGCCACTAATCGGGTTCATTTTCATGACACTAATCAAAACTAAAGACATGTCTAATGAATCATTAACGTGACGTGGATCCCGTCACAGCTAACCTAATAAACTGTACTATAATAATAATCAGATTTAGATCGAAATATTATAAATGATAAAATGGATTTATCAATTTGATTGACTCAGATAAATTATTCAACCTGAGTTTCACAAATCTGTCGAATTTTACATCGGATTAGGTAGTAGGTACTGTAAAATCTAATAAATTAATACCTACGTTAAAATAACCATCAAACGCTATTTTATTCACACACATAAAAACAATACAATTTCCAAACATATGCAGCATAAGATATGCTTAACACTTTCGCAACCTCGTAGCGATACGCGTTACGCTCGTAGCAGTCGTAGCCGATAACATGTCAAAACCCGTATATAGCTCGTAGATGCTACGAGCTTAGCACCCGTGCCGCGGGTTCTCGGTGTTGAAGGTGATAATAATATTTAAGGAGTTCCCTCATATCCTCAAGGATCCCATACTGCCGCCATAACGGAAAAGGGCACATCTAACATTTTTTTTCGACATCAAGGTTTTTACATATTCGGAATCAGTAAATTTCGCTGATTCCGAATATGTTATGTATATAACTCGGGAACACCCAAATACTCCGAATTATTTTATTCCGAATTTACTTATTCCGAATTTCAAAACTCCGAATTTCATAAATCCTAAAAAATAAAATTCCGATTATTGAAAAACACGATATTTATTATACCGAATTTCAAAAATCAGGTTTTTCTATATTCCGACATTTATTTCTCCGAAAAATTAAAAGCTCGATGTACCCTTTGTCCGTAAAACGGAATTCCGATTTTCATTTGTCCGAAATTTCGTTACTAATTCGGAATTTTGTCATTCGGAGTTTTGAAATTTTGTAAACTCTTAATATTATTGAAATATGAGGCGCAGGTTTTAAAGTCTGAAGAAAGTCAGGACTTTTTTGACAAAATTTGATAATTATTTTTATAGTTTTGCCTTAAAAAATACGCTACGTTCAAATAATAATAATGGCTGAGATAATATTGTATTTTATATGCATTGGAGAATATGTAACAAAACCCGAATCGGAGCACCCCACTATCCACGTGGTCTTGTCTGCTCTACCCCTAGAGTGTATATAGAAAGCCGGAGGCGCGGAGGGGGAGCAGCCCTCGCCCGCTGTAGCAAAGCACAGGCACAATGTGAGACGTAGCGGCTGAGGCTGGTCGCCGAAGGCGACCAACAAGCCGAAGCTGCGAAGGCGAGCATTAGGGCCTGTGCTTTGATACGCAAGGGCGAAGGGGCTGCTCTTCCCGCAGCGGCGGAGCAGTTGCGGAGTCCGACCGACTGTTTTTAAGTCCTGTATCTACGTTTATCATTATTTAGTCAACATTTTTATTTTTCGATATTTTGGAATTCGGAGTTTTGATAATCGGAATTCGTACTTTTGATGTATCGGATTATTATAGATTCGGACTTTTCATTGTTCGGTGTATGGAATCTCGGACTTTTGAAAATCGTAATTCTTACAGTTAGACGTTTTGTAATTTCGGAATTTTAAAAGTCGGAGTTATGAAAAATCGGGATTTTAATAATAGGAATTTTAATCCATTCGGAATTTTAAAAATCGGTAAAAAAAATGATATTCGTGATTGTGAATATCGGAATTAAGTTTTTCGTATTTATGTAGTGTACCCATATAACTCAGTGTCGAAAAAAAATGTCAGTTGTGCCCTTTTGCGTTATGGCGGCAGCATAAACAGAGCTGAATTCAGAAAGAAATTGACAAGTTACATACATAATTTTACGTCTTCACCTGACCCAGAAGTGAGATTTTTCTTTTCGCATAGCGGCTGGTAAAATGTTATTTACGCCCTGCCTATCTAACACAGGGGTCTCCAAACTTTTTTAGCAAAGGGCCACACTGCACCTTTAAACATCTCACACGTGCCACACGACATGGACGACCACGGAGTTAAGTAATCTTTTTTCTCGGCCGCTGGCGTCCTCGGTTGCTTCATCGGAGAGCGAGTTCTCGCGGGCTAGACCATGGGCTCTTCTGCGGGCCGGATATCGCCCGCGGGCCATAGTTTAGAGACCCCTGATCTAACACAACTGGCCGCGACTTCGCTTGTCGCGTGATTGAGCAGGACCACACTATATTGATTGAAAAGCGATAGATAGTATTTGTGCGCGACTAAGAGTCGCGTATCACAATTGTGCTAGAGGTACTAGGGTGACGTAAAAAAAATAAGTTTTGAATATTTTTTATAAATTTAATAGTACATTACATACAGAGGCCAGTAAAGTAAGAAATGTCTCAGACCACATGTAATTGCTGGCCGAGGCGAAGCCGAGGACGACAAACATGTAATCTGAGCTGAGGCTTTCTTATTTACTGGCCAAGGTTTGTACACTATTCTTCTGTTCGACGGAGCTAGAAAGCGGCATCTTCGTTTAGCGCAGCGGCCGGCAAAGTGACGCTTTTTGGCCGGAGGGCAGAAATTACCATTATTATGACGTATAAAGTGAATCTTACCGTACGTCGAACAATGTAATCGCATAAAGTTTGCTGTTACAATATTCACGCGCTCCGAGAGCGGTCTAAATCACTTTTATGGCATCAGGGCTCTTTGCATAATCGGCCAACTTTTGTATCGAGCGATTCTGTCCTGGTGATAGTTTCACGTTGAGAAAATGCCTTACTCCACCGTGTTTTGTTTTATGTAAGAAAAATCGTGCATTATCCGTCATACGATTTTAACGAAATCCACCTTGAAATCGGAAAATAAGAGTCGAGCTATTATTATTAATCTCTTTATTTATTCACTTCCCCACCTACGCCTCTGCTCCCATGTCGGGATTTTGAGACTTTGGTCGGGAGATGCCCGCGCGCTCGCGCTCGACTTTTTTTTAGCCTGAAAGAGCAGAAATTTTCACTGGCCGAACCACCTTGAGTGAATCGGACTAAGTTCTAAAATGAAGTCGTTTTTCGGGAGATTTTCTTCTTTGTCGGGAGGACATACAAAAAATCGGGAGAATCCCCCCAAATCCCGACCATCTCGCAACCCTAATGTGAACCCTAGTAGAAATGAGTAGGTACACTTCAAACGCTCTCTTTCTACAAGTATGCAAACATAGAATATTAGTGCCTACCTTAAAAATAAACAGAGAGTGCACTCAAGGTGAACCATAAATTGTATTTTTGTGTAACAATTTATATCTCGACCATTATGTCGCGGGTAGAGGTGTGCGCCGCGCCGGCGCGCCGCCGCCGCTGGCTTTTTTGGCCACGCCGCCGCCGCCGATTTCTGTTCGGCGTGAAATCGGCGTGGATAAAAATTTATTGCAAAAGCAGATTTTCGTACCAAATATCAAATCTAACCTTATTTAACACTTTGTTCTAGCAGTTCATGGCATATACTCTGTTGAAATCTAGGTTCATCCCATTTTTGGATAACGTTTTTTTTTATTATCCTCTCGTAGGATTTCAAAAGACGGCAGAGGCTAGTTAAAATGCTCTAGATCATCATTAACATCTCAATCAGGAGACATTAATTGATGAACATAGGTCTGCCCTAAATAATTCCGAACGAACAGTCGCAACGCACACGTTTTCTCTTGATCGAATGCCGACGAACTTAAACATGTCCTCAGATCATTTTGTGGAGGCCAACCCACGCTCCATCTTCCTTCAGATTCGTGGTCTCCCTTTGGGAACCTTTCCATCCCATCGGTCATTGTTGCTCGAGCTATATGCCCAGTCCATTACCACCTCATCTTGCTAGAGTTATGTCACCTAAGTAGGTTCTTTGGAAACGGAACGAAACGGATTTACTAATTTGGTAACGTAAACTCCAAGCATAGCTCTCTCTATGGAACGTTGAGTGACTCGACCCTATTTATGAAGGTGAAAGACTATACGTCTACTGGATATCTCGTCACTAGTCAAAAACTATTCTTGAGACATTGAGACATGGTGAGAGAGAAGAACTGGAGTGTATGTTTCAGTTACACATGTGTATTCGTAGTTCTCGTCCTAGACAACTTCAAGGTTAACTGCCCCAAGACCGACTGGGATCAGGGAGTTCGACATAACTTTCGTCTTATAAACACAGGGGTCGTTGAGCATATTTTTTATTATTTTTAGTTCGGCACATTTCTAAGCATTTGGCAATATTTGAGTTCAGGAAGATATTGGGCAACAGAGGAACTAAAGTGTCCATCAAAGTGAATGGCAAGTTATTTGTAGCTGGTAGTCCAGCCAGTTTGAGCTCTGCCCTTTTTAATCATTTTGTTCGCTGGTTTATTAACCTAGTTTACTATACTTTTGTTAGAGCTACTGAGAGCTGTGGTTTGCTTATGTCTGCTGCTACTTATATGTTTTTCCAGTACAGAACCGTATTAGAGATTCGGCCTCGAGGTACCTTGGTCACGCGCTCTTATGGAGAATATGGAATTACATGGAAGCTTTCGAAAGATGACAGTAAAGTCCCAAAAATCGAAAACAACAAGCCTTTTTGTGGTACTTAATCTAATTTTGGTCTGTTTGGGTAACGTTGGAAAAACTTAAGTTCATCCTCGCGACGCTTTAGATCCTGTAACTATAGGCGTTTGGCCAGTGAACTTCTCTCATACAGGCAGTGATGTCCTGTGTGAACCTAAGTTGCTCCGTAGAAATGAGCAAATCCGTATAAGCACTATTTAATTGATATAGCTCCGAATAACCAAGTGGTAATGCCATACCATATAGCTCGAATAAATAATGTCTGATAAGGCCTAAAACCTCTCGAATAGGGCGAAGATGTGCCATGTAGAACCAAGATGAAGCATGGGTCACTTTCCCTCAGTAGATGGTTATGATCACTAGTGCCAAAAAGGCAAAAAACGCAAATTTTAACCATTTTATTTCAATTTTTTGACGTGATAACGTCTTATAAATCGATGAAGCCGGCTGCACGCACGAAAAAGTGTCCCGTTACCTTGCAGGGTCGTTACCTGTCAAATAGGTACTTTATATTATTCCAGCACTAAAGTCGTTAAGACGATAGTTTCTTACAAATTGTTAATAAAATAGCCCTTATTCCCTAAGATACGGCTGTCAAAAATCTCTATTGAATGACAAGAGACCAGTGGCGGATTTGCCCTAAGGCCCAGTAGGCCCGGGCCTAGGGCGGCCAGATATTAGGGGCGGCCAATCGTGACAAAAAATCACTGCTGCTGCTGAGAAAAGGGCGGCTGGTACTCAAGTCAAAGTCAAAGTCAAAGTCAAAGTCAAAGTCAAAGTCAAAGTCAAAGTCAAAGTCAAAGTCAAAGTCAAAGTCAAAGTCAAAGTCAAAGTCAAAGTCAAAGTCAAAGTCAAAGTCAAAGTCAAAGTCAAAGTCAAAGTCAAAGTCAAAGTCAAAGTCAAAGTCAAAGTCAAAGTCAAAGTCAAAGTCAAAGTCAAAGTCAAAGTCAAAGTCAAAGTCAAAGTCAAAGTCAAAGTCAAAGTCAAAGTCAAGGTCAAGGTCAAGGTCAAAGTCAAAGTCAAGGTCAAGGTCAAGGTCAAGGTCAAGGTCAAGGTCAAGGTCAAGGTCAAGGTCAAGGTCAAGGTCAAGGTCAAGGTCAAGGTCAAGGTCAAAGTCAAAGTCAAAGTCAAAGTCAAGGTCAAGGTCAAAGTCAAAGTCAAAGTCAAAGTCAAAGTCAAAGTCAAAGTCAAAGTCAAAGTCAAAGTCAAAGTCAAAGTCAAAGTCAAAGTCAAAGTCAAAGTCAAAGTCAAAGTCAAAGTCAAAGTCAGGGTCAAGGTCAACGTTATCACGTTCGACTATCGTCAGTAAACCGACTTTACAGACAACCGATTTTTTTGTAAAAATATAGGTTTATAACATTAAATCAGAGTTTAAGGTGGTGTACGGCGATATTTGAAATAACTGTGTCCCTGAATTACGGTTTTTCGCTGTGTGAAATCATGTTTCAATCACGCCGATTTCACGCCGAAAATACGCCGCCGCCGCCGATTTTTGGCCAAACGCCGCCGCCGACAATTTTTTGATCGGCGCACATGTCTAGTCGCGGGTAGGCAAAGATATATTACGTTTATAAATCATTACAAGCCGCTTACACCGGAGGTTTTTATTACAAGGTTTGCTTCTCGTACTTTCTTGGGGTAAATATCGGGGTTAAGGGTATTTATGTTAAATACGTGAAAAATTACTATAGTGTCTCTACACGTATGTTTTTATTTTATTAGGTTTAAGGCTTTACGTTAGAATTATCAGTTTTTACAGAAGAGCGTTTCAACCGCGGCGGGTTTTTTTAGTAAATATAGTAGCAAGCTGTGGAGGGCACAGTTAACTTTTATTTTTTTTAATGTTTTAATAGACAGACACACGGCTCCTGAGCTACTCGGGATGACAATAATCGAAACTAATCACTAGATTAAGGCTTCGAACACCGGAATATTGTGTGTAATACCGGGAATCCGGTATCTTCCATACAAATCATGTCCTTAATAACTATCAACCGAATAAAACTTAGCAAATAGTTCATATAAATCGGAGTATTAAACCCACGTCCGGATGACAGACTAAACAGCCAATAACATCAAAGTGTGCCAAATAAACATAATATCCGGCTATAATATATAATTATATGTTTGACGGGTGGGGTTTTCCATTAATTGGTAAACATACAAATATTAACACTCGGTCTATGGGCGCCTGCCGTTTCGTCCAACGTTTCATCAAGGGCATGCAATACCGGTAATTTTGTGTATGGCTAATACCGGAATCCCGGTATGCGCCAATACCGGGAAAGGAAAGTTGTTTATGATATGAAAGTTCAATGAAGCTAGAGCTAGCTTCATTGAACTTTCATATCATAAACAACTTTCCTTGAAGCCCTAAAAAGCTAATGATTTTATAAAAGTCACCATAATATGCTGTTTGTGTTTTTACAAAAAAGTGTACATTTCCATGGTGATTAAATATTGTTTAAATACCGTCTAACTTTCCGTTGCGTCACAAAAATGTATTTATTAGACACTAACTTTCAGTTCCGTCACGGACTTTAATTGCTCAAAACATGTACAATTTTTTGAAGAATATTCAGTAACCACAAGGGCGGGGGCCATTAGAGGTCAAAATATATCGGTACACGCGACTCTTCGCCTTTGATTGACTAGAGCAGCGGTAGGCAACCTGCGGCCCGCGAACTGCTCAGTTGCGCCCCTATATTCCGATCTGTATTGCGGTAAGTATATTCCGAATTGTATAAAGTCACAAATTATTAACAAAGTGCAGCCCGCATCAATTTCCTTAGCTACTATGTGGCCCTTGGCTGCTAAGCGGTTGCCGACCGCTGGACTAGAGCAAGGGTCTCCAAACTTTTTTCCCAGAAGGCCATACTAAAGCACTTCTGCGGCTACTTGTTCGTCTTTATACTTTGACATAGGCTCCCCTCGCTTTTTTCCCGCGGGCCGTAATTTGGCGACCCAAGGGTCTAGAGCAGCGGTCGGCAACCAGCGGCCCGTGAACCACTCACTTGCGGCCCGCGAGCCTTCCTGGCTATTTTGTATGTATAGGTCGATATATTCAGATATGTATAAAATCACCAATTATTAACATGGTGCGGCCCGCGTCAATTTCGTTAGCTACTATGTGGCCCTTGGCTGCTAAAAGGTTGCCGACCGCTGGTCTAGAGCAATATAACCTCCCATTACGAACGGCTATTACTAGTTTATTCTACATCCACGATACACATTTAAAGTTTATCAGAATAATAGTCAAGGAAAAATTCTACTGTAAAATAAACGGTAAATCCGTATTTTATGCACTCGTCGAATAAATTTGCAATAGAATTGCTTGTGGAAATAATGGACGACTGCAACTGTGAAGGCCGTAGCACAATAACAGAAAAATAAATAAGTGCGATAGAGAATATTCTAACATTTCTAACACACGACTGTCTTATTTTTAACTTACTTCACAAAAAGCCAGCATAAATCAGGGGTAAAAACCGGTTAAAAAACCGGCCAAGGGCGAATTGGATTCACACACGAAGAGTTCCGTACTACAATCGAGCAAAAACCGTCAGAAAACACGTTTCTTGTATGGGGACCCCATTTAATTTTTATTTGTTGTTATACCGGCAATGGAAATACACATTCTGTGAAAATTTCAAATGTCTACCTATTACGGTTAAAAAGATAGACCTGTGACAGATGGGCAAACGGACAGACGGGCAGCGGAGGCTTAGTAATACGGTTCCGTTGGCACCCGTTGGGTGCGGAACCCTAAAAATACCAATTTAAGCAGACTAGAGCCTCCGAGAGCCTTAGGCTGTGTTTCCACCGGAGCTGTGCGAGGTAGCTAAGCGGTGTGCGAGGAAAAAATCCACCAATGCCGGGCCGCGCTAAGTGAGGCTAGGCACGTTGATTGGTGGATTTTTTCCTCGCACACCGCTTAGCTACCTCGCACAGGTCCGGTGGAAACGCAGCCTTAACGTCTCTGCCCACTACAAAGTATCATATCATGACCGTACTATGAATGTATCAGACACGGTATGACAAATGCCGGTCGGTGACGGAACGTGCGTGGGCATAGTCTCATACTTTTCAATACAATAGTACATTACATACCGAGGGCAGTAAAGTAAGAAATGTCTCAGACCTGAGGCTTTCTTATTTACTAACCAAGGTTTGTATACTATTTTTCTGTTGTCCGGTGCCAGAAAGCGGCATCTTCGTTAAGCGTAGCGGCCGGCAAGGTGACGCTTTCCGGCCGGATGACAGAAAATAATATTTATTTTGCCTGAAATGTTCATAGTACATTATGTGGGTACGAAATATTTGCCATTTGTCCGCATCCTGATTTATTTTCGACGCAACTTGAAACTCCTCGAACTAGGTCAGATCGGCGTTTGACAGACGCATCGGCGATGCTGTGTATGAATATGACGTTGAAACTAATATAATAATTTATTAGCGCGGTCTGGTCACTCGGACATCACTCGTAAAACCGGCCTCTCGTAAATAACAATCCTGAGTTTATTTTACGATAGTGTAGTAATTCTGTAATTATAGTGCATTGATAAATAAATAACTGCTTTTTTTTAACTGAACAGTTTTCTCTTTCATCATTAACTGTTCACCATTTGTGTGGGTAATACTGTACCTCTAGCACAGCGGTCGGCAACCTTTTAGCAGCCATGGGCCACATAGTGGCTAACGCAATTGACGCGGGTCGCACTTTGTTAATAATTTGTGATTTTATACGATTCTCAATACAACAACCTTTACATACAAAATAGCCAGGGAGGCTCGCGGGCCGCAAGTGAGCTGTTCGCGGGCCGCGGGTTGCCGACCGCTGCTCTAGCACAACTGTGACACGCGACTCTTTTTTCGCGCGACAAATGCTACCTTTCTCCTTCTAATCAATATAGTGTGACAGTAACAAGTGATGCTCTGTCGCGCGAGAAACGAAGTCGCGGCGAGTTATGCTAGACGTGCTGGTATTGTCCATACTAAAATTACCGGTATGGGACAATAGCCCTGAATAAGGAACTAACGACGAAAAAGTCAACGTTTTTTATTCTTCAATTTAGGCATATTAAAATGCACCTATAAGACAATATTTACCACCAGTTCCAAATGTTCCAATGCGAAACGTTTGCTCCGGGAAGAACCGGCGTAAGAAACTCGACGAGGTAATTTTTTTTCAAAACAGTCATACAACATCATGCTCTTAAAATATCATAATTTAACGACTACTTCAGGTTTTTTTGCAAAATTAATGATTACTCATGCAGGACGTTATTATTTACAAATATCCCTGCTCATGACATGACAACGGATATTTTATAGTATGCTCGAGCATTAATTTTTCTTTAACGTCAGATCTGAATTCAGAATCTAAATATTAGAACACGTTTAAAATTTAAGATTTAGGATATTTCTTCTATGATTTAAGGCTTAAATCATAGAGGAAACAGCCTAAATTGATGACCATTTAAATGGTTCAAGGCTCCTTAACCACTTTATGCCACACCTGGCCATAAAGTGACTTTTTGCGCACGCTGCGCGTACGGAAAAAGTCGCTTTCTGGCAAAGTGCAGACATAAAATGATGTACACAATACGGGAGGTAATCAAACTTCTGCGATCTCGGCCTTTCTTTGTATTACCACCCTAGTTATGTAATGTACTATTAAAGGTTTGGTAACTTTTGGCAAATATCTTTTCGCACAATGAGGTTCCATCACTTGCAGGAGCACCTTCATTTTCGTATCTGTTTTGTTTTATCAATTTGCCGGGATCCACTGCCGTTGCCGTTGGACTCGATCATTAAAAACTGACACTTTTTATTAGGGTTCCGTACCTCAAAAGGAAAAAACGGAAGCCTTATAAGATCATTTTGATGTCCGTCTGTCTGCCTGTCTGTCTGTCCGTCTGTAAAAACCTTTTGTCTCGGGAACGCGTGGAGGTATTGAGTTGAAATTAAAACCATATAGTCAGGTCTATGATTCCTTCAGTACTCCCTACCTAAGGTACTTCCCTACGTAAGGGACACCACCGTTTTAATACTTCCGAGAAATAAATTCAGGAAGCTAATTATCAGCATTGTGATATCATAACTCGGCTTTAAGATTGGTAGTGTTTCTTAGCAGCTAATACGTCTTATTAGGGTAGCTGCCATAGAGTTCCGTAAGGGACAGAAAGTTGATGTTTTCATGGAATGTTCCATTATACCACAAGTGCAGGGAAAAATTTGAGTGCGCGAGTCCGACTCGCACTTGTCTAGTTTTTTTTTAATTTCGCATCACCAGACAAGCTGTCAAGGTCGGCGGCCCCAACTTCTTTATTTTTAATTAATGATACCGATTTCCCGATACACGCTTATATTTTGGTCTGACGTAAGTGTTGGACGAGCTACGTGGGCGAGACACGGGTTAGCAGCTAAATGTCGTGCGTATTTCATCTGGAATTATATACTACAGTAGAGCGGCGTCCAAAGAACTCGATTCCTACCGGCTTGCCTTATATCAGGCAAATGAGCGGCGTATTCTACAACTCTGAACGAAGATGTACGCCAAATCTGCACCGGCTTGCCCGAGAGTTAAGAGATACTCTCGGGCAAGCCGGTGCAGACCCGCGCCACTGATATACTACAATACGAAAGTACTGCAAAACGCATGGGAAGAGATGGATTGGTACTTGTGAGTGTCATAAGCCATGCAAAATAGCATACTTTGTAACAAAGTCATGCTTTTCTGCAAATGCCCTAATGGAATCATCCCTATACTTCGTTTTGTTCTAATGTAGAAATTATGTAAACAAAGTTAACATCTGAAAACTTGAGGTTTTTTATCAGATATCAACATTGTGTGGCAACATTGTGTAATAATTTCATTCGATAGTAAATACTTGATTTTTATGTAGGTAATCAATTTACATAATTAACAAATCAAAAAATAGCAAATTTCTTTTATTTTACTTACATTATTCTATAAGCAAAAATCTAATTATTTTTTTGCGTATTATTGTAATGAATGGTATAAAATCTGTGCATACGAAATGCGTTGGTGAGAAACACAGCAATTTCACCCACCGATACTGCTGACTATAGGTACCATATTGCAACTTCCACGCGTCAACAATCTCGACAATAAAAACTTTTCGACAAACAGTCCCCTTCCCCTCGCCGCCCTGTCCTCTGCCCCTCGAGCCCCGAGTCCCCGACAGCCTCCAGGCATCAGACAAGACAAATGATAGCTGAACAAAGGACAGGCGCGTAACATGTGTTCTACGCCTAAACGTAAAGACCGTCTGTCTCAGAATGTTTACAGTGCGTGTAAGGTAAGTACACTGCAAAGTACAGCGACGTCAACGTTTACAAAGTAACAGACAATGAAAATGTGTCTACGACTTTCTCATATAAAGCCATTTATAGCAAGGTGCACATCTCTTTCTTTAGCTGACTGTACATGGTCAGGTAATTCTATTGTGTGTGCGAAATATTTTTCTTAACCCACTTCGCAATTAAATTATTTCTATATGTGGCAGTGGCGTGGCGTCCAAAGAACTCGATTCCTACCGGCTTGCCTAATATCAGGCATTTGACCACCTTATTCTACAGCTTTTAAGGAAAATGTACTCCAAATCTGCACCGGCTTATCCAAGGATATATTTTACGCCACGCCACTGATACGTGGTATATATGTTGTTAAATACACAGTATATCTCATTCACCTACAGACGTTGAAGTGAATAGCTAGAAACAACGAAATCAATAAACTGTCTAGACCTCCTTAAGTATCTAGCGAATGTTTAAAAATAAAGTAAGGCGTTCAAGCAGACCTTTACAGCAGTCTAAAACTGTGAGTTACACACAATGTATCTCTACAACAAAGCCGTATATACAATAGCACTTGCTTTAAGGCAACACTTTGACTGGATGGCGTTCTGAAAGAGCCTTTATAGTACAGTCGTTTCAGTACATACGTATACCTATAACATCTAATACGCATGAAAGACAACATCGCAGGTATTGTCGTTCATCAGTTCACAAATAAAGGAGCACCCTTGCATCGACCGACAACCCCTGCAAAAACATTTGCCAGGAAACTGATTTTGTGAGTGGTATTCCATTTGACCCAACATTTCTCAAATATAGCTCTGCATTACTTTTGTTTTGTGTGTCAAAGGTTAAAGGAAAGATATACGACGCGAATTTTTAGCAAATACGTCGTATGTGAAGTAGTTTCATAAATCGTATAGGACTATAGGTATCGGCACCATTGTTGAGGTTACACACACAACATGGCATGTGTGACAGCGGGATTTTGAAATTTGAGTTCTTTTATCGTACCGATAGCAAGTTCAACAGCAAACTGAAAGACTGACTAAAGTTTTGTCTATTTTCCAAATCCCGCTATCATTACATGACATGTTGTGTGCGTGGCCTCAACTCTAGTGACGATACCTATACTAGAGTCTGTGCGGAAAGAGAATAGGCGTGGCGAAAAACGGAACTAACCTAACCAGAATGGCCACAGAACAGAAAATACGGCACATACGGTAGAAAAGCATTACAGCGCCCCCCAAAATTAATCCTATTCTCTTTCCGCACAGACTCTAATAATGACACAATCTAGTCGTACAACTGAATTGATTCTTATAGTGACTTTATTGTACTTGTACTACATTCATTTTATAGATGGAGTTAAACGGTTCACCTTGTTTTGGCATAATTTTATTTGTCCGAATGTTCTATTTGCCCGAATACTATTTACGCATAATTGTTATTTTACAGATAATATTGACTTTTCAGAATAATTATAAAAAAAACCTAACCTAACCTAATATCTTCTAAGTAGCCGATGTAAAAGATGTTGCAAAATATTTTCCGTTAAAGCTACAGAAAAATTATGCGAAATAAAATTCGGGCTAACAATACATTACAATAAAACGTATGCCAAATAAAGGGAACCCGAGTTAAACACTAACGCATGACGCTCTGCAGACAGACTATCGTAAGCCGTATACACAAATAGGCTAGAATGCTACATTATTATAAATAGAACCTCCATTGACGTCGCACCAACGTCTGCATCGCAGTCTGGCGTTATGAGAAAGTTCTAACCTATTCAAGCTTTGATATGCAAAGTACGTGCAGTCGGCGCTTCTTACCACTTTCATATCCAGAATTTAGTGGTCTCAAGCCATATTATCTTTCAGGATGCCACTTACGAGTATGCATGCAAACAAGGGGATTAACTTGTCATCGTGGCGGCCTTAGGGAATGCAATAGCCGGTCAAATATGAAAACTGTACCTCTAGCACAACTGTGACACGCGACTCTTTGTCGCGCGACAAATACTACCTATCTCTTTCCACACAATATAGTGTGACAGTGACAGGTGATGCTTTGTCGCGCGAGAAACGAAGTCGCGGCCATGCTAGACGTACTGGGTACTGGGTATTACACGACTCTAAATAATGTCAGTTACCCGGGTTGCATTACCTACAATGAACTTGCCGGCATTGCCGGCCGTGTTAAGTAAGATAAGCAAGCATGTGATGTTTTTTCGCGGTTGCTTTAAGGCGGCCGACGTAAGAATTTATATATTGTCTTTAAAATAAAACCATGTATTTATATACATGGTTTTATTTTTTATATTAATTACTAGGTTTTTTAAACTGGGTTCTGAGTCAAAATACCCGACTCTTAATAAAGTCGGTTACCCGGGTTGGATTCCCTAGTCGGCCTAGATTGCTATTAGATCCCAAACCACCCAATCACAGTCCTTCTTGTTAGCGGAAACGCAAACAATAAGGCACTGTACCAAAGCATAACTCTGTGCGATGTTTTGCTGCATTGTATATGGCAGTGCTAGTTGTAATGTACAGCACATACCTATACAACTACTCCGTGGAAACGCGCTCTAAGGAACAGAGAACTGACATACCGACGAATCGTAAAATGAGTTTAGTTTGATTAATGCAACACAAACTATTATGAATGTATGCCATCAATATTACGAAACGGTTCCATTTTACAGGACTTTTACTTATTCAGGAAAACAGATTCGTAAAGTACTGTTGTTTACATGAAGATTAAATCTCGGGAATCAAAACACAATCAATAGCAGACAGAACTCTCACCACCGAGTTTACATTTCACTTTTCATATAGGTAGGTTAGATAATGAGCTCTATTTTCTTGAAGCTTTTATGAATATCTTAAATAGGTCACTTAGATTTTCTAGCTACCGCTTGCTTTTCACCTTGGCCAATTTCGTAACAGCAAAAATCTGGGGTTACTCACAGCCATCGCGCGCGTTTTCATTCTAGTTTTTAGGTTAGGCTATGTGAAAATAGTTCTATTAATTATCCAAGCTTGTACTAATATCTCCAACGATTTTGTAAACCGCTGGAAACTTTACTGTCACTTAGATTGTTTTCACTTCAAACAATCATCAACAATCAATTGTTATATCTACGGATCCACGCACCTTGTGCAGTGCCGGCGTTTTCATACTTCGACTTCAGCTTCGCAGCGGTCGCGCGCGCATCCGACCTGACCGAATCCGTCGCCCGCGCCGTTGTCGTTGTCGTCGCGGTCGTCCGGAACGACAGGGTGGTCGATATCGACGACGAGAACGACGACCCTAGCCCGAGCCCGAGAGTGGTGCGGTAACGGCGGCGGTACATGTTGTCACGACGAGGGAACGAAGCGGACTGAAGCTGAAACGGCGGCGTGGGCGCACCCGGAACAGTGTCCTGGTTTTAGAAATAGGCGTATATTTGCTGGGAATAAAAGGCGGGTACGTCGTTTTGTTTAGTGAAGGCGCGGCGGCCGATTTATTATAGTAAGCTGGAGCTAGGCGTGTGGGAAAGCACGGTTTAGATCTGATAACGTGCTTCTTGGGTTGTTTGATAATTGCTCGAAAGTTATAGATAGTGTATAGTATAGAAAACTATTTTACTGTTTTATTAAGAATCAATATGCTACTTTATTAACAAAACTAGTATGCTAAAATCCTTTGTCAGTAATTCGAGTGTAATACTTAGGGGAGTTGCTTTTGCGTGGTTGTTTATTACGTGCGTACCTACATTCAACGTGAAATATGTACATTTTTACACCTTATTCCGTTGTCTGAAATATACCACAACAAACCATCATCTTCCACGAAATCTGCACAACTGTATAAAAATATTTCATCAGTCGAAGACAATGACAGATATATTTGTTTTTATACCTTATTCCGTTTCAATAAGGTGAAAATATTTACAATCCAACTAATATTATAAATGTGACAGTTTGTAAAGATGTCTGGATGTTTGTTTAACGCGGTACAAATGAACATACAACATTCTTCCAGGACTTGGTCTAATGGTATGCCAAATTTCATCTCAATCCACGTCTTACTTCATACATTTATTAAACAACATAAAACTTAATAAAAAAAACACATTATTAACAGCTTACCGACTAAATAAACCTAAATATTTTATTAGAAGAGAAAAATTTAAAAATTATATGTCTCGGGCAGGCTTTAATAAAAATAATTTAACCTATTGATGTCTCCTAGCGGCGTTTGCCGTGGAGACCCTGGGTCCGTGGGGACCGGAGGCAACAGCTCTCTTTAAGAGACTTAGACATTTGCTAATCCGGTCCTACAGTGACCATAGGGCTGGCTCGTTCCTCGCGCAGCGGATAGGCATTGCCATCCAGCGAGGCAACGCAGCCAGCCTTATGGGCACCCTGCCCGCAGGATGCGACATAGGGGACATCTGTAAATATAACTTTAGGGTCCTCTCAATCCATTAATTAATTACCGCGTTGATTAGTATCAAACATCTTCAGAACTTCACATTTATAATATTAGTAGGAAAGTAGGATGTTTGTCGTGAAACGTTCAAGGTGCAAGTTTAATAAAAGTTGTTGTTGTCGCACACAAGTGGGTCAGGCGTCCCGCAAATATCGGCGCGGGCGCGGGCTCGGGCGATGCATCGCGATGACTAAATTGCTACGCATCATTTACATTACAGGTGACATTGAGGGTGTGCTTGCGCGGGGACTTGTTACTGACTATGATGACTTGATATATTTGATTATATACCAGGTGTAACATGAGGCAACAGAATGATTTTAACAGCGTATTTCTGAGGTCATAAGAAGCAAAAAATGTTATATGAACCCAGGTCGAAATATGATTTTTTTTAAATGTTTTCATACATAATAAAAAAATTATGTTATTTTCACCAGTAAAACATCACTTTAGGATAAGCATTCGACTTTTATGTCAACTTAGATGTGGCAGGCTCTCAACGTCGCAATCATAAGGGCGTTTTGTACTGGAGATTTCATTACAACTTTTTTAAACTAAAACGCAAATATCTCAAAAACCAAGCTGAAATTGCAAATTTAAGTACACGAATACACATAATATTCGCGGTAAAAATGTATAGTTACTGAAACAGTTTTTGGATAGGAAATTGAAAATTTTTCATTCTGTAAATCTATTTTTTTTCTTCTCTACTTTAAATGTCTGTAGAAAATAAATTTAGATTTTTGGAGTGTTTTTAATTTATTTCATTGCATATACCTCGGCGTGCAAAGGGGTTGCCAGTCTCGCAACTATATGTACTCGGCCGGCAACCCCTTACTTCCCGGCCTCTGTAGTAATGTACTATTTATTATACACTGTAGACGGTAGCGAGGCTACACATGATTTAATCAAAAGTTGTCGTTACTCGATAGTCCTTCGCAGGGCCGGATTTGGAGGTATGAAGGCCCTGTGGCAACGAAGGAGCGGAGGCCCCTAACGGACTAGTGCAAGCCCCTACTAATTAGGGAAGTGTTGTGCCCGGGGCAGTAGTCCCCCAAATCCGGCCCTGGTCCTTCGCGGTATAAATCGGGTGGAACTAAAAAAAAAAACGCTGGAATAACGCCTAAGGCGAAACACACTGAAATCGGCCTTCGCCGCGATTTTTTCGTACTATGCGCAGCTACACGGAAAAAATCGCCGCGATTTACGCACCAGTGTTTTTCTATACAAATCGATGATTCTACATACAAAGTTGAAAATCGCTGAGTCGCGTGTCGCCGCGATTTTCGCTGCAGTGTGAGATCCGCCTAAAATCGACCCACAACACAACGTCACACTAACGCCTAAATCTAGTCGTTATAATTTCATTAATAATATCGTATAATAATCGCATTAACGATATTAACACGACAAGGTTAAGTATACATATGTACAAGACAGACGGTACGCATAAGCCGCTTAGCAAAATCCATAAATCGATTCGTCAAAGCTGTCGCAACTTATTATATGTAAGCTGGCATTACCGCAGAGCAGAATACGTATATAACAAGGTTTTTGACACGTATTCAAAAATCGTATAGAACTAAGGTAACCGACATAGTTACTATAGCTTGGCAACTTCGTTTGTGACACTCAAATGTGTGCTTTTTGTTATGTGCAGCCGTAACTACTCACACAAGTTACCGCCAACACGAACGACGACCGACGGAAGCAGCCTCCGGAGGCCCCCGTTCGTGTTAGCGGTAACTTGTGTGAGTAGTTACGGCTGCACATAACAAAAAGCACATATGTGAGTGTCACCAACGAAGTTGCCAAGCTATAGTGTTAGCAGGTTTAAAGTGGCAACGGGTATCCCCAGATAGCTCGAAGCACTGATGGCGGATGAGGCGTAAAGGCAAAGTATAAAGACGAACAAGTAGACCAACTTCGGTCGTTGAGGAGCACGTGGGTGTAAGTGTGATCCATACTGGAGCATTCTTACGCATTCTTATTTCTTTGCTTGCAGTGCGTTCGTACACGGCGCGCACACATACAAGGGCAAGAAAAAATACTGCTATTATTCGCTAGGTGCTAAGTACTAGGTGGGGGTAACATAATCTATCGCAGCGAGCGTCATGGCCAAAAAAGGAACTTTCAGCAGACCAGCTGTCACTTTTTACTAGCGAAATTTACGTTTTTAATTGGCAAAGTGCCTTGCAGCAAAAGCCACAAAACACAAAAAAAAAAGTCCGCGGTATTAACCGCTAGTTGGCGCTGTCATCGCGCACCCAGCGAATACTGTGGTAAAGGTTCTCGAGTGGAAACCACGAACCGGAAGACGCGCGTAGGTCGACCCCCCACAAGATGGTCTGACGACCTGGTTAGGGTCGCCGGAGTCGATGGAAGCAGGAGGCGTGCGAACGTTCGTTGTGGAAGTCTTTGGGGAAGAGCTATATTCAAAAGTGGCTGTATCAGGGTTGAAATGATGATGTTGATGATGATGACTCAAAAATCTTCACTCACTGAAAGAACTGTGACGAAAATACAGCCTGCTTTCTGTCTATCTATACCTTGTTCTATTTTAAATTATAGTACATTACACAACTAGGGTGGTAATACAAAGAAAGGCCAAGATCGCAGAAGTTTGCGGCCCGAGTTGGAAGCGAGGGACCTAAATATGCGATCGAGGGCTTTCTTTATTACCTCCCGTGTTGTGTACATCATTTTATGTCTACACTTGGCCAGAAAGCGGCTTTTTCCGTACGCGAAGCGTGCGGAAAAAAACACTTTATGGCCACGTGTGGCATAATAGTATTTTATGCAACAGTGACATGTATAAGTAGGGTTAAAACACGCGAGTGGCGTGGGTTGCGATACGAACCGCCGCGGCGGCGAATCGCAACCAATCATTTTCTAATTGCCAAAAAATCTACCTAATCTTAGGTAGATTTTTTAGCTACTGTCGCCGTCACAGAAAAGGTGATTTTTTGGCGTTTTTAGTTCGACGGTTGTACGAAACCCTTAGTGTACGAATCCGACTCACACTTGGCCGGTTATTAATTATTTTCAAGCAAAATAAAATGTGAAAGGGACGCAAGACAGAGACAAAGACTCCTTAAAATGTCGTTAATTCGTAATTAACTATTATTCAGTAGTATTTAGTGATAATATTTACAAGGTTAGCTACTTACTTCAACTGTGCTAAGAAAACGCAATAACATGTTAAAAACCTCCATTCAAACAAGATAAGTTATATATATCATGTGTTATCTTGAATCATGGTGCTGCTGTTATCAGCCAACAATAACATTATTGAGAAAAAAATGTAAATTAGAATGACTACATAAAGTAAAATTTATAATATATGTTAAAATAAAATTTATTCTTGCAAAACTTTAAAATCTCTGTTTCAAACATAGATTTGAGAAATGTATCTTATTTGTTTTTAGTTTCAGTTAATAATTACTGACTAATAATTGAAAAAAAACATGACATTTTAGAAACTTTAATCCAAATTATACTACATATATGGGCCATTCCGCTAGAGACGAACCTTGACATCAATTTTCAAATCCCAAAATTTATTACTTTTTTTGATACCATAGTGCAGGGCGAGGTCTTAAATTAATTGTTATGGACTTAACTTCATATTCAGGATGTTAAAGCGCTTGAAAACCTTAGCATTCTAAGATTTAGGACCAACTGCGAATCATACGATGTTGCACCCGCGATCGTTTTAACAGTGAATAATTTATTGATAGTTTCAGTTTTTAATACTTTTTTTTATGTTTCTATAGTTGATTGTTTATTAACTTTCAATATAAATAGGCAAAACATTTTAAATATTTGTCAATTAAAAGATATTTCTGTTTTTATAATGTGATCCGGAGAGGTGGACCGATTTGGTTGCACCCGCGATAGCACTTTAACCCTCTCTTGTGGCTATTTAAACATTTTATTTTAAATTCTTATACACAAATCTGTAGAAAAGAGGTTAAAATGTAATCCTTAAAACAATATTTTTATAATAAATGTTTTTCGTTTTATTAGGAGTAGGCCTTGAATGAGTCAAAATGTTGCACCCGCGATAATGGAATCGCCCATATGGTGTAATTTACCCGCTATAAAAACTAATAAAGCTACAACATGTTTTCTTTCATATAAAGTGCCAAATTATACTGTTTGTTTATATTAAGGCGAGGTGAGACCAGAATCGGGCACGGAAGCCTAGTTTCCAAATCATTTTTAGAGCACTTATTTGACTCTTAGGTCACTGTAAAACATATATAATAATATTCAGAACTGTATCTAGGGCTTCCTCTCACTTAGAACACGATAGCGAACACTTCGCTCGATAGAAAAGTAGCGCGAAAACACTATAAAATAAAGTATTTTTTTCATTTTTTTTTCATTTTGTTCATCACCAGTTACTTTTTCTGACAAAATTAATACCTGACAATCATGATTTCACAGTCATGCAGGGCATCCTCTCATGTTTGGGTTGATAACGTATACTTTTATGTTAGAAATCGAAGATAATCTGCAATAATCTGCATTCCGCCCGACCCTAGTTTGTATGTGAAATGCGAGCCAGGTCCTACCGCGCCTTAAGAGCTCCCCGTTGTCACACACAAAGCAGCGTTTGGGTGAACATTATGTGGGATTTGCAATGTTATCAAAATAATTACATTTATTATTTATATAGTATTTAAATCCTGATAACTAGGTTCAACTAACTAAAATGAAGCTAAAACAGTATTAGGTTGGTATAAGAAGTATGTAGTTTTTTATTCCAAGCAGTAGGTATTTCTAATCTAAATACATATAATCATTTGACAATTTCATAAATAAGATTTTGCCCAGTTCCAATAAGAATCATATTAGACAGTGACATCAACACTAACACATGACTCACACTTACACAGGACACTCGGTCCATTGAGTGAGAGAAAAGTTATTGCATGCAATAAAACTTCTATTAGCACTGTATTGTATCTACATTGTTAGTAATGTGTGTCGAGTGATGCATATAGTTATAGAAAGCGTAGTCAGGAACACAATAAATACTGAGATCCACAATGGCAGTGGCGTGCAGTCCATAAAGACCAAAAAGACACTGTCTACCCTCTAATTTCTACCCTAATAAGGGTAGGAAGGTAGAAAATAGTAAGGCAAGTAATATGACCCATTCATTGTTGAGTATCAGTTTTTTTTTACTGTTATTAGGTACCAGCTTTAAACGGGAAAACAAATAAAGACGCGAATTCGCGTCACTCGATTTGTTAATCGTAATGCCGCGCACGCGAATTCGCGTCTTTATTTGTTTTCCCGTTTAAAGCTGGTACCTAATAACAGTAAAAAAAACTGATACTCAAAATGTACTTACTTTTGATGGAAAATGCTCTTGGTTGCTGGTTTCTGATTTAGTGGACTTATAATTATTAGTACATTACATAACTAGGGCTTTCTTTATTACCTCCCGTGTTGTGTACATTATTTTATGTCTACATTTGGCCAGAAAGCAGCTTTTTCCGTACGCGCAGCGTGCGGAAAAAGTCACTTTATGGCTAGGTGTGGCATAACATATTTTTTACGCAGGTGCTGAAAACGGAAATCCGCGTCACTCGAATTCGCGTCGTTACTGTATGTATGCCGCGGACGCGAATTCGCGTCGGTAAAAACTGTGTGTATGCCGTGGACGCGAATTCGCGTCATTAAAAACTTTATCTGTATGCCGCGGACGCGAATTCGCGTCGTCGCTTGCAAGGCGCCGGCACTGCGGGGAAATTAGGAATATGAAGCGTCGGCAATGAATGGGTTAAAATTACCTACCCTACTAATTTCTACCCTCCTACAAAGTTAAGTGTTTTTGCTGTGCCCTACCAGGGTTCATGTTTTGGACATTATTTTTATTTAAGACCCTTGTACAACATGAAAAAGCAATAAATGAATTATGAATAAAGACGAACAAGTAGTCCAACTTCGGCCGTTTATGAGCGCGCGACACGTATTCACACAGACGCGCGATAGCACGTCTGTGTGAGTGCGATCCATACTGGAGTATTCTTACGCATTCTTATTTCTCTGCTTGTAGTGCGTTCGTATACGGCGCGCACACATTCAAGCGTGCGATGTGCCTTTTGTAGTAAGAAAAATTACTGTAGTACCTCCTACGCTTAGTATGGAATAAATCAGAGGCTAGGCAGTGTCTTTCGTCAAGCCTGAGCTATCAAGCAAATTTTTGTATAGGTATACATACCTAGTTGTATGCATGGGGAGCAGAAAAGAGGTATAACAAAGCTTGATAAGTAACTGTTACCTTCTCCCCGCACATCACACATACCCAGGAACTTGTATAACAAAGCTTGATAAGTAACTGTTACCTTCTCCCCGCACATCACACATACCCAGGAACTTGTATAACAAAGCTTGATAAGTAACTGTTACCTTCTCCCCGCACATCACACATACCCAGGAACTTGTATAACAAAGCTTGATAAGTAACTGTTACCTTCTCCCCGCACATCACACATACCCAGGAACTTGTATAACAAAGCTTGATAAGTAACTGTTACCTTCTCCCCGCACATCACACATACCCAGGAACTTGTATAACAAAGCTTGATAAGTAACTGTTACCTTCTCCCCGCACATCACACATACCCAGGAACTTGTATAACAAAGCTTGATAAGTAACTGTTACCTTCTCCCCGCACATCACACATACCCAGGAACTTGTATAACAAAGCTTGATAAGTAACTGTTACCTTCTCCCCGCACATCACACATACCCAGGAACTTGTATAACAAAGCTTGATAAGTAACTGTTACCTTCTCCCCGAACATCACACATACCCAGGAACTTGTATAACAAAGCTTGATAAGTAACTGTTACCTTCTCCCCGCACATCACACATACCCAGGAACTTGTATAACAAAGCTTGATAAGTAACTGTTACCTTCTCCCCGAACATCACACATACCCAGGAACTTGTATAACAAAGCTTAATAAGTAACTGTTACCTTCTCCCCGCACATCACACATACCCAGGAACTTGTATAACAAAGCTTGATAAGTAACTGTTACCTTCTCCCCGCACATCACACATACCCAGGAACTTGTATTCCATTATACTGGACGCCCCAAACATTAGATAGTACAATCTAGTCAAGCCACTGACAGATATTAAACATTACACAGCTATTCAGTCACTGATTACGTATTGCCACAGATGTTTATCATATAATTATAACACAATTTTCAGCATTATCACTCATATATACACAACAAACATAATGAAGTAATTTGGAAATTAGGCCAGTGGAAATTAACATTAAAATCGCAAAGCTTGATGTAGTTCTGATTTTTTGTTATGTTGTTTGGACCCGTTAGGGTAGTGTGAATTTGATTTTGCACGTTCTAAAAAGTTGTGCTAGCTGAGTTTCACGCGCAAAAGTACACCATTTTTGAAGTTTTTTTGGATTCCTGCTCTAACTATGCATTTTTTGACACTAGCGTCTATGGCACAAATTAACTACATTAAATTTTCTTCTTTTGGTTATATTCCTTTTTACTGTAAGTGTGATAGTTACCGAGAGTTAAGGTTTTGAAATTGATGAAACTCCAAAAAGCAGGGGTGCTCTTTCAAGCTTTGTGTGTGGCTTGCCCGTTTAGATTCAGAGCCCATTCTCAACACAGTTGTTACTTGGATAGTCTTGAGTGCTTTGACATTGAGAACTATCAAGAAACCTCGCGGGGGTGGCAGGGGGAGAGGTAACAAGTTCGGTTTCGACACTTTTTTTTTAAGCTGTTTTACTCCAAAAATATGCACGCCAGCGAAAATCGTATAAGGACATTGGCGGACCATTAAGACATGGCAAATTTATTTCTGCTACTAACTCTCTACACTTTCATACAATAAATGGAAAAAAATAAAAAAAACCACTAGAATTGTACAGTTTTCATTGGTATAATAATTATATATCACGAGAGACTCCATGGAATAATATTTGCTGATAATAAAACGACACTCATTTGGTGTTTGAAAACTATACAGGGTGGAAAGTTTAATCAAACCGGTAAGGGCAATTTATCGAAGTACCTTTTTAGAATGTGCAAAATCAGATTCACACTACCCTTACGGGTCCAAACAACATAAACAAAAATCAGAACTACATCATGCTTTGCGATTTTAGCATTTTAACGCGTCGTTTTCCGCTGGCCTAAATAAACAAATCATTTATTTTGCAAGGCCTCAAGGACTCTTTTACAGGTCTAATTCTACTAGCACTAAACATCTACAGCACTCGCATAACATTGCTAAATCTAATAAAACAAATCAATAACTTATAACAAGACCATCTATTATTGATAGGTAACATTTTAGAGTTAAGGTTCCATTGTAATTTTTCTTCTAAGTGTACAATAAAGCATTAGAGCATTGTTTTGTATTTTATTGTAATTTGTTAGCAACTCATTACTAAAGAATAGGGCAAAAATATGACACCACTGCAAACTGTATTATCTTACAAAGCAAACTAAAAATTATATTAATTCTTCAGAATCAAGTTTACCATGTTTATTAAGTTTACCCTGTTTCATTTTAAATTAGAGTAACTGTATCAGTCATGCTATCAAGGACAACTATTTTGAACAGGAAAATATGATATTGTTTTTGGTTTCCGCGATTATCACTCATGGTAATAAAACAACTTAAACGGATTAAATCGCATATATCGTCGACCGTAGGCTGAATTACGGTACAGGCAAAAAAATGTCCCTTACGCTAATTCAGCCTACAGTCGACGATATTACTACATTTTAAGTCCTGACGTTTCGTAACCCTTTTCAGCGTTTGTGGTCTAAACACAAATTTACCTTCTGATATCCTAGACACAAAAAAATCTGAGCCATTGAAATTCTTATCTAAAAAAATCTAAAATGATGGGGAGGTCTAATTGACTATACTGTCCTTTCATCCATAACTCCTCTCTCGCTCTTTCCATAACTCCTTATGGAATAACGAATTAAGCGCTATGGAGATCTATAGCTCTTAATTCGATATTCCATAACTCTGTCCAATTACATAGTCATAGGTAGATCACTCTCATGTTTACTAACAAACAGATCACAATCCTTACAATAAAAACAAGGTGAGTGCCCTGGATGTATCAAAGAACTCTTATTCAGGCACCAAGTATTTCAAGTGTATAATATGATTTCATTTTCAAGTGGAGAACAAAGGACATGCCTGACTGGCGTTTTTACCAGTTGAAGCAGAGTATAATCATTCAATTTAGGTTCATAAGAATGAACATAAAGACCAGTCAAGACAATCAGTTTGAGATGATAAGTACTTTGATGGTTAATTATGTTTTGGAAACGGAATTTTACTTTTATATGAGTTTATCTTGGTCAACCTTTGTTTCCAATGTGTATAATAAATTAACAATCTAAGGCTTCATTAAAAGGCCTAATGCAATACAGAACTTGGTACAGTCAGTGTTACAGACATTTATGAAAATATTGTATGATTAAATTATGATAATATATGTAGTAATAATAAGTAGCTCTAATTAATTCCTGTGCCTTAGCAGGGTTCACGGAACTTTTATGTCAATATAAAATCTATTGTCATACCATATGATCAATGCCATAAATTTAAATAAGAGAAGAATTATTATTTTTCTTTAATAAAGCATAGGTATAGAATAGTTTATATTTCAGTTCTGTTTCTGGAAACACTAGTGGTTCAAGAAAACAAAGACTCACCGTTAATGGACCAGATATGTGAAGGCAGGGAGTGAGCAGCATAGACACGGCCGAGCGCCAGCGCGGCGCCTGGCCCCGGGCCGGCCTCCTCGTTGGAGCTGGAGTCCGTGTCGGGACTCGCCGCCGCCGAGGCCTCGTAGCTCGCCGAGCTCGGCGGGATCGCGATGGCCTCGTGCGACGCGTGCAGGTCCGGCACCGACGACAGCGACCGGGCCCGCTGCCGGTCATTCGTCACCTGGATCCCAGGAATCGCCCGCAGCAAACTGAACCCGGCCCCTCCGGACACCACCTCGCTGCTCGAGCTCGTCGAGAATGTCCTCGCCCGCGGACTCTGCCCTCCGTTCGCGGTACTCGCCTTTGCACCCATTGCTGCACTGAATGTTACGCAAAAAAACACCTGTCACACGCACCGAGGCTTTAACTCACGAGCACGCGCGGACCGCTACGCCCGCGACGGCGGAACGCATTGTACGGAGCGCTCTAATCGCGGCCTTTTACGTATATAGCGACAATATTTACTGGAATCGACGGGCCTCCGCAAAGTAAACAGCGATGCATGTGCGGTAGCTCCTGCTTTCCTGCAAAATTTTGACAGTTCTGCCCAATCCACTACACACACACCACAGATTCTGAATGTGATTACACGAAATCATTAATGCGTAGTTAGCAATTATGTACAGTCACCAAGTTTTCAGAAATGTTACAATTTGACATACAAAATCAGCACAGCCAACATTCAAAATATACAAATAATTTTCCATCTGATGTTTCATTTCCGACTTTTTTTTATAATCTGTGAAAATTTGGTACATGTCACGTCAACTTGTCAATAGGAAAATAAGATTCGATATTTGGTGTTTTTTTACGTTATTACTGAAATATTACAAGTAATATACAAAAGTGACACGATACAAATATGAACTCAGCAACAGTAAGTATTAAAACAGTAGAAAACGTTTCCTAAAATGGCAGTAAATAGGCAAAAGTTTACCATGAGTATTACTCACAGATTGATCCATTATTTAGTTTATTATAATATTACTATACGAGTAGCTGTTTTAATTTGCACGTCTGTATCTAACTTATGCAGTGATTATTTGTTGTAATAGCATATTAGCAATCAATATTTTGCTTAAGGTTAATAATTCCAACCATGTTTTTTGCTTGCCAATGACAAATCTACGAAACCCAATCTAAGTAACCTCTCCTCTCCTACGATGAATTTTTAAAAATATAGTCGGCTACAAATATAACTACATGTATGACTTACATATTTTAATTATTGCAAAAACAACAATTACAGGGGCTTAATTCTAGGTACCATGGTATTGTGTAGCAATTTACATTTAATAGTAAAAAGAATTTTATAAAATGCAAGATATAACTTATCTCCGTAGCTATTTACGATAATCTTTGCTATAGATTTATAACAGAGAGAAACTATTTCATAAATATTTTGGGTATAACACATGCCATTGCAACCATCATTCATTAGATTTGAATGCCTATAGAAGTTTTGAAGGTCAGTACAGTCAGAGTCAAATAGTCCATAGCATCCAAAGTGTCATATATATCATAACTAGACCTCGGAATCCAGGAGGCAAAATAAAATGACATCTAGGGATTGTGTATTGATAAACTCAATTATCAATGCCTCTCCCATATACTAGTGATCGCCCCCAGCATTGTTTGTAAGTGTGTATTTTTTTGTAAGTACAATAAGGGAAAGATATTCACATACCACCGTAGAACCCTGTCACGGTAAGGTTACATATCACTCGAGCTTGAGTGATGAGAAGTTTTAAAATAACAAACAATCATATACTTTTAATAAAATTTTATTTTTACAAACAAAACTTGGAGTGGTCACTAGTAAGAGAAAAGGCATCGAAAATGTAGTTTATTGACTGGGTGATCCCTAGATTTCATTTAATTTTGCCCCCTGGATTCCGAGGTCTGATCATAACACATCTTTGTGCCTACAGTAATAAAGACATGTTACGATATATAAGGTGCTTTAGATGGTGGAGCATTCCATGACAACATCGACTTTTGTTCCTTACGAAACGCTATGGTAGTTACCGTAATAAAACTTATAAGTTGCTAAGAAACACTACCCATCTTAAAGCTAACTATAATATTACTATACCGACATTCAGCTTTCTAATTTTACATGTCAAAAGTATTAAAAAGGCAGTGTCCCTTATGAAATTTTTTCGTGGAATGCTCCTTTACATGCTACAGACTAATGTGCGCTGACTGTACATCCATATGTTACTGAATACATATACTACAGGATCAATGTTACCATTCTATGTTTTAATGGTAAAAAAACTGGTTCACTAGCATGATGTTCCTCATTATAATATTCATAATTAGAAATGTAGTCAATTTTAACTATCATGTCAATTCATTTGGCTTGCATTAGGAAGTAAATTAAGGTCATTTTGGGAGATAGACTCTTAAGTAAAGTTTTCTTTTAAAAAAAGTCTTCAAGACTGTTACAAATCAACCCAAACTTACATTGTAGGTTTATTGAATGCAATGCTCCTTTAAGAATTTTGGCTGACTAATTTAGAAGTAAAAGTGTCTATCAGTTGGACAAAAATTGGCAAAGTATACATTAATTCAGTGCCTCTCAGTAAGTACTTGTAAGTCAGATTTAAACAAGGTAAAAAAAAGCACAAGTATCATAGTAAGACTTACGCCTCTTTGCTTCTCTCATATTTGACTTATTCCCTTTCTTACTAGAGGCACTGAACTACCACCGCTCTGCCGTCCTAGTGTAAAAGGCGACCTTTTACTATGGAAGTTCATAGTAAAAAGTCGCCTTTTAGACTAGGGCGGCAGCGCTGTTTTCCCTGTTTTTTTCTGGGTATGCTTTGACCATGATTCCAGTAAACTAAACTAGACATGCTTTCACAATCTGGGGTCCAAAATTAATTTTAAATTATACCCCATGTATTTGGGGTCTGCGAATCACAATAAAATGACACTAGGAAGGCAAGGAATGAAAAAAGTTGAAAAAGGACCTCCTAATATTGTCTTCGGTTTCCGCGATTATCACTCATAGTAATAAAACAACTTAAACGGATTAAATCGCGTATATTACTACATTTTTAAGTCCCGACGTTTCGTAACCCTTTTCAGCGTTCGTGGTCGCGGGTAGACTGAGAAAATCATAAATTTCCTCTGTCAAAATTACTAAGATTATTCTAAGGTTAGGTTTTAAGCCCTTCTGGCATGTGTGTGAACATCTTTACACATTAGGCCCATCTGGCAACACTAATATTGAATTTGTATTTTTTAAAGTGGGTAGGTTTGCACAACAGTAATTTTGACAGAGGAAATTTATGATTTTCTCAGTCTACCCGCGACCACGAACGCTGAAAAGGGTTACGAAACGTCGGGACTTAAAAATGTAGTAATATACGCGATTTAATCCGTTTAAGTTGTTTTATTAAAGGACCTCCTGTAAATTTTAGTATATGTATACTCGCGGCTCCGTCCGCGTTATTCCCGTTAATGTCCCAAAGGAACTCTTTACCGGGATATAAAGTATCCTATGTTTCAATCCAGGACCAGGTCTACTTGCATGCCAAATTTCATTTAAATCCATCCAGTTGTTACCCGGTTAGTAACAAACATCGAAACATCACAAACTTTCACATTTATAATATTAGTTGGATTTCTTTTACCCAACCTGACTTAACATTACCATCAATACGCTGCTTATCAACAAGAACGGCCCAATACAAACTAATTCTGTAATGAACTTTAAATTTAAATAAAAACCCGACTGGTGCAAAAGAAAGAATACCACGCATTAAAGTGCATAAATCCGCCATATTGTTTTTTTTTGCAAATTTTATATATCTAGTGACACTTGCGTTATCAAAACGAATCTAATGATGTATCATTTCTCAAAATCGGGTGTATCGTTGAGGAGTTATGAGCGGATATAGGAGCGGACACACATACATACATACAGGTCCGCCACCGCAGTCGGGTAAAAAAAATCTATTTTTGATTTTGCATCACACCCATCTTGTCGATAAGCAATTATTTGTCTGAGTTTGTATGCTACCCGCATTAGTGCTTTGCACGGCTTGGCCTCTAGTTGTGACGCTACTTACAGCCAGGTGTGCCCCAGGTGCCGCTGCTCGACGATGACACCATCGCGTTCGGGGAAGAGGACAATGCTGGGAAAAAGTTCATGTAAGTATAATCATTTTTTATCCTCTTTAAGGAAACTCCCCCTATACATAAGGGAAAGATTTATTTTATTAGGCCAGTTAACAAAGTGTAAACTAATAATTACAAAGACAGAAAGTCAGTTTGTAAATAGTTATTTGTGTAAACTAATAATTACAAAGGCAGAAAAATATCCAAACCCTCAGATAATATTCAGTTTACAAGAAAAAAATATTGAGACATTGCTGCTCAATGTAATCAAGTTGGTACATTATTTTTAGATGTAATTTTAAAATCGTTGATGGCACGAAAATCATTGTGGCTGGGTTTTTTAAGAACAGCTTTAGAACATTTTATGGTTACCGTTACCTATTAATCTATTTGTATTATTGGAAAACACCCTATTCCAGCCACCCGTACATCGTGTTCTTCCACTTGGTATTCCGCTGCTCGGCCATCGTTGTGTACATCCTCTGCGGCTGGTTCTCCGACTCCTTCATCGCTTCTTTCGTCCTCGTCATCCTGTTGCTGTCGGCAGACTTCTGGAGCGTCAAGAATATCACTGGTGGGTGTAAATGTCATTAATGTTTACCATGAATAGGAAGGGAGCTAGTATTGTGCCTTGAGGTACTCCGATAGTAATAGTTGGTCTAACTCATTAAACCTATTGATTCACGTGCTTTGCATTAAAGGTGTGATGGGTGAAGGTCAAAGCCACTGCTTTTAGTCCATAATGTCTTAACTTGCTTATCATGCCATGCTTGACGTTACCGCTACGATGCTGCCATGATCGACGCAGTCAAATGCCTTCGATAAATCATAAAAATATCCATTAGCGTCTTCGTCGGTTTTTTTTTTATTAAGGTGCTCCTAAACGAGGCAATATATTTCTGCAATTTATGGCCGGAAGCTGTTAGCATCTAAGGCGGTGGTCTGCAACAAACGCCGTCGGCCGCGTCCGGCGTGACGCTGTACGCGACGTCCGAATGCTTACTATGGAAATACACTATATTGGTCTCTCTCACACGCCTGACGCGGCGCACGAACGCCCGTGCGCCGCGTCCGTAGGTCGTGCGCCGCGTCCGCAGTCATTTCGGAGCATTCTGGCGTCACAGACGTCGCGTTTTTATCATCAAGATGGTGAAATTTACGAAAGAGCAAGACGAATTACTGATTGAATCAGTTAAATTAAACAGAAAGTATTCTTTAACTTGACATCGTTATTATATAAATGTTTTTTTATCAACGTATTAAAACAACCCTCAATCTCTCTCTTCACAAAAATGTCGTGACGCCTTTTTCTTCTCTTCTGTTTCAATAACTGTATAACAACATCATCATCCTCATCCTCTTCTTCAAGAAGTCTTAAAATTGTCTGTTCATCCATATTCACTTCACGTCCATTCACGTTGAGCTCATGCGAGAAAACTGGAAACTATTCGCAGTTTGCGCTGGACGCCGCGTCCAGCGTAAACTACGCGTCCAGAGTGACCATCGCAGTTTACGCTTGACGCGGCGTCCAGAGGACGCGGCGTGCAGCAGACGCCGGACGCGGCCTACGGCGTTTGTTGCAGACCACCGCCTTACTGAAGTAAGAGATAGATAGCAAGACTTGCAGGCCACAAATTGCAGAAAAATATTGCCCGTTTAGCACCTTAAAGTAACAAATTAATAAATCAGTTTTGTGTTTTGGTAAGAAATATCAAGATAAAATAATAAAAAGTGATACTTATAAATTAATGACATTTCCAGGTCGTCTCCTCGTTGGTTTGAGGTGGTGGAACTATGTGGACGATGATGGCAAGTCACATTGGGTCTTCGAATCCAAGCAGGTATTTATGTTAAGACTTCTTATGTTGATTTGCACAGACAAATTTTATGATGCTATGAAATGAAACGTTTCAACCTTTGATGTTGTTAGTTAAAGTCGATTCCCTCTTTTCGCGTGTATGGGGAATTGTGATTCGAATCAGCTTAAATAGATAATTTATTTCTTTCTTGGTGACAGCAATATAGCAACTGAACTCAAACAGAAGTTGTCCTAATTACTTATCACAAATACAACGAATACAATCTGTTTGATGACGATTAAAATAGCAGCTGTATGGTTTCAGAACCGCGGGAATCAGTTTGATGACGGTTAAACTAGCAGCTGTATGATTTCAGAACCGCGTGAACCTGTGAGGACGGTTAAAATAGCACCTGTATGATTTCAGAAGCGTGTGAACATGTTTCATGAAGTTTAAAATAGCAGCTGTATGGTTTCAGAACCGTGTGAACCAGTTTGATGACGGTTAAAATAGCAGTTGTATGGTTTCAGAACCGCGTGAACCGCAACGAGAGCCGGCTGTTCTGGCTGGGGCTGATCCTGTGCCCGCTGATATGGAGCGGCTTCTTCCTCATGTGCCTCTTCACGCTCAAGTTCAAGTGGATGGTAAATATCATAGTGTCCGTCAAGATAGCGTACACCGTAAAGATATTCAGAATCCGATGCAGCCAATAAATAGTACCCAAATAGTACCAACGAAATACCTAGGTGAAAAAAAATAGTACCCTTAAACTTTCTGAAATATAAGGCCTGTTCACGGTGTACGCTACCGAGCGTCAAGCTGGCGTACACCGTTTGTATCTCTGGAACGGCTTTGTTTTTGGAAACGCTTTATATCTCAAAAAATAGTACCCAAATAGTACCCTAGGGCCCTACAATTTCATTTCGCTAGCTATCGTAGAAGCCGAGATATAGTGAGCTCTTTCTATAAGAAAATCCCGGGTACGCCAGCTTGACGGTGTGAAATTTTGTACACCGTTAAGTCATGGAATATCTCAGCTTCTACGATAGCTAGAGAAATGAAATTTTAGGGCCCTAGGGTACTATTTGAGTACTATTTTCCGAGATATAAAGCGTTTCCAAAAATAAAGCCGTTCCAGAGATACAAACGGTGTACGCCAGCTTGACGCCCGGTAGCGTACACCGTGAACAGGCCTTATATTTCGAAAAGTTTAAGGGTAATATTTTTTTCACCTAGGTATTTCGTCGATACTATTTGGGTACTATTTATTGGCTGCATCAGATTCTGAATATCTTTACGGTGTACGCTATCTTGACGGACACGAAAAAAAAGTACCCTTTAACTTTCTCCCAACCCAAAACCCCACTCCCACTCAACTCCCAACTCAAAAAAGCAGATTTGTGGGAAATCGCAAAAAACGTGGACAAACCTAATAGTCAATAACATTTTTGCGATTCCCCACAAATCTGCTTTTTTGAGTTGGGTCAGTTTCGTTCTCAACATGCGATATAGTGAACAGCGGTGCGGGGCCCCCAATGCGCGGGGCCCGTAGCATTTTCTACTCTTGCTATATCGATAACTTTAGACTCAAAGGGCGTAAACGCCATTAGAACCTACGGCGTTTACGCCCTTTGAGTCTAAAGGAATCGATGTGACTAATCCGGCACTGCTAGAACTAACGTTTATCCTCTAATCCACAGCTTCTGGTGATGATCGCCCTCACCCTCACCGGGGCGAACCTCTACGGCTACATCAAATGCAAGTTCGGGGCCAAGGAGAACCTCCAATCAGCCACAACGGACTTCGTGAAGAAGCAGCTCCTGCAGAACGCGACCTCCTTCATGTTCGCGCAGCCGTCGCCGCCCAACGCGGCTAGCACGGGCGTAGTTTAGCAACGCTTAGGATAACAGTTTTGCAAGAAAGGGGCCATCCATATAGTACGTCACACCCATGGGGGGGGGGGGTCTAGCCAAATGTGACAGCCTATACTAACAAGGTCAAATATGTTAGGAAAAAGCGTGACATAGGCGTACTTTGCGGATGACCCCAAAGGGGTCGTCCATAAATTACGTCACACGGTTTTTCAGATCGTTAGACCCTTCTGTCACATTTTTTCCTACCATATTTGACGTACTATATGGATAACCCCAAATATGGCAAGATTATGTAGATACTTAAGGCAATAGTAGCTCCTAATAAAGGCAAGCACATTTTTTGGTACGTCACCACGCGGGAATGTTGAGCCACTTGTCACTGTTCTTAATTTAGCGCGTTATGCAAATCGGGGCCCGGACTATGAAGGAAGACATCAGGGTCATCATCAAAAAATGATGTCCGCACAGTTAGGGCTTTATAAAACAACCTCTTAATCTTGTTCGTTTGTCTAACGAAACTTACCATACAATTTGTACATGGTTAACTTTCGTTACACAAAGGCACAAGATTGAGAGGTTGTTTTATAAAGCCCTAACTACGGACATCATTTTTTTGAGAATGACCCATCAGGAAAACTGCCATCACGACTTTTACCGAACTCTGTTGACCGCCAATGCCGCGGATTTTTTCCTTGCATAGCTCTGGTTGAAGCGCAGCCTTACACTGCGGCTCTATTGAGGCGGAGATGAGCGGAGCGGAGCGGAGACGTGTAAGATCGACCAATCACATTAGTTGAAATTAGGGATGTAACGTTACATAGTTTTGCCGATACGATACCGATATATTGTAGTTAATAATCGGCGATACCGATACCGATATCTTAGCTAAATAATGAAGTATGAACTTCAGATATTTGTACGTGCTTATTATAACTAAAACTTGGCTATATTTAACAGAGAGTCAACCTTGAAAGTGTAAAGTAAAAATAAATAAACTGTCAACTCAAAATTCAATTTTTTTTTATTAAGAATCAAAGACTTAATTAACATAGTAATTGCTCAAGGTAATAGACCAATACATAAATTAAGTCAGAAATTGAAATTACTTTTTGCAGATTTTTTTTCATGCAGCAAATTCTTTTCGCGCTCTTCAAATATCGGTTGTATATAATCGGTGCTACCGATATATCGGTATCGTTACATCCCTAGTTGAAATCCACATCTCGTCAATGTCAGTGGAAACAGCGAACACTAATGTGATTGGTCGATCCCTACACATCTCTCCGCTCCGCTCGTCTCCGCCTCAGTGGAGCCGCAGCCATAACATCGAAATAATAGCTAGAATGTTAGTTTTGTCAATTTGCGAAAATATTGTGATAGATAAAATGTACAGTCGCCGGCAAATATATGATAAAATGAAACGTGTAAGTAAAAATATATTTACGTCAGACCTGGCCATAAAGGTAGCAATTACTGCCTGCTACGCATGCGGAAAATCCCACTTCATGGCCTGGGGGAGACGTAAAATTTTGTACTTACGACGGGCGGTAATAAAGAAAGCCTCAGATCGCATATTTATCGCCCTTGCCTTCGACTCGAGAGTTAAAACCTGCGATCTGAGACATTCTTTGTTTTACAGCCCTAGGTAAGTAATTTACTATGGTCACCACTATTCTTAGAGTAATAAAGTCGTATCAGATATTTTTGCGTGCCCCATTCCATCATATACACCTATTCCTGTAAGTGGTGCAATATCTTTTCATGTTTCTTGAAGACTAGGTAAATTATTTATATTTTGTAAATAGGTAGAGTTTCTCCTAAGTATTTCAATTAAGTGAAAAGCGAATCACCAGTTAAAATAAAGCGATAAATCATTTTTATGCCACACCTGGCCATAAAGTGGCTTTTTCCGTACGGAAAAAGCCGCTTTCTGGCTAAGTGTAGACATAAAATGATATACACAACACGGGAGGTAATAAAGATAGCCCTCGATCGCATATTTACGTCCCTCGCTTGCAGCTCGGGCCGCAAACATCTGCGATCTCGAGCTTTCTTTGTATTACCATCCTAGTTTTGTAATATACTATTTTAAAATACTTGTAAATGTCGAAAATGCACAATTTGCATAATACATTTTTATAGTATAATTTCTAAAGATACAGTTAGATTAAATTACTGATCTTTCTTATTTATAGGGAGCGTGCAGGAACCAATCAATGATAATATGTAAGTGTCAATGTCAAATATAGTAAGTCGTAGCTACACTGACGTTAATCGTCCTTCAACGCGATAAATTAACGTTATTAACCACGTTTTCGTCAATGTGGCCCCAGCATGAGAGGGTATATGATTTAGATTGGCGGCACCAGTTAACAGCACCTTCGTCGTGCACGTTCCCTATAGTAAATTGTGGCCACACTAATGTTAATCGTCTATCATCGCGATATTCACGATATAATGTGGTCCCAGCATGATACATAAGAGTACAGCAGTGTTTTTCCAACTCTTTCGACCCCCTTTGAATGCGCAAAGTATTTCGCGACCCCCAACTCTACAATTTCTAACTTGAATTATATTACGTTATGATTTTGAGCTTTTTTTGTATTTTCTTTTTTTTCTGAGGTTAGGTACTCGACCCTTGCGACCCCCTCCTACAGGCTCTGCGACCTCCCGACCCCCGGGGGTCGTGGCACACACTTTGAAAAACACTGGAGTACAAGGTTCGGATTTGCGGCACCAGTTGGCAGCACCTTCGTTGTGCACATACCCTATTTAATAACACAAAAGCTAGGTTTATGAATATATTTTAAATTGATATTGTTTTGCTTCATTCCATTGTATCTATATTGTATTTTCATTCCAATTTCATAAATAATTGTATATAAATGTGATCAACATTTAGATTGCTATCAATAATAATTATTTAAACTTTAGTTTCCTTTATTTAAAAACCTCTATAACATTTCCTTGTAGCAAGAAAAACACTTGCAAACACAGCAACGTGTTGCGATCGCCAACCTGCATACCCAGCGTGGAACCCCAAACATTACTGTCATTACGAAACCCTTTACAGCAGCGGTCGACAACCTGCGGCCCGCGAGTCTCTCTGGCTATTTTGTATATAAAGGTCGTTATATTCAGAATCGTATAAAGTGACAAATTACTAACAAAGTCCGGCCCGCGTCAATTTCGTTAGCTACTTTGTGGCCGCTGGCTGCTAAAAGGTTGTCGACCGCTTCTATACAATGTTCGTGGCCGTAGGTAGACAATACAAGCATTCGAATCGGGGCCCTAATATAAAAATATATAGTACGTAACTCGACAAAAGTAAACTTTTTTTTAAATACAAGACCCGCACCATTTATCAACCTCATTCATTCATTTTTCAAAACTTTAATTTTCATGGGCGTGTCAGATTGGCTCTTTGATTAACAAAATTTATCTTTTGAATAGATAGTAATAGGCATGTATATGATCGTTTTAATTTTGCAAAAACTAAGCAAAAAAGTTGAATGGTGATCTTTTTAATCATTGATCCTCTTTCTTTGAAACAAAATAAACTAAAAAAAAAAAAAAAAAAATCAAATCAATCGATATTTTAATCTGTTTAGAACCACGCAAAAAAATGTTTGAGATGTAGAAATTACGTCTACCCTAATGGACTAAAACAGGGCTTTTTCAGACCAAGTCAAGGAAGCCCCGCAAAGCGGGGCTTCTATTATATATTCTGAGGTCTGAGGGACGCAAGTAGGGCTGCCATCTCCAAAATTTGACACCTAGGACAAAAAGCGTAATTCCCCGGATCTTGGAGCTCAAAATCCGGACACGTCAACAGCAACGCAGTTTTTTCCGGGGGATGCATTAGCTCTCGCGGGCCGGGCTACAAATGAAACCCCGCCCGGACGTTCCCCGGACCAGACGCTCTCTAAACTAGGACAACTTCGGGGAAACCCGGACGGATGGCAGCGCCCTCGACGCAAGCAACCTAACTTAAAAGAAGAAGGGGTTTGATTTCTTTACCTTTTTCTAAGCGGGGCTTCGCATAGAAATAGGTAAAGAAAGCAATCAATACATATTTCCGATTATAATAGTGCAAATATGGCAATATTTCCAAAAACTAGTCAATCTTGAAAAAAAATGAAGTTCCGTTATTTTCATTACAAGATTATTTTATAAGCATATTTATATCAAGCAAGGGCAATAAAATCAAAACTGAGCACCGTTAACCGAAACGTAAACGAAGTTAAACATATTCGATAATTTGCGTACGATTTAACGGCCGTTAAAGTTAAACGACTAACTCTTAATAGTTCTGGTATTTTTTAAACAAAATATAAATTATGAATAGAAAGGGTTAAACCAACAAAATATCTGTTTTTGTTTTCATTGTATCTATGTCTGTTTTTTAACCATATAACACATTATAGAACAATATACAGTGTGTCCCAGGGAGAAGTGACCAGATTGTGATGGTTGAATATTCATGGGAAGTCATCGATAAAAAGAAATTTTTCAGAGGTATACAACATTTTTTTTTTATTGTTATTTCTGTTATTGTACTGAAGTCAGCCGACTTGTTGCACTACTATTGAAATATTTCGAAAAGTGCTAATAATAAGTAATAACATTGTTTTGAGATATTTTAGAGAATATCATGTAGTTTAATAGTAAATTGTAAAAAAATACGAAGTATGGGACAATTTTCGGAATTTTCGGCAAAACAATAAAAAATAATCGTTTTTTTAGCTTATTTCCAAAATTTCTAAATGTGTAATTTATTTTGGTTAGATTTTGTAGCTTAATCGAATTAGTTACAATATTGGCTATGTAAAACAAATACAGAATAGAAAATAAAGTCAAAGCCAAGAAAATCTCGCAAAAGTAGTAAAATAAAAGAAATAGCAATAAAAAAAAAACTTTTGTCGATAGACCCCCCTAAGTAAGTTTTTTATCGATAATTTTACGCAAATAATCGACCTACTTCCGCCGGTCACTTCTCCCTGGGACACACTGTACAAGCCTCATAAAATTACCAAAGGAGCTACAGAAAAAATGTGGTACGTACTTTGAGATCTTTCTTGATTGAAAAAAACATTTTTATTAATTTTAAAGGACAACTCACGTTTCACCAAAATTGTTTCTTTGCCACATTTATCATTAATGTGTTTTTATGTGGATTGACACAATTTTTTATACGAATTATTTTATTGTATTGGGCACATATCTGGACTAAATATCGGTCAAATTTCATCATAAACTACTTTTCTGCTGTCTAATATGCAAATTATTTCTATCGTTTTTCATGCAATACAATGAAACGATGCCTACTTTTTTTTTAATGAGGATCGCTTTCATTCCATGTCAGTTTTATTTAACTTCACGGAAGAATGGAATCCCAACAACAGAAGTTAGTCAAAATCAAAAAAGGTGTTAATTCGGTATGGACAATTTATTATTTTATGATTAAATTTGACCAACTTCTGCGTTCCGTCCGTTCTGCGTCACTTTTTTAATTTTGCGGATATCTCGCGCTAGATCAAATATTTTTTTTATATCAAAATTATTATTATCAAAAAAGACCCAGAGGTAGGTAGGTACCAAACCATCTAAGGTTTTCCTGTTTTAACTTATCGGTATAGGATATCCCTATAAGGTCTAAGTTAAAAGAAACATGCTTACTGTTTACAGAATGTAAAGTTTAAATCGTTTAGCAAGGGCTGACTGTTGACTGTATGACAATAGGTACCTGTGATGTTTTTGCATCTTGGCATCTTTTGTACCTACCTCTCTAACGGATTTAATAGAAGTTAACGGAGCTTAACGACTTCGTTAATATATTTAAATTAATCCCGTTATTCAAAATGTTAACTTCGTTAATTAACGGATTAACGGTTTACCGTGTGTCCAACCAAGTATATTATTTAAATATTAAGATGCATTAATAATTTTTATTGTTCTGTACCATTTTAGATCGAGAGATCAACTCTCCCATTACCTATGTAAGTTGTCCGTTCCAAATAAACGTGTACGCTGTAGGTACCTAAATCATTTTTCAACACCCTTGCCTCTATCTAATTCAACTGGAATTTGGCACTAGAATAGGGATCCCACTTGGTATTGAATTGTATATTAATTGTCACCAAGCTAAGTTAGGTATCATTAACTATACAAAAAATACCGTTATTAGAAGCCCTAGTGACAATAACAATTAGATGTTATGGCACCATTGAGTTAATCTGATGATGAAGTCAGTCAGGTTTTGGGGACTATGCCAAATAGTTGTTAGTGTAGTATAATTTGGCCTCGTATGATTTGTTATCATAAGTACTTTTAAAAAAATAAATATTTTTGCGAGTTATTTTTACCGACGTTCAATCTAGAAAATTGTCCAAAAGAGTAAAAGCGGGTGTAATCAGCTTTATTCCAATATTTTCTGATTTTGAACAATGAGGATCGACCAACACTGATTAGAATGTAAATTGTGTCATACAAAAATTATGCTCCAGGTGAGGCTCGAACTCACAACCCCGGCATATCTCACACGAACACTGTCTTATAAGTACCGTGCGCTAACCAATTGCGCCACTGGAGCTGTAGTAGCTCTGGCTGAAATAGCTAGTCGCTTTTGCCGCCTCACTTTGGTCAAATGACGTCCTCTATCGCGTTGCCAAATGTCAGAATTTTGCGGTTTTCCAACTGTACACTCCAGTCGGTACTCTGATTGTTTTGACAGACATTTAACCAATAGGAAACCTGCTCGTACAGCATATCTGTTTTGTAATTGGATATTGACACGTCAAGGCAACTCTGTTTGACTCTGTGTTTGACCGAGTTTAATCTCGAATCAAAAAATTCAGTTCATATTTCATGTACGTGATACTAAAGAGCATAGTTATTTTGTTTCAATTCTTTATAAAATTCAATAATATTATTTGAGACAGTTTACGCGTAATATTAATACACTTTGGCAAACTTGGTGAAGTGTAGAGAAACACAACAAAAATAAAACATAGATACAATTACAAAATGGAAACGTCACTTCGTTCCTGTGTTGTGATAATCTTAATAATGTTTTTCGATTAAACAATGGTGCGTTAAAGCATTCCTACGGCAATAAAATACCGCGGGTGGCTTTGATTGCTCGTACGTGATGTCTGTGTGCGCGTTCAATGAGATTTCAACATGAACTGGTTCGACACGTCTGGGCTGACGAGTCTAGCGAAGACGGCTCTGAAGGAAGCTCAGAAGACGTTGGATAAGGCTCTGGACATCCAGGATGAAAGTGGAGAGGAGGAGGAATCGGAGCCGTCCACTTCTCAGACGAAACCGTCTCCATGTGAAAGTGAAACACCTCTAAAAGATGGCTCAGATTTCTTCGCCTCATGGGGTCTCACGGTCAGCGCTGAAGGCCCACAGGATACCACGGCGCAGCAAGAGCAGGCTGTGGTCACCGAGAGCCCTTCTAAAGCCTCCTCTCAAAGCCTCTGGGGCTCTTTTGCAGGATCCTTCTTTGAACATCCAAAGAATTCAGAAACAGATACGGCTATAGTGCAACCCCCTAAAGCTCAATCTATGAATGTTATTAGTGAATCTAAGTATGGCAGTGCTACTGACTTGTTTTCGAAAAGCCAGCTTGTTATGTCTGAGGATACGGAGTTTGATGTGAAAAAAGTGAAAGATGAAACTAAGGCAGACGAGAGACGAAATTCATCCAGGTCAAACCGATTATCACTGGTGTCAAGTCGAAACAGTTCTGATTCCGTTGAAGTGTTGTCCCAGAGTCTGAAAACTACACCGGACTCTGAGGCTGCGTCCGTTCACTCCATGTCCCACAGCAGTAGTGTAGGGCAGAAACTGAATTCCGAGTCAGTGGAAATACTACCTGACAGCCTTGTGAGTCCGAGCTCCATTGAATGTTTAGGCTTTGACAGCTATTCCAGTGATAAAAACAGCAGCACATCTTCAAACCTGTCCCCGGGCGAGTTAAGTGATAAGAAATCAACACCGATCGATAGGACAGAAAAAGCTGAAACTGCTGATAGCGTCAGTTTGGTCGCAGATGATGATGAAGACACCATGTCTTATAACTCCATCTCGGAATGCACCGCACCCACAGTATTAGACACAGATGAAAAGTCGATAAGTCCATTCCCTAAAAGAGCAGAAGGCAAGAAGTTGCTTGAAAAAGAATTCCTGCATTTAGACCCCCCATTGTTACCCCAAAAAATGCAGATCAGTGAGAACTCTTCCAATGACGGCTCCTGGTCTGACAGGACCTTGAATGCGGATAACGACAGTATGATTCTAGATGTCAACATGGACGAACCAAAGAAAGAGGCAGAACCTGAGGATGTGCTAATGGAAAAACTGAGTGACTCTTCCTCATTTTACAATGTGAATGTTTCCGGAGATATGCTTAAATCGGAGAGCTCAGCGTTCGTAAATGTGGAGAAACAGCAATGTAACCAATCAGAAAAATCTGAGTCACAAAAAGGGAGTGTAAAAGAACGAACATCGCCAACCAGTTCTGACAGCAAAAGCGACTTGGTCAAAATTGGGTCTGACCGAACATCGGGCCATACTTCTGGGGACGAAATAGAGACCACCACTTCATCTGACATAGAAATCATTCCAAGCCCTAATGGCGACAACCACGGCTTCCGCAGTAGCCCAGCCAAATACAACTTCAAACAGTCGAAATTTGACGGGACAACTTCACCGAATCTGGTCGACCTAGTTCTAGGGAAATCTTTAGCGAGTAAGATCCGTGGTCACAACAGGGAGTTATCCGAAGCATCCATTCAAAGTAACACAAGCGATGAAAGCCAAGGTTCAGAGAATGACCGGTTGATGAGACGGCTGTGTGAAATGGCTGAAATATTGGAAGCCAGAGAGAACAGACTAATGGAAGTTAGTAGAAGTAATGCAGAGTTAGCGGAGAGTAACGCTGACTTGAAGACGCAGATGGAGACATTACTGGCCAAGCATGGGGCTCATGATGGGGGGGACATTAGTACTATCACGGAGGACTATACGCAGAGGATGTCAGCGCTGGAAAAGAAGTTTCAACAGGCCATAAGGGAAAAGGTAAACAATGTTACAAATACGTATCATTATCACGGGCGTAAAGGATATGTCGCGTTAACGGATGCTTAACAAATCAACGATGATATGGTATCTTTCCCTTTTCTTCCCTTCTAGTACAATGTTCATATAATAAACATAATTTTCGGCCCTCCGGCCGGAAAGCGTCACCTTGCCGGCCGCTGCACTAAACGAAGCTGCCGTTCTGGCTCCGTCGAACAGAAAAATAGTATACAAACCTTGGCCAGTAAATAAGAAAGCCTCAGATCACATGTCCCATCCTCGGCTTCGCCTCAACCGACAATTACATGTGATCTGAGACATTTCTTACTTTACTGGCCTCGGTACGTAATGTACTATTGTATGTACGATGTTTTTCCTCCACCGAAAAGCAGATGAATGGTAGCGTCGCCACAGTGGCGAATCATATTTCGTAATAAATTTAGAAAATTATAAGTACTAGCCAAGATTCGAACTCACAGCCTCAGTTTGAAAGGCGCATTTCCGAACCCCTTGTATTCCATAGCTTCTTTTTATAATGTAGAAACTCGTCTAACCCTTATTGTTATTATTTCTCTTTTAGTAAAGTGTAACTCTTAAATTAATGATGACTAGTAATGGCTTCTATACTTCTTATGCTATTGTTTTCAAATCGTTTAAAGACAATGGCGGTTTAAATTAAACGGTGTCAGGGTGTCGGTAATTAGGTATTTAATTTTAATCTTGATTATGTCTGCAATGGAAATAACTATAATTTCTATTTAAATGTTACACAATGATTAGCACAGGTTACGGAGGTCAGTTGCTCCAAGGTGCTCAAACTTCACTCTGATCTTGTAGACCACATATTAAGAGGCTGGTAGGAATGGTAGGTCTTCTGTTAGTTTGGTTGGCAAAGTATGTATGTATGTATGTAAACTCTTTATTGCACAAAATAATACAAGCACAGGGTTACAAAAGAAAGGTATATATACAAAGGCGAACTTAACTCAGTCACTTTTTACACGCTTGGCATCCCAAACACAAGTGAGCATCATGCTTATTTTTGCCACAAATTGGCAGGATGTGGAATGAACTCCCTCTTGAGGTGTTTCCAGAGCACTATGACATGGGGTGCTTGAAGAAGCGAGTAAACGGCTATTTTTTTTTGAAGCCTGACTCACTTGCGATCCTTATTGGACGTAACAAAAATCGAACTAGGTGGGGGCCGTGGCGTACTCTGGGGTCGAACCAGGTTGCTGGCCGGGCCACCTTGGTAATTGGCCCTATTTTCTCTCTAAACAGGGCTCTGAAAGATCGGCAACGTATAGGTTACATCTCTAGTGTTGCAGATATTCACGGGCGACAGTAACTGCTTTCCATCAGGCTTCTCGTCTGCTCGTTTGCCACTTAGTAAAAAAAAGACCTATAAATACCTACATTACACGCTTGCCAAACCTGGGCAAACATGTAAATGTAGCATAACTTCATCCTCCCCAGGACCAATTACGTAAGCAGCTGGACAGCATCAAGTCCGACGCGTCCCGGAAGAACTCCTCGGAACTCGAGAGCAGCATCAAAGAGAGAGATGAAGTGATAGCCCAGATGCAGGAGGAGGGGGAGAAACTGGCTCGCCAGCAGCTGCAACACTCCAACATCATCAAGAAGCTCCGGGCTAAGGAGAAAGACAATGAGCAAGTCATCAAGGGACTTAGGTAAGAACTGGTTTTTACACAAATCCTCAAAAAAAGTCTGTCTTCAGAAGTGGTTTGTTAAATACTGCCAAGCCGCTTAAGCGTCGTCAAGAGAGAGAGCTGATGACATCTGCAACACTCCAACATCATCAAAAGGCTTCGGGCTAAGCAGAAGGCCAATAAACAGTCTTCAAGGGACTTACTTGGGTAAGGATGGTTTTTCACATTGTGCCAAATACTGCCGAACTGCTTAGGTGGTCAATAGAGAGCTGATGGTAGCTGCAACACTCCAACATCAATACACTCCGAGCTAAGGAGAAGGACTGAGCAGTCATCAAGAGACTTAGGTAAGGGTATTTTTTAGGTCATCTTTTCCAGTTAATCTTAATCTTAGTTAATTACAATACAATCATACTTTATTGCGCACCAAAAGAAAAAATACAGTGCAAACTTATATAAAAAAAGTGGTAAACAATAGGCGGTCTTATCGCTTTAGCAAGCAGTTCTCTTCCAGACAACCTTTGGGTAGCGGAATCGATGATTACTTCTTAATGTAAGGGTCTGGGTCTAGGTTTAGGGATGGCGACCACGCATAGGTAAACATTGCGTAAGACGGCCCAAGACTCGGTGGACAGACGACCTCGTGAAAGTAGCGGGGAGTCGGCGATCTGCACAGGACTGCACTCTGTGACGGTCTATGGGGGAGGCCCATGTCCAGCAGTGGACGTCCGTGGGTGATAGACGAATAAAGGTTCATTAACAGGGTATTTGATAACAATCAAAATAAATTAATTAACTCTAAACCATCAAATTACGTTTCAAAAACTGCCCAGATAAAATCAATTAAACTAATTTTCATGTCACCAACGATTTTAAAATGACAAAAACTAAAGATAAGGCACCATGTTGAGCATGACGTCACAAGTCAGTATTTCATACTAAACATATTGCATATTTTCTGAGCGTTTTGACACTTCATAAAAAGAAGCTGTCACGTGATTCAGGTGAGTCGCAATACTCTTATAGTTGTGTAACCTCAATCCTCATATTCTCTTCAGGGATAAAATAGCGGAGCAGACCTCGGAGCTGGACCGACTGAAACGAGCCATCGCCGCCAAAGAAGAGCTGGAAGTATCTCAAATCGAAGCGGTCTACCGGCTCACCACGACCAATAAGAAGCTCGAAGTTGAACTCAATGAGGTAAACTAGACCTTACATATTATTATGATTTAACAACTAACTGAACTGGCACAATAACCCAAAATGAGCCTGAAGTGAAGTATGTATACGATGGTGCTATTAATCTTACGCATATGTATGTTATAAATTCAGTTCAAAGTTATATACTTCTCCTTTATAGTTTATCCGTAAATATTGGTCAACTTTTCACTAGTATCATCAAACTAGCGTATAAGTACTTGTTTATATGCCGTGAGTAACGTTTTTGCCTATGATTTAAATAAATGCTAAATATTATTATGGCACTATAAGTGAAATCCGGTTCTGAATATACAGCCATGTGACAGACGGACGGACGGCCGGACAACGAAGGCTTAAAAATAGGGTCCCGGCACCCTTTGGATACGGAACCCGTGTCAACCGTGTTTATCGTCGACGGTCGGAAGCTGTGGCTAGAGTTGTGCCGTTCTCGAGAATTCACGGAAACGTTCTCAGTTTTGTATGGGAAATGTTCTCGAGAACGTTCTCTCTCCATACAAAACGGAGAACGTTTCCGAGAATGGCATATCTCCAGCTGTGGCTGTGGTGTTCAGCGTTATTAGTGAATTTTAGTTTTCATCTACTTTTTTCTTGGCGCTGACAGAGTACTTAAAAAACCTTAGTGGCTATTACAAAAGTCGAGCAGGGCGGGGACTTATGGCGTTCCCTGGGATCGAACCAGGTCGCTTAGTCGCGGACCACCACGGACGTTTCGCTGATTGCTCAAAGTCAGCAACGGACCAGCGAGAGAGGTTGAAGCGGATCAACCTGTCCTTGGGCATTTCTCCAGAAATATGTCTGCGGTCACCTCATTCATCTGGCCCTTTTTCATACTAAATGTATGGAGACAGATGAATGAGTCGCAGACATATTTCTGGAGAAACGCCCCCTTATGGTAGAGTGTGTATATCGAACTAATTTCATCTACTTGTAATACTAACCAGAACTGCTCATGTAGTTATTATTACCATGAAATTGAGGAAATCAGTAAAAGTACGTTATATCACTGTTACTGCATTTGCCTTATCAGTAAACGCGCCAACACAAAAGGTAACTGAGAGCTAAAACGTCGTAACACAAAACAAATTGACGTACGAAGTTGAATTTTAATAGACTATTGTTTAAGTTGGAAATGTCAAATAGTTGCGAACCTGTGATGTTTGTCTAAAAAGCAGCGGAATATACACACTTGTATGAGTAGTTTCATGTTTTAAATGAATGTTGTACAACTTTGGAACTATTCATATGTATCTAGCTTTGAATCCAGGACTAAGTCTACTTGCATGCCAAATTTCAGCTCAATCTATCCAGTCGTACCCCGTTATTTAGTAACAATCATCCAAACATCTTCACCAACTATTCAACAATATAATATTAGTGGGATCGCTGCTTATCATGAACAACAGCCCAATCCAAAATAATTCTGTGTTGAACTTTAAGTTCTAATATTGATTGAGTAGTATAGTAAGACACAAAATAAATCTACTTTTCATTTAGGATGGCGCCGTTATGCGTGATAAGTAGCGAATGTAAAAGTTTGTAACAATGTTTGGAAGTTTGTTACTAAATAATGCTGTAACAATGAGGGTTTTCAGAAATCATCAATCTCCCAGCTGGCATCACGGTGGTGGATGGTCTTACAGTAGATGTCAAACTCTTGTAGTGCGATTGGTGGATTTCGACTCTCGCTGTCAAAATTACCATTCACCGCCATTTTTCAAGCTGGTCGAATTATGATTTTTGAAATTCGGTTTTTTCAAGTGTTTGCGGAATTGTATTCTCTAGAAATGTCCATACTCTATCAACTAGTCGAGCCGCCTTGATCTATTTCATGATAGTATCGTAGGCTAATTTCTGATAAGACATGGTGTTATCTTTAAGTGGTAATTAACAAGTTACATAAGCATGTAATTATTAATTAAACAACATGATTCAGACACCAGCCGAGAATAGGTAGATAGGATTAGATACACGAAAACAATTATCTGACGTTTGTGCTGATGGTTGTGCTACAGTATATTTTGTGAATGTTTTATTTTGGAAATGGTAAATGAATATGCAGTTAATGTAAAGCTAATATTATGCATATACGTATGCATAACATTAAAATAGCAATAGTTTTAAGCATTTACCTGTGGTTTCGCCTGCATTATTACCGTTAGAATCCCAAGGGAAAAATATGATCTACCTGTATGCCGACACATCATCAGGCCGTTGCAGTCCACTGCTGGACATAAGCCTCTCCCAAGGTACGCCACAGAGCCCGGTCTACTGCTTTATGCATCTAGTCACTGCCGGCCCCCTTATGCAAGTCGTCCCGCCATCTGGCCAGAGGGCGTCCCACTCTACGTTTGCCAAGACGCGGTCTCCACTCCAGCACACGCTTACTCCAGCGGTTATCGGTTCTGTCGCAGAACCGATAACCGCCCATTGCCACTTCAACCTACTAACTTTCAGAGCTATGTCGGTCACCTTGGTTCTCTGACGGATCACTTCGTTCCGAATTTTGTCCTTCGGAGAGACTCCGAGCATAGCTCTTCATAGCACATTGAGCGACTTTAAGCTTGTGGATTAACCCCACAGCTAGTGTCTACGTCTCGGCTCCGTACGTCATTACAGGGAGGAAGCACTGGTTGAACACTTTCGTCTTCAGGCTCTGCGGTATGCCAAATTTAATTTTAATCTATTCAATTGCTACCGTGTTATTTCGTAACAAACATCCAAATATCTTCACGAACTTTCACACTTGTAATATTTATTTTATTTTATTTATTTTATTTACATGGAGAACCAACAGCTTAAACTATATCAATAATGACTTAACTGGTAATAAAGAGCCAATTACAGGATCTCACTTATAGTATCATAGTAATATTTAACATTTAGTTAAATGTTACGCACAAACGTTACTCACGACACACGCAAATACATAAAAAAAGTAAACAAGTGCCTATATGCTAGTTTGATTATACTAGTGAAAAACTGACTAGTATTTACGATTAAACTATAAAAAGAAAGTATATAACTTTGAACTGAATTTGAAATAAACATAAACATATAGTGAGATTCGATAGAACCGAACAAAAACAATAACAAATATGTTGACTGACAATTTGGATCTATTGTCTATGGATTTACTGTGAAATAGTGATGGGAAAGGTATAACATTAATTAATCAATCCATTTGACATTCATGAAATTATTATTAACTACAAGTAAGTGAGAGGAACTTAAAGTATATCGTACTATTATTAATCAGATACTTTTATCATTATTAAATATTTTGTAACAATGAAAAGCTAGGGCGGGGAACTATGTTTTACCACCCTAGTTGCGTAATGTACTATTCTTTTTATTTTTACCACACCGAATTTAGGGTTTGGAACTAAGACGCGACGCAATTTTCCATCGCTGATTATTTGGAAATATGGTAGAAGTATCGCAGGGGTCTTCCGAAACCAGCAAAATTTTGAAAGTGGTCTACGAGAAACGAAAGCTTGGGAACCTCTGTTTCAGATAAACCATATGGGACACCCTAGTTCTGTTCACACTCGTATTAATTACGAGAAAAAGGTTTCGTTTTAGTAAAATGAGGGTATTTAGAAATCAAAAATCCACCAGCTGGCAGCAAGGTGGCGAAAGGTCTATTTGGCAGTAGATGTCAAAATCAGGTGGTGTGATTGGTGGATCTTGACGCCTACTGTCAAAAAGACCTTTCGCCACCCTGCTGCCACCTGGTGGGTTTATGAGTTCTAAACACCCTCATTAGCACGTTAGTTTACACACATACTTACATTACACGTACATTGCGATTACGCACTGCCATTGTCACTGGTGATACTGTCACTGTCAGACGTATCATTGTCAGTAACTGTGATGATGAAAGGCTTCGTAGTTGCCTCATCATGGCTATGGCTCATGGCTTGTCCGAAATGTCAAGATAATGGTCAAGAGTTGATGTGATGGATGAGTATGAGTTTCACCAGGCCATTGCTGCCCTTGGCTGCCCGCCTTTGTGCGAAACCTATGCAGCAGTTCCTCTTTATTGTCGTCGTGTTTCGACTTCCGGCGCCCCTATCACCTTGGCGCCTGTGTGCGCTGCACACTTCGTACACAGGGGCGGCGCAGCCCTGTACCAGGCTCACATAATTTGTCACTTCTTTTGGCGGTTGTAATCAGACGAGTAAAAACGCAAGGATCTTGTTTTAGCCTTTTTCGTAGTTGGGTTTTCCTATATACATTTATTGGATATGGCATTCATTGCCAAAATCTATAATAAAAAAATAATCTTTCCGAAATACTAATCGATATCAAAATGTCATTGTTAATAAAAAGTAATACATTTTTAAAGAACGGACATTCCCATCACTACGAATCCAAAGACATTATAGATTTTTACATTTTAGATGAGTAAAAAAATTTGAGTAACATTTGACATATAGAAAAATGGTATTGACTAAGTTTGTTTTTACTGAAATATGAATAATTAATGGATATTTTAATTAAAAATGAATGAAAATACAAGGTTTATGTATATAAATTGTTGATAAGGCTATGTTCGTTCTTAAAAAGTGCGTGATTACGAAGTAATGAAGGTAAATCCGTTTGTTTACTTGTTTGTTCTTTTCTATTGAATCGCACTATAAGATTAATAGTACCTACTTGCGATCCTAGACACACTCACACTTCACTCTCGAGCAAACTGCCACCTGCAAATGTCGTTAACTAAAAACTAAAAATAAAAACTAGTAGGTAGTAACAATTATAGTAACCTAGTACTTAAAACGGAATAATATTAATCGAAGCTACTTTTTGCCAATTTACGCCTCACAGAAGGAATTGAGCAATTGAAGACGTCAATATCAAACTTTTTTGAAGTATTATTTAAGGAGCGACTGGCTCGGATCAAATAACTATTTCGCCTATATTTGGTTGATGCACATTTAACTGAAAGAGGGGGGAAATGTCTTTTAGACCGCGAAGGCACACTAAATGAAAGTTTGTGCAATAGTTCCGGGCAATCAATATTGCCGCTAGTAATATTAAGCATATAAATGATGTCAGCTATTTCACGGCGCTTATATAGCGGTATTAGATGATGTTTCTTACACGCACTGAGGTAGTTAGATGAGTAATATGGACATTTTAGTTTAAAGTATAGGAATCTAACAAACTTTCTTTGAACTCGTTCAATCCTGTCAATATAGGTGTTGTAGCAGGGATTCCAAATTTGGGACGCGTATTCCAACCTACTCCTAACCAGCGAGCAGTAGAGAACCTTAAATGTCTTAGCTTGTGTAAAGTGACTTGAGTTACGCATTATGAATCCTAATGATTTGAAGGCACTGCCTATAATGCTGTCAATATGGATATCGAAGAGAAGTTTAGAGTCGTGTGTTACACCCAAGTCTCTCATAAATTGAATCTTACTTAACTGATTTCCTTTAAGAGTGTAAGTTGTGGGGATCAAGTTACGCTGGCGAGAGAATGATATTGAGTAGCATTTGGATGGATTTAGGTCTAACTTATTGGCTATGCAGTATTCATCAAGTCGCGTTAGATCTGACTGAATTGCTAATGAATCATGGATCGACTTTAACTTACCAAAAATTTTCATGTCATCAGCGAAGCATAGAAGTTTAGAATTAATGAAACAATTGCTGATATCGTTAACAAATACATTAAAGAGCAACGGCCCGAGCAAGGAACCTTGAGGCACTCCGCTAGGTACCGTAACCCATCCAGACATGTAATTGTTAACGACAACCGCCTGAGACCTGTTTTCAATATAAGACGAAAACCATCTCAGCAAGTCACCATGAATCCCTATGTCACGTAGCTTACATAAAAGTATGGAATGATCAATTCTATCAAACGCCTTACTGTAATCAGTGTAAATTACATCTACTTGAAAACCAGTGTCCATCGCTTCAGTAACATAGTCATTAAGGAGAATGAGATTGGACACAGTGGATCGGCGCTGAAGGAATCCATGCTGGTTAAGACTAAAAGAGTTCTTTAAAGGTTCATAGATTTGATTATAAACAATTTTTTCCAAAACCTTAGACAATATACATAGTTTAGAGATAGGCCTGTAGTTCGCTATATCAGTTTTAGCCCCTTTTTTATGAACTGGAGTAATATAAGCGGACTTCCATATTGGCGGAACGATGCACTCAGAGAAGGAACGCTTAAACAGTAATGTAATGGGAGTGACGACAGCTTCGGCACAATTGATTAAGAATTGGGCTGGTAGGTCATCCGGACCAGCGGATTTAGATGGATCTAACTTACGTAATATATTAATGAGCATATTAAAAGGATATTGGGAGGATGGGATAGGATAGGATTAATAGGGTAGGATTTGCGGACACCTAGCCTACATATACTACTTATACTTATTATAATATCGTAACGTTAGTGTTGTTTATACGTGACCATAGTAATGCTGATCCGGAAGATCATAAATTACGAAGTGACGAGTGGCTCAATAATCGCTGTGTCTGGTCGTATGTACTGACCACCAATTTTAGATGGCGCTAATTTTAATACTATATGAAAGAAACATGATGTTTCTTTATAAGTTTTTAATGCGGGTAAATTACACCACATTTTTATGTTACATATGTTATATATCCGGTCTGGACACAGGTGAATGCCATGTAATTTTTCTATGTACTTTGATTTCTTGTATATGTAACATAAAAATGTGGTGTAATTTACCCGCATTAAAAACTAATAAAGAAACATGATGTTCCATTCATATTGTGTTATTTTTAGTTAAAAAGATGAGGGAGTTACAGAGATAAGTGAAGAGATTACTAATCGTCTAATCTCGGGTGGTCGTCTGAAACTTGACCAAAGAAACGAATCGGATATCAACCGATTTTTTCCCTAGATCTGTTATCTTCGAGAGGGGGTTCAAGAGGTCTCACCGTATCGCGAGGGTATCTGCCGATCCGAATTAATAAAAATTTCAGACGAAAAGCGCCCTAGATGACGCGACACAACGGCTCAGCACGACGCGGTCGTCGCTAGAGGCGGCCAAGCGCGAGCTGGCCGAACTGGACGCCGAGCGCCGAGCGCTGCGCGAGCGCTGCGGCGCCGCCGCCCGCGCCGCCAGGGACGCCGACGGGGCGCAGGCGCAGGTCGAAACGCTACAGGCCCAGTTGGCTAGTCTAAGGGCTGAACTTGTGCAAGGTGGGTACTACTGTTTAACTTAAACAAAGTACAGTAGACCAACGCAGCTCAGCACGACGCGGTCGTCGCTAGAAGCGGCCAAGCGCGAGCTGGGCGAGGTGCCAGGGACGCCGACGGGGCGCAGGCGCAGGTCGAAACGCTACAGGCCCAGTTGGCTAGTCTAAGGGCTGAACTTGTGCAAGGTGGGCACTACTGTTTAACTTAAACAAAGTACAGTAGACCAACGCAGCTCAGCACGACGCGGTCGTCGCTAGAAGCGGCCAAGCGCGAGCTGGGCGAGGTGCCAGGGACGCCGACGGGGCGCAGGCGCAGGTCGAAACCCTACAGGCCCAGCTGGCTAGTCTAAGGGCTGAGCTCATGCAAGGTGGGTACTACTGTTCAACTTGACCGGACAAAGTACAGTTGACCGACGCAGCTCAGCACAACGCGGTCGTCGTTAGAAGCGGCCAAGCGCGAGCTGGGCGAGGTGAACGAGGTTGAGATGTATATATATTCGCAATCGGTGAAATTTACTGATTTCGAATATGTATACAACTCATTGTAGAAAAAAAATGTTAGATGTACCCTTTTGCGTTATGGCGGCAGTACAAGTCCAGTTAGCTAGTTTGAGGGCTGGGCTCGTGCAAGGTGGGTACTACTGCTTAACTCCACCGGACAAAGTACAGTTGACCGACGCAGCTTCAGCACGACGTGGTCGTCGCTAGAAGCGGCCAAGCGCGAGCTGGGCGAGGTGCCAGGGACGCAGACGGAGCGCAAGCGCAGGTCGATGCGCTACAGGCCCAGTTGGCTAGTCTAAGGGCTGAACTTGTGCAAGGTGGGTACTTCTCTTCCTCGTTCCTCATGACGAGGGTCGTGGCCAGATGGGACCGTTGCTCTATGCACTCAACAAGGTTTTGTCTTCCTGATCGGGACCCTGTAAGGTTGGTGATGTTCCACTACTACTAATGTTTAACTGGGTACTACAACTTCCTACCCGGATAGTGCCCTAGGCCAAAGCAGCTGTAGTGTATTGTTATACTAAATGTAGGTAGATTCCCTTCGGCCGCCATCGCAACCATGTTTCGCAACCAGTTGCAAAGGAAGATTTTTTCTCCTTTGTTGGCAACTAGTTGCGTTAGCCGAATATTTTGTCTTAATACGCAACCAGTTGCGAAGATGCTATCCATTTTCCATCATGGCAACTAAGTTTCGCAACCAGTTGCCAAACATATTTTTCTTTTCTGGCTACGCAACGAAAAAATTATATGATAGATAAAGTAGATAAGGTATAAAAACTTTTTCAACCTTGGGAAATCCATATTTTATTTTAGAAAGCTTATTGCAATCAGTTTGACATAATATTACTTTTTTATTGTGACACTATTAGGAAAAACCAAATCGTTGGATCGTGACGATCAAAAAGGTTACCTAAGTTTCTGACAATGTTCTGATGTGCAAGAGAGATGAGATGTTCCTTGCATTATTTATTAGGTAGGACAAATATTTTATTCAGTCTGGTTGCGTATTAAGAAAGAAAAATATTTCGTCGCAACTATACTGCTAAAAATATTCTTAGTTGGCAACTGGTTGTGTATTAATGTAAAATGTTCTTCATTCACAACTAGTTGCCAACAAAGGAGGAAAATTCTTCCTTTGCAACTGGTTGCGAAACATGGTTGCGGTGGCGGCCGAAGGGGGTAGATTAAGCATTAGTTTTATATAATCGCGGGTATGCCGACTCGCGCTTGACTGATCTGGCAGCCGTCATTAAATCGTGTTTGAAGTAACATCTTGTTTTACTTCTCGCCTAGTACATCACAGCAGCCTGAGCATGACGCGGTAGCCGCTAGAGGCCAAGCGCGAGCCGGCCGAAGCAGAGGCCTCGCTCGTGGAAAGGTAGTCGAAGCCAATAAATCTACTTCTAACCTCTGAGCCGATTCCGCTTATGTTCAAATTTCAAAATTTGCCTCAAGTGCTCTTTTAGCAAAATTCGGAAGAAGGAAAGAAGAAACTTCCTGTTCTGCACAAATAACTAACTTATCATCGTTTCGCAGAGGAGCGCCGCTGGGTGTCCCGCGAGGAAGCCCTCCGACGAGAACTGACCGAGGCGCGAGAGCTGTGCGCCGCGCTGGAGGCCCGCGGGGGCGGGGGCGCCGCGGGGGGCGAGGGCGCCGCCGCGCTACTGGCGCAACTAGCTGCCCTGCAGCGGTCCGCGCTAGACCGGGACCAGGCCCACGTGCACACCGTCAGGGGACTCAAGCAGCAAGTCGGTGAGTGACTGAAGATTACTGGCGTAGTCGGTAGGATTGCTCGCTCTAGATTGGGTGCAGGCACTGTGAGGCACTTAAGCAGCAGGTCGGCTAGTAACTGAAGATGGCGTAGTGGTAAGATTGGTCGCGAATTGTATTCTGTGAGTATTTTGCAACATAATCAAAGAGAACGTTTTAGGACTCTTCTCTAGACTAAGACTCTCATTTGCTAGTATCTTCCAACAGAATTTAAGAGAATGTTACTTACAGAGACTTCGTACTGGTACTGACTGGGACTCAAACAATTCGATGAGTAACTGAAGATGGAGCTTACTGGCACAGTCGGTAGGATCGGTCGGGAATATCGCATCTGCGACTCGAAAACCCTCTAACACTTTTTGCACATGAATGCACCCTCCTCTCCGATAACAGAGTTCCTAAAACATTTCGAGTATTCAAACGTCCTTTATGATACTCCCTAAGTTTTAACAGCGACTACTTTCTAAGTTCATCGTCATTTCAACCTTGATACGTCAACTGCTGAACATAGGTCTGCCCTAAAGACTTCCACAACGAACAGTCGCACGCCCCCCGCCTGCAGCGACTTCCGGCGATCCTAACTAGGTCATCAGACCGTCTTGTCCTACGCTGCGACTTCCGGTTCATGGTCTCCACTTTCTAACGTCAACTATATTTAATTTTTCAGCGGAGGCCGAAACGTCGTTAGCAAAAGCGGTGGAGCGCGAGCGGCTCTCCCGCGAGGAGTCAGAGGAGCTGTCGCGACAGCTGGCGGCCGCGTCAGGGCTGCTGGACGACGCTCGCGGCCGTCTGGACGCCGTCACCGCGCAGTGCCGCGACCTGGTCGCCCGGGTCGACGCGCTGGACGACCAGCTCGCCAGGTAAGTTGGAGTTAGGAGCTGTCGCGACAGCTGGCGGCCGCTTCAGGGCTGCTGGACGACGCTCGCGGCCGTCTGGACGCCGTCACCGCGCAGTGCCGCGACCTGGTCGCCCGGGTCGACGCGCTGGACGACCAGCTCGCCAGGTAAGTTGGAGTTAGGAGCTGTCGCGACAGCTGGCGGCCGCTTCAGGGCTGCTGGACGACGCTCGCGGCCGTCTGGACGCCGTCACCGCGCAGTGCCGCGACCTGGTCGCCCGGGTCGACGCGCTGGACGACCAGCTCGCCAGGTAAGTTGGAGTTAGGAGCTGTCGCGACAGCTGGCGGCCGCTTCAGGGCTGCTGGACGACGCTCGCGGCCGTCTGGACGCCGTCACCGCGCAGTGCCGCGACCTGGTCGCCCGGGTCGACGCGCTGGACGACCAGCTCGCCAGGTAAGTTGGAGTTAGGAGCAGTCACGACAGCTGGCGGCCGCTTCCGGGCTGCTGTAAATACTGACAAACTACCATGCAGCCCACCCGCGGCGATTTGGCGAAGGTGCATGTTGCAAGTGTGGCGACACTGCCTAGCGACACTCGTTGGAAGAAGACGGTAACAGCAATTCCACGACAGATGGCGCTTACACCGACGCCCATACAAACGGCACGATTCCCATAGTGTTCTGCATCGCACTATAAAAGTGTTTATAACGCTAGCACTACATATATCACTTCCGACACGGCGTGACACCCGCCTGGAGAGATCTCTCTATTGTCATCTGTTCCACACAAGTCTTAACTATATTGGTCAAAAACAACAACACCATTGGTTGGTTAGACCAATGATGCTAGTTTCTATTTGTAAAATTGTAACCTGTAGCTTCGTGGAGGCTGCTGATGAAAAGCAGAAACTGTATGTCAAGTGGAGACATAAAATGATGTACACAACACGGGAGGTAATAAAAAAGCCCTCGATCGCATATTTACGTCCCTCGGTTACAGCTCGGGCCGCAAACTTCTGCGATCTCGGCCTTTCTTTGTATTACCGTCCAAGTTGTGTAATGTACTATTATGCCACACCTGGCCATAAAGTAACTTTTTCCGAACGCTGCGCGTACGGAAAAAGCCGCTTTCTGGCCAAGTGCAGACATAAAATGATGTACACAACGGGAGGTACTATTAACCCGCGAGACTGAGCTTATTACAAGCCGGTGGATTTATGATTTGTAAGCACCATCATTGCCCAAGGGTTTTACGTGAAGCGCATCCACTTTTCTAATTTGCTGGCTTTTTACACTTTTCTAACTAATCTGCAACGAAGTAGTTAACAATCTCCCCGATGTTATTTTGCAGTAAGACTCGTGAGTTGTCCCGAGTGAAGGAAGAGACGGGCAAGCAGATATCAGAGCTGCGCCAACAGCTGTCGGCCGCTGAGGCCGCCTTGTCCGCCGCACAGGACGCCTTGGACACGGAGAAGAAACGGAACGCCATACTGCAGGTAAAATGTATATCTCATATATCGATACCTTTAGACTCAAAGGGCGTAAACGCCGTAGGTTCTAATGGCGTTTACGCCCTTTGAGTCTAAAGGTATCGATATATGTATTTATTTATTTATGTATGTATACAGTATATGTATTTACTATAAAAATGCGCAACTACTAACTTAACAGACAAATAAATTCCTGCGGTTTTTAGGAAAAACAAAACTTTACTGCAGGTAAAATGTATATCTCATATATATATGTATTTATTTATTTATGTATGTATACAGTATATGTATTTACTATAAAAATGCGCAACTACTAACTTAACAGACAAATAAATTCCTGCGGTTTTTAGGAAAAACAAAACTTTCCGAACTAAATTCTTTGATGCCGACATAAAAAAAAAAACCGGTCAAGTGCGAGTCGGACTCGCGCACCGAGGGTTCCGTACAAACTCATAAGTAGATACGCGAATAGTTCAAGAAAAACTGTGTATCGATTTGTTTAGTAGAAGCAAATAAGTATATGTTATGATTTTTGCAAATTTCTAAAAATCAGTGCAAGTTAGGAAAACAGTTATATTTTCCCTGTAATATTTAGAACCTGACGTGTAATGATTCTATTTAATAGCAAGGACCATTAAATCAAGAGGACTGTTATTCTCCATACAAAATGCTGTTCCCCGAATTTACAACGCCATCTATGTATAAGCTTGGTAAAATAATTATAATATTATTTACAATTATTTAACTTTGCAAACGTGACACAGTATTTAAATTTATTTATTATTAGCTGTTAAAACGAGGAGCAAAAGAGAAACCAATCCTTTTCTAGTTTTCAATGATTTATTCTTCTAGACAGCAATTATTTCGACAATCCAAACTTTATAGGTAATTCGTTTCGCGCCATCGCATCGCGTCTCGTTGGCAGTTGTCTTTTTCTCTCCAGTGTTGCCACAATAATAAATGTGGGAAAACAGCATAGAGGTCGGCTTATGTCTGGCTGATTGGCGAGGCTTGGAATGCGGCCGCATTCGGCGGAGCATTGGCAGAGCTCGGCGGGGCTTTGGCAGAGCCCGGCGGACAGCGGCAGCTAGTCCGGCAGAAAGGCAAGCGAGGCGGCTTTTTATGACAGGCGGCGCAGGCATACGTTACAATCGGCCATCCTGCAACAATTGCTCCCGCAATGGGAACAAACAAATCGATTAGCATTTATGTTGTCAACTGTACTTTTTCTGTATAGTCTCAAACTGCAAGTCAAAACCAGTTAAATGAGCTCAAACACTATGGGTCTATTTTGTGTAGTTTAGATGATCCTATAGCCACCTTCCGACTTTATCATCAGATCAGCTGCATTGTACCATAATATTGCATTGAAATGTATACCAAATTTGAGCCCAATCAAAAGTCAAAAAGGTGTCCTAATTCAGCTTGCAAAATTTTCTCAAACATACTAACAAACATTGCAAGTTAAGAAGTTTTTTTTTTTTTTTAAGAATACAAACAAGTCTTCAATTTCAAGTAGGTCATCTGACCCTGTGGCGCTGTCAGGCCTAGGAGTTATATCTTATGCTAACTAATCCTGCCAACCGTGTAACCATTATTCAGTATTTGCAATTGCCTGTGATGTTAATCAAAATATAGAGGCAAGAGTAAAGTTCATGGAGCGTTCACCCTAAATTCTGTACTCAATTAGCTTTATGATTTTATTTTTATGCCTAACATGCCTTATTTAGCCTAACATGATGGCTCTTAATATTGTGTCATGTGAAAACTCAAATTTGTATGAATGCAACTTATTCACTGAACATACAATATACAGACAGGTGTTACAGGTTGACTGGTAGAGAATGCTTTAAGTCCACCTATTATATTCTATGTTGTCCATAATATACGGAATAATTTGCCTAATACTTGAATTAATTATAACATAAAAATTAAAAATAACTTTAAAATAATGAGCATATTATGGGACCAGCTTGCGGAAAGCATTATCATACTCTAGGCTAAAGGTAAGTACACTATAAAGAGCATTCTAATAAGGAATCCTGACATTATGAAGAATGCTTGAGGTCCTTACATGGGACGGTACATGGGACTTGGCCATGTCATGTGGAGGGATAATCCGGTTGATTGCAACTCTCAGTGAGACTGAAAGATGGTTCGGAGAGAAAATAATAAATTCTTATCATTATGCATTTGCACGTTTTTCTATTCGTACAATCTAAGTACTGCTAGCCAACAACATTCTAAATTAATTTTAGTACCTAAAATAAGTAATTCGTATCATAAACACGTAAATTGCTACACCCTACCAGTGTACCTATACTGTACCTAGGTTTAAGTCCTTATGTATTGGTTTATGCAATAAATAAATACTAGGTAAATACATTCTAAATTTTACCATATAATCTGCTGTTAATCAATGCATTATTCTCAAAATCTAAATAGGCTGGACTGGCAATGAGTTAAAACTTTATTTTAAAAATCATCCAATTGACTACCTCAAGATGATTCAGATTTTCTATATCAACTGAGTTTTGAATTAGGGTATGAGCATGTGTAATATATTCCTCAAGGTTATATTTTATGAAAGCATCGGTCAGAAATCAGAAGTTTCATCAATTGATTCCAAGTACAATGGTTTTGCTACAGTTGCATGAAGAGTAAAGATCTATAGTGGACTAGCATTTTCCCGCGGCTTCGCCCGTGTTAGGTTAATAATAGTTACTAGTATCCCAAGATAGTTATAAAACCACTTTTGTAAGTGGTCAATATTTTTAAGTGGGTAGATATTTATTCTACCTGTTTTATTATTGGCAATTCTGAATCAAAAACCAACTTGCTACTTTTAAGTTGTAAATATATGAGATGGAATCTAAATCGATGTATACCAGTTGGATTTTATTATTTAGATTTATTAAGAAAATATATAATGTAGTAAAATATTAGATTTTATTTTGGCGGCAGCTATGTTAAATTGCACGTCAACACTTATATCTTAGACTTTACTTTTAAGCGATTGTGAGGATCTCTAAATAAACTAATAAATAAATAATTTAATGTCCAACCAGATTACATAATTAGAATTTAGTATGGAGAAAAGTTTGTGCAGAAAAGAAGTTGCATTGATAACTGTCGGGTCGCTTCTTTGTTCTTTGGATATAAAAGAGGGGCGGAGCGTTATTCTGGCCAGTATTCACTGAGCAGGCAAAGAGTGAACAACAACAGGTATGATGTTACTTCCTATCTAATGTTGCTTTATGATTTGGCTAAATTTATTAATGATATCGTTGGTCTTAACAAACTTAGTACAACCTATAAACCTGGTTTACTTGTTATTCTGTGGGTCGCTTCATAGCAGACCGGCTTATGGGTTTCTTTATTGCATTTTGAACGAAGTTCATACATTGTAATTATAGGTAGTAATGCTAGCATAATAATTGGAGTGTCATATGATTTTATCATTATAATTATTACTTGCAAACCAGGCTTATACGATAACACACACGATTATATAATGTTCTTTGTCTATTTTATGCTACTTATTTGGAATACGGAATTGGTCCGTTTGTTGCGTTTAGAATAAAAGCCAATAGTTTAGAATAGCTTTGTTCATTTAATTGCTTATACCTTATTACAATAAATTACATGTTTATCCGCTTATATTGGTTTACTTCATACCTTATCTTATATGTAGCTATTATCAGAAGTGGGATACATTATAGTACCTTTCTAATACAAGTTTTGTAAGTTTCAGAATGGATGCTGGAGTCCTGGAAAGTTTTCTCAAGGCAATCAGTGATGCTGTGTCGAAGCGACGTCCTGACGACGATGTGGCGCTGCCGGTCTTCGATCCAGCCACGAGCGACAATGGAGCAGAGAGCTGGTGTAACAGCATCGAAGAACTCTCCAAGGAATTTGGCTGGAGCAGCGTCGCAACAGTCGCAAAAGCCGGTAAGGCCCTTAAGGGCTCAGCTTTAATTTGGTTCGAGTCTTGGAACCCGTCAAATGGTCGAAATTGGGAAAATTTTAAAAATGACTTGACTGATTTATATCCTGAAAAAAGAAATCTCGCTGAAAAACTTGCAAAAGCTGTGGCTTATTCGTCTGATTCCGCAGAATCATATTGCGAATATGCTAGAGAAAAGGTTAGATTGTTGCGGAACACCAAGATTTCTTTCACTGAAAATCAATTGATTGAACTAGTTTGCGGCAGTATCAGTGATGTGAACGTGAAAATGGCATCTCTTAATAGTAGCGTGAAGACAACTTCTGAGCTGATTTCTCTTTTCACTGCCTATGTTAAACCCAAGAAGCGACCCTTAGAGCAAAGCCAACCCAATAATACGACCGAACAGAATAAATCTAAACGCTTTAAGTTAGATAACCGTAGTATTGCTGGACCTAGGTGTTACTTGTGCGGCAAGCTAGGTCACCAAAAATCGCAGTGTTATAAAAATATTAACCAAAATCTTGACGCAAAAGGTAAAACTGTGATCTCTGAACACAAAGTCGACGAAAGGTTTTGCACCTTTTGTAAGAAAAATGGCCATACCGAATCTACGTGTTTTCATAAAGCACGGTCTGCCACGAATGCTGACACACGTACTGCAACGAGCAGCACCTCAAACTCTAATCAAATTAATTTTTTAGGACAGAATTGAAATTAACTAGGGTGTCAATTCATGATACAGTCGTGATGTCTTTGATAGATACAGGAGCTAATTGTAGCGTAATTAAGAGATCCATTGTGCATCGTCTTCAATGTACGGTACAACCACAAACTATAAGAATAAACGGAATAGGCAGTGGTGTATTGGAGACGTTGGGCATGGTTACCATACCTGCTAAATTTGACGATCTGTGTCTTGAAATTGACGCTCATGTTATTAACGATTCGGATTTGAATTACGATCTTTTGATAGGCAGAAACGCTTTGCAACATCCAGACATTGAGATAGTCACAGACATTAACGGTTGTAAACTTATACATAAACGGTGTACTGAAATAGATGTAGATATTAATTATACGCATGATATAGTTGATAGTGGAATCACAGAGTTAAGATCGAAACTTGAGAATTTGGACAGCAATTTACAAACACAAATTTTAAACATTTTTGACAAGTATCCAAATGTCTTAGACAATAATGGCTGTGTTAATACCGGTGAATTAAAACTTCAAATAAAAAATAATTCAAATGTTTATTACCGCCCATATCGATTGTCCCCGCATGAGAGAGAGAAGGTTAAGAAAATTATACAAGATTTATTAGATAATGGCATAATCCGGGAAAGTGAATCTTCATTCGCAAGCCCAGTTCTTCTAGTAAGGAAAAAGGATGGAAGCGACAGACTTTGTGTTGATTATAGATCCTTGAACAAAGTAATTGATAAAGATAGATACCCTCTCCCTCTCATACAGGATCAGATAGATAAACTAGGAAAGGCTAAATATTTTATCTCAATTGACATGAAAAATGGATTTCATCAAATACCAGTCTCACCCGATTCAGTTAAATACACTGCCTTTGTAACACCGGATGGGCATTACGAATTCTTAAAAATGCCGTTTGGAATTTGTAATGGCCCATCGGTGTTTCAAAGAGCTATCACTAAAGCCGTGAAACATTTAGACTTTCTACTTGTCTATATAGATGACCTTCTCATACCATTCACAACTATAGAGGAAGGCCTTCAGTACTTAGACCAAACGATGGCTGCCCTTAATTCTGCTGGGTTTACTATCAACATAAAAAAATGTAAATTCTTTGTTGATACTATAGAATATTTAGGCCAACAAATATCACAAAACGGAGTTCGACCCAGTGACACTAAAATCACTGCGCTAGTAAATTCTCCAACCCCACGTACAGTCAAGCAAGTCCGTCAATTTATGGGCCTAGCCAGCTATTTTCGTAGGTTTATTCCCGAATTTGCTACTAGAACAGCTTGTATTACAAAATTAACTAAAAAGAACCAAAAATGGTTTTGGGGTCCTGAACAGGACTCTGCTAGAAAGTATGTCATTGATCAGCTCACATCTTCTCCCCCATTATCTATTTTTGACCCAACCTTGCACACCGAACTGTATACCGATGCCAGTTCATTAGGTTATGGCGCTATTTTAATTCAAAAGGTTGCAAAAGAGACAAAAATCATTGCCTACTTCAGTAAGCGAACGTCACCTGCGGAATCGAAATATTGTTCCTATGACTTAGAGACCTTGGCTATCTTTAACGCCCTAAAACATTTTCGAGTTTACCTTCTTGGAATAAACTTTCAAATCATTACTGACTGTAATGCTATTAAAGCAACGATGTCAAAAAAAGATTTATCCCCACGCGTTGCACGGTGGTGGACATATTTACAAGATTTTCAATTTGAAATTGTTTACAAAAAAGGAAAATTTATAAGTCACTTCGATTTCTTGAGCAGAAATCCGGTTGAGGGCCCTAGTCCTCCTTGTACAGTAAATGTGATTCCCCCAAACGATACACAATCTTGGTTAGAGGCAGCCCAACAACGAGACCCAGACACACAAGTTCTAATAGATAGGGTTCAAACTGGTGATCTAGATCAAAATCGATACACGTTTAGGAATAACTTGCTTTACTATAAACCTAATTCTAATGGTGAACCAAAATTATATATACCTAAAGGCAGCCGCCTAAATATTTTGCGTTTATTTCATGACGAAAACTGTCATGTAGGATATGACAAGACCATGAGTAAGATCCAAGAGCATTTCTGGTTCCCGGGAATGGCAGCTTTTGTTAAAAAATATCTACTACATTGCTTAGTCTGTGTTGAAAGAAAAGGCCACCACGGTCCTAAGCAAGGACTACTACATCCAATTAAAAAAACTGCCATTCCTTTCCACACGGTTCACTTGGACTGTACTGGGCCATTTCCTCAGTCTAGGGAAGGGTATAAATATATTTTACTACTAGTTGACGGATTTACAAAGTTTTGCTTACTTAAGCCTCTGAAAACACTCAATGCTCAGGAAATGGCAACAGTAATACGTGAAGTAGTTACAACTCTTCGTACACCATCTTTGATAATCACTGATAGAGGAACAAACTTCACTTCCAATCAAATTCAAACTCTTTTTAGAGACTTGCAAGTTCAGCACCATTTAATAGCCACAGGGATCCCGAGGAGTAACGGTCAAGTCGAAAGATATGTTTTTACAGTAACTAACATGCTTAACACTATCTGCAACGATTTGTCAGATTGGCCGAACGATTTGTGGAGAGTCCAGCAGTCGATCAATACAACCATTCAAAAATCCACTGGATTCTCCCCACTTCGCTTACTTATCGGTGTTGATGCTAATATGCCATCTGTACAAGCCCGTTTAGACGACGTGCTTGACGGAGACTCCTCGGTTTCGCAAGTTAATATTCAAGCAGATCGAGCTCTGGCAAAACAACGTCTAGATCAAATAGCCGAAAAATTTAAAAGCAGATTTGATGCCACACGACGCAACAATTTGGTTTTAGCGGTTGGTGATCTAGTTTATGTTAACCAAGATCATAGACGAAATAATAAATTAATGCCCAAATTCAAGGGGCCTTATGAAATAACATCTCTTCTTCCTAACGATCGCTATGCTCTAAGAGGTCTGGGTAACTTAAGGAATTTAATCACCGCCAAAGAAAAATTACGTTACTGGCCGGGCGAGCTGATTGAAAATGATGCCACGGCGTAATTTTTGTTTTGCATATGGTAATAATCGTGATTATTGTGTGATTTATAAACGAGTTTTAGACACATTGTTAATTTATTATTTATTAAGTCGCTGAAAGAGGTTGATTACTTTCTACCGCTGGTCTATTAATTGCTTGGTACTAACTTTTCACACCGGCAGCGGGTGTATGGAGTTAGTATGGCTAGGCAATTGATACTTTTGATACTCCGCTGGTCGGCCACTCATTTGGTGCTTGTCTAGCTCACTAAGCAGCGGGTGATAGGGACAAGCATTTCTAGGTGATTGGCAAGTATCGAACTGGTTTTGATCACTTAAAAAAAAAAGAAAAAAAAAATGAAAGTAAAAAAAAAATATATTGTATCAAAAAAATGTGTAAAAAAAAAAAGGAGAATAATTTATAAAGTAACTTGTATGATTATCAATCGCTTTCAGATGATTTCAGTAATATTTATAATATTCGATTCGAATAGATTAAATACTAATAACAAAAAAAAAAAGTTGAAACAAAAAGAGAATTCTGATTCAGTTTTTTTTTTTGTTATATACGATGATTAACATTGTTTATTAAAGAGAATCTAAATCTTCAGTACTTCGAGAACGAAGTACTTGTCAGTATGGCCGTGTTAGGTTAATAATAGTTACTAGTATCCCAAGATAGTTATAAAACCACTTTTGTAAGTGGTCAATATTTTTAAGTGGGTAGATATTTATTCTACCTGTTTTATTATTGGCAATTCTGAATCAAAAACCAACTTGCTACTTTTAAGTTGTAAATATATGAGATGGAATCTAAATCGATGTATACCAGTTGGATTTTATTATTTAGATTTATTAAGAAAATATATAATGTAGTAAAATATTAGATTTTATTTTGGCGGCAGCTATGTTAAATTGCACGTCAACACTTATATCTTAGACTTTACTTTTAAGCGATTGTGAGGATCTCTAAATAAACTAATAAATAAATAATTTAATGTCCAACCAGATTACATAATTAGAATTTAGTATGGAGAAAAGTTTGTGCAGAAAAGAAGTTGCATTGATAACTGTCGGGTCGCTTCTTTGTTCTTTGGATATAAAAGAGGGGCGGAGCGTTATTCTGGCCAGTATTCACTGAGCAGGCAAAGAGTGAACAACAACAGGTATGATGTGACTTCCTATCTAATGTTGCTTTATGATTTGGCTAAATTTATTAATGATATCGTTGGTCTTAACAAACTTAGTACAACCTATAAACCTGGTTTACTTGTTATTCTGTGGGTCGCTTCATAGCAGACCGGCTTATGGGTTTCTTTATTGCATTTTGAACGAAGTTCATACATTGTAATTATAGGTAGTAATGCTAGCATAATAATTGGAGTGTCATATGATTTTATCATTATAATTATTACTTGCAAACCAGGCTTATACGATAACACACACGATTATATAATGTTCTTTGTCTATTTTATGCTACTTATTTGGAATACGGAATTGGTCCGTTTGTTGCGTTTAGAATAAAAGCCAATAGTTTAGAATAGCTTTGTTCATTTAATTGCTTATACCTTATTACAATAAATTACATGTTTATCCGCTTATATTGGTTTACTTCATACCTTATCTTATATGTAGCTATTACCCGCGTTGTTTTGTAATATAGGTATACGTAACCTATGCAATGGACCTAAAACAGCAAGTCTCTAATTAAAAGAAATTGTACATTACCGTCTGCCTTCTGCAGTTCGTGCTTTTACGACTCATGCCGGTGATCAGAAAATTAAGCAGGCGATAGCAGAGCAGATTCGCATTTACTTTAGAACATAAACAGCTATGCAATTCGTCCAAACTCCCATAAACTGTTTGTAAAGGGCGCGTTAACTTACTAAACGATATTCTTTTTTGTTCTTTATTTACAAAGATAACAACACGGTGAACACGGCTAATGTCCGACTGACGGATAAACTGACGTTGACGTATCGTATCGTATCTGTTGGCTGTTACCAGGTGTACAAAACCGAGCATAAAAATATCACTAAACTAAACGAACATAGGATGTATATCATTAAGAGAAATTGTATGGCCTTACTAAATAATTGTAATGGATTATTTTGTACAGAAACAAGCACTTTTCATATTTAATTACAATTCTGTTTTCCGACTTAGGCAGTACCGCATCTAATTCAGTATTACCAGTACGGAATAAACGTCAATGGCAGGCATATTATAGACACAACACAACACCAATATTTAAACAGTACTGTTTGTTGAGGCTGTGTTTATATATATCTTTTTTTGTTTGCTTGCCTGGGAATCAACCATCTTGTTTAATAACAAAGAGAATATAATCACTATACTTGATTCCAATCCATTAATATAAGAATAGGACGCCTTATCCTCATATTCAGCAAATTTTAAGAGTGGTGCACAGTGTTATAGAAATGACTCTGACTTGACATTACCCTAGCTGATCGGATACCAAACATAAAACTTGTCACAGAACAGAATAAGAAGATCACACTGTAGCAGCAGTATAACGAGACAGGATACTTGGCAAAACTAAGGACGGAGGATTGACAAAGTAGGTTCAATATAGTGACCAAGATCATAAATATGAGAAGCTAGACCTTAACTTAAAAGTCAGACAACCTTACCACACAGCTACTAAACATTGGATGAGGCTGACATTAGACTGATTTAACAAGTAATAGTTAGTACCCAGCCGAGTAAAGAGTAGGCCAAGGCATATAAAGCGACATTTTGCAGCTATAAGAACAGATATATGGGTGTATTCATGTGCAAACATATAATTATTTTATGATATGGCTGTGCAAACTGGCTAAGATAAGCAGAGTGATATGAAGTACTTATGGTTTTCTGGATGCAGCATCCGGATGGTTTCTAAAAATTCAGTTACAAATCTGATTGTTGGAGAAATCTGAATAATATTGGCATCATCGGTAATTAATAAAATTCAAGTGCTGGTGACTCACTAGCTGCTGAATGTACAATTTTTATTCATCAAGTCTATACTTCTAAGGCGTTTTAAAGTTTCTGCAAGCAATTATTCTTTCAAAATATTAAATCAATGCAATAATTATGGCTGTTTTCATTTAAATACCTATTATTTATTTAGCAAGGCAATGCAATTGATTGTATAATTGTTAGGAAGGCTGTAAAGTTTATTAGCAGATACAGAAGTGGCTGGCTGGCTTACTACTGACCTGACATGTGGCTGGCAAGTAGAGGCGCATCTGGCTATGGCTAGGACCGGCCTAGGCTGGCATACAACATTCTCCATACTGATGTGACTGACTTCCATGTTTTGTTCCTCGGCTCAGGTGACTGTGACAGGCAAATAGTATGCAACATCCTGTAACTCATGGCGATGGCGGCATGTGAGGGAATTTGCAGGCTTGCCATCAGAAATTGCCCAAGGACCAAAACCCTTTTTCTTGTTCCTGTCTTGTGCTAAGCTGATAGATTTTCTTCATTGTATACTGTTTGTCTGGGTTCCCTGCAGTCAGGTTACAGAGGTCAGATGGCAGTTGCTCCAATGTAATAGACATAACGCACCAACGAAACAGGAAAACACTACGACGATGATGAGTTGACCGTATAAATCTTCTGCCTCGTGGTCAAATTCAGGAATCAGTGATGCATTCGGTCTTTTGATTCGACACTCAAGAGCTTCTTCATTTATGTCATTTCCGTCTTTCTGTATCTCATTCGACAACGAATCCCGTAGGTACCTACCTACGTAGGTTACTACCTAGTAACTTCGTTTCAAGTAGATATGAGCACTCTTTTTAGTCTTTCCGTTTTGCGTCGTCTCCTATCGCCTTTTAACCAGGAGGCCGTACACATTGACCAGCGCGGTCGACGTTACTGCGTTTCAATTGTTTTTTCTTTATCCCACTTCTGAGTAAAACGAGGAGCAAAAGAGAAACCAATCCTTTTCTAGTTTTCAATGATTTATTCTTCTAGACAGCAATTATTTCGACAATCCAAACTTTATAGGTAATTCGTTTCGCGCCATCGCATCGCGTCTCGTTGGCAGTTGTCTTTTTCTCTCCAGTGTTGCCACAATAATAAATGTGGGAAAACAGCATAGAGGTCGGCTTATGTCTGGCTGATTGGCGAGGCTTGGAATGCGGCCGCATTCGGCGGAGCATTGGCAGAGCTCGGCGGGGCTTTGGCAGAGCCCGGCGGACAGCGGCAGCTAGTCCGGCAGAAAGGCAAGCGAGGCGGCTTTTTATGACAGGCGGCGCAGGCATACGTTACACTGTTTACGAACTAATTGTTACTATACTATGTTTCTTTGTTCAATTATAACATCGTTAAATGTTTAGTGTTTTAGCGCCATCTAGTTTTTTTCCCGGAAATCCCCTAGCGTGAAAAAGGCCATCGCTTAGTTTTGCTACTCTCCGCTAGATGGATTAATGGATGGATTAAGTTTTTGTAAATTTCTAAAAAAGTATTAAAGTTAGGAAGACCGTTCTATTTTTCCTGTAATGTTCAGGTTGATATTGATAATCAGTAATTATGATACATTTTTCTGATCAGTAACTTCGGAGATAATAGGGGGGGAATGGTACATAAAAATGTATAAATTAAAAACTACTTATTTAAGAAAAAAAATAAAAATGGTGTTTTAATCTACAAATTAAGCCCTTTCATTTGATACCCCACTCAATATAATAGCCCTACTTTCAATTTTCAAAGTCCCATTACGGAGCCTTTTAAAAAAAAAGTAAAAAAGGTACAAGATATTTTTTATGTCCAATAAGCTCGGGTTAGCTACTTTTAACACTATTCCAAATTTCAAATCGATAGCATCAGTAGTTCCTGAGATATCTGGCTGTGACAGACGGACAGACAGACAGACAGACAGACAGACAGAGTCGCACCATAAGGGTTCCTTTTTTACCATTTTGGTACGGAACCCTAAAAATTAATATCGTCACTGCGTGTCAAATTAAAAACAAAGTTGACCATAGACATAGGTACTTATTTATTATATTGTCAGTCATATGTCATATTTGCCTTGTTTGCGCGCTATGTTTAATTTTGTATTTTATATTTTAAAACCTAGTCCAAGAAAAAATATTGTGTGCAACGTTGTATAATTAAGTCAAAAAACGCTCATGGCGCCGCAGCGGCTCGTATCGCAACTCACGCCATTCGCATTTTTTGACCCTACTTATACAACTGTTGCATAATAGTACATTACACAACTACATCATTTTATGTCTACACTTGGCCAGAAAGCGGCTTTTTCCGTATGCGCAGCGTGTGGAAAAAGCTACTTTATGGCCGGGTGTGGCATAAAATACTATTATGGAGTGCACGCCACTGTCGCTTGGTAAGAATATCCCGTCTTGTATTGCAGGAGCAAGTTTCGTGCCGCGGCGACATCAGCCCGCCGCACTCCGTCGCCTCCGACACGCTCTCGTCGACGCTGTGGGCTTCCGTAAGTTTTGCGGCCTCTCTTACCGCTCGGCCCCAAAATAGGGAACGTGCACGACGGTGCTGCCAACTAGTGCCGCCAATCTAAATCAAGTACCCTCTCATGCTGGGGCCACATTGACGGAAACGCCGTTAATTTATTGCGATGAAGGACGATTAACGTTTGATTTGACAGGGGCGATAGTTTCCTTTATTCTCCACCCGTGTCTCTTTTGTCGTTTAGTGCACTAAACAGTGTTTCGTGCACGTTCCCTATGGTGCAAACGAGTGATGGAGCTTGATGTAATCTATCGATATTTTATTTGCTAACTGTATTCACTAACGACTGAAATTGCATCGTTGATCGGACGAAAATGAATTAATATTTTCTCAGCTCTCGGCGTTAGTTAATTTACTTTGATTATTGGAAAATACCTTATTTTGAGCGTGTGGTATTTTCGCTGATTGAAGTCGATTTTATGAATAGGCTGGTTTCAAATAGCTCATTATAAATTGTGTAGTTATATTGTGCCATGTTAAGCACTGGAAAATTAACGTTTCGATTCGGTAGGAGGAGACCGGGCGGGCCACGCCCACCGGAGTTGTGACGTCAGCGGCCGGGGTCGACGACCTGCTGAGCCAGCTGCAGCGGCGCGAGGGCGAGCTGCGCAGTGCGCAGGCGCGCGCACACCAGCTCAGCGCCGAGCGGAGCACGCTGCGAGACCATATCGCCGAGCTCCGGGCCCGGCTGGACGACTACCAGGTGTGTGTGTGTGTGTGTGTAGTGTAGTGTAGTGACGTCACCGGGGTCGACGACCCGCCCCGAGCCCCGAGCGGGGCACGCTGCGCGACCATATAGCCGAGCTCCGGGCCCGGCTGGACCACTACCAGGTGTGTGTGTAGTGTAGTGTAGTGACGTCACCGGGGTCGACGACCCGTCCCGAGCCCCGAGCGGGGCACGCTGCGCGACCATATAGCCGAGCTCCGGGCCCGGCTGGACCACTACCAGGTGTGTGTGTAGTGTAGTGTAGTGACGTCACCGGGGTCGACGACCCGTCCCGAGCCCCGAGCGGGGCACGCTGCGCGACCATATAGCCGAGCTCCGGGCCCGGCTGGACCACTACCAGGTGTGTGTGTAGTATAGTGTAGTGACGTCACCGGGGTCGACGACCCGTCCCGAGCCCCGAGCGGGGCACGCTGCGCGACCATATAGCCGAGCTCCGGGCCAGGCTGGACGACTACCAGGTGTGTGTGTGTGAGTGTGTAGTGTAGTGTAGTGACGTCACCGGGGTCGACGACCCGCCCCGAGCCCCGAGCGGGGCACGCTGCGCGACCATATAGCCGAGCTCCGGGCCCGGCTGGACCACTACCAGGTGTGTGTGTAGTGTAGTGTAGTGACGTCACCGGGGTCGACGACCCGTCCCGAGCCCCGAGCGGGGCACGCTGCGCGACCATATAGCCGAGCTCCGGGCCAGGCTGGACGACTACCAGGTGTGTGTGTGTGTGTGTGTAGTGTAGTGTAGTGACGTCACCGGGGTCGACGACCCGCCCCGAGCCCCGAGCGGGGCACGCTGCGCGACCATATAGCCGAGCTCCGGGTCCGGCTGGACCACTACCAGGTGTGTGTGTAGTGTAGTGTAGTGACGTCACCGGGGTCGACGACCCGTCCCGAGCCCCGAGCGGGGCACGCTGCGCGACCATATAGCCGAGCTCCGGGCCCGGCTGGACCACTACCAGGTGTGTGTGTAGTGTAGTGTAGTGACGTCACCGGGGTCGACGACCCGTCCCGAGCCCCGAGCGGGGCACGCTGCGCGACCATATAGCCGAGCTCCGGGCCCGGCTGGACCACTACCAGGTGTGTGTGTAGTATAGTGTAGTGACGTCACCGGGGTCGACGACCCGTCCCGAGCCCCGAGCGGGGCACGCTGCGCGACCATATAGCCGAGCTCCGGGCCAGGCTGGACGACTACCAGGTGTGTGTGTGTGTGTGTGTGTGTAGTGTAGTGTAGTGACGTCACCGGGGTCGACGACCCGCCCCGAGCCCCGAGCGGGGCACGCTGCGCGACCATATAGCCGAGCTCCGGGCCCGGCTGGACCACTACCAGGTGTGTGTGTAGTGTAGTGTAGTGACGTCACCGGGGTCGACGACCCGTCCCGAGCCCCGAGCGGGGCACGCTGCGCGACCATATAGCCGAGCTCCGGGCCAGGCTGGACGACTACCAGGTGTGTGTGTGTGTGTGTGTAGTGTAGTGTAGTGACGTCACCGGGGTCGACGACCCGCCCCGAGCCCCGAGCGGGGCACGCTGCGCGACCATATAGCCGAGCTCCGGGCCCGGCTGGACCACTACCAGGTGTGTGTGTAGTGTAGTGTAGTGACGTCACCGGGGTCGACGACCCGTCCCGAGCCCCGAGCGGGGCACGCTGCGCGACCATATAGCCGAGCTCCGGGCCCGGCTGGACCACTACCAGGTGTGTGTGTAGTGTAGTGTAGTGACGTCACCGGGGTCGACGACCCGTCCCGAGCCCCGAGCGGGGCACGCTGCGCGACCATATAGCCGAGCTCCGGGCCAGGCTGGACGACTACCAGGTGTGTGTGTGTGTGTGTGTAGTGTAGTGTAGTGACGTCACCGGGGTCGACGACCCGTCCCGAGCCCCGAGCGGGGCACGCTGCGCGACCATATAGCCGAGCTCCGGGCCAGGCTGGACGACTACCAGGTGTGTGTGTGTGTGTGTAGTGTAGTGTAGTGACGTCACCGGGGTCGACGACCCGCCCCGAGCCCCGAGCGAGGCACGCTGCGCGACCATATAACCGAGCTCCGGGCCAGGCTGGACGACTACCAGGTGTGTGTGTGTGTGTGTAGTGTAGTGTAGTGACGTCACCGGGGTCGACGACCCGCCCCGAGCCCCGAGCGAGGCACGCTGCGCGACCATATAACCGAGCTCCGGGCCAGGCTGGACGACTACCAGGTGTGTGTGTGTGTGTAGTGTAGTGTAGTGACGTCACCGGGGTCGACGACCCGCCCCGAGCCCCGAGCGAGGCACGCTGCGCGACCATATAACCGAGCTCCGGGCCAGGCTGGACGACTACCAGGTGTGTAGTAGCGATAACGGTAAATCAATTCCATTAATTTTAGTATCAATTTATTTTCTATAATTTTATTTGTCTTGTTTGGACGCATAGAGAGACCCTTTACATCTCTATAAATTTAGTTTTAAGTTTAATGTAATGTATTAATGAAATCTTATATTAACGCCATATTGTTGTAATACTCGTTGGTCGAAAAGAGAAACTGGTGAGTTTCTTCCGGCGCTTCTTCTCACCAGAAGGTCAATTACCCGAGGCCCAAAAGAAAAGAATTAGAGATGAGACATGTAAAAGAGCCCTTGAGGGCCTACTTGCAGAAATATATATATTTTTTTCAATGTAAAACCTTAACTAGATCGGCCTGTATGTAGGTTGCCGGTTGACGTCATTTGCCTGTCATCGGCACCAAAAGTACGCTCCCTGCTCGTTAGTTTCTCATTTAAAGTCGGTTGTAATGCATGCGGACGGACCTTTTACTAAAAATTAATTTTGTTCTCAGAGTGTCCAAGAGCAATACGATGCGCTACTCCAAATGTACGGAGAGAAGGAGGAACAGCTGGAAGAGTTACGGCTGGACCTCCATGACGTCACGCAGCTCTACAAGGCTCAGCTCGACGAGCTGGTCGCGCTGAAACGCAGGTAGCAAGGGCGGGTGGATGATGGGACGCACTCGGACGGGGCGGATCGAGCGGACGGTCAGGGGGGTCGAGCAGACGGTCAGGGGGGTCGAGCGGAAAGTGAAGGGGCTCGAGCGGACAGTCAGGGGGGTCGAGTGGAAAGTGAGGGGGGTCGAGCGGGTGGTCGGTGGGGTCGGGCCGACGGTGAGGCGGGCGATGTCCAGGCTAACGGCGCTTGCTCCAGGTGTGCCGTTAGGGCTTCTTGCAATTTACTTCAACTTTAGAACGTTTATGCCACCATTTACCACCCGCTTGAAACAAAATCCCACTTCCTGACCAGGGGGTGATGTAAATAATGTACTAACTAACCACGGGCGATATTAAAGCCCCGGATATCTATGGCTCTCATCTACGGCCCGGGGCACAAACACCTGCGATCGGTTCAATTATTCATTATACCGCCCTAGGTTTGTAATGATGATGCTATATTCCGGCTCTAAATTAAACTATACCTACCCCTAGATCATGGGTGATCAGATTCAAGACTACTTATGACAGTGCCTGCGGAGAACCTCTGTAATATATTGATTCAGAAAAAAGACAGTCACATTGATTCAGAAAAAAAAAATTGCCAGTCTCAATTTACGTCATTGTTTTATAGATTTATGTAGTAGTTTAAATCCGCCCTTCTCTTAAGTTGTATGAATCCTAGTATAACTCCTGGAATGGAATCAGGAAAGTATTGCAATTATTTCATCATGAAATTAATATATCTTTAATTAGGCCACAAACAATGTTTTTTTTATTATTATTGCCATTTATATTTAAGATATTGTCGTTAAATGTAAATTTCACTCAAAACACGAATTCGCACTTATGTGCTATGTATTTGTATATACTTACAGCTTTCATGTGATATGCCTTTATTGTATTAATTAGCGTAGATTTACATTTAAAGGGTGCGTTGTGGTAATGTCAATATGTCGAGAATTTTAATGTAGATCTGATTCGAAACACTTTAGGGAGTCCCACGGAATGATATTCTGCTATATTTTGGTTTTATTGCATAATCTAATTTTGGTATTTTAGAGTGAAGTTGAACAAAACATTCCTAATTAATCTTCTATATACATAAAACAAAGTCGGGTTAGTTACACCATTTTACTCGAGAACGGGTGGACCGATTTTTATGATCTTTAATTTGTTGGCTTTGTCTCCGCCACGAATAGCAGAATTAGTACATTACACAAGGTGGTAATACAAAGAAAGGCTGAGATCGCAGAAGTTTGCGGCCCGAGCTGCAAGCGAGGGACGTAAATATGCGATCGAGGGCTTTCTTTATTACCTCCCGTGTTATGTACGTCATTTTATGTCTACACTTGGCCAGAAAGCGGCTTTTTGCGTACGCGCAGCGTGCGGAAAAAGTCACTTTATGGCCAGGTGTGGCATATAGTTTAAAAAATTCGAGAAAAAATCTGACGCAACGCCACTAGTTGGTAATCTTTCCATTTTGTTTTATTACGATTTGATTAATATTATCGAAATTACCACATTGCGCCCTGTTCTTATCTATGGTTACATTTATGGATCGCGTAATGTTGCAAGACGAAAGTTTCTCAACTATTTCAGAAAATTTTATGTTTAAAGTAAACAGCTGTGTAAAAAGCGTTTCGTGTTCTGCCAAATAGTCAAGGTTAAAAGATTACCTGTTTCGCTGATTGCCAAAATACCGCAAAAACTATCAGATTTATTACAGCATCACGACTAATATAGGTAATTTCACGATAGTTGAGGCCACGCACACAACAACATGTAATGACAGCGGGATTTTGAAATTACTGTTCTTTTTTCGTACCGATAGCAGGTTCAACAGTGAATTGCAAGATAGACCAAAAAGTTTGTTTAAACTATAGCCTTGTGTTTATTTACTCACTCATTCATTTCAGTCATTCACTTTTTTTGCAACGAGTACTTCATGTAGCTGTGTGTGTAATCATTCACCTCAACTCTCTTGAAACTACCTATATAAAAAGGGCCACAATATATCCTGCGCGCCACTATTATTATATTATATTTATTCTACAATTGTGGTATTTTAGGAATGAGAGAATATAAATATTAATTTGGGTAATTAATTGTATACTGAATAGCAATTTTATTGGTGACTTGGTACGCCATAAACGCATTAGAAATCATCTAAATTTTACTTAGGACGTGGAGCGAATGAAAGGATGTATAAAGTGAAAGTATTTGTAAAGTAGTGGACATACATTTTGAATGCCAAAACCAGTGAGATGTTGCACCGAATTGTTAGTCAGATTCGCTGTCCATACATTTATGTCTTCGGTTCCTTCTGTAATTTACGATATTATAATTATTTTGTTATTCATTCACAGCTACCTGTATGGTTTTTGTAAATAAAATGAAAATAAATATTTCCTGGCTTTTTTCTTTGTTTCTCCAGAACTTTTCTCGGGTGCCCTTTATAAAAATATATATTTGATAAAGGTCTATCTTATAGTTTCTGACGTTCCCAGGTACAGTCGAGTCCATTTACATCTACACATATAAGAGAACAAAAATATCTGAACACGCAACATAAAAACGCTCCTGACAATAGCGTCGTGTTCAGATATTTTTGTTCCCGTAAGTGTGTAGATGTAAATGAACTCGACTGTACATCAACAACGACTGGATAATTTGGAACGTGCACGACGAAGGTGCTGCCAACTGGTGCCGCCAATCTAAATCATATACCCTCATGCTGGGGCCACATTCACGACGAAAACGCCGTTAATAACGTTAATTTATCGCGTCACGTCGATTGTCGATGTATCGATTAACTTCAGTGTAGCTTCGACTTACATATTATCATTGACATTGACAGCTTGATTTGACAGGGGCGATAGTTTCCTTTATTGTCCGCCCGTGTCTCTTTTGTCGCCACCTATAGTTCGTGCACGTTCCCTATAGAACTATGCTGTATGGAGGGGTTTAGTTGAAATAAAACAATAATTTGACATACACCATTTATTAATATCGAAGTAAACAAGCATACAGCAGTGGACACACTCGTTATTGCGACCCTGTGTTATAAACTACAAGATACAACTATTATAGTCCGATTTCTAATTCAAGACAAAAAAAACTACGACATCTGTCACTGTCAAATGTGTTTAAGTTACTTATGTCATTGTCAAGTGAACATTTCAGAGACCCAACCATTTTATATCAATAATTATATTATTATTAATATAATTATTTCAAATTTGTGACTAATATTTTCGATAAAAAGTAAATAATTTTAAGAAACAGTGACAAGAAAGTTTAATTAAAATACTTTTAAACCCATTTGTAGCGGTCAGGTTGACAATTCAAACATAGAATTAGGTCCTCAGATTAAATAGTCTATAGCTTAGTCGGAAGTGTTACAAGTATAATAACAGTTTTTCTAACAAAAAATCAACTGTACATGTTGTAGTGGCAACCCACATTGGTCTTGAATTAGAAATCGGACTATAGAAGAAAGTCGCAAACTTGGTAAATTTTAAAACATGAAATGTGACATTTTTTATTAACTTGTAATTTATAAAAAACAGTATGTCTTCCAAACTGATACAGTACGGTACGTTATAGGCTTAATTCTAAATCATCCATTTTTATACTATTTCTTTTGACAGCATGACACTTACTTATTTGTGATAAGAATGTCATTTTAACTGGAATTCAATACCACATCTGCATTTTTTTAAGCTACCAAGTTGTACAATCAGAAAACAGTTAGTATTACAAAAAAATGTCGTTGTAATATGACCTAAAATGTCTAAAAATTTCCGTTTTTAGTCCAAATACATAATTTAAATGGAAGATTTTTAATCTAGGTATATAACCAGGCATTGGACATTCAGATGCTTTTATACCTAAAGTTGGCAAAATCTCGGGAAAAGTTAAGCAAATATGGAATCCGGTTCTTAAAATTTTTATTTTAATAATGTAGATTATGTGATTCCGGGATTGCATAAAACGTCACGATAATATGTTCCATATGTGCCTCGCAAATATGTTTAGGTTTTGGCTATTTTTACCCAAATTCAAAAAACGAGTACATGGAAAATAAGTGAAAATAGTTCATTTAAATACTGAAATAGGTAGTATGCGTTCATTAAAGTTTAATAAGTTAATTTAGAAATTCCGAAAAAAATTAATAATAAAATTAAATTGAGTTCGTCTCCATACTACTCAACACCGACATGACGCCAAAGTTTAGGTATATAAGCAACCCAATTTGCCCGTATATAACACAAATCTTACTACATAATTTGTCGCTATGCCGAATGCCCCACTGCCCAGCCATTCGCTACTACACACGAAGAATGAAGTTATCTCTAAACATCCACACGCCAGGCACGCATGATGTTACATATAATGGGGGTATTATAATGAATGGAACTCATTTTCTGTAAATGCACTATGATATGATATTTTAATGGAACAAGATGATTAAATATGTTGAGTTCCCCTTAAGAATTACAGTTTTTGGCCTCAATTTAGTAATATTATTTCGTACTATTTTTTTCACATGATTATATTTTTGTAATTTTTTTAAACATTACTACTACATTGAATTCTCTGCTTTTTTAGGTTAATTTTTTTTTTCAACAAAACTGAATAAGTAACGCTTGGTGAATATTACATGAGATGAGTGTATTGATGAAAGATTAGCACCTACAACTAGCTATATCGAAAATTACATGGACAACCACGAACAAAGTTTATTTGTTAGTAAGTTGTATAATGTGATTAAACTTTTAGAGCGGTTATATTATTATTGTAGCAGATTTTTTTATAGCAACATTTCTAATCATTTTGTTTTTCTTATTTGCCAGATATAGTTTATGGATGTTTCGATGGGAATGGAGCTAAAACATGTCACTAATGATCAATTATTGCAGAAAATGAGTTCAAAAGAACGCTTTTGAATATTTGAAATAAATATTACACATAGACACCCATTTAGATACCGTCAAAATTATTTAAATTAAATTACTAAAAATAGAACTTACGAAAGTTTCATTTTTCAAGTTTTTTTTCTATGTCAAATAGCTAAATTGTAAAAATACTTAATTTGTTATTTTGTCTTGTAAGACATGTCAATAGCAAATGATTTGTATTCAAAAATATGAAGTATTTTTTTATCTAATACGTGTTCGTAAAGAAATCAATTGTTGGTTATTAAGTTTTAAAATGGAGTTAATGGTGAACCGATACTGTAATCGGTACCACATACCGGTTTATTTTAGAAGCTACAATATTTTTTTAACTAACATGTTTGGCCATTATATATGCATATTATTGAAATGGTGTTCATGTAACATTTTTTTCAAAACCGTAAAATTCTTAAAAAAGTTACTTTTGTGTAATTCCCTAAGAGGCAATCAATTCGGTATACTTTAACCTTTTATTTAAATCATGTTACATGCTTTAAACCATTTGTAACGCAATTGGAATCTGAATTCTCTTGCTTGAACGTAAAATGTCAATTCTTAATCTAGGAATAATTGATAAATAGACTCGAATGATGTGAAGTTTTGTGAAATCTAGATTTTTATTTTATTCAAAAGCGTTCAAGAGGAAGCGTGACGTTACAAGTCAACTATTTCTTACAAATATTATATAAGCCATCTAGAAACTAATCTAATTTTACCCTTGGCCTGCCATCTCTTTTCTCTTTGTGCTTTAAAAGTACACGTTTATATCGTAAATGCACAAGTTAGCTATAGAGAACGGTACGAAGAATGGCAGAATTTAGAAGATTTTAATGACATTTGTCGTTTGCGAATCGTCCGATAGTTCGGCATCGGACGTCTGCCGCGTACCACATAACGTGCGACAGGATAGTATAAGAAATTTAACCGACAGTACAATTTTCACGTGATTAATTATGCCACATCCCAAGTCGAACGGCCTTTTATTTTCGGCTACACTGGTCAAGCGAGTATACCCTACTCCCACATAGGTAGTCAGGGGCGAGATGGTATTCGTTATCACCGTACGATGACACTGACTTACTCGAACTCGTTTCGCAAAGACGGGCCGAGCGACACCGATAAAAAACGAAAAAAACCGAACGAAAAACATAAACAGAGCTCACGATCACCCCTAAGGGCGGATGGTCATCTCCGAGCGAAGTAACCTAACGCGGATCGGACGAACCGACGCGAGGTTTGTGACTTACGTCCAGTCGTTACGTCGTCGTCGCGTCTCGGGGCAGCGCGCGGGCCGGTCGGCGCAGGCGCAGACCCCGGGGGCCACAGGGGCCACGGGGGCCAGAGGGGCCGGTGGAGGCCTAAGGAGGCCAAGGAGGCGCTCCGCTCATACCCACGCCATCCAGCCTTCGTACATCAGGCACAAGTTCTCTGCATTAGTCGCTTCCGATATTATGTAGTCCACCTGGCGAAGTAAATAAATTAAAATTAAATTAAATTTAAAATCATTTATTTCGGACTCCGTACACATACCTAATTTGTTTAAAACTAGGGTTAGAAACAAATTAATACTTAATAGCTAAAAACAGCGGCGGGATAAATGAAGCAAAATCGTTCAAAATTTATCTTCAATACCTTGCAAATGGTCTTTATCAGAATCTTGTTTCGGATTTCAGCAAAGTTTATTTAAGGAAGTCATCATCAACAATTTTTCTAGGTTAGGTTAGGACCATCAAGGATTGGAAGCCCGGACGCGGTCGACCTCGCAGGTGATGGCGGGATGATGGAGATCTTTTCTTGAAGGACTGATCAGATACAGCACTAAATCTAGCGCTAAATGGGTGTATTAGGGTGTCCCAGAAAGCAAATCCTCATACAAACTTTGAAGACAAGTCGGCACGCGTTCCCATCATCACAGTAAGCTGAAATTTTATATACTAATATATTTGAGTAATTATAATATGTTTGAGGGGTATGCATTCCGATAAACGCATGTTTGGCGAGTTGAAAGTAAAAAATGTACCAAGTGTCTTGGAGATAAATAAAAAAATAATATAATAAAAAATTATTGTTGTATGGGCAAGTTTTTTTTTTTTGCTTTGTAATGCATACCCCCTAAAAATGTTGGAACTACTAAGATATATATGTCGGCGTCAAGGGGTGGGAGTCGTCAGGATGTCCATCTAATCCCACTAATATTATAAATGTGAAAGTTTGTGAAGATGTTTAGATGTTTGTTACCTAATAACGGGGTAACAACTGGATGGATCAAGCTGAAATTTGTCATGTAAGTAGACCAAGTTCTGGATTGAAACATAGGATACTTTATATCCCGGTAAAGAGTTCCTTTGGGACAACAACGGGAACAACGCAGGCGAAGCCGCGGGAAAATGCTAGTTGCCAATAAACCGCAGTCGAGTGTAGATTTCCATCGGTTGGAGCTCGATAGTATCATTAACTAATCATAATAAACGAAGAAACGCAGTGAGGTCGGTTGCGGGACGTGTTCCTTTGCCCCAAAGGCTCAGATCAACCATCACTGACTCCAATTCCTTGTTCAGCACAATTCACGATTTTCTGACATGCAAGACACTAACAGAACGTGACAGAACTAAGTCAATTTAGAATACACGTCATTGTACCGCAACCAAAGACACTCGAGCATAAACAAACTTGACATTCCTTCGTGGGGCGAATGATATGATGAATTATGATATATAAATTTCAGCTCTCTGTGATGAGATCCGTGCCGACTCGCTTCAAAGTTTGTATCGTGATTTGGTTTCTGGGACCCCTTAGTGTGTATGTGTAATGTAATGTAGTGAGGGTCGGTGATGCCACATGAGTGTAGTATATACCTGTTCCGCGGGGCGCGTGGTGCGCGCGGGGTCGGGGTCGCGCGCCTCGAGCTTGAGGCGCACGCGCTTCCACACCGTAGCGCCCACGGCGTTGATACAGCACTTAATGTAGTGAGGGTCGGTGATGCCACATGAGTGTAGTATATACCTGTTCCGCGGGGCGCGTGGTGCGCGCGGGGTCGGGGTCGCGCGCCTCGAGCTTGAGGCGCACGCGCTTCCACACCGTAGCGCCCACGGCGTTGATACAGCACTTAATGTAGTGAGGGTCGGTGATGCCACATGAGTGTAGTATATACCTGTTCCGCGGGGCGCGTGGTGCGCGCGGGGTCGGGGTCGCGCGCCTCGAGCTTGAGGCGCACGCGCTTCCACACCGTAGCGCCCACAGCGTTGATACAGCACTTAATGTAGTGAGGGTCGGTGATGCCACATGAGTGTAGTATATACCTGTTCCGCGGGGCGCGTGGTGCGCGCGGGGTCGGGGTCGCGCGCCTCGAGCTTGAGGCGCACGCGCTTCCACACCGTAGCGCCCACAGCGTTGATACAGCACTTAATGTAGTGAGGGTCGGTGATGCCACATGAGTGTAGTATATACCTGTTCCGCGGGGCGCGTGGTGCGCGCGGGGTCGGGGTCGCGCGCCTCGAGCTTGAGGCGCACGCGCTTCCACACCGTAGCGCCCACAGCGTTGATACAGCACTTAATGTAGTGAGGGTCGGTGATGCCACATGAGTGTAGTATATACCTGTTCGGCGGGGCGCGTGGTGCGCGCGGGGTCGGGGTCGCGCGCCTCGAGCTTGAGGCGCACGCGCTTCCACACCGTAGCGCCCACAGCGTTGATACAGCACTTAATGTAGTGAGGGTCGGTGATGCCACATGAGTGTAGTATATACCTGTTCCGCGGGGCGCGTGGTGCGCGCGGGGTCGGGGTCGCGCGCCTCGAGCTTGAGGCGCACGCGCTTCCACACCGTAGCGCCCACAGCGTTGATACAGCACTTAATGTAGTGAGGGTCGGTGATGCCACATGAGTGTAGTATATACCTGTTCCGCGGGGCGCGTGGTGCGCGCGGGGTCGGGGTCGCGCGCCTCGAGCTTGAGGCGCACGCGCTTCCACACCGTAGCGCCCACAGCGTTGATACAGCACTTAATGTAGTGAGGGTCGGTGATGCCACATGAGTGTAGTATATACCTGTTCCGCGGGGCGCGTGGTGCGCGCGGGGTCGGGGTCGCGCGCCTCGAGCTTGAGGCGCACGCGCTTCCACACCGTAGCGCCCACAGCGTTGATACAGCACTTAATGTAGTGAGGGTCGGTGATGCCACATGAGTGTAGTATATACCTGTTCCGCGGGGCGCGTGGTGCGCGCGGGGTCGGGGTCGCGCGCCTCGAGCTTGAGGCGCACGCGCTTCCACACCGTAGCGCCCACAGCGTTGATACAGCACTTAATGTAGTGAGGGTCGGTGATGCCACATGAGTGTAGTATATACCTGTTCCGCGGGGCGCGTGGTGCGCGCGGGGTCGGGGTCGCGCGCCTCGAGCTTGAGGCGCACGCGCTTCCACACCGTAGCGCCCACAGCGTTGATACAGCACTTAATGTAGTGAGGGTCGGTGATGCCACATGAGTGTAGTATATACCTGTTCCGCGGGGCGCGTGGTGCGCGCGGGGTCGGGGTCGCGCGCCTCGAGCTTGAGGCGCACGCGCTTCCACACCGTAGCGCCCACAGCGTTGCGCTCGCCGCCGCCTGACAACACAATTACATCCAAATTTAAAAAAAGGTACAAGATATTTTTGATGTCCAATAAGCTCGGGTTCATCATCATCATCATCATTTCAGCCATAGGACGTCCACTGCTGGACATAGGCCTCCCTCATAGATTTCCACTTAATTCGGTTGGAAGCAACCTGCATCCACCGTGAGCCAGCAGCCTTAACCAGATCATCTGTCCATCTTGTTGGTGGACGTCCGACGCTGCGCTTGCCGATTCGTTATTCGAAGCTCGGGTTAGCTACTTTTAACGCTATTCCAAATTTCAAATCGATAGCATCAGTAGTTCCTGAGATATCTGGCTGTGACAGACGGACAGACAGACAGAGTCGCACCATAAGGGTTCCTTTTGTACCATTTTGGTACGGAACCCTAAAAAGACTACCATAAATCAAAGAATAATAAAAGCGAATCCTCTATTTCTCTGAAGATAGAGGAGAGGATAGGTACAATAGTTACCGCTGCAGACAAAGTGGCCAATGAATAGGGATGACGACTGGGTTAAAACTATATAATTCTATTTAGTCCGTCAGTTAGATTATGGAAAAATATGGGACACGTATTTTTTGGTTTATCAAAATATTAAAAATCGACAAAGTTATAGATCATCAAACTTCTGGAGTGGGGGCTTGTGACGTCACTCCTAGGTGAAAATTGTACCTAGGAGTAACGTCACTCGAAACTTCTAAGCACTCTATCCTCGTCATTTTTTGGTTTGTCAAACAAAAGAAAAAATACGTGTACAATAAATAATTTTTAAGAATCTAACTGACGGACTAAACAGTGAGACCATCCAATAATTTCTTTTCCAAAGTTCCTAGAGAAACTACAAAATGTCTGGCATCGTCTTTCTCAACAGCTGAATCCTTTTTGGTTCAAAATGTTAAGTTAGAAAATATAAATGATTTCAAATTTTTCAAAGTTTCTCCCTTAGATGTGCTGAAGTCCTCTAAAACTATAAAAATAAAAAATACAGAGGACTTATAGCACGTGTCAGTTAAAGTACTGGATACTATTTTGGAGGTTGTTGCACCCACCCTGGCTATTATTTTTAATAGTTGCATAGATAATGGAGTTTTTCCCAATTTAATGAAATGCAGTATGCATGCAAAAGTAGTTCCTATTTTCAAATCAAGACACAGAGATAATCCATCTGATTATCGTCCAATATCTATCCTACCTACGTTCAGCAAAATATTTGAAAAAATAATGCTGACGCAATTGATTTCTCACTTTGATTTGAACAGAATTTTGCACGATCAATAGTTCGGCTTCACAAAAAGTAGATCTACATGCTGGTGCAAATTTGATAAAATTTATTTTCCAGGCATGGGAAGAATCGATGGACGCCATCGGAGTCTTCTGCGACCTTTCTAAGGCTTTTGATTGTGTAGCTCATAGCACTTTACTTCGTAAACTTAATTTTTACGGTATTAGAGGACATGCCTTAGATCTAATTGAGTCATATCTAACACAGATAAATCAAAGAGTAGCGATAAACAAAGCCATTTCTGCAGAGACGGTGGTGGAGATGGGAGTACCACAGGGATCTATTCTAGGCCCATTCCTATTCCTTGTTTATGTAAATGAACTACCATACACGGTAAGCAAAAAATTTCGCATTGTTATGTTCGCAGACACATCTTTACTGTTCTAGGTTAATAGGAAAGATACGGAACTCGTTGGACCAAATAATACCCTCTCCATTATATCTGACTTTTTTGCTGCCAATACCTTAGTATTGGATCCAAAGAAAATGAAATGTATAAAATTCCCTTTGGCGAAATTTTCGAATGTAAATTTAACTTCTAATATCAAAATTAATTATGAAACGGTTGAATTCGTAGACTCAACAGTATTTATAGGGATTCAAAATTGCAGTGGGGCTTTCACATAACTGCGATAGCAAGTAGGCTGAGCTCCGCTGCTTTTGCCGTTAGGAGAATAAGGCAGCTTACCAATTTAGCGACGGCACGGTTGGTCTACTTCGCGTACCTACCATAATTGTATTATCACCTAGTCTTATTTTGTGGGGATCGGCAGATATTGACACAGTTTTTATTCTGCAGAAATGGGCTATTAGAGCAATATACACGATGTTATCTAATCGGTGATCAGGTACCAAATTTTCTAACTCAGTAATTGATGGCGGTCACGTTGATGTCGTAATTAGTTACATCTAAACAATTTTTTTTCTGTGATAATTTTTATTTCGAAATCAGATTTATCCTAAATTCCTTGTCACCCTACTAATCTGTATCTGTGAGATTACAACCTCTTTAAAAAATTAATGGCAATGATAATTTATGAGTAATAACTTGTCACTGTCATGTATGTAAACAAAGTCATAGAAGTCGCAAATATTGAATGAGAAAGGTAAATTATTAATTTAAAAAACATGCCTCGACCATATTTGTGCTCAAAATATCGAGCGTTACAATATTGTAGGTACGTTTATCAATACAAACCGAACAGCTCAAGATGAACTCAAGAATTATTCCACAAAATTCGTCCAAACGTACCATTCTCACGCACAGTTTGATAAAAGGCATGAACTAAAACCTCCGTGACTTCGGGCAGTTCACACACACGCACGCACGCACGCACGCACGCACGCACGCACGCACGCACGCACGCGCGCGCGCGCGCGCGCACACACACACACACACTCACACACACACACACACACACACACACACACACACACACACACAGAGAGAGAGTGCCAAACCACGCTCAAGCACCCGGCCGGCCTCGACGTCGTCCTGACGATCTGCATCGACGCATTTTAAGATACTTTGCTCGGGATCCTCGTAGGAGCAATAGGCAAGCAGCGAGAAGGTTTCATGTGAGTCAGTCCTTCGTGTGGCGGCTACTTAAATCGTCAGAATTGCATTCTTTTCATTTTCGGCCATTTTATCAATTTTAATTCGTTATCTATCACGCCCTAACTACTCATACTCGTAGAAAAGTTTATTTACTTAAGATCTGTCAAATTTTCCGCGAAAGCGATGGCACTTGACGTATCGTGATCACGTGATTTTACTTCAATAATTAATGTAGGTAACCATGTATCCAGTGGTTATTAGTTTAAATTATGTTTTAACCTTTAATTAATTAAACAGTGAGGTATTTGTGTGAGACCTCGCCTATTAAGTTTGATTTTAGCTAGATATTAATATTTGTCTACTCCTGATTACCGATTAAATTACACCGTGTATAACTAGGGGGCACGCGAGTCATTGAGAGAGTTGTTTAAGGAAATAGATATTCTTACCCTGCCGTCGCAATACGTATTTGAAAAAATAATGTTCGTTAGAAAGAATCTACAAGTTTCCCAACGAATGTTGGCAAGCCAAAAGTTACAAGAAACAAAAGTAACAAGACATGAATCGTCAGATATGTTGACAACACTGACCGTGTTTGCTGTTGGCCGCGGGCTTGTGCGGCTGTGTGACGGCGGCCTGCCGCACGAGGCGCCGCGAGCCCGTCTCGGCCGCCCAGCGCGACGGGAACCTGCAAACGACACATCATATCAAGATTACATATAAATACTAATTGATTGAAACATTAATGTAGTCAAGGCCGGATTCAAATACCCGTCTCTGTCTTAGCGGGATAGCGTGCTAACGACTAAATATAGTTAAGATCGCGTGACTCACTCAACAAGATCGGCGTGTGTGTTGGGTATGAGTTGTGTCAGCGGTGACGGCGGCGGCGTCGGCGCCGGTATCACCCACTATGTTCAACAATTCAGTGATGCGCTCCTCGCGCTACTATCTACAGTACTCACTCGACCAGGTCGGCGTGTGTGTTGGGTATGAGTTGCGTCAGCTCGGCGGCGGCCGCGGTGACGGCGGCGGCGTCGGCGCCGGTATCACCCACTATGTTCAACAGTTCAGTGATGCGCTCCGCTACTATCTACAGTACTCACTCGACCAGGTCGGCGTGTGTGTTGGGTATGAGTTGCGTCAGCTCGGCGGCGGCCGCGGTGACGGCGGCGGCGTCGGCGCCGGTATCACCCACTATGTTCAACAGTTCAGTGATGCGCTCCGCTACTATCTACAGTACTCACTCGACCAGGTCGGCGTGTGTGTTGGGTATGAGTTGCGTCAGCTCGGCGGCGGCCGCGGTGACGGCGGCGGCGTCGGCGCCGGTATCACCCACTATGTTCAACAGTTCAGTGATGCGCTCCGCTACTATCTACAGTACTCACTCGACCAGGTCGGCGTGTGTGTTGGGTATGAGTTGCGTCAGCTCGGCGGCGGCCGCGGTGACGGCGGCGGCGTCGGCGCCGGTATCACCCACTATGTTCAACAGTTCAGTGATGCGCTCCGCTACTATCTACAGTACTCACTCGACCAGGTCGGCGTGTGTGTTGGGTATGAGTTGCGTCAGCTCGGCGGCGGCCGCGGTGACGGCGGCGGCGTCGGCGCCGGTATCACCCACTATGTTCAACAGTTCAGTGATGCGCTTCTCACGCGCTAAGATTTCGCTCGCCGGGTTAAGTCCCTGGAATTAAATGGCATGCTGTATAAAAAAGTGTACATTGAAGAACAAGGAAATAAAGTAAGCTTCTTTTACTCAGAATCGCTTGTACTTTCGAATTTAATACACGAAATATAAATGAAATGAAATGAAATATGGAAGCTACAGCGTCTGTGACGCTGGGCCGGAAATCCAGAGGTACCGGGTTCGATTCCCGGTTAGGACCATAAGCGAGTGCCATTTAATTTTTCCATGTACTTTGATTTCTTGTATCCATGTATGTAATTGACAACATTTCATTTTTTCAAGTGGGCTGTTTTATGTTATATATTGAAAAAAAATCAAATTCTAAGGTATATATATAATATATACGTGTTTTTTTATTTTCCCAGAAAAGCAATTTTTCATTCAAAAATATTAAGTGAAAAAATAGCGAATGTTTGAAAGGTCGTAAACGAAATATGACGTCACGAGTACGGATTTTCCTTTGCCCCTTGCTTTAAAAAAAAATGGGTCGTGACGGTTGATTGATTTGAGGTTTACGTCATTGTCATATAATTGTCAACACAAATTTTCTTCAATAAAATTACAAGTAAAAACGAAAACATGGCATCAAAAGAAACTAAAAACTGTTTTATAAGAACGTGTAGTAATAACACAAGACTGACACCACAAAAAAAGTTTTTTTGTGTCCCTGCTGGGCAAAATGAGGCATGGTGTCGAGCGGCGGGGCTAGATCGTGTTCCTAAAAGGAAGTTATTCATCTGTGAAGATCATCTCGCTGTAAGTACAACCGAATAATATACTTAACCTAGCCCACCTTTGTATTAGATTGGTAGTGGACTATTTACTGATAAAGTTTACTGTACGTACTCATGTGTTGTGATATTTAACTTAACTAGCTAATATAACCTTGTTTATATAGGACTTTCTTAAATAGTTATTGGCACTTGCACTTACAAATTCTTGCAGTGTGCATTAAAATCACCCTCACGGTGTTCAGGCTTATGCTTATTATACCTATTTGTCATTTCACAGTTGGAGAAAGACATGGAAAACTATAGATATTGGAAAGTCATGAATGTCAATGCAAAACTGAAACCTCGTCTTCCAGCATCACTCACAAGAAGACCGTTAAAAGAAGCAAACCAGGCAGCACCGTCAACCTCACATGATGAACCTACACCATCTTCTGCATCCTGAGGTGTAATGTGCTGCCCTATTATGACAACCCAAAACATACTAGTTAAGGTAGCGACAAAAGACAAAACAACACATTGTAATTTGGAACCACAAACTTATATATTTGGAAAATAAATATACTCGCACTAAGCCTTACAGTTTTATTTCTTAGGATAATGTTATTAGTTTCATATACAGGTACAGGTATATATAAAGCAAAAACAGGGCTCAATGTAGGGCACACAATATGGGGTAGAAACTATCTATACGGTACGAAGCGGCACTATACGAAGTTCGAGACGATAAGGCAGCTTTTGCACCTCGTATTCCAGCCAAATTATATTTATCGTCCGTTTGTATGAACTCTAACATCATGGCAGTATCAACCCATGGCAAGTTGGTACTAAATGCTTGCACAAATCCATCTGAGGTCTTCATTTTTATGAGGTTCAATAAGTCCAAATACAAGTGCCAAATTTTCGTTTAAAGAAGCAGCGATATCCGTTTTTATTGCGATGTAAGCGTGAAAAGAAGCAGCAGTGTCCGTTATAAAAGCCAAGTCGTCAAATATTTCAAGTGGAGCGAGAGTAATATCGTAAAATAAGAATAGTCGTTAACACCGAAATGTAAGAACTGAAAATGTCATTTGAAAACTTTTGACAGAGTGTGACAACCGGATACATGAAAAAAAGGATAGATTTAGTTTTGTCTTTGGTCTATTGTCTATGTACGTACTATCTACGTCACATTTCCGGTTTACAGTTTTTCGCGATTATCTTGGAAATTAACGGGTAAAAAAATAAAATAACTGCCTCGTTACATACGGGAAGCATATTTGCCGAAATGGTTTTTGATTTAGCCCACTTCATATAATTTGAAATGTTGTCAATTTAAAATGTGGTGTAATTTACTATTTTTGAAAATTTAATATTTTTGAAAAGAGAAACTGGTGAGTTTCTTCCGGCGCTTCTTGTTACCAGAAGATCATTACCCGAAGCGCCAAAAGAAAAGAATAGAATCAGACATGTAGGTAAAAGAGCTCTCAAGGGCCTACTTGCAGAAATAAATTTAGAATAGGATATTTGACAACAATCAAAATAAATTAATCAACGTTAACCATTAAATTACGTTTTCAAAACTGCTCGTATAAAATCAACTAAACTCATTTTCGTGCCACCAATGATTTTAAAATCACAATAACTAAAAATAAGGCACCATGTTGAGCGTGACGTAACAAGTCAATATTTCATACTAAACTGCATACTTTCAGAGCATTTTGACACTTCATAAAAAGATTTGAATTGTCATCAAGTAGGCTATTTGACAAGGTCTGGGCACGGGCAATACTCACGTCGCTGACGCCGGCGCGCCCAGCCTGCTCGCCACCGTCGATAGTTGACGATATGTGTAGTGGCGAGTTGTAGAGTGAGCCACTGTTGACAGTACTCACGTCGCTGACGTGCTGAGCGCGGCGCGGGCGGCGGCCGGCGCGCCCAGCCGCGCAGCCACCGTCGATAGTTGATGATATGTGTAGTGGCGAGTTGTAGAGTGCGCCACTGTTGACAGTACTCACGTCGCTGACGTGCTGAGCGCGGCGCGGGCGGCGGCCGGCGCGCCCAGCCGCGCAGCCACCGTCGATAGTTGATGATATGTGTAGTGGCGAGTTGTAGAGTGCGCCACTGTTGACAGTACTCACGTCGCTGACGTGCTGAGCGCGGCGCGGGCGGCGGCCGGCGCGCCCAGCCGCGCAGCCACCGTCGATAGTTGACGATATGTGTAGTGGCGAGTTGTAGAGTGAGCCACTGTTGACAGTACTCACGTCGCTGACGTGCTGAGCGCGGCGCGGGCGGCGGCCGGCGCGCCCAGCCGCGCAGCCACCGTCGATAGTTGATGATATGTGTAGTGGCGAGTTGTAGAGTGCGCCACTGTTGACAGTACTCACGTCGCTGACGTGCTGAGCGCGGCGCGGGCGGCGGCCGGCGCGCCCAGCCGCGCAGCCACCGTCGATAGTTGATGATATGTGTAGTGGCGAGTTGTAGAGTGCGCCACTGTTGACAGTACTCACGTCGCTGACGTGCTGAGCGCGGCGCGGGCGGCGGCCGGCGCGCCCAGCCGCGCAGCCACCGTCGATAGTTGACGATATGTGTAGTGGCGAGTTGTAGAGTGAGCCACTGTTGACAGTACTCACGTCGCTGACGTGCTGAGCGCGGCGCGGGCGGCGGCCGGCGCGCCCAGCCGCGCAGCCACCGTCGATAGTTGATGATATGTGTAGTGGCGAGTTGTAGAGTGCGCCACTGTTGACAGTACTCACGTCGCTGACGTGCTGAGCGCGGCGCGGGCGGCGGCCGGCGCGCCCAGCCCCGCAGCCACCGTCGATAGTTGACGATATGTGTAGTGGCGAGTTGTAGAGTGAGCCACTGTTGACAGTACTCACGTCGCTGACGTGCTGAGCGCGGCGCGGGCGGCGGCCGGCGCGCCCAGCCCCGCAGCCACCGTCGATAGTTGACGATATGTGTAGTGGCGAGTTGTAGAGTGAGCCACTGTTGACAGTACTCACGTCGCTGACATGCTGCAGCGCCTGCAGCGGCGGGCGGATGTCGTGCGCGAGCGCGGCGCGGGCGGCGGCGGGCGCGGCCAGTCTACTCGCCACTGTAGACAGCTGCGCACGCGACGCCGCCGTGCGCCGCGTCAGACTCGCCGCCGAACCAGATAGGGACGATATTATGTCCAGGAGTAGCGAGTTTACGCTCGACACCTGAGAAATATGGTGACAAAATTAACCACACAGAACATTAGATTTTTAGCTCATTAGAGATAAGCTATTTCAAAGCGCTGGGGGTCACCCAGCCGGTTCGGTCCTTAATCAATACGTGTGGCGCATCGCTACGAGCTACGCACATCCCTAAACGATCCCGCCCCACGGCGCCATCAGACAACCATGTGAGAGCTCATTTCTGGAGCCGCTCAGTGAACGGCCCTCGTGGACGCTCTCTTCGGAGCGTGCAGTGAGGCGGGGCGAGTGATCAACTGTACTCGTTGTACTAAGGTAGTCCGCAATGTAATCAAACTCGCATACGAATTCCCGTCCCATCTAAATGGGGCCTAATGCAATACAAAAATTATACACTAGCGACTCTGCCAAATTCGAGTGATCGGGCGGGCCGCGTACGCCGCTTGCACCCGGACAGTGGCTCCGTAATCACCGACTGGGTGCCCCAAAATGGCCGGGCCAGCAAGCTAGGCCAAAACGAAGATAACGGGAAGTATACATGCGTCTCTAGCCGACTGGCCGGATGTTGCTACTATGAGTAATAAGCGATTGTGAAAATCAAATGGAGCCCAGCAGTAGGACACTACTAAGACTAACTAAAAAAACTCTCCTTTTTGATACTTGTCACAAAGCCTGGTTTGCATATACATTTTCATACCATACAGAGGAAATATATCCATCTTTTAACATTTCGATATTGGTCCTAATATCCTAAAGAAGAGATAAAACATTATGACTAAAAACAACCATCGGGATCACCACCAGTGGGAAATATTATCGCCGGTCACTATCTGGTAAGCTAGATACCCCGCAGTGATAACTAATGGGCGACTTACCCAGTGTTGGTCGATGTTTCCTTCTGGGTGCAGCATCTCCATGAGCGCGTGTTGTGCGTCCGTCACTTTCAGCGAGTACTTGGCGGACAGCGTGCAAGCCTGTCGACAGATAAACATTTATTAGTTAAACCTGTACACAAGTAAAATGGTAATTTTGTTTTTGACATACCACAACAGTTTAAAAAACAGCCCAATAACGTAGCAATTCCCACTATCATCATTATCAGCTTATATACGTCCCACTGCTGGGCACAGGCTTACTCTCATAGATCATAGTGAGTGAATTCCCATTATCATTAACAGGTGTATGGTGCGAACCATAACAGTAAGCGTGAAGTCAAGCCCCAGGAAGGGGAGAACTGACACTACGGGACAAAAGTGCAGATAAAAATATTGTTGCGCCGGTGGTAGGTATACGCATAAACTTCTAAGGTGATTTTCCGTGCTTTAGAAGCGTTTTCATCAAGCTGAAAAGTGATATCAGGCCGTTTCAGAGGTAGTTCTTTCACATACTAGAAGATCGGAAATTCACCCTAGTTGCCGTTGTTTTCAGGACCTTGAAGTACATACACTTCAGTATATGGCGAAATTTGCGCGCACGAGGCGCGAGGCGCGCAGCGAGCGCGCGCCCCACGCCGCCTCCAGGCACGATAGGGTCGATTGTAGCGCGGGGTGTTACTGCACTATACTGTCACATAGCTACCTTCTCCCAGTGTGCGAGCGCCTGGCGGGCCGTCTTGGCGGTCTTGGGCTGGTTGGTGCGCATGTTGGCGGCGGCGCGCGCATGCGCGGCGAGCGCCCGCGCGGCGCGCACGAGGCGCGAGGCGCGCAGCGAGCGCGCGCCCCACGCCGCCTCCAGGCACGATAGGGTCGATTGTAGCGCGGGGTGTTACTGCACTATACTGTCACATAGCTACCTTCTCCCAGTGTGCGAGCGCCTGGCGGGCCGTCTTGGCGGTCTTGGGCTGGTTGGTGCGCATGTTGGCGGCGGCGCGCGCATGCGCGGCGAGCGCCCGCGCGGCGCGCACGAGGCGCGAGGCGCGCAGCGAGCGCGCGCCCCACGCCGCCTCCAGGCACGATAGGGTCGATTGGAGCGCGGGGTGTTACTGCACTATACTGTCACATAGCTACCTTCTCCCAGTGTGCGAGCGCCTGGCGGGCCGTCTTGGCGGTCTTGGGCTGGTTGGTGCGCATGTTGGCGGCGGCGCGCGCATGCGCGGCGAGCGCCCGCGCGGCGCGCACGAGGCGCGAGGCGCGCAGCGAGCGCGCGCCCCACGCCGCCTCCAGGCACGATAGGGTCGATTGTAGCGCGGGGTGTTACTGCACTATACTGTCACATAGCTACCTTCTCCCAGTGTGCGAGCGCCTGGCGGGCCGTCTTGGCGGTCTTGGGCTGGTTGGTGCGCATGTTGGCGGCGGCGCGCGCATGCGCGGCGAGCGCCCGCGCGGCGCGCACGAGGCGCGAGGCGCGCAGCGAGCGCGCGCCCCACGCCGCCTCCAGGCACGATAGGGTCGATTGGAGCGCGGGGTTCGCGCCGGCGCCCCATTTCACTCTGAAATATGACATATCTTAATGAGAACCTAAGTTTTTTTATTGGAAACGACGGGTTGCAGGCAGTGGCGTGGCATAAAGACAAAAAGACAGTAGGAGGGCGGTCATTAGAAGAGTAGTTAGTGTATTAAGATACCGCCTACCCTACTAATTTCTACCTTCCTACCATTGGTAGGGAAGAAATTAGAAGGTGGAGTGCACGAAACTCACACAAAAGTTTTCACACTTCCTGCTATGAAAATACGATTATAAATGACGATTGAAATTCCTCATCTGATTCAATGACGTCTGATTTTAATTCCTATCAGTATGCAGCGCTGACAGGTATTGAAGATTGGATGTTGAAGCTCTCACCTTTGATGAGCGGCGGTGAGCAGGCCCTGCGCCTTAGTGGCGGCGGTGGAGAGCCGCTCCACGGCCGTGCCCAGGTCTCGGGCGCGGCGGGCCAGTATCGGAGCCTCCTGGTTGGAACCCAACACCTGCGAATCGTTACACAACATTATTCTCACGATATAATGAAAGAGTGTGCATCCAACCAATCTGGTGGATTGTTTACAACAAAAAAATTAAACAATCAGAACTCGCCGTGTGCCTCGGCGACGTCACATTGACCTATCGGAACGCGAGTTGTGCCGCGGTCGTGAGGTCGCGTACACTGACGCAAATGCGACACAATGCGCTGCGCTTGGTGATGTTTCAGGTGACTTGATGTCGTTTAGATGTCGTATTCATTGACATAGATAATTATTCAAATTTTAACAATTGTAATGTAATTAAATGTAACTTATATTACTATCGCAACAAAGTACAGTTATATAGACAAATATGTTACATACAACTATGTAACTATTGTTATAAATAATTTACATTGCCATTATTTTTATTTTCTAGTAGTAGACGTGAAAACACAATGTTAAGTCTCGACCGAAAGTTCAATTGATGGTCTCCTATTTTTCGAGAGTCCCACCGGTCGGGTCAGCCCTCGAACCCACTCGTCCATCTATAGTCAGTTTACTGTCCCTTCCCGACCGTACTCGGTGCACTGACCTCGGCGTGGAGCTGCGCATGCGCCCGGGCGTGCGCGCATGCGGCGTGGTGCTGCTTGTGTGCCCTGGCGCGCGCGTGTGTGGCGGCGCCCGCGCGGTGTATGTACACACTCACCTCGGCGTGGAGCTGCGCATGCGCCCGGGCGTGCGCGCATGCGGCGTGGTGCTGCTTGTGTGCCCTGGCGCGCGCGTGTGTGGCGGCGCCCGCGCGGTGTATGTACACACTCACCTCGGCGTGGAGCTGCGCATGCGCCCGGGCGTGCGCGCATGCGGCGTGGTGCTGCTTGTGTGCCCTGGCGCGCGCGTGTGTGGCGGCGCCCGCGCGGTGTATGTACACACTCACCTCGGCGTGGAGCTGCGCATGCGCCCGGGCGTGCGCGCATGCGGCGTGGTGCTGCTTGTGTGCCCTGGCGCGCGCGTGTGTGGCGGCGCCCGCGCGGTGTATGTACACACTCACCTCGGCGTGGAGCTGCGCATGCGCCCGGGCGTGCGCGCATGCGGCGTGGTGCTGCTTGTGTGCCCTGGCGCGCGCGTGTGTGGCGGCGCCCGCGCGGTGTATGTACACACTCACCTCGGCGTGGAGCTGCGCATGCGCCCGGGCGTGCGCGCATGCGGCGTGGTGCTGCTTGTGTGCCCTGGCGCGCGCGTGTGTGGCGGCGCCCGCGCGGTGTATGTACACACTCACCTCGGCGTGGAGCTGCGCATGCGCCCGGGCGTGCGCGCATGCGGCGTGGTGCTGCTTGTGTGCCCTGGCGCGCGCGTGTGTGGCGGCGCCCGCGCGGTGTATGTACACACTCACCTCGGCGTGGAGCTGCGCATGCGCCCGGGCGTGCGCGCATGCGGCGTGGTGCTGCTTGTGTGCCCTGGCGCGCGCGTGTGTGGCGGCGCCCGCGCGGTGTATGTACACACTCACCTCGGCGTGGAGCTGCGCATGCGCCCGGGCGTGCGCGCATGCGGCGTGGTGCTGCTTGTGTGCCCTGGCGCGCGCGTGTGTGGCGGCGCCCGCGCGGTGTATGTACACACTCACCTCGGCGTGGAGCTGCGCATGCGCCCGGGCGTGCGCGCATGCGGCGTGGTGCTGCTTGTGTGCCCTGGCGCGCGCGTGTGTGGCGGCGCCCGCGCGGTGTATGTACACACTCACCTCGGCGTGGAGCTGCGCATGCGCCCGGGCGTGCGCGCATGCGGCGTGGTGCTGCTTGTGTGCCCTGGCGCGCGCGTGTGTGGCGGCGCCCGCGCGGTGTATGTACACACTCACCTCGGCGTGGAGCTGCGCATGCGCCCGGGCGTGCGCGCATGCGGCGTGGTGCTGCTTGTGTGCCCTGGCGCGCGCGTGTGTGGCGGCGCCCGCGCGGTGTATGTACACACTCACCTCGGCGTGGAGCTGCGCATGCGCCCGGGCGTGCGCGCATGCGGCGTGGTGCTGCTTGTGTGCCCTGGCGCGCGCGTGTGTGGCGGCGCCCGCGCGGTGTATGTACACACTCACCTCGGCGTGGAGCTGCGCATGCGCCCGGGCGTGCGCGCATGCGGCGTGGTGCTGCTTGTGTGCCCTGGCGCGCGCGTGTGTGGCGGCGCCCGCGCGGTGTATGTACACACTCACCTCGGCGTGGAGCTGCGCATGCGCCCGGGCGTGCGCGCATGCGGCGTGGTGCTGCTTGTGTGCCCTGGCGCGCGCGTGTGTGGCGGCGCCCGCGCGGTGTATGTACACACTCACCTCGGCGTGGAGCTGCGCATGCGCCCGGGCGTGCGCGCATGCGGCGTGGTGCTGCTTGTGTGCCCTGGCGCGCGCGTGTGTGGCGGCGCCCGCGCGGTGTATGTACACACTCACCTCGGCGTGGAGCTGCGCATGCGCCCGGGCGTGCGCGCATGCGGCGTGGTGCTGCTTGTGTGCCCTGGCGCGCGCGTGTGTGGCGGCGCCCGCGCGGTGTATGTACACACTCACCTCGGCGTGGAGCTGCGCATGCGCCCGGGCGTGCGCGCATGCGGCGTGGTGCTGCTTGTGTGCCCTGGCGCGCGCGTGTGTGGCGGCGCCCGCGCGGTGTATGTACACACTCACCTCGGCGTGGAGCTGCGCATGCGCCCGGGCGTGCGCGCATGCGGCGTGGTGCTGCTTGTGTGCCCTGGCGCGCGCGTGTGTGGCGGCGCCCGCGCGGTGCGCCGCCGCGCGGGTGCCCGCCACGCGCGCCGCCAGCACGCGCGCCCGCTCCGTGAGGGGGGACGATGTGACCACCTTTTCGCATAACGACTCGAGGGACACGCTCCACGATGCGCCTGGACAACCGAACAAATAGTACATTACACAACTAGGGTGGTAAAACAAAGAAAGGCCGAGATCGCAGATGTTTGCGCTGCAAGCGATGGACGTAAATATGCGATCGAGGGCTTTCTTTATTACCTCCCGTGTTGTGTACAGCATGTCTACATTTTGGCCAGAAAGCGGTTTTTTCCGTACACGTAGCGTGCGGAAAAAGGCACTTTATGGCCAAGTGTTGCATAAATAATTAATATTATCGTTAAGTCTAAGAGCGCCCGCTCATCGGGCCACTAGTGCCGGCCACGGCTCTTTTCCTTAGATTTCTTTTCCACAAGCTGTGTTCGCTACGTATGGCCGCGTTTAGTGGCTCGTCTCACGCGTACACTCGGCGCGCGATGCTCGTGTGCTTTATTTTTAAAAATATCTAATTTCCTTTATAAGAGATACTGGCGCGAAGAAGGAACTCCACGTCATTATTCGTATAATAAAGAGGAAACTGCATATAATTTTTGTGACGAAAAAATGTGCGACTAGGAACAAGAATTGCACATCATATGTCCGAAACTCCGATGATCGAAGAGCAAAGAAATACAGTTCGTAGAGTATTGTCACTGAATAAGTCACCGGACGGAGCGCACCTGCCGGATCCGACCGTCTTCCTCTCTATCGCATAACATGTGCTAACGCGTTTTCTCGTAGCTGGCCAAATCCTCGCGAGGGCCTCAAAGCCGCGTAGCGAACTCACGGAGTGACCCACTCCTGGTATTGCCTGAAATATTGCCAATTTGACTGACGTGAGATCCTTACCGATTTCCTTCTGCTCCACTTCGGCTGCGAGGTCCAGTCTCTGCCGTCGCAGCAGCAGGCACAGCACGGACGCCAGCGCCTTCGAGTGCACGCCCAGCACACACCGTGACACATACTCCGCGGTGAATCTGAAATTTATGAAGAGTAACTCGACACTAAGAATCTACGTTCGGACATGCACCTTTTAAGCTAAGGTCGTGGGTTCGAATCCTGGCGCATACCAATGAGTTTTTCGGAACTTAACTTACGAAATATTATTAGATACCATTCGTTTTTAGGGTTCCGTACCAAAATGGTAAAAAAGGAACCCTTATGGTGCGACTCTGTCTGTCTGTCTGTCCGTCTGTCACAGGCAGATATCTCAGGAACTACTGCTGCTATCGGTTTGAAATTTGGAATAGTGTTAAAAGTAGCTAACCCGAGCTTATTGGACATAAAAACAATCTTGTACCTTTTTTACTTTTTTTGTAAAGGGCTCTGTAATGGGATTTTGAAAATTGAAAGTAGGGCTAATATATCGAGTGGGGTATCAAATGAAAGAGCTTAATTTGTGGATTAAAATACCGTTTTTATTTTTTTTCTTAAATAAATAGTTTTTGATTTATGGCGAAAAAAGTTTAAAAAAATACCATTCCCCCCCTATTATCTCCGAAGTTACTGATCAGAAAAATGTGTCATAATTACCAATTATTAATGTCGTCCTAAATATTACAGGAAAAATATAACGGTTTTCCTCACTTGCACCGTTTTTGAGAAATTTGCAAAAATCATAACACATACTTATTTGCTCCTACTAAACTAATCGCCATACAGTTTTTCTTGAACTATTCACGTATCTACTTATTAGGATTATTATTATTATTAGGAAGACCGTTATATTTTCTCTTCCTAACTTGAATACTTTTTTAAAAATTTACAAAAATCTTAACATATTACTTCTACCCTCCCTACGAGAGCCATCTAACGGAGAGTAGCAAAACTAAGCGATGGTTTATTTCAGATTACATAAAAAATGTCTATTAAATACAATGATCACTCATCAGGAATCGGGAAAAAACATAAAGTAACAATAATTATTAAAAACTCTATAATAGGAGTATGTTAGGAAATTTGACACTAGTAAATAACATAAAAATGAAATACCACTAGCGCCATCTAGGGACACAAATCTAAAATAGGGTAGCTTGTGGCAGCAATATTAATTAAATACACAAAAGTGTGCTTCAAAACATGATTCCTTCATGAAAAATGATACATGAGAACTAACTTAGTTGACAAACAATTATTTCAATCAGCCAATAACAAAAAGTAACGTTTAAATTTAAATTACAAGTAAAATTTACGCGCTATTTAGTATCAATAGATGTCGCTGTAGCATACGCTGCATCGCGCTGTTAAGTTTTTCCTGGTTTAATAGGGCTAAAGTGGGTTTAAGGCAGCAGGGTCGCTGTTAGTCGTAAGGTTGGTCTACTTATGAGTTTATACGGAACCCTCGGTGCGCGAGTCTGACTCGCACTTGACCGGTTTTATTATTCGATACATCCGCGAAGTAATTCAAAGGTGTATTGTGAATTGTGAAGTCCCCAATCCACAGTCGGCCAGCGTGGGAACTACAGCCAATTTACTCTGGTCTATGAGAATAGAGCTGTGCCCAGAAATATCTAGCTAGGTACTGACCGTTTGACGGGCTTGCAGAGCGCGGCGTCGTCGTAGGCGGCCCGCGGGCCGGCGCCGCGGAAGGAGGCCGCCGTGGCCGCGCACAGCGCCAGCGCCTCCCCGATCACCTGCACGCGCCGCACCAGGAACAAGTCCTCCAGCACGGAGCGGAGCGCCGGGCTTTGGAGGGCAGCCTGATACAAACAACTGATTTTTAGACACCGAAAATCCACAAGTTTGCGAAATGTCCCTCTAGCAGCAGGCGTCAAAATCTTGTGCTGCTGTCAAAAAGGGCTCTCGCCGTGATGTGATTACTGATCGCAGAGCGTATAACACCCGGAGGTTATTGCTGCGCTTGCGACTTCAGCTCTCACTGAGGGTACAGTATTAGGCGACTATGGAAAAGTGGCTTGTTTGAAGATGAAAAAAATCGAAGAAATTACAGTTTTCGTTCGAACGAAATGAAGCGTCGGAAAGATTAAGATGCGGCTACAGACTTGATTGAGAGCCGGAGTATGCGTGAGCTAAAGAGTTACTTACCGAGCCGCTACCGCTGCGGATATCCCATTAAGAACACTGGGCACTGAACACTCACCGACATGTGCATAGCGTCGCTGACGTGGTCGATCATGCGCCAGGCGGGCGGCACGGGCGCGGCTCGCGGCTCGGCGAGCTCGCGGCTCCACCCCCCGCGAGCATGCGGCCGGGGCTCGCTGACACTCACCGACATGTGCATGGCGTCGCTGACGTGGTCGATCTTGCGCCAGGCGGGCGGCACGGGCGCGGCTCGCGGCTCGGCGAGCTCGCGGCTCCACCCCCCGCGAGCATGCGGCCGGGGCTCGCTGACACTCACCGACATGTGCATGGCGTCGCTGACGTGGTCGATCTTGCGCCAGGCGGGCGGCACGGGCGCGGCTCGCGGCTCGGCGAGCTCGCGGCTCCACCCCCCGCGAGCATGCGGCCGGGGCTCGCTGACACTCACCGACATGTGCATGGCGTCGCTGACGTGGTCGATCTTGCGCCAGGCGGGCGGCACGGGCGCGGCTCGCGGCTCGGCGAGCTCGCGGCTCCACCCCCCGCGAGCATGCGGCCGGGGCTCGCTGACACTCACCGACATGTGCATGGCGTCGCTGACGTGGTCGATCTTGCGCCAGGCGGGCGGCACGGGCGCGGCGAGCGGCTCGGCGAGCTCGCGGCTCCACCCCCCGCGAGCATGCGGCCGGGGCTCGCTGACACTCACCGACATGTGCATGGCGTCGCTGACGTGGTCGATCTTGCGCCAGGCGGGCGGCACGGGCGCGGCGAGCGGCTCGGCGAGCTCGCGCGCGCGCAGCTCCACGGCCGCGAACAGCCCGTTGAGGCCCATGAGCAGCATGCGGCCCGGGCACTCGCCGTCGGACAGCAGCGCCTCGTAGCGGCCTCGCAGCTCGCTGGCGAGGACTTGCGCGGTCGCTGGGCACTGATACCATTCCAACATTATCGGAAAATCCTAAGCTCCTCAAAAGACGTTGACGACGCAGTGACGTGATAGGGCCCCTATGCCGCCGTGTCTACCGTGTGTGTGCCGTGTGTGTGTGCCTATGGGCCGTGTGCCTTTTTATATATATGCTCCTATCATAGAAGCACATATATAAAAAGGCACACGTCGAAAGCGTGAGGCATGAGTCCCGTCACTACGTTTATGGTACGACAATGTCTTTTGAGCAGCGGTTCGGTCGCAGCTCTAACTTAAATGACGGTATTTAGAAATCATTATACCTACCACCCGCTGTCAATATCACATTGTGAACGATCCATTTCAGGACTGTCCAAATTGAACCAATTTGATCAAGTTGGCCAAAACCGCTAGGGATGTTGCCATCCGTCTAAAAGTTCGTGTTTATCTCTCATTCCGTAAAGACAGCTGTGTTCTTCTTCTTATCCGTTGGCCGATAAAATGTGCCCGTCTTGAACTAAATTTAGACTATAAAAAACCAGTATATCCAAGGTTTAATATAGACATTTAGACTCTAAATGTTTGCCAAGTTGTCAAAAATATGTAGGTAACACACAACTTTGTTATTTCAGTCCCTTTAGTAACGCACGATTTATGATTCGTACAGTTTTTTCTAAAGGTGTTAACACATTGAATAGTTAATAAATAACGCGTGTTTCACAAAGCGTGTGTTTTGATTTAGTAGGTTTAAATTGGACGGAGTTATGCAATAACGAATTAAGCGCTATGGAGATCTATAGCGCTTAATTCGATATGCCATAACTCCGTCCAATTCCTCTTATATATTACAACTTCGTAAAGTCGGTCCACTTTATAAGTGACGTCTTCTAGAAGCACTTTCGGAAAGCGACTCCTCAGTTAAAGCATGAGAAACAAGTTCGAGGCCGTGACTTGCAACTTTCAGTGGAGTTCGTGTCAAATACAGCATTAAAGCGTTCTCTCTAGAGGACAATGTGACGGTTATGTGCGCGACTGCAGCGCCACCTAGAGTTTGGTATTAGAGCGGACTATCAACCGTTAAATAGTACATTACATACCGAGGCCACTAAAGTAAGAAATGTCTCACACACATCACATGTAATTGTCGGCCGAGGTGAAGACGAGGACGACAAACATGTGATCGGAGGCTTTCTTATTTACTGGTCAGGGTTTGTATACTACTTTTCTGTTCGACGGAGCCAGAAAGCGGCATCTTCGTTTAGCGCAGCTGCTGACGCTTTCCGGCCGGAGGGCAGAATAGTACATTGTGTATCAAGGGCGGTAGGTAAGGAATTACAAACGAGTGTTTGTTACAAGGCCGAGGCGAAGCCGAGGGCTTTAATAACACGAGTTTGTAATTCATTTACCGCCCGTGGCACACACAATGTTTTTCATCACACTTGTGAGGAAATCTAATTAAAATTAACCTTACTTAACCTAAATAAAATTGTAAAACTGACAGTGACATTAGTGACATATCCATAGACAATGCGCAACGTTCGGAAACCATAGCGGTACAGACCTAAAACGGTTGATTTTATAATTGCAAAATACTGAAATACACTATTGAAACATTTAATTAATGTTACAGAAATATGTGTTTACATGTATTTGCCATACCAGTTCTCTTTAAATAAATATTTCAGTGATAACAGTTTAAAAAAGTAAGTTGGCGTTTCCTTTGAACATGACAAATAAGAGTAAAACAGAACCAGCGTTTCAAATTTAAAAAGAAAACCATTACGCCCTAGGGCGTAATAGCTCATTTACGGCCCGCAAAACCTACGTGTAATGCACCATTTTCGAGCAAGTGTGATGAAAAACATATTAAAACCCGTAAAAGTAGTACCTACTTTTTAATACACTTGCTCAAAAAGCGGTACTTTTCGTAGCTATATATTGTGCGGAAAGTTACATTTTGCGCACTAGTGCTTTTTTCTTTTCAGCTAGTTGTCGTATACTAAAGAACACATTTTACCAATTTATTAATCTGCTTATTATATGCTTAGTTTTAAACGTAAGTATACGGACGAGAATTTTTCACTAGATTCTGTGCTTTATTTGCTTGATAGTGGACGAGATAGAAATCTGCCGATCACGGGAATATTCCCCAAAAATCATCATAAAACTTGGGACAAATCCCAGGATTATTACCGAACGCCGCATCACTAAGCGAGATTCGTAACTATAAATTTTTCGTGTCACTCGCCATTCCGAGGCTGAATAAAAGCGTTATAACTCTTATTGCTTCGCTATATAGGTACCTACTTGTGTAAAAAGTATGCTAAACGTTTATTGGTTCCCAACTACATCAGTGCAAACACAAAACAAAATTTTTTTTTAATAACCGACTTTCAGTGAACCTATTGGATAAGAAATGCACGAGTGACTTTGAACAATACCCAAATCGCTATATGTGTGCCAGTGATATTTGAAGAGTTCCCATAATTTCTACAAGATCACATCATCAGGTCTTGATTTGGTTGCAATGTCCAGACGTCTTTGATTAATCGTGTAACAAACATATAAATCGAGAACCATTTTTCTTTTGAAAGTCGCTTAAAAATATTAAATCTTAAATTATTTGTTCTAATTCAGGAAGTATGACGTTGCACGTTCGACGCAAATTTTAATAATTTTACAATAGCAGACATCTACAGATTTATCTACCACAACCAAGTCTAGCAGATTACAAAAAACCCTGAGATTTTAAGAAAGTTTAGGGTTATCCGGCAAATTTGTTTTACTGTAAGATTTTTTCTATGGAATTAAAAACGGGTCACTCACGATGTGCCGAGACATCCACTCGACATGTTTCGGGAGCGTTCGGCCCCGAAACATGTCGAGTGGATGTCTCGTCTTTTGTACAATGTGAGTGATCCGTTTTTATTTCAATATGTTTGAGTCTCACGGTGGTTTTCTAAGTAAAACATTTGTTCTGTTATGCCTTATGGCATTAAATTCGCCTTTTGTATGATAAGCTTATAGATAAGTCAGAGAAGAGTGGCGGCGTGTTCTAAAGCTTGCCACCAACACCTGTCACGACCACTCTGTCAAGAGTGATACCGACAAGGAAGAAGATGATAAGTGATAAGTTTTTTTTTGTGCAATACATTAAATAAAGGGTAGTACAAACTACTCTGCTTAGTACGAGTACGCCACATAGTTCAGAGGTGTAAAATCAAGAAACCATTCACGTTTTTAGATCATCGTAAAATATGCGATGCAGAATGTTATAGCGAAACTTTGCAATTCAATCTCCGGGAAGTTCGCGAGTAACAAATTGCGATGCGGGCGACGTCGATAAGTTGGCCGAGTTGTGTGCTCCCACTGTGAATTCTAAGATACGGGCTACTATCAGACATTAGAACATTGGTAACTACTGTAGTTGGCTAATGTTTTAGCATTAATATATGCGCTTAGCTTGGTTTGAAGAGGGAAATGGGACGATACAAAGCTACGGTAAAATATATTGTTAAGTTGGTTTGACTGATGTGGCATAGGAAATTTTCCAAAATTGCGGAATTTTTCAAGTAGGAAAACTTTGGAAAATTCTCATAATTTTGTATGGGAATTGAAACTTTCCGTATCTTAAGTTTTTTTTATTTAAATTTCCTATATTTCTTGTAGAAATTTCCGAGAATTTATCCAACTTTTTGGAAACTTTCCGCAACTTGCACATCTGTAGGTTTGACATAAGTGACAAAAACGTTTTATATTGGCTAACTAGAATACTAGAATTAGAGCTGGAGGATAATCAGCCATCTCTTCCCGACTACAAATACAGCCACCAGAAATGAGAGAATTGAGAGATGGAAGTGTAAGTACAAATAATGAGATAGATTTTTTTTATTTGCCGGTGTCCCGTTTGGTCATTAAAATGGCCACTTTGGGCAATCGAGAGTTGGCACAAGGAGAGAGACAGGCACAGACTCCGAAAGTGAGAAACAGAGGAATGAGATAGAATGGTGTTTCGATGTTATTTAACAATGTCCGATTTGACTAGGTTTTAGAAGAGGAAGAAGAATGGTGTATAGGGAATTGCTACTTTCACGTTCTTCCTATTTAGGGTCCTATCTTTGATCTGAATCAAGATGTTATAATAGCATCATCTCCGGCATATTAACTCCAATTTTTGCATATCCTATCCTATCCTAATAATATTATAAATGTGAAATTTTGTGAAGATGTTTAGACGTTTGTTACTAAATAACGCTGTAATAACTAAATGGATTGAGCGGAAATTGACATGCATGATATTGGCATGCAAGTATACCAAATCCTGGATTGAATTATAGGATACTCTATATCCTGGTAAAGATTTTCCTTTGGGATAATAACGGTAATTTTATATCACAGACGGCTCAAATAAATAACAGGTATCAAACTTACCTCCATATCCATCAGCAAATATCTGAAGTTCATCTCCAATTGCGTGAGCAGTTCGTTCAACGGAACCGGGGTGTTCATGATCACCGCGTTGAGCTCGCTGACCATCATCAGCACCGACGGGTCCTCCTGGTGCAGCTTCTTCATCGCTTCAGGCAGTATTATCGTGCTGTAGTTATAGTTCAACTGAACTAGGTCGGAAAGGAGGAGGTTCGCGTTGCGCACGCATTCTACTGTTACAGCCATGGCGGAATCTTCAGTAGACGCAGACTGCAGAGGCAGCAGTGAAAGTAATTCGACTGCCTGCATTGATAAAGCGCTCATGTCATCTAGGAACCATTCTCCTTCTCGTGATGTCAAGTCGACTAGACAATCGCCTGCGCTTTGAGCGCTGTTCTCCAAAATCAGGTATCGTCTGTTTAAGTTGCAGAGCATTCCGATGACGACGCCTTCCAACGCTGCCGCGGCCCCTTCCTCAGACCGCACCCAGCTGCTGATATTGGTCTTTGCTTCGATGTACGCCTCTTGAGCCAAAGCGACCGCATCCGGGCCTCCTTGTACCTGCAATCTCTCAATCGCTTTATTCAGATTGACATTAGCGTCAGCGACTATACTTTGTAATTGGTAATTGTAGGCAACGATCTGCTCGGCGTTGTTCGCGTTGTCAGCGTTGACTAAAGCTGTGACTTGGTTGGAAACTTCTCTGCATACTTCAGGGGATTTGCTCTCCAAAGCTTCTGCCAGCCATTTGCGGAACATCACCACGCGGTGGTACTCAGTGTGGCTTTGAGGGTAGTATTGAGATACTGCAACGTATTGCGAGAGGAGTTCTAAGCAGGATCTGACGAGAGCGATTGTCTCTTGCATGCTCTGATTGAGTTCGTTCTCGGCTTGCTCGCACTGTGTTATCATCGAGCTCTGCCCAGCATTCGCGAGGAACTCCTTAATATGGTCAAATATAGGTTTGTCATCATCTTCGTTCGGTCCTGAAAATTCTTGCACCCAGGCGACTAGTTGCGGTCCGTTGATAGCTTCGTTAGCCGCCGCGAAACTTTCTATTTGAGTGTCGAAATCGTTGAGTATTTTTACGAGGGCTTTCATTGAGTCCTCGACGGCGTTCTTCGCTTTTTTATACGAAGAGTATTTCTGTGAGATAGCGTACAGCGGATGGCTGCTAAGGTTCGGTCCATACGCTTCAATCTCTTTGACCAGCGCCATCTGCTGGTGGCAATCATGTAGTCTGGCTTCGATGGACTTGAGTTCTTCGGTTTCCTGGAGCCACTGATCCGCGCTCGCTTGGATGTCAGGTAACACGGCCAGGAACTGCTCCCTGTAACAACATTGGAGCGTGAATGTTTGATGACGGGGGCCACTTAATAATGCATACAGGACTTGCGTAATCAAAGTGGCTTTCAGCGGAATTTACAATTAATAATTCTGCAATACCCACGTGTCGGCTGTACGCAGGCTCGGGGCTTTAAATAGCCCATTGTTATCGGGTACCTAGTTTTGCAGCAAAACCAATGTTTATTACAGAAACTTTCCTACAGGATAATAATGAAGCTGCGATATTATTATGGAAAGTTTAATCGAGGTAAATATTATGTTAAAACAGTTTTTATCGCTTATTACTATCATGACCTTCGGCGTCTAAATATTTATGAAGCTATAATTATCCTAGCTTGTGTACCTACTGTACATTCATCAAAATATAATGTATGGAACGATAACGTCTAACAAAATTGATGGTGAATTTTGCCCCTCAATGCCCACTTTTAATATCAATACGTCTCATATATCAAGTAGTATTGATAACCAACTTAATGTTTACTATGTGTGAGTCTAAAATCATTTATGACAAATATTAGTATTAAGTTTGAGAAGAATTCATTTTTGGATAGGTCTTCCGGCGCTTCTTCTCACCAGAAGGTCACTACCCGAAGCGCTAAAAGAAAAGAAATAATACATATTTAGACTCAGACTTGTAAAAGAGCCCTTGAGGGCCTACTTGCAGAAATAAACTATTTTATTTTATATTTTTATTAGTTGCATATATCGTTTAAAAGAAAAAAAATTCATTTGCCGCTACAGTTTTTTCTTCTATACTATAAAGTACTAGCTTCGCCCAGTTCGCCCGTTAGTACGTATTCCGTGGGGACGATTTTAAGCTTCAGTTACACTTCCATACTTATTATATTTCGATGTACACATCATCGATGTACAGATTGTAATGTACACATTGCAATCTAAAACGTAGTCGGGTAATTATTAAGGTATTTCTTAGAGTGTTTCCCTTCAATCTTTATACCCATGGAATTGAGGCGAGAGTCGTTTGGCAGCGAATCACTGCGTCAGTGGCATTTGTTTGCGTTATCTTACGCGGCTCACACTCGAGCGGTTATCGCGAACATAAACACGAGTTATTTGTATTTATTGCACCAGAAACTGCCACCGAAAGGAGGTGTTTAGCATTGTTTACAGAAAACTGGAAAATCCGATGACAATGAAGGCTAACATTTTTATTTACAGACATATCATAAACCATCTATAATGCGTTCAGAAACTACAGATTATGACCAGGATAAAGATAAACCGTTTTGTTAGAACGAATTTCTTATCTGTAAAAATGTTATTATCACTTCATAAAGTCATCGAATTCGATTTTACTACGACATGAACACTTATTGACTCTTGTCCCAAGTTACATTGTGGCTCGTTAAGATATTAAAAAAAATAAGCCATTCTAAGAATTTGGAGACCCAATAGGATTCTTAAAACGAGGTCGTTTATATTTGGATGAATACATATTTCTCTTTTCGGTGTACAACGACCCCTGTGGGGTGAGGTTTTTATTTGCGAAAGGCACATAAACATGAAAGGTTTTTGTAAAGAATACCAAATTGATTTATGTATACCCGCAATTCATAATTCAGGAGAAACATGTCCATGTTCTGAGCATGTTGTTATTTATGGAGAAAGTAGCTTTTGCCCGCGGTTTCGCTTATTTATTTAATAAGCAAGTTATTTATTTAAAACATATATCATCATCGTCATCTTCAATCGAAAGACGTTGGGCATGGGCCTACCCCAAAAAACGCCACCAATAACTGGTTCTGTGCCGCCCACATCCATTGAAAAGGGGATGTGGACTAATGTTGAATTTTACAATACTTACAATATAATATAGTCACATGGATTAGAAAATACTAAATTATCGTAACACAGACCAAATAAACAAAAAATATATAAAAGTTATAAAGTTATGAGACCACAAAGTTTGAAATTTTTTTGATATTTTGTTGTCTTAAAGAAAAATCAAAATTAATTTCAGAATACTTAAATAACACTGAAAAAATAAATGTATGGCAACTAAGTGCTTAAAGTGTGCGTGTGGATTGAGTGAGCACCCTTCTGAAATAAAAAAAAAACATCCTGTTCATTTAGTAAAAGTTCTAAAACAATTGTAAAACTAAATCTATGTATTTGTAAAAAGATAAATCAAAAGATATAACCTTTAACGTGTGCTCACTCAGTTCTCACAAACTACCAACGAAATCAGGGAATGTATTCATTTAACATATAATATTTATATACGAATCTTTAGTAAAACCTATGCTAACTTACCTTTATAATTTGTAGATCACCTCGTAACGTATTTAAGATTTTACAAATAATTTCTTACGCTCACTCAATCCGCACACTTTCGAAAACCCGATTTCTGATGAAAAAACTGAAGATAGTAACCTTTTTGATCTCACATATTTTTTAAATGAACTATATTTTGGATATGACCATAATATAATAAAGTGTGGTCAACCTAATCGATCTACTTACATTAGAAAAATTGCAATTGAATATCTTTAAAAACAGACAACGAATATAAAATATTAGATGGTGGATATTTAGTAAAAATTTTTACTAAAAGTTGAAGTAATTTATAGTTTATGTAATACTACAAATATTGAGATATTTACATTTTTAACTTACTTGTAGCGTGTGGACTGAGTGAGCATTAACAAACATTTATTATCCAAAAACCTGCCACGTTAGTGGTTCGTTTTGTATTTTACAAATTCCCAGATTAGTTTTACTTAAATATACACATATATAGCAGTTTAAATCTTCAGTTTTTTCATCAGAAATCGGGTTTTCGAAAGTGTGCGGATTGAGTGAGCATAAGAAATTATTTGTAAAATCTTAAATACGTTACTAGGTGATCTACAAATTATAAAGGTAAGTTAGCACAGGTTTTACTAAAAAATCGTATATAAATATTATATGTTAAATGAATACATTCCCTGATTTCGTTGGTAGTTTGTGAGCACTGAGTGAGCACACGTTAAAGGTTATATCTTTTGATTTATCTTTTTACAAATACAGAGATTTAGTTTTACAATTGTTTTAGAACTTTTACTAAATGAACAGGATGTTTTTTTTTATTTCAAAAGGGTGCTCACTCAATCCACACGCACACGTGCTTAAACGCACTTTTTCGTGCTCAAAATGAGAAACAGCTATTTTTTTATACAGACTGAGTACAGCGAGCACTCAACGATGGCGTCACCGTCGGCGTCCGTTTTATATGGGGCGTTTTCAACGCTCTATGCGGTCGGCTACTTTTGATTGCAATTGGTGGCTGTTATAGTAATCCAAGTATAGTAGTTATAGGTATATATTTGTTCCTCACAAATAGTAGAATCGATTTACATCAGAAACCAAATTTAGTGCTATTCAGGATTCTTCTCCAGGTCAGCCTACCTTGTAGATGCAACCTACGTTGCGTCTGCGGTGCATGGTCGCTCCAACTTAGGCACTGGTCCCACCGCAGTAACCGAGTAAAGTTGGGCGAGTAGCATCACACTGCGGATCTGGAAAGCCCGATTGATCACATTGTGCCTGTCAGCCCGCAATCAACTGTTACTCGCCCAACTTTACTCGCTTACTCACCGGAGGAGGGACCAGTGCCTTAGTGATATGTTTAGTATATAATGCGTTCCCTTATAGTCCTCATTCACGGAAGAGCATTCCAAAATTAAATGTTTTTTTTTCAGGGCGTTGTTATGGGCAAATTACTTAGCCAACGTGTAGCTAGAACCTGTGCTTATGGAATAAGAACTTTTACCTTACTTAATTACTTTTACTTGTTCCTTAGAATATAACGTAGGTGAGCATTACTGAAGAACTTTGAAAACTCATACGTTAAAGGGGTTAAATATGAGATGAAAGTTTATAATGACTCCCATCGGGCACTCTGCAAGTAACTTTTATCCTGTATATTTATAGAGAATGTAATGAGGCCCAACAATTTTCAGTTCAACAAAAGTAGCTTTAGTTGATGGGACTCTGCATCTATTGGTTATGTGAGCGACTGCAGAGTCACTTAGAGCCTTATCCAACTGGCGATTTGCGAGCGAGTTGCGAGCGTGTTTTCATACAGATTTCGATCGCGACGAACTCGCCGTGAGCTCGCCGCGACAAGTTTTGTATGAAAAGACGCGCGTAACTCGCTCGCAAATTGCCAGTGTGATAAGGCCCTTAGCATTCGTAACTATAGCTTAGCAACTTCGTTGGTGACACTCACATGTGTGCTTTTTGTTATGTGCAGCCGTAACTACTCACACAAGTTACCGCCAACACGAACGACGACCGACGGAGGCAGCCTCCGGAGCCCCCCCTTCGTGTTGGCGGTAACTTGTGTGAGTAGTTACGGCTGCACACATGTGAGTGTCACCAACGAAGTCGCCAAGCTATAGAGCGGAGAGACAACCGTGAAGAAATGTCAAAGTACCCTGGAGCAGCGGACATTTGTGTAATTTACGTAGGACTTGTTATGTTGTATTAGGTACCGAATATTATTTAACCCGAAAGAAAGATTTCACTGGTGGTTGACGACCGCTTTAGCTTAGTTGGTAGTGACCCTACCTACGAAGCAGGAGGTCCTGGGTTCGAATCCCGGTAAGGGCAATTATTTGTGTGATGAGCACGAATATTTGTTCCTGAGTCATGGATGTTTTCTATGTATTTAAGTATTTGTATCTTAAATTTATCGTCGTCTAGTATCCATAACACAAGCCTTATTGAGCTTACTATGGGGCTAGTTCGATTTGTGTAAGATTGTCCCCTAATATTTATTTATTTATTTATTTATTAATGGGAGGTATGAGGATTTACCCTGCGCTAATCTATAGTGTCTTCGATGATAGGTAAGCTGTCCGTTCGACGAGGCGATAGCAGCGGGCACACGCGGTTCGCGTGGAAAGCTTGTAGGCACTTAATGTCCCGAGTTCCGATAGGGATTTAAAGGAAGGGAAATCACCAGTGAAATCATGCTAATATTAAAAACAACACTCTAAAAAATATGAGCCAACTAAGACAGATTTTCTCTTAGTTGGCTTTAACTTAAATAAAACAAACAAGATATTAAACATATCAACGAAGGCTGATTAATTAAAACAGCAAGTTCATTAGTGATAAAACAACAGCGAATTGAACGCTTTTAGGGTTCCGTACAAAAATGGTAAAAAAGGAACCCTTATGGTACGACTCTGTCTGTCTGTCCGTGTGTCACAGCAAGATATCTCAGGATCTACTGATGCTATCGACTTGAAATTTGGAATAGTGTTAAGAAACGCTAACCCGAGCTTATTGTATGTAAAAAAAAATCTTGTAACTTTTAACTTTTTTTTTAAAGGGTCCGTAATGGGACTTTGAAAATTGAAAGTAGGGCTATTATATCGAGTGGGGTATCAAATGAAAGGGCTTGATTTGTAGACTAAAACACCGTTTTTATTTTTTCTTAAATAAGTAATTTTTGATTTATGACGAAAAATGTAAAAAAAAAATACCATTCCCCCCTATTATCTTCGAAGTTACTGAACAGAAAAATCTGTAATAATTACCAATGATTAATGTCGTCCTAAATATTACAGGAAAAATATAACGGTTTTCCTAACCTGCACCGTTTTTGAGAAATTTGAATAAAACTTAACACATACTTATTTGCTCCTACTTAACTAATCGCCACATAGTTTTTCTTGAACTATTCATGTATCTACTTATGAGTTTGTAGGGATCCCTCGGTGCGCGAGTCCGACTCGCACTTGACCGTTTTTTTATATGATGCAGCGATGATTCTTAGATATGTTTCATCAAATGAAACGGTCGGAGATTTTTTTGTTGGTGGTGTTTTAAATGTTAAATTAAAGTTTTCGAATGAATTTGTCGATCTTTGCTCAGTATAAGCATTAATCAAGTCTTGCAATAAATTAAAATGTCACTTTAACGCTAATCCGCGTTCCAGCGTACCATAGCTTAATTTAATGCCAACATTCAACCCCAGCCGCACATTACAGCGCTCACGTTCAGAATGTTGAACGCGACCTTGACTGTCAAAATACCGCTGCACTACGCTATACTGCACTCAGTACAGCATACAAGGTGCTAACAAATTAGCTACCGATATTTTATGAGAGAAATTAAGGAAACTTTTCATATGATTATATTCGTTTTCATTTACCGAATAAAAATTAAATAAATTTCTGTTTAAAAATAATCAGCCTTTGCATTAACTGACAAGATGTTTAACGCTTTCTGTCAGTTAAAATAGGTTCGAAGAGGTGGTAAAAGAGGTCTCAATTAATTACCTCATTAATACGTTGTTTTTACGTAGCAAATTTGTTTCCCAATTTTCTCCAAAAAAAACATCATTAAACCTATAACGTTTTATACTTCAATGTACTCCGGGAGCTGAGTACTATCAGTTGTAAAAATATCGGTAGGTAACTCATTTGTTAACTGTTGATATTATATCTAGTAAAGGACGAACGTGTTTAATTCAAATTGATCAAGACTTTACTACTTTTTTTGGTTTTAGAGCATATTGAATTTAAAACGGATCATTCACGTTGTAAATCGCCAAAGATTCCTCTCGAGATATTTCGAGTGCATCAGGCATTCTTAATCATGAGTATTCGCGACCGTAGCTCAAACACTGTGGCTGACGGAAATCGATGGCTATTTACAACGTGAGTGATTTTTTTTTCTATTGATTGAGTCTGACGGTAATAGTTTTCTATATAAAACGTCACTGAAATTAATTATACAGGGTTTTTTTGTTTTGAATGATAGAATGAATGAACAATGTTTATTTCAGATTTTTTAAATCCATTTTTTTTAGTAGGTTTTAGGTTTTGCTTTCAGGAAGCTGTTTTAAGGATTAGGTTTAATTTAACACATTCACTGTCCCCATACAAAACTATCGCACAATGTCACAAGTCCCAACTATGCAATCAGTATGGGGAAACTTTCCATTTTGAAACAAATTTTATTTTGAAAGCCTATGGAACAAGATAAGAAACAAACGTGACGTGGTAGAGCGAGAGGGACGGATATAAAATACTCAAAATTCGTGCGAATATATATATATGGACGATCTTTAACCATGTGCAACTGTTACATATACCCACGCAAAGTTCGCTGGGCGTAAGCACTAATACAGATTTATGTCCAGCAACGGCACGTTACGGCTGCAGCACGTGCCGCAGGACCTTGGCCTTGCAACGTGCGTCATATATCTTACCACATCCGTAGAAAACATTCCCTTACTTTGTTGAGTTTAAAACTTAATATCGTAATTTATGGGGCAAGGCGGCGGGATTGGACGCGTCGGCTGCCAAATGGTAACTTTTTTATTTCTACCGCCATTACTCATCTATTTCAGTTCATATTCTAACTTCCACGCGTGCGTATATGGAAATGTAAGAGTAACTCTACCTTCACCTCTAGGAGATACCGATAGTAAAACTTTGACTGCAATAAATACTAGTTTTTAGGGTTCCGTACCAAAATGGTAAAAAATATTATGGTGCGACTCTGTCATCCTGTCACAGTCAGATATCTCAGGAACTACTGCACCTATCGATTTGAAATTTGGATTAGTATTAAAAGTCGCTAACACGAGCCTACTAGATGTAAAAAAAATCTTATACCTTTTTTACTTTTTTTTAAAGGGGGCGGAAATGGGAGGTCGAATTTTTTAAGTTGTGAAAGAAGTCCATTAACTAGCGGTTAGCGGCGGTGACAAAACTGACAGTTAATGTCAACAGCAAAGGTTTGGTTACCAAGTGTTTTTGAGTTAAATAAAAAAAGTATAACCAAATGGATTTATTTTTGGCACAATGCTTACATATTTTATACACGTTCTGCTATTGCAGCATTGACAGTCAAAGCTACTATCACTGTTTTGCCGCACTGTGGCATGCGTGGCAGCTGCGATACGATGGCTATTTTATGGCCCGCGCCTGCAAAACTGGCGTCAGCGCCGTTGGCACTGAACATAATGTGCATTCGGATACGAGCCTAGAATTAAAACCAGTTGGGGATTCTATATTGTAAACACAAACAGCTAATTTGCATTTTACACTTTACTTTAAAATATTTTGATTAAGATATCTGTTAGTACCGATAGGTACAATAACTATTAGGTAACCTAGTATAGGCATACACTAGTTGACCCGAATGAAAGATGTGCCAACACACATGATAGCGACATACCCTTTGCCATAAGAACACGTGCAAAGGCTTGCTTATTTAAAAGCTGAAACAACGAGCTTGAAAACCCCTTATCCAAGTAATAATCTCCATACAAGTATGTACTCAAATGGATTTGAGAGCACAGAGTATGCCTCACTCTATGCATGCATACCTATCAGTGGAGTGGCGTAAAAGATATCCTTGGGCAAGCCGGTGCAGATTTGGCGTACATTTTCCTTAAGAGCTGTAGAATAAGGTGCTCAAATGCTTGATATTAGGCAAGCCGGTAGGAATCGAGTTCTCTGGACGCCACGCTACTGATACCTATATACGTTTGACCTGGTGAACCTGGTGACGTTCTGAAAAGTATATAAGTGATACAGGCTTTATCATTTATTTATAGCTCGACAAAGTCTAGCATTATAAGCGTGCCTATTGATTTGGACACAGGACTGGTAATGTTATCGTTCTCTGAGGGAAGTTTACATCCAGTAGTGGACGTCTATCGACAAACGATGATGATACTTACGTGACGTCAGCAAACTGCTGCCTAAGCTCGTGCGCGCGCACAGCCAACATGGCGACGGCGGCGCGCAAGTCGCGCTCGCCTCTGCGCCGGCGCGCGCCGCCCGCGCCCCACTCCACCAGAGGGTCGTACACGAAGGCTTCCAGGAGGGTCAGGAGGGTCTCGCGCCCGCGCCGCATCGTGCGAAGAACGTGCTCGCAGGCCAGGCGGAAGATGCCCTGTGGAAGAGAAAAAGGGGGGTTGAGTAACCTGCCACTAGTTGCACCCTGCTCAGTTATGGCATCACGTCTTAGGGGGCACCAGAAACAGCACTTACACGCTCAGCGAGAAAATACAAGTAGCCGTGGATTCCTGCTTGCAGAATTATAGTCCTCCACTGATATAGGATGGCTAATCAAAAGTTCGCCGAGCTTGTACTCCAGAGTAAATAAAGGGAACGTTGATTGGTAGTAAATGCCCGCCGCTTAGGATTACTGTCACTACCGCTGACTGCAATGTCTACTACGATGGCCAACCCGCCAGCCAAGCGTAACAATTATAACATCCAAATGTTAATCTTATTTGGAAAATACCAAAGTTCAGTACACATCTTTCGGCTGTTGAAAGCAAATGATAATTAGCGCTCATGTATGAATAAAATCAAAGTGACAAATGTCCAAGTTATTTTTCCGGGCATTTTCACACCCACCACACCCATTATTGTTGCACTTGCATTAGAATCTAGCCAGCCGTGCGTGTTATTTTCAGTTATTTGTACTGCTGTACAAAATAATCGAAAGTGTTAGGCTAAATATCATGTAGTTTCACAATAATGCGACCATGACAGGCAAGGCGCTTGGACTATAGTAATCTACTTTTTTTAGCAGAAGGTAGCGAATCCCAAGGTAAAGAAGCAACTTTTGACGAGTTAATAAATATATGAACGATTTAGGGAAGAGAGAAGTTTAGTTTGGGACTAAAAAAACACTTATTACCGAATTTTTCGCAAGCTTTACATCCTTCTCTTCGATAAGTGCAATGCTTGAAATAAGAATAAATTCGAGGTAACCCTCAGATTTTGCAGTGCTATTATTTAAAGTTTGGCACCACGCTTTTTACCGCTAATTTTGCAAGTTCTTCGGCGTACTATTCCGTATTTTGTTCATACGTATAAAATAAAATAAAAAAATAAATTTATTTCTGCAAGTAGACCTCAAGGGTTCTTTTACAAGTCTGATTCTCTTCTTTTCTTTTTTTTGGCTCTTCGTGTACTGACCTTCTGGTGAGAAGAAGCGCCGGAAGAAACTCACCAGTTTCTCTTTTTAACAATATTAAATATAGATGTGATTTAATTAATACGTTACATTAAACTTAAAATTACATTTTTAGAGATGTAAAAGGTTTCTAGGCGTCAAAACAAGATAATTAAAATAATAGAATACGAATAGACTAGTAAAATTAATGGAGATTTAAAGAGTCTTCTTTGTCAAAATATTATGTTTTGGAGGTGTAAAGGATCTACAAACATCAAAATACAAAATGAGAATGTTTACTAAGCCCTACTTTAACGTTTACGTAAACGCATAGAATTACACTGACCATAGCCATAGCATAGCCAGAAAAACTAATCTGAAAGATTGGAACACCGTCAAACGAAATCAATTTCGAAAAAATCGTAACAAACGTAATAGAAAACTAATATGATGGAGCCTATCGGCATACTTTCCTGGCAGTTGGAAGCGGGTCAGCACCGCATTAGCTAATAGACCACGTATAGCGACCACGTGCAGGTATCGGTGGCAGGGTCTCCGGTTAAGAAAAGCCGTAACTGTCGTGTAATTTGAACTAAAATAGGCCTTTTTGTATGAGAGAAGCATAGCTGGACGTTTTATGCATGCAGGGATCTCTAGCACGGAGAACAACAGTAAGTTTGATGTCAGTAGGTAACAGTAGCGTGGCGTCCAAAGAACTCGATTCCTACCGGCTTGCCTAATATCAGGCATTTGAGCACCTTATTCTACAGCTCTTAAGGAAAATGTACGCCAAATCTGCACCGGCTTGCCCAAGGATATCTTTTACGCCACGCCACTGGTAGGTAACATAGCTTTTCTATCTTCTTAGTCTTGGCAGAGTAGTCGTGGTCATGGGGGTCGTACCACGGCCTTTTTGACTGTCTCCCGCCATCTCTCCCTCATCGACGCCTTTCGTACGCACAGATTTAGGGATGATTACCTACGTTAGGGCTTTCACTACCAGCTCTTCTATAATAATAATAATAACCCTTTTTTATACCTTAGTTAATTTACATGTGTAGTTTAATAATAAACACGAAATAAGTTTTATTTCAATTAAGGTCCCTTTTGCGTAAAGGTCTCCAATTTTTGCCAAAGAACTTTTCAAACCATGAGTGTACTGCCACTTTCACAATCTCATCTGACCATCGCTCTATTGGTCGTCCTCTTTTCCTTTTTCCTGTAGGGCCTGTCCAATTGGTGACCCTTTTTATCCGGCTTTTCTATACCAGTGGCCCATTTCACATAGCTACAAGTTACAGTTTCACAAGTATACATTGGTCAATAACAACACCACAATTAGGCTTGATTGTCACGTGGATTTAATGAAATCCAACTTTAAATAAATAAATCAGAAGGAATATGACGATAAAAAAATAAGATGCATCGGTAACTTAGTTTCATTAGAAAGCTCTAGCTTTGTTGTTAAAACGTATGACCTATTTATATCTTCTTAGTGTGTCACTACGAAGTCATATTACTCAGCCAAACGATACCCGTCTGAATAGATCCGGATATTGTGCGGCCTTCTTTAATTTTGTAAACTTAGCATAGACATATTATTTTACAGCAAGTATTTTATTCGTATGCATTTATGTATGTATGTATCTATGTAAACACTTTGTTGCACATAAAATCAAATCATACAGAAGCAGTACAAAAATCAATGGTTATGTACAAAGGCGAGCTTATCCCTGTAAGGGATCTCTTCCAGCATTTCAATAATCCTTTATGCCACACCTGGCCATAAAGTGGCCAAGTGTAGACATAAACTGATGTACACAACACGGGAGGTACTAAAGAAAGCCCTCGATCGCATATTTACGTCCCTCGCTTGCAGCTCGGGCTGCAAACATCTGCAATCTCGGCCTTTCTTTGTATTATCACCCTAGATGTGTAATGTACTATTATGGTGCTTAGTACCTGAGCGCTATGCCCGGAGAAAAACGCATGGAAACTGGAAAACACGGGTTTTCCTAGAGATAATACCAAGCTAGATAGATCGTTCGCTCCCGAAACCCACATAGCAAATTTCATCGAAATCATTGGAATCGTTTCTGAGATCCCCAAAATAAATAAATATACAAGAATTGCACGTTTAAGAGCCTTATCACACTGGCGATTTGCGGACAAGTTAGAAACGAAGTTCCAAACAACTGTCGCTCGACTGGTTTTGTATGGAAACTCACCCGCAAATGGCAAGTGTGAAGGCCCTAAAGGTGTTAGATAGGTACACGGTGCAAGCTTGGGCAGCTGAAGTACGTGCGCATGTTATGTGCATCGTGTAAACAACGGCATAAAAAAGTGTGAGGGTCCAGTGATTGGGGCATTATACCACGAACAAGTAACTTAACGAAACGCTTTTTGTTCCAGTGCAGGTACACCGTGTATACACACGCGAGTAACTTGAGCATAGGTACTGCTCGCGCAAGTAGCTCGTGCGTTTAGTTGCTCCAGCTGCAAACACTATGTACTCGTACAAGCACCATAGGTGCAGTACCTGCCTAGTTCATGTAGTGCAAATAAAATATTTAATTTATGGTTTATAAATCATTATTACATCAAAGTATGCTAAGAAAGAACGAAAGAAGAAAGAAAGAAGACCAAAAACCGAAGTGTGGCTTTTTAACTATTCTCTATGACATGAAAGTACTTACCAGTGGCGTGGCGTAAAAAATATCCTAGGGCAAGCCAGTGCAGATTTGTTGTACATTCTATTAGGCAAGCCGGTAGGAATCGAGTTGTTTGGACGCCACGCCACTGGTACTTACTTTAGTTAAATCTTTTCTTGCATAAATAACGTTGTTTTTCCAAGACGCCCTTGATTTTGATCCTTGGTGACATTACTTACTTTTTAGAGCCTATTTTCACAAGTATTTTGTTTTTATGTCCAGAAACCTAAATAGGATTATTTATTCAAACCGTTGCCGTCGTAGCCGTAACGATAATCGCAGGGACAGGGTCGGAGCTCACAGACGTATTGATATTGGAGTTCCGTGCGACAGGATGATGTAAGACAGAGATGTAAAAACATATTTAAAAAATATTCTCTTAAGGTGGCGGCACCAATCATGGACATGTTAAGCACAGTAGTACCCAGTAATGGACAGCAAGGATTAAATGGCTTATAGCTGCCCATTCATGGACATTCGACCAGTTATGACCATCCAGTTATCTGAACATAATGTCCATTACTTAAAATGTGGGTTTAGGGGGTAAAAATGACCATAATTGGTTCTTGTCCATTACTGGCGCCGTCACCCAAGTGCCGCCGACGATGTGTGACTGTTGGTGTAACAAAATTACTATACAATGTTGCGGGTACCCTTGCAATGTTGTGAGCGGTGCGAAAAATTTGCGTCACGTTAAAAACCTCCAACAGTTTTAACAGAGTTGAGTATGTACTTAAATTAAATAAATAAAAAAAAGAAGATATTGCAACGTTGCGACAAATGTGTCATCGAAGATTTCATTTAATTGAAAGCCGTTTTTCTCTGAAATAGTTTTTTTTCTTGGAATTGATATAAAATAAACTTGAGCTAACCCAATTGTTACTATGTGGTGATGACCTTTTCAAAAAGAAGAGTTCCAGAGAAAATGTTGATAAAATAGAAAGTTCACAGAAAAGAAACAATCCATGAAACGTTCCCGATAAAACATCCAAAAAAGAATACTCATTTGACACAAAAGAAATCTCGAAGTTCATAATTTGCGTTACAGTAGCTATCTTGACAACATTAGAGAGAGAGAGAGTTGCCATGCCAAAATAGAATGAAACGAAAAACGCGGCACTTGAGTCCAGAACACGGAATTTTTTATGCGACGCTTAGCCATGCATTATGGAGGTAATAGGGTACGTTGAACTGATAAGTATTCATTCAACACAAACAAAAACAAATTGTAGTCCATAATTTGCGATGGATAACTTAACTACATTCCGTAAGAGATAGTTGCCAATGTTGCCATGCCAAAATAGAAATGAAACTGAAACACTTTAGTTCAGAATGCGGCAGATTACAAAACTTTCGCAACTTTCCGCCTTGGAGGTTTTTATCCGGCGTTTAGCCGTGCATTATGGAGGTAATTACGTTGAACTCCCGCCGGTACACAAAGCAACTTTGCCACTATGCAGCTACTTTGTAACTATGCAGGTAACTTTATGAATAAAGAAATTCTGCGAAATATCTTATTATACTGGCCTCTCAGGCTTGCTGCTGTTTTATACCAGTTTAGGCCAAAAAGCATTTACATGGGAGAACCACAGATTTAGTTTTCTAGAGTCAAATTACTATTAAACTAAATCTACCATCGAATACACCGTTAAGTGTACATTTGTAAATGAATGTCCATTTTACTAAAACGTATTAAAGTCTAAAGGTCTAGGGTAAAGTTCATTAGCAAGTAAGATTGCCACCACTGTCTTAAGATTAAAGGTGCCCATTGACTAGATATGCCAACAATAGAATTAGATAGAACACTCCACCCGAGGGGCAACAAGTATTTGTTACAAACTGCATTTTAATACAATCAGTATTAAGGGCTTCAAAAAATTACGTTGTCATCTTCGCATTGTAGTAAATTTAAAGGCAATTCGATCAGTCGGTGACAATAGCTAAGGATCATCTTACAGGACTTACATGCTGTTGCTGTTACTGTTGGCATGCGTTTCCACCGGAGGTGTGTGAGGTAGCGCAGTCACGGTATACGGTAATTTTTCTTACTACAAAAGGTACATCGGGAGCGCGCATGTGTGCGCGCCGTGTACGGACGCACCACAGGCAAGGATTTGAGCATGCGCGAGCATGCCACAGTATGGCATTCACTCACACAGACGCGCGTCGTGCATCTGTGTAAATACGTGTCGCGCGCTCCTAAACGGCCGAAGTCGTACTACTTGGTTGCCTTTATACTTTGGCGCAGTGGTGTGCGAGGATAAAATCTACCAATGCAGGGCTGCGCTCAGTGAGTCTAGGCACGTTAATTGTTGGGTTTTTACCTCGCACAGCTCCGGTAGAATTACAAAACCGGACAAGTGCGAGTCGGACTCGCCCACCGAGGGTTCCGTACAAATTTGTAGGTGGGTGTATTTTCGCTGGCGTAATTTCTCTGGCCAACAATATTTAAAAGATCCCTCCTCATTAGACTGGCATTCGTTGGTTACTTGTTAGAACTTGACTGATTCTACATTGTAACCAAAAGTCCAATTCTAATAAGGCAGAATCTTCTCAGTATTCGCCAAAATGTCATGACAGCGAAATTACGTTTTGGAAAATACACCCAGGTACATAATATATTAAAGTACCCTATAAATTTTGATTCCCTTAGTAAAGTCTATTTTTTATGATTTAATTAAAAATTAATAATTTTCAGATTTTTCCCTATACTTTTAGTATAAGACAGTATTACTTGCCAAATTGCATAGTTCTGAGTCAACGGGAGTACCCTTTGAATTTTGGTTTCCTTGAGAGTGTCGAAATTTACTTTTTTTATGGCATAAACGGCCGTATCTTTTAACTTAGAAGTTTGATTTGTTCACAGCTTCAAGGGACCGTAGACCTGGGTATATGGTTTTTGGTATTTTCAATTCGATATCTTCACGCGTTCCCGGGATAAAGGGTCTTGACAGACGGACAACAAAGTGATCCTATTAGGGTTCCGTTTTTTCCTTTTGAGGTACGGAAACCTAAAAATACAAATACACAAATGCAATTTTCAATAGAGCTCTAGTTTGCAGATAATGAATTTTACCCTATTTCGGTCCTGACAGGCCGACGAGAGAACAGATTATTCTTATGCAAATGTATCCCAATGTGATGTGGGTATTTGTCTTGTAAACAGGCGGCCTTGCATTGTTACTACAATATTGCACAAAAGATTTCTTCATTCAATCATTTGGTGCAAAATAAAAGTTCCCTGCTTCATTACTGACCATTTGAAAAGAAACTTTAACCAAATTCAAGAAATGTAATAAGACGAATCAACAAGTCCAGCCCCAGGCAAGGAAATTGACACCTAAAACCCCTTATCAAAAACGACTTCGAGGGGATCAAACGTGGAGGAAAGGAAAGAGACATACCGTGCTTGTGAACAGCCTACGCACACATAGGTATGTCTGCCAAGACTTTGTTTCACACTCTTCAAAATTATGAGACCTTTAATAATGTTATACATGGTGGGAACGAGTAACCCCACAAACCTTAACTATAGATTGTAACGACTATTGGGAGTAAAAAAAGTTATACGATGTACAGTCGAAAAACGCTTACTTTCCAAGATATTCATTATTTTTAGAATAAAAGATTCCACGTGTGTAACATGCCCTAATAAATGTGACTAAGATACTTTTTTCTTTCCTTTTTGATATCTCTTCCTCCAGTAAGGACATGTTTACAAGGAGGGGCTGCATTTACTGATTTTTTTTTCATAAGTCTATTAATGTAAAATGACAAAGTTCTACCTATGTTGATATAACATTATTTACTTGTAATACCATCAGGGATAAGTGGTTAAAATGTGTCAGGTAACTCGTTTCCCACCGTGTATACCTGACTCTCGTGTCGTTACTCTCGTTAAGTTGTTTCTAAGAAAGAACTGCAGTTTTGTCAATATTTTTAAACTGTGCTAGTCCAATATACTGTCCTAAGAAAAATACAGCCCTAACACAGAAGGAAACAGGTCGTCGAGACGAACCAAGCGTGTAAGTTTTTCGCTTGGCGTTTGACGCCAAAAGTGTAATTTAGTGATGGAAAACATAAATTTTCCATTTCGATTGGTGGTATTTGATCAATTATCAAATTTTAAATCTGATAATAATATTGACGGCAACTGAAGTTAACGGCGTGCAAAGTAGGTCGCCGTGACTTCTTTTTATCACGCGAGGTACATACACTTTTTCCTTCTACCTCGATATATTTCTGTGAGCAGAGTGGCGCAGTGGAAGCGTGCTGGGCCCATAACCTAATACAATAAAAGAAATGGCTTTTAAATAATAATTATAATGTATTTAAGCCATTATAGAAATACGAAATTACAAAAGATGCAAGTCACAATGACAGAGCCCTAAGTAGGTCAATCAACTTTTTTACCCACACGTCTCTGTCCGCAACTTTTGATTTTCGTTGTAAAATAACGCCTTTAAATAATGGTGTGTCTATGTTTACATTTATGGTGTATGTTAGAACGTTAAATGCCCCGTCTCATAAACCTAATAAATAGAAAAATATCCTATTAGAAGTTCGATTTCTTGGCAACTCCAGAGACATTTCCGGTAACGCCAGAGACGTCAAAAGTGTGGGTCTAAAAGTTGATTCACCCAAGTATCGACGTACAGGGTACCCGTAGGTAACAGCGCCGCGAGTTCTTTTGAAAATAACAAGCAATGCCTTCTAGGCAATCCCGGCATTCAAAAAAGCCGGCCAAACGGAATGTTTAAGCCGACCACATACAGTTCATAATGAGCTTCGCGCTCATTTTCGTCTAACAGGCGAATTTATTAATGCACCGAACCGCCAAAGACTAAAAGGACAGAAACGGTACATAAAGTCCACAGGCTGTTATTGCATTTCATTTCCAAGCATCGCTGTATACCGGGTATAATCTCGCGCACCGGGATGCTTAACATAATTTGCATCCTGCAAGTAGACACAAATATTTGCGAGCACATAACCGTGGAAAACAGAATTTCATCTAAGCTAAGGCCTTTTTTCTAACGTACTTTCATTAGATATAAGTAGATAGTTATGGAGCCAATGAACTTCTTTGTCGCGCCATAAATAATGATAAAAAACTGTCAGGTTCCGATAATTATGTAAGAGTGACGGGTGCCTCCGATCGCAGCACAAAACCCCTCAAATTCACCGCCGGCTGGATGGCAGCCGAAACACAACATCCCGTTTTTTTTTGGCCGAAACTAGGCCGAAACCGAAACCGAAATTTCGGTCGGACTCTAGTATGCGCTATTAAAGTAAGCAGATAATAAGTTTCTGTTAAAAAATGTTTTTTTGAGACATGCTTTTATTGCCGATGGTACTTTTTTTGTATAATCGCTAACTGCACGTCAAGGTGAATTTATATCATGTAATTTAGATGACCCTATGGCTAGTTAGTTACCATCCGGCTCCATCCTCAGATCAGTTCCGTATCATAATAATATTGCGTTTTCATCTGATTAACATATCCTTCCAAAATTTCAGCTCAATCAGAAACCGGTACGTGGGTCAAATTTAACTTGCAAGATTTGATTACAGACACCGGGACAGATGAAACTTAATAAAAGTTTGTAATTATACGAGAGCGGGGTTAGAAAACATACGCAGGAGATAATACTGTCTTCGGTTTCCGCGATTTTTATCAGTGAGTAGTAGACTTTTAAAGTTGTTTTGATAAGACTGTAAGTGATATCTAGTGAAATGAATAGGAAACAAAAACTCAACTCTGTTTTCTTAGTGGCAAAAGATCTGCTCCGTTCAGGGCGGCTTTTCTAACATTTATTAATTGCTTACATGTACTTTTAATGGTGAGTATTGCAAGGTGTTAGGAGCATACAGTCTGGGAAGTGTACATGATACCCTGAGGGGCATAACAATTCAATCTTATACTATCTTAAAACTAATATTAGATTTTCATATTATAATTTCAATGTTTACAAATAAGGGAACATCGCACTTACTTAGAAGGAATTCTAATTCCAATCAACACCAGACTAGGGTTCCTCAGGCACAACACTTCTAGCGAAATCTCTTTATCGCATTGTCTACAGAACCTTCCACCCTTTTAATATCAAAAGGCAAGTGACCCTCGAATTGGCTTACTTCCAACCGCCGGCAGAGCTTTTAAGTCACAAGATTTGCGTATCATGCTGCGGGGCACAATCTTAAATGTCGAAAAAAGATTCTAAAAATATCCCTCAAAGGAAAACAGACGGAGAGGAGAGACGCTCCATTAGTAGTGTTATAGTTTAGAGAGCTAATTAACTCAATATATTACGATTTACTAATCTAAACTTAAGTAAAAAATTAAATGAACTAAAGAAAATAAACCAAAACTAAAACTAAAATTTATCGGAACAATTTTGCCCCTTGGTATGGTGCCGAATATGCTGGCAGCGTTTCCTCGCTGTATGGCGATGCTTATTCGCTGTGTGAGGAAGCTGCCAGCCGGTGCGGTCGAACAGCCTTTTAGATAAATCTTTGACAAGGATATGTGCACCGGGACCCCACGGGCCCAGGGTCTTGAGACAAGCTCCAAATTTTAAACATAATTAGTATTTAGTCTATCAAGTCACGCAAAACCTAAAAATATTGCAATTTCAATAAAAACTGTATAAGTAAGTTTGTAATCCTATACAAATACAGGCGATTACAAAGTAACTTTTGTAGTTCCAATGAATGATAATAATACAGGATGTCCCATAACTGACACGTCACAGTGACACTGGAGGTAGACCAGGTCAAGAGGTACCAAATCAACTTAACATGACTCCAGTAAAAGTGGCACGGTTTTTGAGTTATTGTCGAATTAAAGTTGTTCATGAATTTTGACCGTTTTTCACATTATTAGTGCCAGTGTGCACTCGGAAAGGTGTCAAGGTTAGTTTTTTTTTATGTGTACGGTAACATGAATTGTTAATCAAGGTTACAGAAATGATATTTTATCCAAAAACTAAGTAAAACTGAAAAATATACTAGTTTGATCTTGAATTAATTCACAGCGAAATTTAATTTCGATTTTGTCCACCAGTAGTAAAAAAAAAAAACGGTCGGCGGGTCATGTTAAGTTGGTTTGGTACCTCTTGACCTGGTCTACCTCCAGTGTCACTGTGACGTGTCAGTTATGGGACACCCTGTATAATGTTAATAATAAAATAATAGAATGGAATGTAATAAATAAAGGACGACCACTAACAAAAAGAAATGAGGATGACTTTATTTGGGAACTATAAAATGTGTTCCTCCACGGTCACGGTCGGTGTGTTATTCCCGAGTCTTGGATGTTTTCTATCTATTTAAGTATATATTTATCTATATAATATGTATATGTAAATCGTCGTCTAGTACAAGAATTGCTTAGTTTGGGACTAGATCGATTTGTGTAAGATTGACCCCACAATATTTATATTTATTTTATTTTTTTATTTTAAAATAATGATAATATAGGTATACTCATATGTACGCTTCGGCTAAATAACGACAACCGCACTGAAAATCAGGTAAATACGGTCCCATGTATTTGTTTTGCGGTTATGACACAACCAGGACAATATCGGGGTTATTCCGATATTCAAATCGTGTTTATTGTTTACGTCCCACGGTACAGGTTTTTTCCACGGTTGATGTTGTGACAGCCCTGGTCCCTAGGTCCTAGTCACGGTCAACTCAAATGGATTTATGTGATTTTAAATTCTATACAATAAGAGTTAGGGTTGTAATTAGATTGATGTTACTAAATACCTACGTTTTAAAGTAAAGGTGTTCTATCTGCGAGACTTATGGATGTCATTTCAGCTGCGACCGGCAATTGTGTGTTAGTTGTGTAAGGGAATAAGGGCCTCAGTATCAAGCAGGAGTTTAACACCTTTTTTTACTGGAGGCCAGAATTTACGCGTAATTTATGTTTTCATTTCGCACGCTCCGCGATAATGTATCGCGCGATAATTCTTTTTCGTTGATGAATCGACTGCGACGCAATATTACGGTTTTAGGACGAGTTGTTTAACCGCAGTAAAGGTTGGCAGTTAAGTACAGCTACAGACAATCATCATCATCATCATTGTCATCATAATTTCAACTTGGGGTGCTAGTAAGTCTACTGTTTAATCTACGTCTCCCACAAAAACATAAACAACGAAAGGTCGCACGCGTTTTGCCTCCATCGATTTCCAAATTATCGTCTTTTAGGAGTTCGTTAAGCTTTCATAATTAAATATGACGTTGAACCAAATGCGTCGTCATCTTCCCAATCTTGAGACCACCTCTCCCACAAATACTTTCACAACAAAACCTTAACCAGGTCATCGTGTGATGTGTTTCAGGTCCGGCAGAGGAGCAGTAGCTAGCCTCCCGGGCGTCAGGCCAGCACCCCCCACAACCCCGGCCGTGAGCTCCTGAGGAGCTCCGGCAATGCAGGGTGTCCCAAGAAGTAGTGATATACTGAAGCTGGGAGGTAGAGGACCTAGAGGGCTATCTGAATCACCCCCATGTATTTCCCGCGATTTTTTGTATTTTCGGAGTTATGCCTTTTTTTTAATCTTTCACCTATCGCCGAGTACGATGATGGTGACGTGAATTATTGCGGTAGATGCTTGATTTTTTTTGTGTGCTAAGCTGATAGATAGGCCAATTCAGTATGGTAACATTTACTATCGTTACATCTTTGAATCTTCAACAACTGCATCTACTACATCAGGATCCGGCATAGTGGCCATACGGCCTGATCTGGTGGTACCCGGTATGTATTTTATCTTTCTTTGCATTTAATTTTTTTTATTCCATTCAAAGATCTAACGATAGTAAATGTTACCATACTGAATTGGCCTATCTATCAGCTTAGCACACAAAAAAAAATCAAGCATCTACCGCAATAATTTACGTCACCATCATCGTACTCGGCGATAGGTGAAAAATTAAAAAAAAAAGCATAACTCCGAAAATACGAAAAATCGCGGAACATACATGGGGGTGATTCAGATAGCCCTCTAGGTCCTCTACCTCCCAGCTTCAGTATCACTACTTCTTGGGACACTCTGTATACTATATGCGATCATTACGCCGCATCGGCCATCGGACCAAACCAAATAATAGGAATGTGGACTAATGTTGAACTTTACAACATAATATAGTCATATGGATTCGAAAATATTAAATTATCATTAACAAGAAGAAATAAATAATAATAATATATAAAAGTTTTGAGACCACAAAGTTTTAAGAAATTTCGATATTTTTCTATTGTCTAAACCAAAATAAAAAGTTAAATTCGGAATGCTTAAATTAAATCACACTGAAAAAATAAATGTATCCTAACAACATGCTTAAACGCACTTTTTCATGCTCAAAATGACAAATTACTATTTCTATAGTACTTCTTATTATTTGGTACAGCGAGGACACATGGTGACGTCACAGAGTGCGTCCGTTTTGTATGGAGCGTTTTCAACACTCGTTACGGTCGACTACTTTTTTGATTGCAATTTGTGGCTGTTTTGGTTATCCAAGTGTAGTAGTTATAGGTATACATTTGTTCCTCACAAATAGTTGAATCGATTTACGTCAGAAACAAGTCAAGAACGTATGGTTAGGTTAGTTTTCACGATGGCAGTTCTAGAAAATCCGCTACAATTTCAGTCGGTTAACAATGCATAACAATGCATACAGCGTTCGAGCGCGGTCTGGGGTTCGGTCCCCGTGCGCCGGTATGAATATTACAAGCCAGTAGATGGCAGCAGTGAGCGCAGATTAAATTGTTGGGTCACATAGACTTACCATCGATTGTTAACCGACTTCACAAAATGGAGGAACGGGCCGGATCCGATCGTCTCTCTGTAGCATAACGTGTGCTGTTTCGGGTAAATTTTGGCGCAACTCATTATTCATGTGTTTCTTGAAATCTCGTTTCGACAACGCACGATTTTTTCTAATCCATAAAGAAACTAGGTATCGATGGACTGACTTCAACACACGTGATGTTTTAATCTCACAGCACCGTTTTAGATAGAAATAGAATGTACCTATCTAAAATGAAACACAGTATAGATAGTTATGTAGAGACCGGATTTGAAGTAGCGATCTCAATATTAACATGGATATGACTAGTGCAATTTGTTAAATACATGTTATGTTGGTTATATAAGGTCTTAAATTTTACTGTGCATTGTGCAGACGAAATATTAAAAAAGATGAACTTAAAAAAATAAACTATTTCAATAATTAAAAAACGATGTTTTTATTTATCATCACCATAATTTTTGCCCAATATGTACAAAAGCTTCCAAAAAGGTTTTTACTTTTTTGTTCCGATAAGTTGCATTATTTTTGTGTATACCAGTCATATCCATATTAACATATATCTTGCAGCCAAGATCCGAACACTGGTTATGATAGAATAGAAGGGTGGATTTCACAGCGTTTCAACTGCGGTCATCACCGACCTCGATATTAAAATGACATCTTTTTAAAAAATGCATAATTTTTGTACAACACATGAAAAAAGTGAGTGCCGTTTTCGGATTTTATCAAAATAATGGGACACATTCTTAAAGAAAATCGTCCAAATTTCGGGATTGGTGATGATGGCGGTTGACACGCTCTGAAATCCACCCAGTAACAGAACTCCTATACCTAGAATAGAAACCTAGCATAATGTAGAACTTTATATTCGTAAAGAGAATAATCTTTATATTTTCTAGACGAGTACCCCAAGGCAGAAATACAACCAGTGCATAGTTAAACCATACCCTGGAGGGAGTAAATATTATCTAAGTCAATACCTTCATTATTGCGCTGCATTATTACTAGGATTTTCTTTGAAATTTCTGCGGTACACTAACGAGCTTGATAATAACGGTGTACTAGTATCTGCGTATTAGTTAACATTAAATAATACGTATATCTAGAGAAAATATGTTAAAGTAGTATTTACCCGGGGCTTTGCCCGCGTTGTTTCCGTTCGTGACCCAAGGGAACTATTTACCGGGATATAAAATATCCTATGTTTCAGTTCAGGACTTGGTCTACTTGCATGCCAAATTTTAGCTCAATCCATCCAGATGTTACCCCGTTATTTAGTGACAAACATCCAAATACCTTCACAAACATTCACATTTATAATATTAAGTGTGATTTAAAACGCATTTCGTATGCACTGAGTGACAAACAAGCAAAAGCCTATCCGATGAGAGTAAGCAGCTATATGAATTGCTGTTTGGAATACTTTTTACATGGAAATAAATAAGAGAGTTAGTAATTTTACCTGGAGGAAATGAATGTAACCAACTAAAAATCTCTGTTTTGCCCAATGGTTGACTGGTAGAGAATGCCTTAAGGCATTAAGTCCGCCAATTGTACTTTTTTATTATTGTGCAATAAAGTTTAAATAAATAAATAAATAAATGTAAGTGCCTATATAAAGACACTAAAATAAAAATAAAACTTTGAATATTATTTATGCATCCAATCGTATTTGATTCAAAGTCAAAGTTCTTTATTTTTCAATTAAGTCATATTAAAATGCACCTTTGAATGTCACACCACCGGTTCCAATGTGAACCCTCTGCCCCAAAAAGAAACGGGCGTAAGAAACTCGGCGAGATATATACTACGAGGGAACATACAACGCCCTACGCATAAAATACAACAACGCATTTAGGATGCTGTTGAGACTCCCAAAATGGTGCAGTGCATCGGAAATGTTCGCCGAGACACACAAGAACGGTTTCCACGTGATAATGTGTAATAAAATCACGTCGCTGATGAGCTGCATAAGGACGTGCGTCAAGTAGTCCTGGCCTATTTTAATTATATTTAAAATGTTTGTTTACTTTAATTACTAGCATAAATTTTAAGATTTTAAATGTAACTAACAATATATGGGCCGTAGGTCTGAAATAAATCGTTCGAATTTGAATATGCCGCGAGATTTCACTCTTCTGGTATTTATTTATGTAAGTTGAAGAATGAATAAAGGACGTGGTAATATTTAACCGACGAAAATTTACTATGTACGTATATATTTACAGCAACCATTTACACCGAATGAAAAAAGAAGTTTTATCGACCTTGGTCCAGGAAAATAATATTAATCGTAGGAAACTGAGGCTAACTATATCATTATATCTACATATTCAGCGGAAAGATATATTTCAATTAGTTGGCTAATAAATACGAGTATATTTACGAGCTTTCAGGGCCTTGAGGAAACCTCCACATGTGCCATGTCCTCCTGTAATATTAGTACGGTATTAATTATCCCCAATATCGTGCTCAGGCTATCGGGAAAATTGTATTTGTGTGTCATTATCATAATAATTCTCGTCCCACGTGCACGTCGACCGGATAGTTATTATAGGCTACATAATTTATCATCAATTTAGTACGCAAAAGCGTGTTAATTAAAGATAATCACTAAGGCAGGTTGTTCCCCTCAAATTTAATAGCGCTCTCAAATCAAGGTTTTAAGTATTGAAAAATAGTGACATGAGATCGAAGTATAAAGTGAGACCAGTAGGCGTATGTTGCTATGCTTTGTCGCGCGATAAATAAAAGATAAAGCATCCGTCACGTTCTGAAAAATAGTGTGTAAGAGTGACGGATACTTTATCACTCGTTTACCGCGGGACAAAGCGTAGCATCATAAACCTACAGTAGTCAAACTTCGGCCGTTTAGGAGCGCGCGATACGTATTCAAGGTCGAGGCGCAGACAGTGCGATGCGTACTGGATCATTCTTACGCATTTGTAAAACTTTGCTTGTAGTTCGTACACGGCGCACACACATACAAGCGCGCGATGTACCTTTTGTAGGAAAAAAAATGGCTGCTATTCTACTGTGGTTCCGCTCAGCCCTTAATTGGCGCCGGCGCCCGCCAGAACTGGTCTTACCTGTGATAGATTCACAGGTACGTCTGACGAGCGTTTCCTAGCGCATGTCCTGATTACTAAAAAAAAACCCGACCGCGGTGCACTTTAAAAGTGGATAAAATCCGCCATTCTGTTTATTTTAAAATAGTATTTTGTTTATTGAATAATAATATAATTTTAGTGACACTCGTGCCATCAAGACGAATCTAATGTTATATCATTTATCAAAATCGGTTGTGCCGTTGAGTAGTTACGAGCGAACATAGAAACGGATATACATACATAAATATATACATAGATACATACATACAGGACAAACACATAACCCTCCTTTGGGCTTCACCGCAGTCGGGTAAAAAGTACGGTCGACTGCAGATAAATCGACCCCTGTCATACATTCGTAGTACATAATCATGCCAGGTACTCTTCTCTGCAGGAAACTGAAAATACATAAGATACGGAAAACTTGTACGTGTAAAAGTTGACTCACCCATAATAGTCGCGGCGAATCTTAATCAAATCAGGTTACCACAATTCGGTTACCGTAAGGCCGGGGCAAGCCCCCGCTCATTATGGAATAATAACCGTAATTAGTCTTCAAAGGCACGAGTCGCGTATAATTTATTTTTACGGTTCCTCGCTGCTCAAAGGCCTGACTCCAGGTCGGGACTGCATGCCAACATATATTTCTGCAGAGGGTCCATTCCTCAGATTGCCTTAATCGAGTAATGCAATTCAACGCCGTCGCCAGTATCCGTGGTAATTGCAATCACTAATTTAATGAATGGCTCAAATCAGTTTTAGCATAATTAAAGGTCTTGAACAGCTGTGGGTGGGTAATAAAACTGTTTAAGACCTTATTTAGGACATTGAGATAGGCTTCCCTTCCTGACAGCGGTCTGATAATGTAAGGGTTGCTTAGCAGCTTGGCCGCGCGCCTTATTACCCAGAGTGGACACTTCCTAGGGTTTTACTCAATTAACGTGGACATTTTGACATGCACTATCATCGAAGTAGATTTCTTTGAAGCTTACCTATCGGTGATATCTTTAACTCCAAGACTTTTACGAATGAATTCGTTTTGGATTTTCAACCCTGGTAACACTATACGTCCGCATCACTACCTACACGACAGCATGAACATCTCGCTGGGAGTATGACCATGTTTTGCTGCCATAAGTGAGAACTGGTCTTTTAATGGTTATACACGAGGCATCTCAATATGAGTAGCTTGGGTAATAGCTATAGCAGGTCCGACGAATAGATACCAATAATGCATCGTAAGGTAAAGAGTGAACTTTCTGCATCGATCTGTGCTGTATTTTCGTTTAATATTATTAAAACATCGGGCTGCTTTATGAGGCGATTTCCTGCAAGAATTCATGGTATGAAAACAGGGATAAACGATGAACCGAGCACTATACGACTACATGAAAGGATTTAAGCTATATTAAGGGTACAGTGTTATATTGCCAATGTTTCGTTATTGTATCGAAAGCGAAATCTCTTTAAAAAATGTACATGATGCCTTACAACATATTATTAACGATATTATATGGTGTTACGCGCTTAAGAGGAAACAGTAAGGTCGAGAGAATTGAAAATTAGGTATTTGTAAAATGTGTCGCTATCTCGCACTGCCCGCCTCTCACCCGCAGAGCGCGATAGAGACAACTGCAGCTTGGACCGAAAATACCTTTTAAAATTTCATGAAAACAACGTTTCGTAGTCCCCTGATTTCTTCCCCAAAACTTAACCTATTTAACTAATTTTTTCATTATACATTTAAGAAAGGCTTTGGCCGTGTTCCTATGTTTTCCTTTTTTTTAATAATCTAGACAAATTTGTTTTCTGGATGTGTGAACACAGCGGAAAATGTGGCAATTTTTTTAGGTTTTTGAAGGTCGTAAAAAGGAAAACATAGGAACATATCAATAGGAGCCATAGATTTTTGGACAAAAAATGATTGCTCTACTGGCATTATCCAGGGAGGAAACAAGGGACTACGTTTGTATGGAAAAACTGCCCTCCTGTTTCCTCTTAATGAGTTTGCTTTCCAAATATATAAATAATGCATTTATCTATGATTCATATGGCGATTATGTTTAATTTTATACCTTTTCTTTTATTTGTGTGTATCTCGTTTGGTAAGCAAAGTGGGCATTTTGGCAAGGCATGACAAGATACGCATAGGTTTTGTGGAGTAACTACTACTTACAAGCAGAGTTGGGCAAAAATTTAGTTGACTAAGAATAAGAATAAAATTCCAAATTTTATTCTCAATCAAAATATTTGAGTAAGATTGAAAATCATGAGCAAGTTATTCTGATTTGATTTAAAATGATTAAATCATTTCATTTTTATTCTGATTTGATTTAAAATGATTAAATCATTTCATTTTTATTCTAAATGACAAATCAAATTTTGATTAATTTATTCCGACAGACTATTAGTTAAACTAACGTTTTAGTTGACTTATTAATATTTAGAATAAGATTGATTTTATTCTTCTTATACATTTAGTTCACTGATTGCACTTGTAATTTGAACTATTTCTCATACTTTTAACGTTCAGTTTTTTTTAACCATGAATAAATATGACACACAACCTATGGCATAGTAATTAGGTAGCTTCGAGATTATCTGATGATGAATGGAACCAGGAGGTAGGTAGTGGAACTCTTCAATGGCTATTGGTAAGACCTTCAATTCAAGTATGGATTCATTTCGCTTATGGTAAAGGGTTCTATACATAGTATAGTATACATTACACTATACGGCGATGGTCAGCCAGCCAGGAGGTGGGTAGTGGAACCCTTCGTAGAGTCTTAGTAAACCCCTCGAGTTTGGGCTTATTTGATTTGTTGTAAAGAGTCCTATGCATTAAATCCTGTGGTGATGGTCTAGTGATGGATCCAGGACGTGGGCAGTGGTAATTTTAGTAAATCTGTCAAGTTTGGGCTCATTTTATTTGTTGTAAAGAGTTATACTCGTATGCATTACACTCTATGGTGGTGGTCTGACGATGGAGCCAGGTGCTGGGTAATGGTACTCTTTGAAGGGTTTTAGTAAACCCCGCGAGTTTGGGCTCATTTGATTTGTTATAAACAGGCCTTAACTTTTCGTGATTTTAACAAGCGTGACGTGTATAATTTAAAATGTCTTTATTATTTAGTACAACACTAAAAAATATTGATTGTACAACCAGAGATCGATTCAAAATATCAATCGTCATTTTTTAATGGCGATTAATTTAGTTGCGATTAAATTAGCAGTGAGAATGGTCGACTAACAATTAAATTAGTTTTAGTTTCAATCGACTAAATTTCACGCTTAAATCTATATTAAATAAAACTACGTAGTCGCTCGTTTTTGCATTTTTTATTTAACTTGCAATATAGATAACTTGCAATATGTAACTACGACGAGTAGGTATGTACATTGTAGGTACTCGTATGCGTACGTTGTAACTATGTTGGTTGCAACTTATATTGAAGCAGATATCTTCAACCGATTGAGCTAAAATTATGTATACAAGTTTAATTTGAAACGCTTGAATGAAAATGCAATATAATGGGCCTTAATATTACGATAAATAACGAAAAACTGCAATGCACAATGTTTACAAGTCGCAAACAATAGTAGGTAAATAGGTAGGTAGGTGCTCTATTCATAATTATTTAGATACTTTCAGTACTAGTTCTATACGATACTGAGTAAATCTTAGATATAGATATTATCAATATTTTGTTGTCTCTGTCATTAGTAAATCTCTTTTTAGTGTCACGCGGCGACAAAACAATGGGATAATCCTACTTACCTGGAAGTTGTTTGTTGCATTTTGGTGCAAGTCTGCCGCCATAACGCAAAAGGGCATAACTAACATTTTTTTTTTGACACTGAGTTGTATACATATTCGGAATCAGTGAAATTTACTGATTCCGAATATGTATAGAACTCAGTGTCGAAAAAAATGTTAGATGTGCCCTTTTGCGTTATGGCGGCAGAAGTGCCGACGAATCTTCTAAAAATAACACGTTCTACTTCTATTGAATGAAATATCTGCATGTTGTTTTCCGTTCAATTTGCTTCTAACATTATTTGCGGATAAATAGTCTAGCTAATAAGTCGATTAAAAAGTTTAGTTGACCGAAATCAATCGGCAGCTAATTTAGTTGCAACTAAACTAGTTGCACTCTATACAACTAAGATTGATCAGTCGTCGTTTTCAATCGTCCGTCGCAATTAATTCTGTTAATCTCAATCGTTAATCGTTAGTCGATTACATTTTGCCCATCTCTGTGTACAACTTAGTTTTTAGAGAAGAAATAAAGTAGTTTTTCTTACAATTATGAAGGAGGTAACATTATTTCAAATCGGTCTAGCTGTTTTAAATTAATCGGGGAACAAACCTACATAAAAATTGCTCTTTGTTTTGAAATCGGTTAAGACTGGAAACTTATTTTTAATAAGAAATGCACGAGAAACTAAGAAAAATACCAAGATCGCTATATGTGTGCCTCTAATATTTTAAGAGTTCCCTCGGTTTCTCCAAGATCTCATCATCAGATCCTGATTTGGTTGCAATGGGACCACCTCGGAAGTATACCCTTTCAAACAAAAAAAGAATTTTCCACATCGGTCCAGCCGTCTTCGAGTAATCGCGTAACAAATATAAAAAATAAAATAAAAATAAAAACATATAGACGAATAGAGAACCGTCCTTTATTTGAAAGTCGGTTAAAAATGCATAGAACTCATTAAAACGAGCCCACTTCCATGTTCCATCATCAGTTCAGTTCAGCTTGCTGATGTGATGCCTGTGTGCAGGAGTGAGTGAATAATGGAACACGAAATACAAGATATTGCTACTACATTACTTACTAAGCCTATAGACGGGATAACAATTTCAATTTCGATAAATAAATCAATCAGAGGAATTCATTTTAACTAAAAAAATCATGATTGAATTTATTTGATTGGTGATTAAATTAGTTTTACTCAAATTTTTGAGTGAGAATAAATCTTAAGTGATTTAATCATTTCAAATTTAATCTGATTGAAACTGAAGTGATTTAATCATTTCAAATTTATTCTGATTGAAACTGAAATGATTTATTCTCACGATTTTTTATTCTGATTGACGATATTAGTCATGAGTGCCCAACACTGCTTACAAGGAAAGGTAAAAAAACACCCTTCAAAGTTTGATATTTTTGAGGGTGTTTTTTTTTAGAAAAATATGTTTTTGAGCCGATATAACGAAACACGAGCTTATTTGTCATGTTCTCAAACACAATATGAAACCAGTAATTAACTAGCAAGTTGCTTGAATTTTTTTTCTGTAGAAATTGGAGTTGATTTAGTCACTTTTCAGTACTTTGGAGGTCAGTTAGTCCCAATAGATTGAGATTGGGCAGCTAAAAAAATACGTTTGTTATTTTAGACTACTCTCTAACATATATCAAATGAAATGAAATCGGAGCCGGACAGTCGGGTACCTTTCCTTGTTAGGCTCTGGGCACATGTCCACGGCACGGCGCCGTGCGCGGTGACGTGGCGCGGCGCGCGCCATAGAAACTGTATGGCGAGCGCGGTGCCGTTTCACGGCGTACGGCGCCGTGCCGTAGACATGGGTCCGCGCCCTTAGTAGCGGCCACGCCATATTGCTCGGACAGGAGCCCCACGTTGCGGACTGATGACTTGACAAAGGTCCTAGAGTGTTCCTCATTGTTGGGAGTCGTGAAGCCCCCGTGAAATCAGCTTTTGTCTGACGGTGACCCGCCATCTGTGCCTGTTCTTGGTATCGTGTAGTGCAACGTGCAGCAGTCCAGAGTGGTAAATCTGATCTGCCCATCTAGTTGGGCTGTCTCTAGACCGGTACTGATTGGTACTGGTAGCGGTAATGTTGGCGTTTTTAGGGGGAGACCTATGTCCAGCAGAAGAATTTTATCAGATGATGATGTATGCTTGAATTTAGAATTATGTCCAAGCTAGTCCCATAATGAAAATTCACTAGTCAACTCCGGATTTGTTGGCTGAGAGTACCGTCCATAGATACAAAAGTTCGGAACGTAGCAAATTGGCTGCACTCAAGCTTCATAATACGCTTCCGAGAAGTTCATTATAAGGAATTCTACAATAAATCGGGCATTTTTAACCAAAAACTGTTTGCAACAAGCTTGGAAGTTCGTGCTATTATGGATTTCTAACGGTTATCAAAGACAATGAAAAAAATGTGAGAGACAGACTTAGGTATTTAATGTAGCAATAACAATTGTGAAATCTTTAAGGATTTTCGAGCATTTCTAAAATAGTTCGAACATCAATTAATTGATTCCTATTTCGTTATTATTGAATATTGATTTTTGATGATTGGTTGATATTTTGTTGATTCATTTGGATAATTCCGTACCTGAGAGGCAACACTGTAAGTAGATGGAGAAAATAGACAACTTACAGTGTTATGCTTCTCATGTACGGAATCAGCGAAAAATATTCCCGATAGAATCTTAATTATGAAAATGAACGACTTGTTAACGTGTCCATACAAGATATTGTACACAATTTTGTACAAATGCACTTCCACAAACAACGATCGCATACTTTCTAGTGATCTCATCCTGATAATAAGTCTCATGGGATATCGACCGTTATGTTCTTGGAGCTTTATTAAAATTAAAATGTGTTCCAAAACTTCCAAATCCTATCGATTATCAGTTATTCAATCTATGCTAAAATAATTTGTTCCCTTTCATGTCCCTCCTACTCCTACTAGAATCTGTCATGGCTAGACCCTAGGGGCGTATCTATCCGGACTTGTAATTCAATGTGTTCCTTACATACTTGACTACAAGATAATCTTGAGAATAATAAGGAGCTACGTAGTTGCTATGATTATTAAATTTATCCTCCAGATATTTCAGATATTTTTATTAATAATATTATCTAACGTATCTACTTACATTAGAATACAAGAATACAACTTTTATTGGTAAAAAACATTTTACAAGTCAAGGCATTTACATTATACATAGGCAGTACTATATATATATTGTATATTATTTTTTTTTTATTAACTATTTAGATTATATACCAAATTTATTTTATACATATTAATGTATTAATCTAGGTAGGTCGTACCTTTTCAAAGAATTCTTTAAGGCTGTAGCATGCCATGTCTAGCAGCACTTTTTTTAAATTATTTTCAAATATTTTGTCGCTCGCTGCCTGTTTTATATCCAACGGGAGAACGTTGTAAATTTTGGGGGCCAAGACACGAAGCGAGTTTCAGTCACATTCGGGATATCTTAATTAACACTTCGCTAGGGTAGTTAATTTACTAATTGCCTGGCATCGAAAATTGGCCCACAAGTAATCATCCGTTATTATTTCAACCCGAGACATCCACTCGTGAGTACAGGTCTACCCCAAACGCTTCCACATCGATCCGTCGCACGTTTGCTGCGGCGACCTTAACTAGATCGTTAGACCATCTTGTAGGGGCCAAAACCATGCTGCGCCTTCCGATTCGTGGTTTCCATTCGAGAACCTTTACGCGTTATCCCATTGGTTCTTCGAGCTATATGCATAGCCCATTTTTACATAACTTGTCTGCTTTGCCTTAAGGTTAATAGGCAGAGACTGTCCGATGGTATTATTAACACAGTATAATAGCAAAAGAATCATGTGTAGGATCATGTGTTTCACGCGCTTGAATGTGCGCGCGTCGTGTACGAACGCACTACAAAATTTTAAGAATACTCCAGTATGGATCGAACTTACACAGGCGTGCTATCGCGCGTCTGTGTGAATACGTGCCGCGCGCTCCTAAATAAACGGCCGAAGTTGGACTCATCGTTGTTGGTTCGTCTTTATATTTTGTTTACGCACTACTCATTGGTTATAGCTATATGCACAGCCCATTTCCACTTAACCTGCTTCTGTCTGCTTTGCCTTAAGGTTAATAGGAAGAGAATGCCCGATGGAATTAATTTCTCCTTTTGTATGACAAGTTTCCTGTCTCCAATTATGCAATAGCTAAATATTAATCTAACGACAACTATCAATCTGGACCCATCATTAGTCGCGCATGAATATGAATTTATCGACCAATACATAATCTCAAGTAGGTAAGCTGCGAACCATATTAATATTTCATAGCCTGCCAAATTGGGAGGCTATAAATACTCATACATTATGTACGTTTAGGCGCCTATCGGCTGTATGCTTCTTTGCTTCTAATAATGATCGTCTTCCAGAAAATATTTTATATCAGGCTATGCTAGGATAGATCCGTACGTAGATTTATTTATATCATACAAGAAATTCTGGATTTATTAAATAGAGTTTCGTCCACTATACATACAGTTGAATTTGATATCTTAAATTGAGTTTAAGAAAATTGTTTGAAGACACTATTATTTTGATTATATCATCGCTCTAGCTCGGTCACGTTGACACGTTGACCCATAAATCCTAATCCTAATATCATCAAGGATCTTAAAATAAATAACCGGACGTAGCCCCGCTAATAGATAAACGAAGTGTTTCTATTTAGTAAGCCAATCGGTTAACGGACGGCTAGGTAGTTTCACGAGAGTTGAGGTGAATGATTACACACACAGCTACATGAAGTACTCATTGCAAAAAAAGTGAATGAATGAAATTAATGAGTGAGTAAATAAACACAAGGCTATAGTTTAAACAAACTTTTTGGTCTATTTGGTTCAATTCACTGTTGAACCTGCTATCGGTACGAAAAAAGAACAGTAATTTCAAAATCCCACTGTCATTACATGACAGTGTTGTTGTGTGCGTGGCCTCAACTCTCGTGAAACTAACTATAGGCAACCTACTACGCTGGTTGATGTGTGCGTGTTGCTCGTACGAGTAAGTACAAAGCGACCGGCTTACTAGAGGTGCTGCAATTGACTGTTAGGGAATCTACGTTCGGATATTTATTTGTTCGCCAATTCTCGTTTCGTCAATGTGAGGAGTGGACATCAAAATGTCATCGTCCACAACGACATAACCCCTGCAAAAATTAATTTATGAAGATTATTGTCATGGAAATAAATGTGTTTTACTCAACAGCCGCATGGTATATTTTGTAAGTGGGAACTTGTCGTTCCAAGTTTTAATGAAGTGTCACCTCGCGAACGCAAGCGCGTGTCCATGGGACCTGTATAGCCGAGTGCATTTAATTGATAAATAAATGGTTGCTAGGAAAAAAAACATTAGCGATACCGTCCGTTTACCGTTTTTCAAATCACTCACTTCAATTAATTTTAACTTACCAATAACATACTCATGTCATCGGTAGATGAGCGTTTTCCAAAAAAAATACCGGGGTAACTACTTTCTCAAAATATGGACTTGTAGAGGTTTTTTTTGGCTCAGAATCGTTAGTACTTTCGAACCTTATACGTAAAAAAAGTGTCGTACGTAAAATTGAAATGATTTATTGAACTAATCACATACAAAAAGGAAACATTGCTTTGGGTCCTGAGCTAGGATATCCTGTGTTACAGGACCCAGTACGGCAGCGAGCATAGTTATAAACATTCAATTAGAAAACAACAAAAGAGTTAGGACTTATCTAAATATTTATGTAGCTGACATAGCATAAAAGGTACTTGTATTAACAACGTTGGGTGGAGAAGTATGTATGTTTATGTTTAACAGTGACCGACATGGCTGCCAGAATAAGCAAGTTGATGAGGCAATCAGGCGTAAAGGTTCACGATTGGAGACCACGAATCGGTAGACGCAACCTGGGCCGGCTGCTCACAAGATGGTCTGGTTCAGGTCGCCGGAAGTCGATGGAGGTAAAAAGCGTGGGACCGTTCATTATGGAAGTCTTTGGATAAGACTTATCTCCAGCAGCGGAAGTCTCCAGGTTGCGATGATGATGATTGTGAATATTGGAACCGGACCCATGCTTCCTTATTGTGGTAGTGGACTGGGTGGTTATACACTCTGTGTGGCACTCAAGCCACTGACCTTAATCATCCTTATTATCAGCCTATATACGTCCCACTGCTGGGCACAGGTCTACTCTCATAGATGAGAGTGCATGGGCTGTAGTCCCTACTATAGCCCACTGCTGATTAGGATCTTCACATACACCTTTGAATTTCTTCGCTTTAATCGACACTGACCTTAATAAGACACGTCAATTGAGTCAGTCGGCTATCGTATCGGCGAGCAGTGGAGCCGGGCCCTTGCTCCGCTAAGTCGGCGCTCAACTTGCCACTCACCCGCGGGCCGCAGACGCCCGTTTGTTCCACGATGACGTATTAATACCACGTGATTGAGAAAGTCATAATGTTTACCCGTTACTTTTTTGCCGTACTTACGAGTAGATATCTGCCGAGAGAGGCCTCTCTTTTTATTTCATCATCACGTGCAGATAGGTACTAGAGAAGTAGATATTCTATAGCATCTAACTGCGGCTTCGCTTGTGATATACTTATAATTGTACCAAGGGAACTTCCTATCGCTATAGTATATTACACAACTAGGGTGGTAATACAAAGAAAGGCCGAGATCGTAGATGTTTGCGGCCCTAAATATGCGATAGAGGGCTTTCTTTATTACCTCCCGTGTTGTGTACATCATTTTATGTCTACACTTGGCCAGAAAGCGACTTTTTCCGAACGCGTAGCGCCAGGTGTGGCATAAAATAAATTATTCTGTTTACAAACCACAACTTGGGATTACTTGTCTGCCAAAATTCATTTCAATCCATTCAGCTGTCATCGCGTTATTCAGTACCAAAAATTCAAATATCTAATCATTCCAACATCTTCACAAACTTTCACATTTATACCTAATATATAGTAGGATTTCATAGGATAGTTTTTCTGGAGGGCACCAGAGGAATAGTCCCCTTTGTTCTCCGCTTGCCTAAAACTCAATATGACTTATTCGCGTTTTGCCTAAACTTCAATCTTCAGTGGCATTAAGACTAAGTAAGTAGCTTGCAGACTATTTTGCTCTTTGTCTATATAGCAGGCTGCCTATTTCGATTATGTGTCTATTTTGCATTTTCCAATACTATATTTTAAATGTTTTAATGCATAATTCTTTAATTAACATAATCGCGTTTCGCTTGAACTTCAAAGATATCAAGAACTTCAAAGAAGAAGAAGATAGACAACGATGAATTAACTTACCAATTACAAAGTTCCGATTGAAGGCAACAAGCTTCGGGTTAGTCATAATGCGTTTTAGGCCTAACGCGTTTTAGTCCTGACGCGTTTTAGTCTCAATACTGGCGTAGTCCTAATGCGTGTGAGTCGTAACGCGATATAGCTTAAACGATTTTAGGTCCTATACGTATTAGATCAATAGTGATAAATTCATAGTGATAATTAGTAAGTTGGTGTTTTATACTATATGCGACTTAGGGCCTTATCACACGTGATTTGCGGGCGAATTAGAAGCGAAGTTCCATACAATTGTCGCTCGTTTTGCATGGAAAGATATTATGATGATAAGGCACTTAAACTATATGGCGACATAGCGGAAGGAGGTCCGTCCGGTAAGGTAACAAAGACCTGAAGTATAGACAAAAATTATCTAAATTTTGAGATCCCAAAATAAAGTCGTAACACAACAAATTTATAAGACCATTACACAAAGCTATTGGGCCAGACGAGCCGGCTATCAGCTTACCTATTACGCCAACGTTTAATCCAAAGTGGCGATTCTGGAAATTTCATCACGGCAGTGCAACTATTCGACATTGAGACAAGCTATCTTAACCGATCTTGAACAGGGTTGACATGTTGTATCCATTGTTAAACAATACGAAAAATGTTCACTAATTTGCTCAATAGTTGACGCCCTGTCACCTCTATTATTGCTAATGATAATGACGTAACCATCAAAGTGGCAACGACAGGGACAGTGTCAAGCACTCGAATGTTAAACTGTGAAATTATAAAGATGAAATTAGTAAACGAGAAAATACAAACGCAATAAGAGTAAGTTGTAGCGATAAATGTGACCCATGTGGCAGCCATAAAATCTGTCACAAAGCTGAACATCGGATGCAACTGCATACTCGTGCATGAATAAGGTGGACAACGAAGGTGCCGCCAACTGGTGCCGCCAATCCCGCAAATCTTGTGATCTATTATGCTGAGGCTACATTAACGGAAACGCCGTTAATAGGGATGACGACTAGCTTAAAAATATATCGTTCTATTTAGTCCACCAGTTAGATTATGGAAAAATATGGGACACGTATTTTTGGTTTATCAAATTATTAAAAATCGACAAGGTATAGATCATCAAACCAAACTTTCGGAGTGAAGACTTGTGACGTCACTCCAAGGTGAAAATTGTAGCAAAGAGTGACGTCTCTCGAAACTTCTAAGCATTGTAACCTCGTAATTTTTTGTTTGTCAAGCAAAAGACAAAATACGTGTACAATATTTTTTAATAATCTAACTGACTAATCTGACTCTGACTGACTGGACTAAACAGTTTTTTTTAGTCGTCTGGCCTAATATCGCGTTAACAGTAGTATAGCCACGACTTACTTACTTGACATTGACATTTATAAACAGTCTTTTTTTAGGTCTGATAAGTTTCCTTTAGTGTCCACTTAATGTCTCTTTGTCGATTTAGTGCTGTCACTCAGTTCATATACCCAGCAGTAGTGGTCCGATGATAATTTTGAAGTGCGGCACAGGGAAGATCTCAAAGGCAATGTCGAATAAGGTGCCGCCGAAGGAGAATTTTTCCGAATTAAAGTTGAAGATGAGCAAACAACGCCGTTCCCAGAATTAATCTGAGCGATCAAACAATCGGAAGTTAAATTAAGTTAAAAATGAGCCGATGAGGCTCTCGGCGAAATTTTCTTTTCGGCGTAGAATCATGTCGGTATTAAACTCGCCGATTTTGCTTGGGGTTTGCCCTTGATTTCACCTGATAGAAAGTGGAGTATGACTAGGGTTTGCAGTACCGGGAAATTTTAGCATGGCAGCACCGGGAATTCCCGGTTCTCTCATAAAAAAAATCCCGGTACTGCAAACCCTAAGTATGACGGAGCACGCTTACCCAAAAGATGCCCATCCACTTCTGCCTTAAGAACATCCAGGTCGTAACGTAAGATACCGGAAACACAGACGCCAGAATCTGGTGGTGTGATTGGTGGACTTTGACACTTGTTGTCAATAAGCAGTGCCGGATTAGCCACGTAGCAAGAGTAGCAAATGCTACGGGCCCCGCGCATTGGGGGGCCCCGCGCCCACTCACAAAAGGGGACCCCCCCCACTCGTTATATTATTTCGCCACGTATAAAATTACTGGTCAATCGGTATTAATTAAGCATAGCCGAGATCAACCAAGCACCTCTTTGAAGAATGGCTTACTCCAGCACTGTCAATAAGACCTTTCACCACCGTGCTGCGAGCAGAATTTATGATTTATGATGATGAATTTATGAAGCTTATTGAGACCAACATATTATTATGTCTTTAGCGGTAAGACCGCCTATTGTTTACCATTGTCTTTATATGTATAAGTTTAAATTGTTATGTTCTTTTGGTGTGCAATAAAGTATTATTGTTTTGTAATGTCATCATAATTTCTCTAATCTTGTCCCACTTGTTGGGTCGGCACTATTGTATAGAACATGTTTGATACTAAGAATGATATTAGGAGAAATCAAATCCTCATCTGTCATACGTATTTATCCGATTTCAACGAGAAATCATTTGTGGCATTGATAGATAGATTAATTTATTTCTTATTGAAAATCACATTAGTGATCAAACTAATTGCATAATAAACCACACTAAAAAGTTACAATCACATGCCAATCGGAAAAATAACTATAATGTAATCTAAATATATGTCTCAATATGTTATATATCGTCACTACTTTGAAAAAAAAAATTCGTATCTAAAAACGTCCTAGAGAAAAACGTCAAAAGTTACATGCGAACGTCATATAAACTTACTGCGTTTTTACCTGGAGTTAGTGTCAGATTCGAGTTTTTTTTTAAAGTAATGACGATATGATGTAGGCCAGCGGTCGGCAACCTTTTAGTAGCCAAGGGTCACATAGTAGCTAACGAAATTGACGCGGGCCACACTATGTTAATAATAGAAAGGCGAACCTTACAATTATACGAACAATTCACTCCACGGTGGACAAAACAGTGGCTAAATAAATAAGAAATGTTGGAGCTTCTTTCAGTGCCAGCTTCTCGTAGAATAAGGACAGATTATACTGACATCCCCACAGCCGCAGAGGGGCGTAACTACCACATTGTTTCTACTGACACACAGCCTTTGGCGAATGAGGGGTAGTAAGGAGGCGTTTTAAAATTTCACTCGGTTGCAGTCAGTTTCATATGCTGCATTTCCACCAGAGCTAAGTGAAGTAGCAGAGCGATGTGGAGAAAAAAAAACTGGTCAAGTGCGAGACGGACCCGCCCACCGAGGGTTTCGTATAAATTTGTAAGTACATATATTAGAATACCCTATAATTTTTTTACTTAATTGCCTTAGTAAAGTCTATTTTTTTATGATTTAATTAAAAATGTATAGTTTTCAGATTTTTCCCTATACTTGTACTATAAGACGGTATTACTTGCATAGTTCTAGCACGGTATACGGTAGTTTTTCTTCCTACAAAAGGTACATCGGGAGCGCGCATGTGTGCGCGCCGTGTACGGACGCACCACAGGCAAGGATTTGAGCATGCGCGAGCATGCCACAGTATGGCGTTCACTTACACAGCCGCGCGTCGTGCGTCTGTGTAAATACGTGTCACGCGCTCCTAAACGGCCGAAGTCGTACTACTTGGTTGTCTTTATATACTTTGATTCTAGGTCAACGGAAAGTAACCTTTGAATTTTGCTTTCCTTGAGAATGTCGAAATTTACGTTTTTTGCGGCATAAACGGCTAGTATGGGAGGCCAGGGTGAAATTTCCAACTTATTTCCTCATGAAAATGCTCTGTTTCTCCCTTATTTCGGTCTACTTCCAGTCACAAATCTCAAAGTCTGGCACCTCGGAGCGGTTGCGTTTGCCCAGGGGAGACCCGTAAACAATAACATATGTAAGAATCAGCCTTGAGGCTATAAGATAAATTTTGGCCCTAATCTTGCAACTTCAGGACAGTCTGGCAGGTATTTAGCAACGCCCTACTGGTCTGGCAATGTTACCTCGAGATTACCAGCATAAAAAACTATAGATTAAACCAAAAACTACCCTTGTGGCGATCAGATATTTTTCCGTGCATCTTTGCAAGTTTATCATCCTCCCCTGGGTGAACGCAACCAGTCCGGGGTGCCAGACGTTGATATTTGTGTCTCGGAGTACACGTAAAGAATGGTGAAATAGAGTACTTACAGATAACACGTATAAATCTACCATTTTTCATATGTTTAGTACCTGAGACCTACAACTTTGACCTCGTCTGGGGGCTGAACGCAACGTCCTAATGGTCTGTCATTTTGGATAGGGTATGTTTTTGGGAGTATACAACAACATATGCAAGAATCAACCTTGAGGCTATAAGATAAATTTTGACCCCAATCTTGCAACTTCAGGACAGTCTGGCAGGTATTTAGCAACGCCCTACTGGTCTGGCAATGTTACCTCGAGATTACCAGCATAAAAAAACTATAGATTAAACCCAAAACTATCCTTGAGGCGATAAGATATTTTTCCAGATTTTTTTGCAAGTTTACGTGTCTCCCCTGGACAAACGCAACCGCTCCGCCAGACTTTGAGATTTGTGACTGGAAGTAGACCGAAATTAGGGAGAAACAGAGCATTTTCATGAGGAAATAAGTTGGAAATTTCACCCTTGCCCCCTAGACCAGGCCGCATCTTTTTTTCACGTTAACTTAGAAGTTTGATTTTTCACACTTTCAAGGGACCATATTGGACCATAAGGGACCATATATTTTCATATTTTCAACTATATAACTCCAGGCGTTCCCGAAATAAAGGGTCTTAACAGACGGACAAACGGACAACAAAGTGATGCTATAAGGATTTTGTTTTTACCCGAATGCGGCGAAGCCCAAAGGAGGGTTATGTGTTTGACCTGTATGTATGTATGTATGTATGTCCGTTCCTGTGTCCGCTCGTAACTACTCAACGACACATCCGATGTTGATAAATGACACATCATTAGATTCGTCTTGATGGTGCGAGTGTCACTGGGTATGAAGTTCGTTAAAATAAACAAAATGGTGGATTTTATGCAGTTTCAAAGTGCACCGCGGTCGGGTTTTTTTTAGTAGTTTCTGTACCTCAAAAGGAAATAACCACATTTTGGTTATTTCCTTTTGAGGTACAGAACCCTAAAAACACCAATGCCGAGCCGCCCTGAGTGGGGCTAAACACGTTGATTGGTGGATTTTTCCCTCGCACACCGCTCCGCAACCACGAACAGTGGTGGAATCGCAGCCTTAGAGCGGGCTGTTGGGCTGATGAGTCTCGGGTTTCATTAGGCTTCTACTCGTGTTTCAAATATTCATGAAAACATTTTAGAACTTCCGTGCCTAGATGGAGCTAATTAGGATAAAACTTGCTTGAGATTTTACTTGACATGGGCGGACTTGACATAGATGGAGAGAGTTGTGCGCTTCATTATTAGCTACAACTACAAGAGTTCTTCTTCTTAGTCGGTACACTCTTGCCAGAGTGGTCGTGGTCATCATTGTGTATCATGATGAGTGATGATTTTGGTAATACCAGACTACAAGAGTACAACTCTTTAATTTCACAAAAGACGATAAGGGTGAGGGGGATATTATTGGTCACTCGCATGTACCCGCGGCTTCGCCCGCATTGTTCCCGTTACTGTCCCAAGGGAACTATTTACCGGGATATAAATGCTTCAATCCAGGACCAGGTCTACTTGCATGCCAAATTCCAGCTCAATCCTTCCAGTCGCTACCCCATTATTTAGTAACAAACATCCAAACATCTTCACAAACTTTCGCTTTTACAATATTAGTGGGATATAGCTACAGTCACAACCGGGAATATTACGCCACGTGCCACAGTTCTTAATTAAGCCGTGTAATCAAATACTAACCTAACCTAACCATAACCACAAATCAAATACAAAAATCGCTTACACGAGCCAGATTACGCACGGTTGATCCCGGGCAAACGTCTTGCCATTTGTTGTTGTAATCCACCCCGTACCAACATAATGACAGCTTGACAGACCGCCTGTCACCCCGACAAGGATCCGCTCGACGAACAAACGGAGAGGCTATTGTGCTGTTAAAAGGTTCTATTTGTTACGTTATAACATCTTCAACAAATGATAACTGTTTACAGTACCGGTCAAGAAAATAACACGCTCACGTTGGCAAAACATTATTTTATATTTTATGTAACATTTGCACATTACAGCATCAGGTAGAAGGTAGTATGTAGACTCCTTGGACGACGGATGAGAAAACTTGGCATAGGTATAGCTATTGTTTCTCAGTCTTTTATTATTTATTTCACGTCACACCTGGCCATAAACTGGCAAAACTCGTATAAACTTAAATACGACGCAGAGAAAAACGTCAAAAGTTACATACGACCGTCATATACACTTATTGCGTTTTTACCTGGAGTCAGTGTCAGATACGTATTTTTAACCGACTTCCAAAAGAAGGACGGTTCTCAATTCGTCTGTATGTTTTTTTTGTGTGTTTGTTCACCGATTATTTTAAAGTAATGACGATATGTATAGACACAATAGATGTGAATGTTTGACGATGGCCGGCCGCTTGTGTCGGCAACTCTAGTGCTGGCTGGTGACGTCAAAATAGTATACTACATACCAGTGGAGTGGCGTCGAAACAACTCGATTCGTACCGGCTTGTCAAATATCATTCTTATGACCACCTTATTCTAGAGCTCTTAAGGAAAATGTACGCGAAATATGCACCGGCTTGCCCTAGGATATCTTTTACGCCACGCCACTGCTACATACTTGGCCAGTAAAGTAACAAATGTCTTAGATCGGGTAGGGGTCGGGTTGCATAAAGTTTAAGGTCATATTTTTGATACGCATAGGAGGATTCGTCATACTCATCATTACGCATAACTGTAAATAGTCATACATTTATGCGCATAACGATTTTAATCATAATGTTTATGGACATACTGTGTAATGGGCATATAGTTGATATGCATACATTTATTCAAGCATACTTTATAATGGGCATATATGGATTGCTCATACAACACTTTAACCATATTAAGTAAATGCATAAAATGCTAAACGCATAAATAGGTTGCTCATACAACACTTTAACCATACTAAGTAAATGCATAAATTGCTAAACGCATAAGTCTAATTTTAAAAGTTTTTTCAAAAGTTCTCTTTTATGTTGCGTCACAGTTCTAACCTAACCTAACCTACTTTTCTGGCAGCGATTTGGTTCTGTGTGAGGTCACAGTTCGAACCTAACCTAACCTACTTTTCTGGCAGCGATTTGGTTTTGTGTGAGGTCACAGTTCTAACCTAACTTAACCTACTTTTCTGGCAGCGATTCGGTTATGTGTGAGATAACAGTTCTAACCTAACCTATTCTACTTTTCTGGCAGCGATTCGGTTATGTGTGAGATAACAGTTCTAACCTAACCTAACCTACTTTACTGGTAGCGATTCGGTTATGTGTGAGATAACAGTTCTAACCTAACCTACTTTTCTGGCAGCGATTCGGTTATGTGTGAGATAACAGTTCTAACCTAACCTAACCTACTTTTCTGGCAGCGATTTGGTTCTGTGTGAGGTCACTAATATTGTGTAATGAGTAGAAATTAAAAATACTTCAATAATATAAATCGTTTCTTTTTTGAAGAACCATCGCAAGTCCATTATTAAAATTTATGCAATACGATTGTTATAATCAACAATATTATGGCTTGATAAATGTATGAAATTTACAATTATTACTAATACCACTTATAATCATCAATGTTATGGCTTAATAAATGTATGAAATTTACAATTATTACAAAAACGACTTACGAGTATAATCATCAATATTATGACTAAATAAATGTATGACAATTTACATTATGGTTAAACCAACTATGACTTCGTATAATTATGACACGGAACAATTATGCCATAGAACAATTTATGCCAAAAAAAATATATGAGCATCAACTTTATGCTTAAACTGTTATGACAATTAATAATATGACAATAGTTGTTATGCAACCAGACGGCCCCCCGTCTTAGATCACATGTAATTGACGATCGAGGCGAAGACGAGGTCGAGAAACATGTGATCTTAGGCTTTTTTACTTACTGGCCAAGGTTTGTATACTATATTTCTGTTCGACGGAGCAAGAAAGCGGCAACTTCGTTTAGCGCAGCGACCCGCAAGTTGACGCTTTCCGGCCGGAGGACAGAAAAATAATAACTTCGATGACATGTTTTCGCAGTTGCATTTTTGTTTTCAATAAAACGTTTATCTTAATGTCTGTTAACTTATGAGATAGGTTTGGCAATCTTCATCCGATTTTATTGAGCCCTGTCATTTAATCATACAGCATAATGAATGCCCGCCCACTCAGCGTTCTCTGTTTTAATACCACAATAATGAAACCAATTGGTTCGTTCATCATTAAGCGCATATTTTCCGATAAATCCGCCATCGCATTAAAATCATGGCGGGCTGTCGGGTGATTCAGAATTTCGCTGCAAATCTCGTCCTAAATTTAAGCTGTGAACTGGTATTTTTTTTTATTTTTTGTTATTTATTTATTTATTAAAACCTAGTTTAACATACATTTATGAACAGTGTCCCACAAAACCTTTAATAAGGTTTGTCTGTGGGATCATGAGTCTCTATATAAACTAATTAGTATATTAATAATAATAAATAAAGTAATAATAGTTTGTTATTGGAGTTCATTTTGCCGTGGTCCGTCAAAGTCAAAATGATGAATGTACCGACATATTGTCACCCCCGATTACGAAGTATTATTCGAGCATTTCTCAAAAGTCGTCGACTTTCAAATTTGGTTACCACAGAAATATATCGAGATAAAAGGAAAAAGTGTATGTACCTCGCGTGCTAAAAAGAAGTGGCGGCCACCTACTTTGAATACCGTTAACTTCAGTTTCCGTCAATATTGGTATAATTAATTGATCAAATACCACCAAATGAAATGGAAAATGTATGTTTTCTATCACAAAATTACACTTTTGCTGCCAAGTGAAAAATGTTACACACTTCGATCTAGTACACATTCGTCAGATTCCTTTTTCGTCAGAATAAATTATAGCCTGTTTTTTTTCATACGAAAACGGACTTTCGAGCAGATTCCGCTATCGTCAGAATAAAATGTAGGCTGTTTTTTCTGTAGTACCTACTTAACAATAATTAAAAGAAGATACACTCAATATGCTTATTTGTTTAGCCAGTGGGCTAAATACAAGAAAATGCATAGGTATTTTAATTCAAGATACGAAAAAATGAAACTGTGTTTGCAGGCACAAGGTTTTAGATCAAAGAAAAATTAAAAAATTATAAAGAGTCGAAAAGAAATTGTTAGAAGTTGCAATAAGGGGAAAATAACAATTTTTCACTGTTTACGACGGTTACGACAATTGGCATACTATCGTTAGATTAAGCTTAGGATTGATTTGTTAATAGGTGTAACAAATAAATAAATTATAAAAATTAACCAAAGTTTTTTCCGTCCAAAAAGTAATTCCGTTTTCGTCCGAAAAAAAAAACAAGTTAGAATTTATTCTGACGAAAAAGGAATCTGACGAATGTGTACTAGATCCACACTTCTTTGCCATACAAATCGACGAACTATTTACTTCTGTCTCGATATATATCTGTGTTGGTTACCTATTTAGTTCAATGATAAACAAACATTTTGACGACCACTTTAGCTTAGTTGGTAGTGACCCTGCCTGCGAAGCACGAGGTCCTGGGTTCGAATCCCGGTAAGGGCATTTATTTGTGTGATGAGCACGAATATTTGTTCCTGAGTCATGGATGTTTTCTATGTATTTAAGTATTTGTATCTATTAAATATATCGTCGTCTAGTATCCATAACACAAGCCATATTGAGCTTACTATGGGGCTAGTTCGATTTGTGTAAGATTGTCCCCTAATATTTATTTATTTATTATTTATTTTATTTTATTGATTGTTTTGCATATTTCAGATTCTATTGAGAATATTTTACCCTGATTGTCCAAAAAAATTAACAAAACATGAACCAATCATTAATAATCATCCAAAATATAGGAGTCAATTAAGGATCTGTTAATTGATGTACAATTTATTTGACAAATTCACATTAAGTACTAGTTCACAAACTAAATTATATTAGGGATAATAGTGACGCAAAAGTTTTGAATTACCTAGCTGATTAAAATTTGCAAAGTATAATAAGCACAGGCATTTATAGGTAGAGGTATAATCCTGTGACTTATTTACTGATTAATTACCCAGTAACAACTAATTAATACATACATAATATCTGAAATATCTGATTATATTAAACTGACATTTAATTATTTTTTCATCACACTTGCTCGAAAATGGTGTCATTACACGTAGGTTTTGCGGGCGGTAAATGAGCTATTACGCCCTAGGGCGTAATGGTTTTCTTTTTAAATTTGAAACGCTGGTTCTGTTTTACTCTTATTTGTCATGTTCACAGGAAACGCCAACTTACTTTTTTAACTTTTATCACTGAAATATTTATTTAAAGAGAACTGTTATTGCAAATACAAGTAAACCCATATTTCTGTAATATTAATTAAATGTTTAAATAGTGTACTTCAGTATTTTGAAAATATAAAATCAACCATTTTAAGTCTTTACCGCTATGGTTTCCGAACGTGACTTGAGATTCGCATTGTCTATGGATATGTCGGTATTCCCTTGACTTGTCTAAAAATTTTTTGTCTAATTTCAGTTTGTCTAACAACTTTTACTATAATGAATTTTTTGTCTAAAGTCAATATGTATAAATTCATTTTTCATAATTATTGTTTTGTCGAAACTCGTTTTACCTAAATTATCATTTGCATAACTCTTGTTTTGTCGAATATTATTTTATCTAAAACTCACTTTGTCGATTCTTATTTTAACTAATAATTATATAGCCGAATATCATTTTAACTAAATTTTTTTTGTCTAAAAACTCAATACAAAGGTTACATTAAGCAAAAAGTAGGTTAGGTTAGGTTAGAACTGCGTCCCCCAACAAAAACAAACTGCTGTCAGAAAAGTAGGTTAGGTTAGGTTTGAACTGCGTCCCCCAACAAAAACGAACTGCTGTCAGAAAAGTAGGTTAGGTAAGGTTTGAACTGCGTCTAATACTAATAATATTATACAAAACCATAAATAATATTTTTACAGCAGCCCATAAAGCCACTCTGCTTGGGTAAATTATTAGGGCGTAGAACGAAAAGGGGGGACGGGGGGGCGGAGCCCCCCACAAGGGGGGCTCGGGGGGCGAAGCCCCCCGCATTAAAAAAAACTCAAACCATAAGTTCAATTAGGTTAGGTTAGGTTAGGTTAGGGTTCGAACTGCGTCCCCCAACAAAACCGAACTGCTGTCAGAAAAGTAGGTTAGGTTAGGTTTGAACTGCGTCTAATACTAATAATATTATACAAAACCATAAATAATATTTTTACAGCAGCCCATAAAGCCACTCTGCTTGGGTAAATTATTAGGGCGTAGAACGAAAAGGGGGGACGGGGGGGCGGAGCCCCCCACAAGGGGGGCTCGGGGGGCGAAGCCCCCCGCATTAAAAAAAACTCAAACCATAAGTTCAATTAGGTTAGGTTAGGTTAGGTTAGGGTTCGAACTGCGTCCCCCAACAAAACCGAACTGCTGTCAGAAAAGTAGGTTAGGTTAGGTTTGAACTGCGTCCCCTAACAAAACCGAACTGCTGTCAGAAAAGTAGGTTAGGTTAGGTTTGAACTGCGTCCCCCAACAAAAACGAATTGCGGTCAGAAAAGTAGGTTAGGTTAGGTTAAATGAAACATTATACGAAATAAGTATAGAACAAACAAAATTATGCAAAATGTATGTTAGACAAAAAATAATTATGTTAAACAAACATTATATAAATGTAGATTATACTAACTAAAAATTAGACAAAACAATATTAGACGAAATAAATTTAGGTAAAATAAGGATTATACAAAACGAGTTTCACTCAAATAAAAATTAGGCAAAATGAATAATTATGCAAAACAATATTAGTCAAAATGAAATTAGGCAAAACGAAAATAGGCAAAAAGTTGTTAGGCAAAACAACGTACAACCGGATATGTCACTAATGTCACTGTCAGTTTTACAATTTTAATTAGGTTAAGTAAGGTTATTTTAATCAGATTTCCTCACAAGTGTGATGAAAAACATTGTGTGTGCCACGGGCGGTAAAGGAATTACAAACTCGTGTTATTAAAGCCCTCGGCTTCGCCTCGGCCTTGTAATAAACACTCGTTTGTAATTCCTTACTTACCGCCCTTGATACACAATGTACTATTGATAAACTGTTGTTGTTACATATATAGATACAAGAAAATGCACATGTGTATGTATGTTCATGTGGTGTAATTTACCCGCATTAAAAACCAATGAAGAAACAACATGTTTCTTTCATATAAAACTGTTGTTGTGTTAAATCGATATGTTAATTTAATTTATTTGCATGATTATTAACGAAGTTTACTAGGTGCGTCAAAGTCCCTACAGGAAAAAACGACTATATTATACAAGTTTGTCATAAATTTAACTTTAGACGTGTTACTACTAGTTTAAGATTCTTAACTAAATATTACTGACAATAGTACATTACACAACTAGGGTGGTAATACAAAGAAAGGCCGAGATCGCAGAAGTTTGCGGCCCGAGCTGCAAGCGAGGGACGTAAATATGCGATCGAGGGCTTTCTTTATTACCTCCCGTGTTGTGTACATAATTTTATGTCTACATTTGGCCAGAAAGCGGCTTTTTCCGTACGCGCAGCGTGCGGGAAAAGTCACTTTATGGCCAGGTGTGGCGTAAAGTATAAAGACGAACAGGTAGTCCAACTTCGGCCGTTTAGGAGCGCGCGACACATATTCACACAGATCTGTGTGAGTGCCATCCATACTGGAGCATTCTTACGCCTTTATTTCTTTGCTTGTAGTGAATTCGTACACGGCGCGCACACATTCAAGCGCGCGATGTACCTTTTGTACGAAGAAAAAATACTGTATTATACTGTGTTATTGATGTCAACAAGTTGTATAGTGTTGTGATTACCAACGAAAGATTATTTGTAATAAAACAATTTAAATTGATTAAATCATGTATGATTTTTTATTGTAGCATTAACGACTGCCAACGAATTCTAAATATTTTATTAGTAGAGAAAAATTATATGTAGAGTCGACAATTAGCGTAATGGACATTGTTTTGCCTGTTCCTTACCCTAATTGAGCCTACGGTCGAAGATATGTCTCGGGCAGGATTCGAACCAATAGGAGTTGGGACCACAGTGCCATACATATGTGTTGTAAGGACTCAATGGTAGATGATGCTACATACGCTACCCCAGGATGACGTCACAAATGGACTATAGTTTGGCAACTTCGAATTCAAACGATCGAATTTTTCAACTATAGCTTGGCAATTTCGTTGGTGACACTCACCTATGTGCTTTATGTTATGTGCTGCCGTAACTAATTACACAAGTTACCGCCAACACGAACGGCGACCGACGGAGGCAGTTCGGTAACTTGTGTAAGTAGTTACGGCTGCACATAACAAAAAGCACACTGATGAGTGTCACCAACGAAATTGCCAAGCTATAGTTGAAAAATTCGATGACTTGGACAGAGTTTCGGTAGCCTAGTTGGCAAGGCGCCTATGGTTGGCCCGGATAGCCGAGGAGATGCAGGTTCGTATCCTGTCCGAGACATATAATTTTTATATTTTTCTGTTCTGACAAAATATATAAATTGTGTATATTATAAGATTATATACTACTCACTCTGACCTTTCGAAAGTTTCGGAACCTTCGTGCACAGAACTTCGGAACACTACTCGCGACCAGCCGGTCGGGATGTAAAATTAACATTATTTTTATTTACTCAGGATGTAATGAGGGGCAACACTTTTAAACTCGTCGTTTTACTTTTCGACCTCATTTCTACCATTACATTCCCATGTCGTCCCCGTTCGTCCACATTCCCACTTCGTTCGTATTATTCGTTCACATTTACAAACCTTGAACTTAAAAAATCTCAAGGGAATTTGTATGGAGTAGAGTACCTACTTAAAAAAACTGGATAAGTGTGGGTCGGACTCGCCCACCGAGGTTTCCGTACAAATTTGTAGGTACATAATATATTAAAGTACTCTATAAATTTATATTCTCTTAGTAAAGTCTATTTTTTATGATTTAATTAAAAATGTATAGTTTTCAGATTTTTCCCTACACTTTCAGTATAAGACGGTATTACTTACCAAATTTCATAGTTCTAAGTCAACGGAAAGTACCCTTTGAACTTTGATTTCCTTTAGAGTGTCGAAATTTACATTTTTTGCGGCATAAACGGCCGTATCGTTTTCTCACTTTAACTTAGAAGCTTGATGTTTCACAGCTTCAGCTTCAACCTGAGCATATGGTTTTAATATGAACTCGATACCTCCAGGCGTTCCCGAAGTAAAGGGTCTTGACAGACGAACAGACAAACAGATAGGCGGACAACAAAGTGATCTTATAAGGGTTCCGTTTTTTATTTTGAGGTACGGAACTCTAAAAATAGAAATGAGAACGAATTGGGAATGTGGACCAATCAGAGATGTAGACGAATCGGGACTCTAGCTCCTTTTTTGAATACCGGCAACATTTCTCTTTGATAGCTATCGTTATCTTTGATGCAACCAAAAAAATATCTATCATGGAGCTGATCTGATGATGGAGATTCATCTGCTCACTTTTATCTATTTAAACTTTATTGTACAAAAGAAAACTTATCGTACAAAAGGCGAACTTAATACCATAGGGCATTCTCTACCAGTTAAGCAGAAAGCTTGAGTTCTCTTACAGCTTGTTACTTTTCTCGCTATATGATTATAAAACTTGGCACACGCACACATGATCTGACTATGGGAAAATGGACGAAATTGACAAAGAAATGAAGTTTTCCCTACTGAGCTGCGGATTATAGGGAATTTTCTGCGGCGAGACTTAACGTTTTCGTTCTGAAGCGTTTCACCTAAAATTCTGCCTGACAGCCCCGCGCGCAGTATGTAGGTCAACATTTTGTAAGCGTAGACAAATATTAGACAAGTGTAAAGTGTTCGCGCCACAGTAAGTAAGCTTACTGAGACAAGTGAAGTCGCAGCCAATGAGGGCTACCGTTTTTGTGCTCACCAGTTGACGCCACTGTGGTGTAGGGTCCTGAAGTAGCTGATAGTTTGTTATTACGGGTGTGAAAACGAAGTTTACATTTCAAGCGTTTTTAATGCCTTAAAACTGTAGGTACCATAAAATATCGAGCATGCCGCAGTATTGCGTTTAGTTCGAAAAAAAAACAGGACATACGTTTCCGAATGATGAAACTGTTTCAAAGCACTGCTATTCGTTGACCCGTAATTCACATCTGCCATAAATAATCTCAGATATTCAGTAGCGGCAGCCCTCATTGCGCTAGCCCGACAGGCGTGGAACTTATCCATCTTCACTATCTTGGCTCTCCTAACTAGATGATTATGTTTGTCAAATTTCCGAAGCTTCTATCGGAGTGTAATAAAATAGTAACCTACGAGCCTGGCAAAAATCATATCTCCAACTTCAACTGTAATCCACAAGCTAAGCTTAAAATACCTTTTCATATTTAATGAAGTCTCTTCCTTGTATGAAGTCCCTTTATCGCATTTTCAAAAACAATGTACCAAACAACGCTCACCGCTCAGCTCTGGGATTGAAATAATAATGAGCTAGCGAATTTGACTGTACCGAGAGGGGGACAAAGGGGGGTCAGGGGGAGGGGGCGAGTCGATGCAGTATTCATCAAGGCAGTCAACAGTGGATGCTTGGCTGGGATTACGAGAACGATCGGAACTATTAGTGCCGTTTCGAAGTCGACTGTACTTAGTTAAGGATTCAGTGAATTAAGCTTATCACACGGGGGAGATGACACAATATACACTCATTTCCGTTTGATACAGGGAGTTACATTGAACGTAATACAATTTAAGCAATCCCGGCTCAGTTAAACAAAGAACTAAATCGACGAATTGAGTTATTAGAATACGTCGTAATTAACTTTTGCTAGTTTGCTCACATAATAAAGTAATTAAAATCTCGCCGTGTGGTCCCATCATGATATAACGCTTACCGGACCTGTTTGTTTTTTTATTATAAGTAACTTCAATAAATATAATAACACCGTAGAATGACAGTGTTTGTACATAAACGTTATTTTTAAGTAACGGGGAGAGTAACATGAGTAATAAAACGTAAATAAATAGTTTTTGAAATTTTTGTCGGTTGGTCTGTTCCTCTGTTTGCTTGTTCGCGCATCACGTAAAAACTAACGGGCTAATTTTCATGAAATTTGGTATACCTCCCTTAATAAACTTTCTTCGTGAGGGAGGGCTCTCAGGAAGAAAGTTTTCCCGCCACTAGTCTAAAGTTAACCTCAAAGTAAGTTCCACTGCTTACAGGTGTCTGTTTTGCCCTAAGGTTAATTGGTAGAGAATCTCTTCTAGCATTTAATTTTCTTTGTGCAATAAAGTATAAAAAAGTTCGAATAAATAATAAGTATATCTATCTACCGGGTGTTGCCTGTAACAGCAAATAATTAAAACTGCTCATCAAACAAAAAAACATTTGTACAACAACTTTTAAAAATTATTTAATCCTAAGATTTTATCTTTTTCATACAAATTAAATAGTATTTTCAATGTACAGTCGGCCTCAAAAGTTGCCACGATACAAATATGTTCAGCAATTTTTGAGGCCGACCGTACGTTAACATCAGTCTACTTAATTGACGTCGCTTGTCACGCTACAAACATAAAACAACATCGCAATACATTGCGGCTTCAAATTAACTTTAAAGTGTACTAAAAATTAAAACACATGTTATTTTTAAATGTAGCTGAACAAATACTGTTCAGTTTGAGGAGTACTCTTCTTCTCAATCGTTCCCCCATTACTGGGGATCGTGACTCCTTTTCAGGCGATCAGCGGTCTGTCTCCAACTGATCCGGTCAGCCGCCTGGTGGAGGGCGGCGCTGATGGGTAGCTCCAGTTGTTCGGAGATCTGGTCGGACCATCTCTTCGGGCTTCGACCTCTGGGTCTTTTGCCTTCGACTTTTCCCGTCACTATCAGTTTTTCTAAGTTGTTGGCGTCTCTGCGTGCAATATGGCCAAAATAGGTCACCACACGGTGTAGGCAAGTAGAGGACAGACGTTGAGAGTTCTCAATTTTAAGTTGCTTGAGGATCGACGCATTGGTGCGGTGGGCTGTCCATGGAATCCTTAGCAGGCGGCGCCAGCACCACATTTCGAAAGCGTCAATCCTTTGCCTATCGGCGGCTTTGAGCGTCCAGGTCTCTGCCCCGTAAAGAAATACGGAGAAGACAAGTGTGCGGACGAGGTGCATCTTAGTCCGGTTGGAGATGTTCCTATCTTTCCATATTTTGCTGAGCTGGGTCATCGCGGTTTTGGCCATTCCGATTCGTCTGCGTATCTCTGGTTCACATGTACCTCTACTTGTGATGATCGAGCCAAGGTACTGGAAGTGGACAACAGTACAGTACAACAGTAGTTGAGGAGTACAATCTACGTTTTAATTATTTGCTCCTAGTACAGGCAACACATTGTATACATCTAATAAAATCGAAGAAAGACTTTGTAGGTACATCAAAGATTTACCAAAAAAATAACTGGGGAGAGCTAAAAATAAGACGTGAATAAATCATTTTCGACTATTTTGTCTGTTTGTTTGTTTGTGCGCGCATCACGTATAAACTACCGGGCCGATTTTCATGAAATTTGGTATACAGGTTAACAAGAACAAGTACAAGACCCCGGTTAACACATAGGATACTTTTTATCCGCCTAAGTCGAAGCAAAAAAGAGACATTTAACTTATTTCAGTTCGGGCGGGAGCGGGTTCACTAGTATACAGGGTGATTTCGGGGTCGTGATCCCAACCACCTACCTGTATTTATTTTAATTGAAACAAAGATGATTCGTTATTTACGTATTTTTATTTAAAAATTATTATTGACTCAAAATGCGTGGTCACCCTACTTTTAATATTACACCTTTTTAGAAAACAAACTCTCTGATAGAAGTCCATGCACTTGACATAAGTTTTCTTGGGAAATAGTAGGGTGACCATGATCTCGAATTATCGCAGTTTTTTTTGCTGACTAAAATAAGTCGCTGGTGTACTGTTAGTCCTAACCTATCGTGATCCTTAGGAGAAAGTAAGTTAAATGCTTCTTTCTTGCTCCACGACCCCGTAATCACCCTGTATAATAGTACATTACACAACTAGGGTGGTAGGTAATACAAAGAAAGGCCGAGATCGCAGAAGTTTGCGGCCCGAGCTGCAAGCGAGAGACGTAAATATGCGATCGAGGGCTTTCTTTATTACCTCCCGTGTTGTGTACATCATTTTATGTCTACACTTGGCCAGAAAGCGGCTTTTTCCGTACGCGCAGCGTGCACTTTATAAGACAAAGTACAGTACAGGGTTGCAGAATAAAGGTATATGTACAAGGGCGAACTTACTTTAAGGGATCTCTTCCAGTAAACCTTTGAGCAGTTGGGTAATGAGACAAGAGAGGTGATAGACAAACTGAGAATCTATAAATAGGTATTTGTACAGAATACGAGCCGGGACGTGTTTATATTCGCCAATGTTGCTACTTTGACCGGCGCTTACTTAATTACACAATCCTAAAATAACACATCGTCTCCCGTCCTAAATGCCTCGTACATTCTTGTTTCCATATTTAGCAGACATCGTCTGAATCAATCCTTTAGAATTAAGGGTTAACCCTACCATAATGAACTCATGTGATCTACAAAAACCAATCAAAACATATCATCCTAACAAGAAAAAAAAAATTTATGCCGATTTTGACATTATGTTATATGTATAACATTTTTTACTCCTAATGACATCAGGAAAGCGTGGTTAAATTCTTTTGGATTCCTCACGCAGGAGCACCTTGTAGATATTTTAAAGTTTCTAACTGTTTTTTTTTTTTTCAAAATTCAATCGACCAAGAATCTCTTAATTTAAAGTCAGTGAAAACGTGGTCTATTACCAATTAAAAAAACCGTGTCAATTTCGTATGCACAGTAACAAGAGTACTGATTTATTCTAGTTAAAACCTAGAAAAGCCACAGCTGACTGAGGATCGTTTTGGTAAGGGAGCCCGAGTGCTGGATCAAAGGCGCTTGCATATTGCAGGCGGTTCGAGAAAGGATCTTAACTCTGTCAACAACGGCTGTATTTTAATGGAAGGAGTAAACTACGCTTCGTATATTCCATCGTAATGTGTATTATGCGCACTAAAGCCACGCTTTATGTGGGCTAAAAATACATCCATGTGGTTATAAATTCACGTTACATCGCCTTTTGTATATTACCACAGAATAAGTAACGGTACTACAGTAAAGAAGATTTTACTACGTACAAAACTGACGTGCGGATCCGACCACCGGACGGAACGCACCGCGTCCGACCGTCTCTCGCTATCGCATAACGCGTGCTCTTTCTGGTCGCTGGCTGAGCCTCTCCGGAGGGGCAGAATTTGCTACGTACGTAATTTTACTACACCCCTACGTTCCGTGACCCCTTACAGCGTTCGTGGTCGCGGGTTCTTATAGTTGTGCAAACCGCCCACTTTAAAAAATTGCTTCGGAAAAGGCATACAATACATAAAAGGAATCGATTTTGATAATGATGAACATCGCTAGAAAACTGGCTTACAAATAAAAAAAAACAAATCGGTTAACCCGTTAAAGAGCTACCTAGACACACACATAGCGGTCAAACTTTTAACACTCCTCTTTTTGCATCGGGGGTTAAAAATAAGATTACATCAACTATCCGTGGAGTCTCAGTACCAGAATTGTAACCGTCGGTGCACAGCACAAAGCACTTTGCGATTCAAATCTTACGGCCCGGGATAATGGCCGCCGCATTATCGCCCGGACTAGGGTTTGCAATATTCTTCCAGTTTTAGTATTCAAATAATATGAATACTTAGATTTCCTATATTCGAATAATTCGAATATTAACAGAAAATCGTATTTCAAGCGTTTGAAATCACGTAAACAGTATCAAAATAAACTAACAAGTTATATATAATGATTTTTTTTAATACCTTATACTCAAAACCGTGAGCAATGCAAGAAGAGGGGAGAGGGCTTTGCCCAGCAGTGGGACACCGCAGGCTCATAATAATAATAATATACTCATCTAGTAATCTCGGCATCTACAATACAATACTGTAAATGCTTACGTTCATGGGGACAACTACGTTTAGTTACGGACTAGACAAATTGGAGGTTTCCTTGATTGATCTTAATATTTCACAAAAATGTTGCTTTATTGTCTGACTGATCAGCTTAGTGTTCATGTAAAGAGTTATGAACCCTGGTGATTATTGAATAAAAAAATAAATGAATTTATCCCACTTTTTAGTACTCCCAATATTCGTTTTATTCGAATAATTAATACTTTGGTATTCGAAGTTTATTTCCGGCGAATATTCGAATTGCAAACCCTAGCCCGGACCAATGCATTTACTAGCGCTCGCTCCATTACTTATTTAAACCGGTTTCGATGAGTAAAATTGCCTTTGATGTGTGAGGTCAAACGAGTTAAAAAAATATTGGGGGGGGGGCGCAATGTTGCGGGTGTATTTTCGAAGACATAATTTCGCTGGCCACAAATATTTACAAAAATCCTCGTCACTAGACTGGCATTCGTTGGTTACTTGGTAGAACTTGACAGATTCTACACTGTAATCAAAAGTGCTAATTCTAGTAACGCAGAATCTTCTCAGTATTCGCCAATATGTCATGACAGCGGAATGACGTTTTTGAAAATACACAAATCGAACCTCAGTCAAATTGAGCACCATCCTGATACACTATTTGCATGCTGGTGGCTTTCCGTTGTATCGAAAGTCATAAAGTATTAGTTTCTCTAAAACGGTAATATTTTAGGATATTTTAAGACGTTTCCATATTTACTACGGTTTCGTAGAAAATAGGTTGTATGACGTTCGATAATTAGGACTAACAATACAGTATGACTTTTAATAATTATGGCAGACAATATAGACCTATGTATACATCCATATATTATGTGTCTATTTTATTATTTTGTACAAATTCGTCGTGAATTTAAATGCCGCAACTATGCAACTAGTAGTAGTAGGTATAGTACTGGTAGAGAATACCTTGCGGCATTAATTTCGTGATTTGTACATTAAAATAGGAGACTAGCAATTTTTGTATTGACGAAAGCGTAACTCTTAAGGGGCCATTCATTTATTACGTAAGACGATTTTCGCCAGTTTTTGACCTCCTCCTCCCTTATGTAAGAAAAAATAAGAATCGGCTGACCCCCTCCCCCCTATTTAATATTTATTACGTAAGAATGAAAAGGAAAAATGATTTTACTATTGGGCTGTTTTAATTTTAATTTTTCAAAGAATCATTTTTGTAGGGACGTTTTTTTGAAGATACTAATAGTTTTTAATTTTTTAGCAAAATACCTATACGCAACCGAGCACGCGCCTACGCTCTCGCGCGGATTTTCGCGTTTTTTCAAAAGTTAAGATTATTTTGCGTATTTTTATGATCTTACTTAAGAACGATCAAAACTCCCTCCCACCCCCCTGTAAGAAAAAATAAGACATGGTTGACCCCTCCCTCAATTGTGAGCACTCTGCAACACTCCCACACTAAAGTTACTTTATTATTATGATTACAAATGCTGTAGGTCATTATGGATGGGAAAGGGGCCGTTGATGAACAACTGGCAAAACGCGCGCTGAATTAAATATCAGCCCTTTATTAGTACGATTCAAAACGAGGCCGCAGTCCTATAAGAGCATTTCTCAAAAAGAGTACTATTTTATTGTGCAATTTTCTGCCAATTTTAAGTTATTTCTACTCATAGTTACAAGCCCTTTCCATTCCAATAGAGGATAAAAGTGTCCCAAAATTTATTTATATAAAGTATATGACATAATGGTAACGCAATAGGAAAACATTGTTGGGGTGATTTTTTATCCCTTTGGAATTATAAAAGCCTCTAAGTAGAAATAACAAAAAATTGTCCGAAAATTTATCGATGAAATGAGAAATTAAAATGAATGAAGGAATGACTTGCCGTGACATTATGCTGAGTGAGGTCCTTATTTAGCGCGAACCTGCTCAAGGCATGTATGTTGATGTTCTTTTTTTATTGTATAATGTTTTTGCGCTAAATAATTTTTTTATTTCTTTCTTTCTAAATGCTCATAATATTAGCAAATAAAATAGTTAAAAATTCAGGACGTCCTACGACTTTGCCACATGCAGGTAACTGTGCTCATACTCAACGGAAAAGCTTTGCTTTCTAGTAGGTCTCTCAAAACTTGTCACTGTGTTTCTCATGTATTTCTTTATTATACAGGGCATCTCACGCCTTTGTCACATGGAAGGAAGGTACCTTAAATACTGTAGATAGGAGATTTTACAGCAAGAATACTTCACCTATTCAATTAAAAAAAAAAAATTTCCAAATCAGTTCAGTTCATTTATTTATAGAAAATCATATCTACAAGTCACATTGTCAATAAATAAATATTATGTAGGTTATAATAATCGTTACAACTATTTTCAAAATATAAATACAGTATAAGCTATTCGGTTGTCCATGTATCAGTTAAAAACTCCTCCAAGGAGTAATATGCCTTATTTAGCAGCAGTTTTTTAAGTTTATCACAAAATGCCTGATAGATAGATAGATAGATTTATTTATTTCTCATTGAAAATTACATAATGTTTTATTATCTAAAACTAAAATGAATTCACAAAAAGATCGTCAAAAATGAAAAAATAAAAACAGAATAATTAATTAAATAATAAATTACAAACACATGTCCATGGAAAAAAAAATTACTACTACAATGTCAATCTAAAAACTAACGAATATCTAAATATAATGTTGTATATGATCTAGGCCAACCTAGGTAATACAAAGTCAAAACAAACAATTAATTATAATATTATTACAAAAAAAATGTCAGGAAAATTAATATCAAATGTCACATAGAAAATAAAATAAACAATTAATGAAAAAATACAAAAAAGGACACAGAAATAACAGTAATAAATAATACAACTAACGATCTTAAAATACGAATAATAATTATCTATGTACTTTCGCTATATTCTTTTACAGAGTATAGCGATTTAGTTAAAAAAAGTTCTTTAAGTCGGCGACCAAATATATCATCCGAGGTCTCGTTTTTGAGGTTGGCGGGTAGTCGTTCGTAGAACTTCGGGCCTATTACGCGCGGGTTTTTGTCGAGCAGCGCCAGCCGCCGCGGCACGGGCAGTAGTCGCCCCGTCTGACGGGTTATTCTGCCCGGAATATTGGCGCGTTTAAACAAATGCAAATTCCGGCGTGTGAACATTATGATTTCGTATACGTACAGTGAATAATGCGTTATTATGTTGAATCGCTTGAAGAGCTCTCTGCACGAGTGCCTCGGATTTACGCCTGCCATTGCTCGTAAGGCTCTTTTTTGTAGTTTAAACACCTTATTCGAATCTGTCGAGTTGCCCCAAAAAATAATACCATACGACATGATTGAAAAAAAATATGCGTAATATATTTGAAGCAGTGCATCACTGGAGACAATCGGCTTCAGTTTGCGCAGTGCAAACACTGCACCGCCCAACCTTTCGCACAGATTGTCAACATGCATTTTCCAGTTGAGCTTGGTGTCGATAGTAAAACCGAGGAACCTACATGAATCACATCGTGGTATTGGACTCTGTATCAGTGGAATGTCTGTTGTGTTTTGTGTGTGGGCTGAAAACAACATCACATTGGATTTCGATGCATTGAGAATGAGGCCATTGGCTGAAAACCACTCGTGGAGTTGGTTGTAAGTATGGTGTATTTTTTGCTCCAGTTCATTGTACGTGGGTGCATTTACTACCACGGTGGTATCATCCGCGAAGAGAACAATCAGGCCTTCGGTGACAGAAGTAGGGAGGTCATTTATGAACATTAAAAACAGGGTATTTCCGAGTGCCGAGCCTTGAGGGATTCCTAGTTCTACTGTACCTGCTGTGGATTTTATGTTCTTACCCTCTATTTTGACCTCAACCGTCTGCTGTCTATCTTTAAGGAATGATGTAAATAGCTGATGAACATTATTTTTAATTCCATAGTGGCCTATCTTTTCTAATAATAAGTCATGGCTAATTACATCAAACGCTTTCGATAAGTCGCAGAATACCCCTGCTACCTTATCCTTTTCGTCCATAGCCGTCGTTATGCAATCATATATTTTATACGCTGCTGTTGTTGTTGATCTATCATGTCTGTAAGCAAATTGTCTGTCTGTCAGTAGGTTATTGGTCTCAAGATGGTTCATTAGGCACTTTGATAAAATCGATTCAATAATTTTGGAGATATTCGGTACAATAGTAATTGGCCTATAATTATCTACAGCAGTTTTTTCGCCCTTACCCTTATACACTGGACACACTCGTGTGCTCTTCAGTACGTCCGGATACACCCCGTGTGCAAACATCGTGTTTATGAGTTCTACCAGTAAACCCGCGACTACCGGCCAGACGCACACAAGTATGTTCAGTGATATGTCGTATATATCTAAGGTCCTGCGCGTTTTCATCATGGACCTGAGTATACGGTTGAGGTCCGTGAGTGTCACTGTAGGCAGGACAAACTCAGGTATGTTTACGTTATGCAGACAATGTTCCAGGTGCTGTACAGAGGCCGTTTTGCGTATTGTTATATTATATTTGGAAGCTACAGTGAGGAAATGTTGGTTTAGGTGTTCCGGTACTTTGCGGGGGGGCAAAACGTTTCCATTGGCATCCTTTAGCGAGATAGCGTGCGACACGTGTTTCGTGGACGCTTCCTCGTTAACTACGCGCCACATTTCTCTTGAGGGGTTTTTACTATTAGCTATACGCGCTTCATAGTATTCGCGCCGGGCAGTTAAAGATTCTGATTTAATGCAATTAGCATGATGGCTTATATATACTGCCAGTTGTTCAAGTTCCGGGTACTGCCGCTTCATTTCTGTCAAGTTATTGTAATTTAAAATAAGGTTCGAAAGATTTTCGGTCAGCCAAGGAACTTGTTTGCCCTTTTTTACCATTATCTTTCTAATCGGGAAATGAATGTCAATATAATATTTTAATACATTAAAAAGTTTAATAAATTTATCATTAATAGTAACCATGTCATCATATATAAAATTCCAATCATAATTTTCAATGTCAATATAGAATGCGAATAGTGATTCGTCCTTAAACAGTCTCTTTTCGACGAAAGATTTAGAATTGGGTGTAGGAGGGGAACTTGTTGACAAAGTGAACACCTGTGCGTTGTGGTCGCTCACAGCAGTATCGAGCGGCGTCGCGACGGCGCGGGCGCCGCGCGGCACCAGTCCGCAGTCGATGCTGCTCGAGCTGTGCGCGGACACACGGGTCGGAAAACCAACACAATTCATGCACATGTAGCTTCCTAAGATTTCGTCCACCCGCCGCCTCAAAACGTTGTCGGACGAGTAATCGACATTTTGGTCACCGACCAAAATGAACTTTTTGTTTTCGTCAATAATTTTACTTAACAACAATTCCAAATTATTTAAATAAATGTCAATTTCACCACTCCCTGTACGATATAAAGCAATTACAATTAGATTAATTTTACAAATTTCTATTGCAGTGAACTCGAAATGAAACTCGACGGCTAGGTTTTGTAAGTCGTTCCGCTGGCGATAAGAAACATCGGCCCGTGTGTATAGCGCCACACCGCCGTGAGCGATGCGCCGGCGGCAGTAGCTATTCGCCAGCTGATACCCACATAACCTCACTCGCGTAATTTCGTTCTGTTTACACCAAGTTTCACTGCAGGCTAGTACATCTGGATTCTCCGAGTGTAATAATAAATCCAATAGTGCGGTTTTGCCACATATCGAGCGAACATTTTGATGAATAATTTTGAAATGTGAATCGGAATCTACTTTGGTTTTAACACTGTACCCGGACTTTGCAAGTTTTTTGGGGTTACAAAATTAAATCGCCTAATCGACGCATTTGCAGGCCAGTGCTGTGTGTTCCTGACAAGGCTAACTTTATCAGCGGGCACATCCAACTTAAATGATGAATACTGGCCTCTGGTAACCACGAGGCGCTCGCATTTCGCGTTATCCACGTTCAGCACGGACCGGACATGTTGAAGGACGTCTTCCACGGTGGTGTCTTCGCTCAGGTTGAAGACGTGCAGGCTGGCGAGTCGCGGTGCGGCCGCCCGAAGACCCAGGTGGCTACGCGAGGTTCCTGGCGCCTGCAGTACAGCGGCTGGTTGATTACCTGGATCCGACACAACGGTTACATCGGCGGCCTCCGCACACGTACGCCCCTTGCTGACAGGCAGTGGGTTTGAGGTGGCTATACTCTGATGTCCAGGGCCAGAGTCTCCGCAGGCAGCCACAGGCGCGGTACGGCGCGGGCGGCCACGACGGGACTTGGGCGCAGGCTCAGCTGCCTCCTGTGGCACTGATGAAGGTTTTGGAGCGCTGGTTGAATTTGTCGAAGCACTCCGTGTACGCATCACCGGAGCAGCAGTGCACTGTGTGGTATTTTGCTGGACATTTTCGTCAGTGGGGATATGACCACCTATGCATTGTATGCCTTGGGGACCGGACTCATTCAGTGAGACGTTATTAGTGAAGTGAAACCTGTGAGGGATATTTTGTGCAACTTCAATCGATGGTTCAGCTCGCTGTGTGCCAGGTAGGGCTCTGACAATTTTTATAAGTTCATCGATTTGGTTTCTCTGTGAGGTTAAATCTTGTTGTTGTTGCACTATTAAATCATAGCAACTATTCACTTTCGCTTTCATTCCCTTAAGCTCTCCTTCAAGATTCAAAATAACGTCCACTAACCTTTTGTCCTGTTCTTCCTTTCCACTTAATCTCGGTTTTGTCGGTGCCATATTAAATAATTATGTTTCACAATATTACACGACTCAATATTAATATGTTAAATTATGTTTTCAAATATTTAACTCATAAAAATGGAATAAATTAATAATTAAAATACGGAGCAGTTTAAACTTGGTCTGTTGAGACGGCGTTATATGTTTCGGTTTATATGTAATAATCAGTCCAGCGCTTTTCGAGTAATCGAGGAATATGCATAAAAACTCTCTTTTACCTCCTCCTTTTTTTAAGCCCGTTAAAATTAATCTCATAGAGTTCAAGAAGAAAGAGGTCAGGTTATAAATAAGTTAAAGAGGTCATTAGAAGGCATTCAGCACCGCGACTACACGACCTTTAGGAAAATTACAGCTTTTTACTACTAATAGCGATAGCGCCATTACAAACCTCCGTGTGTAATTAAGTAATAGCCGATCGACTTTATTTACGACTTAAGTACGAAATATGGCTATTATTTCGATGTTTCTTCGATATTGTTTCGTTTGAAACGATATTATTGCCTTGTATTGTCTTGAAATCATATGGCTGCTTGACCTCTATAGCATGGTATTGTACGATTCGCGGTATAATTTTGTTTTCCAGTGTCACCTTCAACAATGACAGAGAGCACTGCGAATAAGTTCCTAAAATGCATAAGAATAGAAAATGCGCTCGAGTGCGAGTAGCTAAGAAATCCCGGAAAAATAAAATGATTTTTTTTCCGGGTTTATTTCAAATATTCGTTTTTTCCGTTTCTTTCTGATTTTTTTCGGAAGGATGAAATCATGTAATGATCATTTATTAATGCTTCATATACATTTACATACACATAGGGCAATGTGTCAGCCAAGCTCTTCAAGCGAAGCGGTAAGAAATCCACCGGGGGTAATATTACACTAATATTTCAGGCCTTCGACCCCTGTAGTTCAAAGTTTATCACTAGCTTGGTTATATGAATGTTTGGCCACTTCCAGGTGGTTTATGAAGGTGGTAGGGATGAGAGGGTAGGGATCCCCATGAGGGATGCGTAAATGAAAGTCAAAAACCATATTTTCCGTTGAAATGGCAATAGAAGTTTTCACTGTTGTTAATTTAGCCGTGTAATACAAATTGGGCGTACTTCGGGTTAATCCCACTTGTTACCACCAAATTGATTTAGTGGTAACAGATGGGATTTTTTTTCCCATCTGTTACCACTAAAACCATACATTTAATGTATCGTGTTCTGATTAAGAAAAAGAAGAAAAAATCTGACGTAAAAAAAAATTGTCTCTTGTATGGAGGGTCGGCTAATTTGAACGACCTGCCATAGAAAATAATTTATTTTTTCGCGTGAAATTTTTTTTTTCCACTTTTTTCTATCTTCATATTATATTTTATATATTATATTCCTTTAATCCACATATTATATTATTCATATTATATTTTATATATTATATTCAAACAACCACAAAAATTTCACCTTGTATAAGGTGCTAACAAATTAGCTACCGATATTTTAAGAGAAGACGCTTTACGTAATAATAATTAACATTAACTAGAAATTAAGAAAACATTTCATATATTTTTTCGGTTTTCATCTACAAAACAAATAAAATAAATTATAATTCTATCTAAAAATAATCATCCTGATTGATTTGCAACCAACACAACCAGACAACAAATAGCATGACACTGACATTCAAGTATTTTCATTATTTGATTTATCAACGTGAATTGGCCAGTTAAGTTAAGTGGTAGTAAAAGAGGTTCTAGAATCTATTCAGAAAGGTTCATTTAATTATATAATTAACAGGGTGTTTTTACGTAGCATTTTCTTCCCCCAGATTTCTCCAAAAAAACATTATAAACCTATAACGTTTTATACTTAAATGTAGTCAGAGGGCCGAGTACTAGCAACTGTAATAACCACATTTTTATAAAAAAAAACCCGACCGCGGTGCACTTTGAAACTGCATAAATCCGCCATTTTGTTTATTTTAACGAACTTCATACCCAGTGACACTCGCACCATCAAGACGAATCTAATGATGTATCATTTATCAAAATCGGATGTCGCGTTGAGTAGTTACGAGCGGACACAGGAACAGACATACATACATACATACTTACATACATACAGGTCAAACACATAACCGTCCTTTGGGCTTCGCCGCAGTCGGGTAAAAATATATCGGTAGCTAATTTGTTAGCACCTTATATTTTATATTTATATGGTTTAAATAAAGACATAGAAGACATTAGACACACTCCAATTCCTCGCAGACGCCGCCAAAAGCTAGTATTATCATATAGACTCTGTAATCCAGCGTCTTAGGTAGATCTGCGCTTAATTTATGCACGAATAAATATTTACATTCCAGATTCTATCGGATCGCTGTAATCCGAGATTTATAAAATAAAAATAAAAAAATAAAATTCATTTATTTCAAGCATCTAAGAGGCTCATAATCGTACAATTTTAACATATAATTATAATAAATTTAGTCAAATTAAAAAAAAAAACAAATACACGTAACAATTAATTCAAATTACAAATGTCATTGCTTTTCTTAAATGAATATTCTTAACTAAATTAAATTGCTCATTCCCACAAACGCACTATCCTACACCAGTCTTTACATGCCTGTCGCAGCAGTGCATGATATAAGGGCAGTCAAGTCTGCCAGCGATCATCGCTAGAACGGTGTTGGAGCTGGCTCGCACCCGCTGAACTAAGGATGCGCCTCGCAACCGCATAGTGGTGTGGAAACATGCCGTACGAGCCTCCGCGAACATGCCCGATGCGCTGCAGTAGCGAGACAGCCCCATCACCGCCCGGAACGCGTTGTTGTACTGGACGCGAAGTGAATTGTACGCCTTCTGCGTATAGTTAGCCCACAGGCTACACGTGTACAGCGACGTGCAGTACGCTTTAAAAAGCGTCAACTTCACGCCACCGGAGCACCGCGCAAACCTGCGAGCCAACATATTCGCCCTAACGCACAATGCCCTCCGCTCCCGTTCGATGTCAGCATTATCTTTCAGGTCGGCAGTAACGACGTGTCCTAAATATTTAAAACTTCTGACTCTTTCCAGTGGTACTCCATTGAGAGTTACAGCAGGTACATCTAAAGGTCGATTACTGCCGGCCTCAAAGACGATGAATTGACTCTTTTTGACATTATACATCAATCCATGGCTCGTGGCGTACTCCTCACAAACTCTTAGCAGCCGTCTAAGACCACACACCGACGCGCTCAGCAGCACCATGTCGTCCGCGTAGCTTAAGTTGTTCACACACACCCCGTCCACCTGACAGCCAACATGCTGGCTGCTGAGCCCGTCGATGAGCGCGTTCATGTATAGGTTAAACAGTGTGGGTGAAGTCAACCCCCCCTGCCTCACCCCGCACTCCAACCCATACTCATCCGATGTTGTTCCCGCCCACCTGACTCTATTGACCTGATGTCCGTACCAGTACTTAAGGATGTTAATAATATCTCTCGGTGTGTCATTATTTTTCATCTTTTCCCATAGTACTTCATAGGACACCAAGTCAAATGCCCTGGAGAGGTCAAGGAAGCAGGCATAAACCGGGGTCTGACGGTCGGTATAATATCTAACAGTATGCTTAAGACACAGTATTGCACTCTCTGTGGACAGATGTGGCCTAAACCCAAACTGATTATCGTGCAGTTTCAAATGTTTATTTAACTGTGTATTAAGCATACAGTCAAACACTTTTGCAATTATTGTCGCCAGAGAAATGGGCCTATAGTTGGTTTTATCCGTCAAATCCCCGGTTCTGTTTTTAGCTACAGGTACGACTATCGTTTTCAACATATCAGTAGGTATATACGAATGACTCATACAGAGGTTATACAACATAGCCAGAACTCTTGCGATGTGCGGACCAGCATGCTGGAGATGCTCGATGCTCAGACCGTCATGGCCTGGAGATTTACCTCTCGAGATAGATTTTATTGCCTGTGCAACAGTCTTAGACGTAAATCTTATCCCCACTACCATGCCGGTCAAAGCATCGGGCGTCGCCCTACTCGGACCCAGAGGAGATTGTACACGAAAATGTTCCTTGAACGCGTCTGCTATGTTTTTCGGGTCATTCACCCCATCGACACTCATCGGGAGACCTGGTCGAGCGTTCATCTTTTTTGTCTCACGCCAAAAACCCCGGAAGTTGCCTTTAGAGTGTTTGTCAGCCAGAGTATCCATTTTTAGTTGCTCCTCATGACTTTGACACCACTTTAATCGAGATTTGAATACTCTACGACTGGCACACATCTCCTCATACATTATACCAGACCTGGGTTTTCCGCATGACACCCAATCAACAAACTTCGCCCTAGCCGCCCCATGAGCCTCGACAACGTGTTTGTTCCATCCCATGACACGTTTACCTCTTGCCCCCTTGGTCCTGCTAACCCTGCCACACACTGCTGCCCCACACAATGCATTCACAATATTTCCGTACAATTTGTCAAGAATACGCCTATGAGCTACATTATTACAATATTCATCCGCACAGTTAGTAAAATTGTTATCAAAATGAATACACCTCAGTCTAGAATGAGCCTCCTTCCTATATAAATAAATTTGCTGCTCCGTTCTTTCCCCCCAAAGTACTTTTTTATTAGAAATTAATACTTTACTAGGCAGTTTAGGTGTTAACAACTTCAAATCGCATTCTATAATAAGAGGAAAGTGATCAGACCATAATGTATCATATTTGACGCGAACGTCGCGCACTGATCGCACAGCCGCCTGGGTAAGGATACCGTGATCGAGCCAGCTAGGGGTTCCGTGCACTTCGCTAATAAAGGTGTATGTAAGGGAGGACAGACCTAACTTATCTGTGTCGATACATGACCAATTCTGTTCCTTACAGAACTCCATTAGCTCCGTGAAAAACAACTCCCCAGGGTTAGCATTCAAATCACCTAAAATGTAAACAGATTCAATGCCATATTCATCTATAATTGCACTCACCGTACCCAAGCAGTCCGTGAATTCCGGAAGGTTAATAGGTGAATTTGTAGGCATGTATACACTCATTATTATAATATAACTATCTTTAACGGCTACCTTAATTGCACACACCCGACTGTTATCACATTTTATCACTGACACATCATAAAAAACACTATATCTCCAGAGTAGGGCGACTCCGCCGTATGGCCTACCCCGCAATATTTCCCCTGACGAATCCACTGCTGAGGTTCCGGTAAACCCAAACTCACTATCGATCGTGCTAAGATAGCATAACTCCTCTTTGAGTAACCAAATTTCTTGCAAGGCGATCACGTCACAGGTACGGCATAATTCACGAACACCATCTACGGATCGTTTTATGGACTTGCAATTAAAACTTGCAAAAGTACAAACTTTACTAGCATCTCTATTGGGCATTATTCTTAACTTCAGGGCCGTTCACAGAGTTTCCTCTATTCGAATAATGTACAAAACGCCTAAATATAATGTCTTCAGGCCATAATTTTTCATCCAAATACATATGTAGTTTATTTTTAGATACATACATTTTATATGCCTTATAGTCTCGACGTTTTTGCATGTTTATTTCTTTTAACGACACCGTATCTTTTGTTTGGCTATAAATGTATTGAATAACGTCATCTTCCGTAGTTTCCTTATGTACGTTGGTTATAAGGACAGGTACTTTCCTTTCTGCCGCTTTGAAATTACACTGCAGGTCCCTTGCGATACCATACTTGCCCTGATAACGATACTTTTGATGTTTCTTACGGCGCTCGACCTTCTGCCATTTCCCCTCCTTATCATCAGCGGGCGATTGAATTAACGATGGCTCATGCGATGAGCCCTTTCCTAAATCGCCACCATTGTTTACATCGTCAATCTGCTTACGTTCCGGCACAGCTGACGTCGATCTGGCAACGCTGCTCGATGTTGAGGCGGGTATAGTCACAGACGCGCTGTTGCCGCTCTTGTCATCCGATGACCGTTGCTGGACAGCTGAGCCGTTCATCGATTTTTGTGCGCCTACCTTCCATATGTTTTTATATGAATTTTCGGGCTTTGGTGCCTGTTCGCGTTCCTGGTAGCTATCTTTAAGCGTCGAATTACACTGGAGAATGCCCACAGGTCCACTGTCCATAGTATCCAGGGCCCAGGCGGCTCCTCGCTTCATATTTACGTTACATATTGGCGTCGATGGCAATGTATCATTTTTGTTCGCTAGGAGGTCATATTTCAATTCCTTCAGCTGTTTTAAGGTCGCATATGTTTCCTTAATCACAGACACATCATTTTGTAAGCTCAACATATCTTTCAATAGCTTGGTACAGTCCAGACTGTTAAAGAGAATAGGTGGCAAACGCTCAAGTTGTCGCGCCACAAACACTGGGATTACGTCCGGTTCTGTTGATTTAAACACATTAAAAATGTCGAGCAGATCCCTTTCTTCCTTGCCTTTACTTTTTCTATTGATCTTGCGTGCATCCGTCGGGATTGATTCAAAAATTTTTATTTAAATATTTTTAGCTAAAATTCAATCAAACAGGCATTTTGCGATAAGAATCCACAAGAAATGAGATTTCAGATTGAAGTATATCGATATTTCTTGCGGTAGTTTTCTAGCAAGACTTGTCGACAAAAGATCTTAATAATGAAGACATATAAACTTATAAGTATTATCATTTGCCTACATTTAAGAAGATTTAATCATCATCATCATCATCGTTTCAACCCGGAGACGTCAACTGCTGAACAAAGCCTCCCCAAGGTTTTCTACAGCGAACAGTCGCATCGTCGGCGACCTTAACCAGGTCGTCAGACTATTTTGTACGTGGCCGACCCACGCTGCGTTTTGCGGTTCGTAGACTCCATTCGATAATCTGTAAGTAGATATAATAGCCAACACAAACTTGCTCAGAGAGCTTTGATCGGGCCATGCCAGGCATCACAATTCTCGATCACGTATCAAGACCAAAGTTACACACTTTGATGTACGGGTAGCTCAAAATGGAGATAGGCAGGACACTTGGCAAGACGGAATGACGACATAATATATAGTCGAAGGGGGTCACAGTGGTGGCCAAGACTAGGTCAGAGATCAGATGATATCTGGCAGTCAGCAGGGAAATTGTGGGTCAATATAACGGGGCAAAGTGGCGTGAGACTGGAGAGGCTTTTATTCAGTAGTGGGTGGATATGGGCTGAAATTATGATTATGAGATATAATAAAAAATAAGATGTTTATAAGCCTATTTCGAGAATGCTCAAAATTAAATGGACACATAAAATATCATACCAAAAAGTTATGCTAATTAATGAAGAAAGATATGGGAGTTGTAGTAACTATTAAAAGGAGAAAAGCATCGTATTTCCGACATACAAAGTATGATTTGTCAAAATTAATAATTGAGGGTAAAATAGAAGAGAAACGAGGCCGGGGTAGAAGAAGAACATCATGGACCAAGAATGTCGAGGACTGGTTGGAGGCTGAGGGCACGGAAAAACTTATTCGCATGACTAAAGACATAGATCAGAGGTTCTTAAACTTTTTTTGTCAGGGACCCCCTACATTATTTCGAAAACATTACGGACTCTTTCCGAATACAATCAGAGAAAAAGAATATCAAGGGCACATGAAAGTTTGCGTTGTATACATAGCCACGGACCCCCGGCTCTCGTATCACGGACCCCTAAGAAGGGGTCCATGTACCACAGTTTAAGAAACCCTGATATAGATCGACATATGGACAAATGGTCGCCGACCTCCGGGATGGAGATGGCACTTGAAGAAGAAGATAAACCTATTTCAAAAAAGGCCAACAAGTTTGATAACTAGCCATATTATTTTTATTTTACGATAAGAAGCAATCCTAGCCATTAGCTTTTTGGTGTGATTTTACTTTTGCGTCGATTTCACCGTGATTGATGATGATAAAAGGTTTTGATTGATTACAGGAATATAGCTCAATAAATAAAGCTCTGGGAAGATATCTTTACATTGAAATCACGAGGACAGCTATATTGCATGTCACGTTTTCTGAGTCAGCGAGTAAGACAGTGCTTTCAAGGAGCCTGATGCTTAGCAAAGTCAAAAATGTTATGATTAATTTTATTAAAACAGAAAAGTCTGCTATGGAAATCTGTACTCTTTTATTGAATGAAAAATTAAACAATAGGCTATTTAATGACAGAACAAATATGCTTCTTTATGTAAAGTGTCAAAACGCAGATATTACATATTTTAGTATGAAATACTGGCTGAGCTTGTTTTTAGTTTTCGTTATTTTAAAATCGTAGGTGGCACGAAAATTTGTGTAATAAACATAATTTGATGATCATCGTTAATCAATTCATTTTTATTGTTGTCAAATACCCTATTAAATGCCATATAAAAGGGAAATGGCTATTGATAGGGCCAGATGAAGAGCAAGCGTTCAAAAACAAGCGTTCAAAAACAAATTCTGATACTAACATCCAGAGTAAAGCCGGGCAGTAAAAGCGTAGTACCAATAAAATAGATATTAGAGCAAAGTTCGTAGGTCGCGTGCTCCAAGGACGGGATATCCGAATCGCTCCGAATTCACTGTCGTTGGATTTATATATCATACTTTTGTGACTTTGGAGTGCTTGGTTTGAGATCTTCAGGCCTGTATTTGATGAACATAAATATATAATTATTGCATAATACTTTAGAGCTTCTATCAACATACCCAAATCTCTATATGTATACAGTATATAATTATAGGCGTATTTGGTATATATTTTTTTAAAATTCCCTCCATTTTTTTTTCCCAAGACCCCGTCATCAGATCCAAATTTCTTGACAATGGGACAACTTGGGGGATTTCAAACAAAACCAGAATTTTACAAATTGTTCAGCCGTTTTCGAGTGTCTAACCAGGAATATTCACAAAAAATCGGACAAGTGCGAGTCGGACTCGCCCACCGAGAGGGTTCCGTACAAATACTTTAAATAAAGACTATATTTTTTTATGATTTAATTACAAATGTATAGTTTTCAGATGCTTCCCTATACTTGTAGAATAAGACGGTATTACTTGCCAAATTTCATAGTTCTAAGTCAACGGAAAGTACCCTATAAATTTTGGTTTCCTTGAGAGAGTCGAGATATTCGTTTTTTGCAGCATAAACTGCCATTTTTTTTACGTTAACTTAAAACTCTATACCTCGACACGTTCCCGAGATAAAGGATCTTATAAGGGTTCCGTTTTTTCCCATTGAGGTACGGAACCCTAAAAAAGTAATCAACTAACTGACAACCGCCTACTTATTTTGCAGTTAGTTAAAAAGATTAGCTTACGTCAAATTTACTTTACAAGTATTGTGAAAAGTGGATGTTTGATCAATACACCAGCTCAATGCACGAGTCAAACATTACATTCAAATACGGAGCCCAGACATTGCGAACCGATGCCATTGGTCCGGCCACAATATACAAATGTTATTGCATCGGAATCTAGCTCGGTGCACAATACAATCTCGCCCGTGTTTCGAAACCATGCATATAAATATATGACGAGGAAGGCCTACAAACATTACCTTCGGGCACAGAATAACTAATAGTACTTCGTACAGAAGTCGCACTGTCTAACAAAACCCACGTTGGAGTCAAAAAATGCGCCGAATCCTACCTTCTCGCTCTAACTCATAACGCGCGCTCTTTCAGGTCGCCACGCCCACCGCTAGGGTTGTCGACAAAAATATAATTATTATTATAGCTTGAATTTCCTAGTGAATTAGAGGTAGTTAAAAAAATATTTGCGTGACGTTATATAACTGTTTTGATACACGTCGTCGTCATACATACATACCGGTCAAACACATAACCCTCCTTTGGGCTTCATAGGTTTCGCATACAGGCGCTGCCGGGTGTCGGCGCAGCCCTGGGCTTGCCTAATGCATTAGGCAAGGAATAATAATAATTACCGCGAAACAAAATCGCGGAGTGAGACACGCCTGCTTCGGGTTCCGGTTCACCTTTGGTCAGCTTGGTGGTGATAGTATAATCCAATATCCGCACCAGTTGGATTACTGGAGTATTGATTCTTGACGTGTGTTGCTACACAATCTTGATATACGTGTTACATGGTAAATTCGAGAAAACTGACATTAAATCTTTCAACTTCATATTTCATCTCTTTAATCTAAAACTGCCTACATTTCATAACCAACCTCAAAAAGGATCTAGAACTAGATGGTAAGAAATAACAAGCACCCTCTCTGCGACTTTATCCAAGCCAATAATCAGATATTTTTGGCTAATGTGACGTTGTTATTTTATCACGATACGATATATAAATAAAAATCATAGCGCATATATGCAAGATCATTCGTATCATTACTTGACAACCGCTCGACCGATTTAGTCGACTTTATGTTCTTTTTGTAATTATCAGGACAAAAGTTTGTATAATATAAACGGTTTATTGGAAAATTCAGCAGAAAAGTTCAATATTATGGTATTTTTGGTCAACAACACGTTTTCTTTCAAAACACACGAAAAGTGAAATATAATTACTTAAGAACGACTCGACCGATTTAGATGACTTTTTGTCGTATTTGTAATTGTAAAAATACAGTTAGTATGAGATTTTTTTGACAAATGGTTGGGAATTCGAAAATTTTAATGGTATTTTTATATGAAAACGCAAATAAAACATTTTTCAACACACTTGCTCATAAAGTCGCTCTTATTTGGTGGTTCTTATGCGCGGAACGCAGCTTATTACACACAAGTGCTTTTTACTTTTCATTGCCATACAAGTGCTGTAATAACCGCTAATTGACCAATGAGAGCACGTCGTTGTGGGGCCCGGCGTGCGGATATGATTCCCGCGCAGCGCCGCCGCCACCAGTCCGCCACCTCGTGCGTGTCCATGAGCGCGCCCGCACTACGCCGCCACCACACGACGAGGTGACGATAGACGAGGATAGATAAACCACTAAATAAATATGTACAAGACAGAAATTCTAAATGATAAATGTAATTTTTTATTCGCAAGTGTGTTGAAAAACGTCGTATGACACTCGTGGGCATTGGTCATTACAGTCGAGGCTGTGTTGCATAAGCCCGAGCCGTCAGGTCGATTTACTGTCATTAAGTACAAAAAGAAATTCGTCCACTTGAATTGACCATTTGGAATTTTGACCAAAGTGTAAATCTGATAAAAAGTAATTATGACCAAATTTATTTTCGTTAAAAATTAATTAAGTCTGAATTAAATTATGATTTAGGCGACTTGAGACTACAAGGAAAAATGACGATGTATAAAAATGTCTACTTTCTAAAAATAAATTCGTCTGAGTATTATAAAGCCAAGGTATACAAACGTCTTAGTCTAATAAGACCGATGTATAAAAATGTCTACTACCACAGTATAAAAATGTCTACAATTAAAGTAAATTTGGTCTAAAATGAAAAATGACAACGTATAAAAATGTCTACTTTCAATACACAAAGAGTCGAAACAACAGACGGATTTGCATCGATTCGACCCAGCTGCATTCCGACTGCAAAAGTGCAGTTTGAATATAGGTCTATTGCAGTTGATATAAAACGGCATCCAAACTGCTTTTTTGCACCTGAGCCGGCCTACCTCGACACCTATCGAGGTAGGCCGGCTCAGGTGACCTGGTTCGACTCCAGGCACCCCCGGCACTTACCCAGTCCGATGTGCGTGCCGACTGTGTGTGTGGCACACGGTCGGACAACCTTGGGTGGTCTGGCCAAGCGACCTGGTTCGAGCCCAGTGTTCGCACCGGCCAACCACCCGGTCCGACAATCACAATGCCCGGGTACGGGTTGTGAGTTTGTCAGGATCAAAAAAAAAAAAAAAAACTTTTTTGCAGTCGGAATGCAGCTGGGATGCAATCCGTCTGTTTCGGCCCTAATCTTGTGTAATCAAAAGAATGACAACCCTACCTACTAGCTTGCTTAGAATAAAAAGTGAATTCAAATAATACAACAAATCTCTTGTTTAAAACATAGTGTTTTAAACTCCTCGGAGGTGCCTGGCTTACCACCATACTATTTACAAATAAAGGTTGGCTCGGTAGTCATCATGCTTCGAAATCTAAAACAACCGAAACTATGCGATGGAACACGTTTGGTGATAAGAAAACTGATGACCAACCAATGTGATTCACGCGACGATACTTAAAGGAAGATTCAAAGGTGAGGAAGTCCTCATTCCGAGGATTCCGATGATCCCAACCGATATGCCATTTGAGTTTAAACAAATTCAATTTCCGATACGTCTTGCATTCACCATGACCATAAACAAATCAAAAGGGCAATCCTTCAGTAGGTATTAAACAAGAGTAACGTCCACATTTAGTATACTAGACCTCTATTGACGTTATAATTGACATTTACGGATGAACTGTGGTAAGAGTTTATATCAGCAAAGAACTGTTTAAAGACCCAAGAGTGAATAGTTGTACTGCTTCTGTGTTACTTGGGAGTCGAGTTCATCATTATCTGAGCAAAGAACGGATCAAAAATATCTGATCTAGTTCTTATGCTTCTGACAATAGGGTCTTGTTCAGATGTTTTTGGTCCAATCTTTGCTCAGATAATGATGAACTCGACTGTACAGCATTGGCGTGGCATCCAAAGAACTCGATTCCTACCGGCTTGATTAATATCAGATATTTGAGCACCTTATTCTACAGCTCTTAAGGAAAATGTACGCCTAATCTGCATCGGCTTGCCTAAGGATACCGGCTTACGCCATGCCACTGGTATGCCCAAGGATATCTTTTACGCCACGCCACTGCTGTACAATGTGAAAGCTCTCTAATACGCGAGCGACTTGCCTAATCGCAAGGAATAATAATAATCACCGCGCAACAAAATCGCGGAGTGACGTACGCCTGACTAAAGTAGTCATTTTTATACTTCGACAAATTTACTCATTGACAGTTATATTTTTCACCAATTATCAGAGCGACATTTTTATACATCGACATACATATACCTTGTCATTATTATACTGGGACGAAATAAGACCAGTAGACATTTTTATACATCGTCATTTTTCCTTGTAGTCTCAAGTCGCCTAAATCTAATGGCCATTATAAAAAATGTGCAAAATTTAATACGCACAAAGTGAATAATGTCTAATTTTCGGGTGGACGGCCGTGGCGTTCCCTGGGGTCGAACCAGGTCGCTAGCCGGACCACCCTGAGTTTGGTCGGACTGGGTGGGGTGCCGGGGGCGCCTGGGGTCGAACCAGGTCACCTTGTCCCGGTCCACCTCGATAGAATCGGGCTAGGTGGGGGCCTGAACGCCTGGAGTCGAACCAGGTCGTTTGGCCATGAGAATATTGTCAACATTATAACTCTGTCTAGGATGAATATAGTATAAAGTGAATAAGGGCCAAGTGGAAAATTGTCCTATTGATGAGCTTGTACCTTTAAAATCTTAAATAACGATAGGATGTTGATGTCTATAATAAAAAATATGGACGTAAATACAAATGGACGTATTTCCATTTGTACATTTCAAATGGTAATACTTCCAAGTGGACATAAATACAAATGGTTATTATTCCTGTCGGCCTATATTAATTTTGGACAATTTTACCAGAGGACATGATTCTATTTTGGACAATATTCTGGATGGAAAACTTTCCTAATAGGTATATTTCAAATTGGCATTTTTTCCGATTTGACGACTAATTCTCTGTGGACGAATTTCTTTTTGTACTTAATGACAGTAAATCGTCATTCGCCAACTTCGCCCACTCGTATCATAATGTACTATTTTACACTTGTGTAAAACCAAGCAGTATTCTATTCACCCGACCACAATATAAAAATGTTTTCGCATCTGAATTCAGTTCGGTGCATAATACACGAGCCCGCATGTGTCTCGAAATATCCAATACAACCGCCAAGTTCAAGGGTGCACCGCCATTTTGTATTTATTCAATGCAACACTTTATACAATCCAATTTTCCTTAGCCGTGCCACGGTACAATAAAACCAGGGATGTTCTTCCTGAGAGGGAACTTGCGTCATCATCATCATCATTTTTAAAAAGATACAACACTGTATTCATAGATTTTTTAAAGAAGTATAAAGAACTTTGACTTTGAATTATAGTAGGGACGGGTATGGCAGCGAACTTATGAATAGGCTTCAGTAGTAAGGAAATTTATACAAGTATTATCCCCAAAATTTACAACGTAAAATATTCCCCGACGACGTGAGGCAATCCGCAGTCGCACGTAATTTATATGCATTCTTTGCGCCGCTGCATTGGGACTGTCTCGTTCTACGCTCGCGTCTACGGCGTAGAGTCCGCTACGGCGTAGACGTGCTACGAGAAATTCAATTCACCGCTGTTGGAGTATTATATCTATGTACAATATAATAAAATCGTTGAAATTTCATGTTTGGCGCATTATGTAAGAAATATCAAACTGATCTCCATATAATGTGGTATACAGGAAGATTATGACCCCGTGTAACATATAGGATACTTGTATCTGACTTATTACACCAAAAAAAGTTGCAAGCAGGCCCACAAGTATTGAATAACAACAAAGGTATTTGGTAGGCTGTATGTAGGTTTTATTTGCAAACACAGAGAATAGCGGCTTGAGAAGATAAGAGACTTGAACTCCAGAAAAGACAAGTACTTAATCTGCTTGGAAACATTTTTAAAAAGCAACTGACAGACAACAAAGCCCAATTGATGGGACTAGAAAAAGTTTACCTAGACTCTAAACGCGTGGACGTAGATTATAACGTAACGTATTTTATGCCACACCTGGCCATAAAGTGGCTTTTTCCGCACGCTGCGCGTACGTCGTAAGCCGCTTTCTGGCCAAGTGTAGACATAAAATGATGTACACAACACGGGAGGTAATAAAGAAAGCCCTCGATCTCATGCAAACTTTTGCGATCTCGGCCTTTCTTTGTATTACCACCCTAGTTGTGTAATGTACTATTAGTGTCCAAGAAAAATAAAACATTTCTTCTTGGGCTCTATACGTTATACGTGTCGTTAGTCACCTGTTTGGTATATTTATTCGTATCCCATCGTTCTGTTCGTCTATACAATTAAATTGGAAATCAAAGTTAGAATTTAAAGGGGTAATCTTAAATATTGCAGTGTATGACGCTGGGCTGTCTATTTAATTGATAATAATAATAATTAATGGCTGCCAGTAATTTCGCTCTTTCAAACGCATATTTTACACAAATTGGGTCATTCCTTTATAAAAATAGCAGAAAACAAGTTCCACAGAACAGCATCACTAAGATACCCATCAGCGCTGCGCGTGACTACAAAGCTTTGACTTGGACATGTGTGCAACTCTGCACGTTAAGCGAATACCGACCTTAAAATACAGTGGACAAGGTCGATTATGGGTGAATCAGCCTTTTTTTTGCTTTATGCAAAGTTTGCTCTTTTTCCTTATTTGTTCACCTTTTGCATGTTTTAACATGATTTAAATGGAACAAGATCTTACATCTAAAGATAGATTATTTTATTTTATCTTATTTGTTCATGGAGAACCAACAGCCTTAAAAACTAAATAACAAATTAATTAGGTCAAAATAAAACTAATAAATAGGGTGACCCAGCGGACGAACCCCTATTTTCATACAAAAGTGGGGGACAGCTATGTCCGTTGGGTCACTGCTTATAAACAAGTTATAATAAACAAATTATAATAAAAAATATTTGCATTACCTACGTAGCTGCATTATCTGTCTTTTAAATGAGCATCAGTGGCGTGGCGTCCATAGAACTCGATTCCTATCGGCTTGCCTAATATTAGGCAGTTCAGCACTTAATTCTAGTGCTCTTAAAGAAAATTTAAGCCAAAGCTGCTCCGGCTTGCCCAAGGATTTCTTCAGCACCACGCCACTGATGAGCATACACTTTATTCAAGAAATATCTGAATAAAGATTTCCTTTCAATTTTAGTCGGAGAAGGTGAAATTTTGTTGACAAAGAAAAGTTGATTCACCCTTAAGCAACTACATACGCTGTTACTTTTTAGATAAATAGGTAACGAAGATGTTTTAGAGAAGGCATCGATAAAAATTTTGAAATGTGGAAAGCCAGAACATACTGTGTTAGCTTTAACCCTTTGATCCTTACCTAACAATTGGTAAGAAAATCTCACCATCAAATAGGTTAACCCATTCCAGGCCCGTGACTACACCAATGCGTCATGGCTGAACGCTGCCGCCATGCCCGCCACGGGTATACGCGTCATGAATAATTCCCGATTTAAAAACTAATAGTAATATGAAATAATACTACTAGTGACCCTTAAGCTAACAAACATATTTAATATGTGCACTGTAACAAAAAAATATTACGTACATAATACTTTGTACAGTCAGCTGCAGAAATAAGTAGCCTTCTGTCATACATTCGTAGTATGGTACTTGTAAAGGGTATGGAAATATAAAATTGGATTTACTATAAGTAAATAAAATAATTCTGTGCTGCAATTTGGAACACAGGTAGGTTTGCGTGTTCTAGTTTTCCATCAAACGGAAAACGGGTATCGGAACAGAGTTAGACAAAAAAAAGCCGAAACAACCTAGATAGTTACAATAAGGACGCAGGAGGGCAAAACCTAGCCGGCGACAGCGAAAAGTGGAAGGAGGGAGGGCATTTTTCCATTTTATTAATTAAAGTTCCATTGTAATATTTGTTTTTTAGTATGCAGTCTTAAATAAGAACTTACTGATGTTGCGCACTTTGAGTAAAATCCTTCGCTCTTACCTGAAACAGAAAATTAATAAAATTTTATTAAATCAATTTAATTAAAATACAATATTCCGTAAAAACATAATCATGATATATTTTATTTAGTACAGATGTAGGTTGAGTGAGTGAACATGTTTGGATGTTTGTTACTTATGACACTGTTGGCCCAGAGAGCCGTTTGGAGGTGCAAATTTGAATCATGACCGAGAGGCATATAATTTTCGCTTTTTCTTTTGTAATAAAATAACGCGAATGGTACCAATTAAATGAACTGAGACGATATTTGGCATAAGTAGAACCAAGTCTTGGATTAAACCATAGGAGTGACCGTCAAGATGGCGTACACCGTAAAGATATTCAAATTCTGATGCAGCCAATTAACAGTACCCAAATAGTACCAACGAAATACCTAGGTGAAAAAAATAGTACCCTTATACTTTTCGAAATATGAAGCCTGTTCAACCGGAAAAATATCCCTTCCGCGTGATCTAATTGCCTACGTTATCTGATCAATTGATCATCTGTCGTTTTGGCTTTAGTCGACTTTTATACTTTGATGTAATAATAAGACACTCAACAATAATATCATCAAAAGACAAACTAAGCCAATATACAACTTAATATGATTTCCAGGCTTACAAGCCGCATCCAAATAGCTTTGCCAGGCAATCAGCGGACGGGAATTTTTCCATTACTCGCACGAAATCTCTCGTGGACAATGGGGGCGAAATTAAACTGAAGATCAAAGGGGAACTCAATTATACGGGAAGCCAGGTTAAACGCTTAGCGGCATGGAGGACACAGGTGCTTTGGTGTTTCGTAATGTTGTTACAACTTGGAAAAAACACTTTAAAATGCGGGCGTCGTGTTTTTAGCACGACTGTAAAGTAAAATCGGTTGCTCCTAACAAGATTGTGATAGTTATAATCAAGCATCTTGATTCCATACGAGCCTAACAAGACGTTAGATGCACCAACTAAGATGATATTGATTGTTTATCATAGTTTAATCTTCAGAATAAGGCCCATTTAGACGGGACGAGAACTCGTATGGCAGTTTCATTACATTGGGGGTTTCCTAGATACAACGAATTCATTCGATCAATTAAACGCCACAATGAAATGAAACTGGCATACGAGTTCTCGCCTCGTATAAATGGGGCCTAAGTAATAGTACAATCACCGGCGATAATATAATGATGAAACTCGACACGCATAAATATATGATACGACTTTATTGCTATAGTTCTTCAATCTAGTTACTTTACATCACACCTGTACGTCTAGCATAACTCGCCGCGACTTTGTATCTTGCTTCGTAGCATCACCTGTCACTGTCACACTATATTGAGTGGAAAGAGATAGGTAGCATTTGTCGCGCGACAATGAGTCGCGTGTCACAGTTGTGCTAAGTACCCTTAGCACAACTGTGGCCATAAAGTGGCAATAACCGCCCGCTACGCGTCCGGAAAATCCCACTTCATGGCCTGGAGGAGACGTAAAATTTTGTACTTACCACCGACGGTAATAAAGAAAACCTCGGATCGCATATTTATCGCCCTTGCCTCCGTCTCGGGCGTCATATACCTGCGATCTGAGATATTCTTTGTTTTACCGCCCTATAAAAGTAATGTACCATACATAACGTTTGTACAAGATAGTAATCTAATTTCCATACATCCTGTGCAGGTCCAACCTGCGTATCGATCTCTTTATTACACGACTACACTCTCTGCCCGTCTTGCGGCTTTGATTTATAGACAATATTCTACTACAAGCACACCAGGGAGCCAACTCTGCGCCACATATGAAATCGAAACGTGACATACCGCTCGTCGGGTTACCTTCGATAATGGCGCGGTAAGTTTATCGGAAACATATTAATTACGCCTTCTTAAGGTGGGTTTAGACCAAACGAACGAATGCACATTCTAACCCCACTCTACCAAATTCTTTGTGTGTACACAAAGAATTTGGTAGAGTGGGGTTAGAATAAAACTGTTAAAATCCAGTATGGCATGCAAGAGCAAGAAACAGCTTATAAAAGTGTACATTTGGAGCATTGCGCTTTACGGAAGTGAAACGTGGACAATGACGCAAAGAGATAGAGAAAGATTGGAAGCATTTGAAATGTGAAGCTGGAGGAGAATGGAAGGCATAAGCTGGACAGAGAAGAAAACCAATGAAGAAGAATATTAATGATGGTGAAAGAGAACAGGATAATCCTGAATATTATTGCAAACAGACGAGGAAAAATGATAGGACATTTGATTAAGACACGACAATTTCTTTAAAACCATACTGGAAGGAAAGATAGAGGCAAAAAGAGGTAGAGGAAGACCTAGACGCAGTTACAAAGACCAAGTGAAGGAAAAAGTTGATGTTGTGTCTTATCAAAATGTCAAGAAGCTGGCGTACGTCAGACAAGATTGGACACTACTCCACCGACAAGAGTGTAACTCTTAAATTAATGATGATGGGGTTAGAATGTGCATTCTTTCGTTTGGTCTAAAGCCACCTTTAGCTGAATAGCACGCAACAAATTCCATATCCTGAGTCTCAACAGCGCAAAGAAATTGCGGCTTCTATAATCTATATATAAACGTCATAGTCACAGTATAACAGTGGCGTGGCGTAAAAGATATCCTTGGGCAAGCCGGTGCAGATTTGGCGTACATTTTCCTTAAGAACTGTAGAATAAGGTGGTCAAATGTCTGATATTAGGCAGGCCGGTAGGAATCGAGTTCTTTGGACGCCACGCCACTGCAGTATAATAGCAGCAATTCTTCTACCTCGCGCGCTTGAATGTGTGCGCGCCGTGTACGAACGCACTACAATCAAAATAGCACTCACACAGATGTGCTATCGCGTGTCTGTGTGGATACGAGTCGCGCGCTCCTTAACGGCTGAAGTTAGACTACTTGTTCGTTTTTATACTTTGTCCTAGTGTTTGACATGCTAATGCCCAATGGTGGACACCCTGCTGTCACCTGTATTGCGAAATCACTATCACTTTAATATTTAAGATGGCAATTACTGCGTCAGTGTCAAGCACTCGGCCGTTTACTTTAATAAGATTCTCCCAAAAAAGTAATTGGGGAATGTCAAAAATAAGTAGGTAATAAAACTGTTTCTTGTAACTTTTGTGTGTGTGCATATCATGCATGAAATGGTGAGTATGGATTATAACCCTGATTAAAACGTTAGATACTTTTTACCCGACTACGGTGAAGCAAAAAAGACACAATTTACTTAATTCATCTCCACGAATGAAGTTACGAGCATAGCTCTAGTAAGAAATATAGTATATAAGAAAATTATTTCAGAAAATTCTCTCAGTGTAGAAACTAAATAGCGTGGAGTAACTTTCAGGGCAATTGACAACTTCGCTTGGTATATATCTTAAAGACTATTTAATAATACAGAACAACTACAAACACATTTCCTCAAAAAAAAAAGAACTTAGTACTTTAATTTTTTTAAACCTGAACCCTTAACATATCTAAAGAGGCTTTTGTTGGACTTGGCAGTCACGTGGAAATTAACGGGCTTGCCCACTTTGGGGCGCCCACAAAGGATAAGAAAAAAACTGCCAAGACAATGTTTAAAAAAAGTTCATATAATAACGGACCCTGTTTCAGTAATTCCTCCCTGTTAAAAAAATGGTAACCCTTAGGAAAAATGTTTAAAAACCACCCATTCAATCTCAGAGAAGCGATGGACGAACGAGCCAAAGAAAGCTCGAAGCCTCCAAATTGCCGCAGCAAACTACCATCCTGCGGACTGGAAAAATAAATTAGATAGGGAATGTTTGCCCTTTTGTAAATAGAGCCTCAATGGACTTGTTTAATTGGAGGATCCAACCGGCCTTAGGTCTAATGATAGAAAAGCCAGAGTAATTAAAACTTTTTCACTGACTCCAGAAAATGTCTCCAGTTTTTTTGTGGATTACCTCCTTTGAGCAAATTGAGTCGTGCACTAAATGAGTTCGTAAATAATTTAAGACGGAATTTGACTTTTAAATTTTGCTCCAATTCTGGGTTAAATAATTAATGAGCACCTGCCTATTTGGCGCATAATATGAATTATTACTTATTTAAAACTAGGTAAAACATTTTTGGAATCTTTATTGGAAGTGATGTGAATTCAATCAATTGGATATGACAGTGAGTTTGGTTTTTTAAACATGTCGAAGTGAAAAGTAGGTACTCATGTTATCAGACCAGATAACTGTTAATTTCGCAGTCGAGCGTAGGTTTTTATCAGCTGGTGTACGATAATAGCAATTGTAATCAGTTATAGTAAACGACGGAATGCAGTAAGGTTGGCTGCGATACTACATGTCCCTTCGCCCAAAAGGCTCAGCTCAACCACCACCGACTCCAATTATTCCTTGTCCAGCACAATTCACCGTTATCCTGACCAAAAGATTGACAAATCCATAACAGAACTACTTATATCAATTTCGAATAAACGTCATTGTATCGCAAGCTAAGACACTCAAGTATAGACAAACTTGACATTCTCTCGTGGGCAGAACTCCGACACTGCGACATGTATGTATAAAAAAAGTTAATAACAAAATATAAAAGCTAAAATGTGTGGATGTGAGATTGTTTTCCTTAACAATCATTGGTGCACATTCACAGGTCAATAAAAGTGTATTCAAAAGAACTAATCAGACATAATAAAATTATACACTATGTGTGGTATGTAGGACTAATGTAACTGTAGGAATACTTTTATTTGTGTATTTTTTGTGATTCATCTTTTATTACATTCCGTAATTACTAGCAGGGCATCTCAGTTCGGGTCACTCACTAACGCATACATTATTTATCAGTAAACAAACCCGACATCATAAGGTTATAATACTTGTATTTAACCAAGACAGCAGGATAATTAATTTCGTTAGCCGGCAACACGGCCTTTCCGAGTACTTGTAAATTAATGAACTTTGAACAACGATCCGACTGGCTCGTCTTCTAAACATATTCTGTTTCATAGGTAAGGTCAAGGCAAAGTTACTGATGAATAGATAAAACTTGTTATCTGAAGTAAAACGAGAGCCTTTTTGAAATATATCAGCAACTTTTAACTTTTCCACTGCACTAGTACTTCGCTGAGCGCTCAAGTGAGCGCACGAACCAGCGAGATTGGTTGAAGCAGTTCAATCTTTCCTTGTTATATATTTGTAGAATATGATGAATGAATTTTAGTCGCCCGTTCCATTAATTATTGATATTAATCACTAAAATCCTTTTACAATCTGGTTTACAAAACAAAAAATTGAAAAGTTGCTAACGAGTTTTTTTTCAAATACCTATCTTACAAAATTTATTAAAGTATCGATTTTATATATAAACTTAGCAGTGGCATGGTGTCAAACTTAAGACGTTGGTTTACTTTGTTTTGAGGAATATTAGGATACAGTGCTTAAATGATTTGAAATAGAGAGATCTATTAAAGAAACTAATACAGGTTTTCGTTCTTTACATTGAGATACAGAGTTAGAATGTCATCAATCATACGGTGTATGCAATAATGACAAGAGACGTTTATGTTATAGGTGATTTAGTATATGGATTAGCCTCGGTGGTAAGCGGCCATATCCAACAACCTGTGTAAGTATGAACTAGGCTGTATAAGTGAAACTACATGCCTGTTTGCCTAAATCAGAAAATATAATTATGTAATGTTTCATTCTCGTAAGCAACCACGGCAAAGTAACCACGCAATCGCCAATTTCAAGGTAATTGTGTCCCGACTTAGGAAAGTCCTATTATTCCTTGCAAACAAAAATACGTTTAGTGCAATTTATAATAAAGGCCTGCACAAACTTCTATGAAAACCCTCACTCGTCGCGTGCTAGTGACACTTCGTGAGTTTAAAAAAGGAAGGAGCGCTGCAACCACAGTTATTGTAAGATATTAGGGTCGGAGACTCGGAAAAGCAGGGGTTCAGGACAAAACCATTTATTAGACGTCTACTATGTGACACCGCCGAAGCGTGTCCGTTGCGTTTCAAGGAGGCTGTATACCACAGAAATATGTATATAGAGTTCGTCGATTTGTATGATAAAGAAGCTTGTAACGTTTTTCGCTTGGCGTTTGACGCCAAAAGCGAAATTTAGTGATGGAAAGCATACATTTTCCATTTCATTTGGTGGTATTTGAACAATTAATTATACCATTATTATCAGATCTTCAAATTTGCTAATAATATTGACGGAAACTGAAGTTAACGGTATTCAAAGTAGGTGGCCGCCACTTCTTTTTAGCACGCGAGGTACATACACTTTTTCCATCTACCACGATATTACCCTGTACTTGTATTATTTTGTGCAATAAAGAGTTTACATACATACATACATACATATATTTCTGTGCTGTATACAGTTCGGAGCTGCAATATTTCATCATTTCTAGCGACTGCCGTCTAAGTGCATAAAGCAAACAAGTTTTGAGTAGTTTATGGCTACATATCTTGTTTTAAAGTGTGCAACTGCTACTGCTAGTATATGCTTCACATATTAAGCCGTTACAAACTTAAATGTTCACGCAGAGAGTGCACGAGCCTTAAACATCGCCAACTGCAACTCATAAGAAGGTCAGGGGTGCCACGTCGCCACTTTACGCCACGCTCGCCCTAACGACTTCCATCTTGACGTTTAGGGCTGCCACTTGAAAGTGCCACGTTCTGTTACCTTCTTAACAATCTAATTATTTCTCATCGGGGATGAAATGCGGAACTATTTGTGTTAAAACTAACTCAGTAAAGTAACCTGTATCTTACATAAACTAGTTTCATACAAACAAAGTAGTAGCCGGTTCAAATGGTAATCTACATTTCTAGAAAATTCTCTACGTGAGAAACTACAAACTCGAACGTTCATACACGGCGAGTGCATAGCGAGTGCATCTCAAACATCGCTAACTGCAACTCATAAGAAGGTCAGGGGTGCCACGTTGCCACTTTACGCCACGCTCGCCCTAACGACTGCCGTCTTGGTTCGCTAGGGGTGGCACTTGAGAAGAAAATGTTGATATATTTTACATAACTGTAGTCGAAACCAGAAAAGGACGTAATAAGTATTGCATTAAGCACGCCTCAGTAAAAATTAATTCTATTAGATTCCATAACAAGAAAAGAAATAAGTTGTGAATGCATGCATATGTCTTTTACTGCGTAAATATCGCTATAATTGTACAAAATACAATACGGCATTGATATAAACATAAAAAACAAAGAAACAATGAAATCGCGAACACTAAACTGTTTTATTATAGTAAAATAACTGACTTTTCTTGTTTTTGATGTCGTAAAACATCCATCAATCTTTTATATGTAGGTATACTACTGGAAAGATCGTTATAATAAACTAAGTATGTACGCACTTCTTTATTGTCGGCATATTTGGAGTAGTCTACCGGTACTACATCAAAAAGACTAGGTGGCAACCCTACCGGACCCTTGTCCGGAGGGCGCAGCAAGGCGTTATTTGCGAAATAAAACTTAACTGCGCAGTCTGCTCTGTATTATCTGTGGCGTGTATGAACATCGTTACTGGCATTTACAACAATCGACAGTTACGACCTTTCTGTACAAAGGGTTTGGTCTTTATTCTGACAATTTCAGTCTGCGGCTGAACTGTACCGTCGCCAATGAAGCGAGTGATATGCAGCAAATATATTATAAAAAGAGGCTGTTAGGTGAAGGGTTACGAAGGTTTTAGAATGCTGCCGTGCTTTAGGTTGCAGAATGATGGGGACTATGGGGGTTTGAAGTAATAGTCCTTCATGGTGATAGTCGTTATATTGTGTAACGTATAAGTATAGTAAGAGCAAGAGCAAGTACAAGACGAAGAGAAAGTACTCTTCAATCACTATATCTATTAAAAAAAAACGCATCAAAATCCGTTGTGTAGTTTTAAAGATTTAAGCATACATAGGGACATAGTGACAGAGAAAGCGACTTTGTTTTATAGTATGCAGTGATAATGCTTACTCGCTATAACCCAAATCCGTGCGTCACATGTCGTAAACAGTAACGAAGAGTTACTGTTAATTCATCATATTACAAGTATAAAATGCGATCTTTATACCAAGGGTTTCCTTCATATGTAGTAAAAAAAGTAGTTTTTTAGACTAGGGCGGCAGAATGGCGATTACCATTCTCCCAAACTAAAGTAAAATAACCAAAAGACTCAGCGTGTGTCAGAGTCTCTCGACAAAAGGCAAACCGAACTAGTTAAGGTAATTGGAGTCATACAAAAAAAAAAGCGCCATTGTTTGCTTCCATGGGACCAATTATGTTTAAAATGTGTTTTTACCCGACTGCGGCGAAGCCCAAAGGAGGGTAATGTGTTTGACCTGTATGTATGTATGTATGTCTGTTCCTGTGTCCGCTCGTAACTACTCAACGGCACAACCGATTTTGATAAATGATACATCATTGGATTCGTCTTGATGGCGCGAGTATCACTGGGTATGAAGTTCGTTAAAATAAACAAAATTGCGGATTTTATGCACTTTTAAAGTGCACCGCGGTCGGGTTTTTTTTTAGTAAAAATGTGGTTATATTTAATTTCTTGATACATTTTGTCGGCGTGAAATGACATGAGAAGTCACAAAAAACAGAATTAACGTACAATTGAGCCTTAACGGTTAAAGGTTAGCGTCATCTATTAGCATAATTTGAAACTGAACATTTTTTGCTAAAATGATATACCTATGTTTTTAGTTTCTTATTTTTTTTAGGCTTCCGACCTTTCAGCGAGTGGAGTTATTTATTTATTTATAAGGTATGCCAACAGGTACAATACTATATGACACGATCAATTAACAGTACGAAAGGTGGTATAGTTACCGACTATAGTACATTTCACAACTAGGGTGGTAAAACAGAGACAGCCCGAGATCGCAGATGTTTGCGGTTCGAACTGCAAGCGAGGGACGTAAATATGCGATCGAGGGCTTTCTGTATTACCTCCCGTGTTGTGTACATCATTTTATGTCTACACTTTTGGCCAGAACGCGGCTTTTCCCGTACGTGTTGCGTGCCAAGCCACTTTATGGCCAAGTGTGGCATAAAAATATATGATAAAACTGCATGGGCATGCAAAAATATCAAATACTATTTCTATAGCAGATCGAATTAGATGTTAAAGTCGTGCCCCGTTTTGTCAGATATTATTGCCTGCGACTGTACCTTTGTCAGCAACTGTACATCTTTATACCCAATAAAGAAAATTCGTAATCCCAACTCTTACAACTTTTAAACAATATGTTTCCCATTTTATAGAAAGAACCAGCCAAACTATTTTAAACCTTAAATTCGTACACGCAAGGTGCATTTAAACACGTCGTTTAACAAACAATTGTAGGACAAAGGATACCGACCGTGTTGTACGTTAAATTTTAAAGGTTGCGATTTCTGCTCACTGCGTTTAAATATTGCAGTGACATTGGGTTGTATCACGTGACAAACAGAATCCAGTTAGTATGCACTGGTGTGAAAATGGTAAAAGTTGTCTTAGAATAGAACGGTGTTGTTTTAAAACTTCAATTTCGTGCCCGGGCTTAGTGTTTAAGGGCATTTCTCCAGAAATATGTCTGCGACTCATTCATCTGTCTCCATACATTTAGTATGAAAAAGGGCCAGATGAATGAGGTGACCGCAGACATATTTCTGGAGAAATGCCCTTAAATACTACCCGGTTTGAAGAAAATTGGCTATGTGCGAAGCGCATAGTGAGGTACAATAAAGCGCATCACACACGCAGCAATAATATAAATTATACCACGGTATCTTACGATATATTTTCCATACTATACTTCGAATTTTTCTAATAGAGAAATTATGTAAACAAAGTTGACAACTGTCAACTTGAGGTTTTTTTATCAGGTAGATTGTGTAATACTTTCATTTGACAGTAAATAGATAATTTTTATGTAGGTAAATAATTAACAAATCAAAAAATGGCAAATTTCTTTTACTTTATATAATTATTATATATTTTTTTATAATTTGCCTATTATTGTATTGCTATAAAATGTTGCACAATAAAATACCCGATACAGCCCGAGGTTTTAAAGCAATGAATTTCAACACACTTGCGAATAAAAAATAATACTTATGATTTAGAGATTCTGTTTTTGTATTTATTTTGTGATTTATCAAAGTAAAAAGCGCTCGTGTGTAGTGAGCTACGTTTCGCGCGTAAGAATAATGAAATAAAGCCACTCTATGAGCAAGTGAGTTGAAAATATTATAAAGTATGCATTATATTATTATGCCTTGGCCTACTAAGTAAGCACTTTGGGCTTATAAGTGAATTAATATCAGACAAAGAAAACGACATAATAGATATCATGTACTTTTAAATTGTTCATTGATAAATAAAAAATATTGGCGACCACTGCTTTTTTTGTTAACATAATTTCTACATTAGAAAAAAAAACAGAGTATAGTTGACAGATGCCACATACGCAGCTATAATCCTTCCCAAAGTGTGTAGTGTTTCAGGTCCAGCAGAGGAGCAGCGGGTGAAGCCTGGACTTGGCGTCCCGGGCATCAGGTCAGCGCCCCCCACATCCCCGGCCGTGAGCTCCTGAGGAGCTCCATCCATATACAATGTGCAGCAACGGCCCGCTATTGCAGGCATTTACAAATTTTAGACTTTATTAGCGTCCATTGACTTGGCTTGGAAATGACTAGTAATCGGCGACCGGTAGCAATTTTTCGACGAAAGTATAACAGATTAAAATTTTAAAATGTATGCAGTTTTATTTCTAACAACACAGACTTATCCATATTGGTCATTACATACGGTCGATTTCAGGCGTTTTTCCAGCGTTTTTTGTAACTTCATTAGTGTCACTGGAGTTTTACCGTGATGGACCTATCGAGTGACGACAACTTTTGATTAAATCACGTGTATCCTCGATACCGTCTATCGTTTATAGTAAAAGTTAACTGTGATCACCACCGCTTGCTGCTATATTTACTGGAACACGAATGAAAAAAACCGCCGCGGTCGAAACGCTCTGAAATCGACCCGCTACCGGTTGCCGATCACTGGGATTGACACAAATAATACCGAATGTTTTCTCTAAGCCTAGATGCCAAATATAGCGAAAATAAAAGGATAAAGAAACAAACGCCACTTGGACTAATGATTTCCATTAGAAGATAGGTTTTTTGTTAAAGGGCTTCTAGCCTTTGTGATTCTAATACAGGTTCACGGCCGAAATCTCATTACCTCGCAGGCTGGGGATTCTTTTGAGGTCGCTCTCCTATGCAATCTTCGTTATAGTCAAAGGACCGGTTAAATATGTCAAAATGAGGCAGAAACCGTACCAGCCAAGCTCCCAACCGAGACTCATTCTTATATATATAAAACAAAGTAAAAAAAAAATTATAACGCGAGAACGGGTGGGTCAATTTTATGATCTTTGATATTTTGGGCTTATATCTGCCCCAAATAACAGATTAACTATTAAAACATCTAAAAAAACAAACATTCTAAACGAGAAATGGGGAAAACCGTTCTAGCAAGTCTCTTGCTGGTTAAAAGTAAAAGTGCAAATCTCATTAATAAGAGCGGTGTCGATTAGGCTAAGAGGCACCAGAAAAACAATTAAAAGCCTCGAATGTGAAAAGCTCGTACAATTTGTGGTTATTTATCTCACAAGGAAATATTGAAAACTAGCGTCGCGCGCGCACTCGAGGCGCGCCCTTTAGTACCGTTTGGTAACTAAAAGTTCGTTACCAGCTTCGAAACGGGAAAAAAATCCCGTGTTATTAAACTGGTTACAAAACGGTACCTTTCCATTACCGATTCGTAACCGCGGTTGGTAACCAGCTTCGAAATGAGAAAAAAAACCCGTGCTAACTGTTTACAAAATGGGACTTTGCTATTACCTACCGATGGCTTGCTGATGGATTCGAATAATGCTGACCTCTACTTATAGTTGTAGCAGTTTACAAATACTATTCTTTTGTAAAAAAAAAAGAAAAGAAAATAGCGTTGAAATAGCGTTGTTGTTGTTGTTTTATACAAGTTTAACTACTCGAGTCTTGGTGGATGGCGTCTTCCCCGTCATCTTCATTAAGCAGCAAATCACAAAAAACTTAAAAAAAATTAACCGACTTCACAGAATTTTTAACTAAAACTTCTAAATAAAGCCCTCTTTACAATCAATTAACCTAAAGGGCCGATACAGACGGACTGCAACCCAACTGCAACTCCCTACGATTTGTTTGGGAACTGCATCACAACTGCGCAGTCGGCGTGCAATTGTGATGCAGTTCCCATACAAATAGTAGGGAGTTGCAGTTGGGTTGCAGTCCGCCTGTATCGGCCCTAAGAATTACACATATTTAGAAGGAACACGCCTATTAATTATTGCTTTTAGAAGTCGGCGTTGAAAATGTGTAATAGCTTTTAGCCATTTCAATACCGTTGTTTTTGCTTACAATCTTTTAGTGAAGATGACGGGGAAGACGCCATCCATCAGGACTCGAGCGGTAAAGAGCCTGAGCACAACTCCACTGCACATGACAATGTTGCCGCAGAGTAGAGATTGCATCGTCCGTGCAACGCAGCAGACGTTTGTTTCACGGCTCAAGAAGAATTGCGGACTCCGGAAGAAACAACCGCACCTTTCGAGTTTTTTAAACTCATTTTTACATTGGAAATCTTAACATATATTGTGACAAAAACAAATGAAACTGCACATGTATGTGTGGAAAACAGCACTACGTAGGCCCATTAAGTAACCGGCTACAAACAGGGAATTTCGGATTACCATTTTGTAGCCAGTTACAAAAGTTGGTTACCAATCGGCACTACGCAGAACCATTACGTAACCGACTACAAACAGGGAATTTCAGATTCCCATTTTGTAGCTAAGAACAAAACTTGGTTACCAAACGGCACCAAAGGAGGCGCACGGAATACGCGCATCCCGGGCGCTGCGTAAACGCTATTTGCGTTTCATGCTTACTGTTTATAAGACTCGCCAAACAAACAGGTTATTCAGCCAGAGCCACGACTGCATTATTCAGCAGCAGGTGTAACGAGCAGTGCACTTTGTCGGGTTGTCACCGCCCTGTTGCCCGCGACGAATTTAATGCTCGTTTGTGCCCGGAGACGGCCGGGAAGGCTAGCGTTCCACAGCGTTTGACCTAAATTTCTCGTGTTCTTGGTGAAATAAAATTGTGGAACTCGGGCAAGTGCGAGTTTAATTCTTTGTTCACAATCCAGACTGTCCCTTTTTAACCCATACTTAATATTATAAAAGATCAGACCGATTTATCTGTCTGTCTGTTTAAACAAATGTGAGGTACCTAAGTAATTTGGTATACAGACAGTTTGAGGTCTGGGAATTAATATAGAACACCTTTTGTCTTGAAGGTGTGTGAAATGGGGTTGAATGTTTCTAGGGAATTGCGATATATAGTACATTACTTACCTAGGGCGGTAAAACAAAGAATGTCTCAGATCGCAGGTATTTGACGCCCGAGCCGAAGGCAAGGACGATAAGTATGCTTTCTTTATTGCTGCCCGTGGTAAGTACAGCATTTTACGTCTCCCCGAGGCCATGAAGCGGGATTTTCCGCATGCGAAGAGGGCGGTTATTGATTGACTTTATGGCCAGGTGTGACGTAAATAATATTACGCATAAGGAAATCTAATAGCAAACATCCTTTAAAGCCATTAACGAGTCTCCGACGAAATTCTGAGCAAAAGTTTGTATACTACATTTTTTTACACAAATTGATCTAAACACAAACTAAGAGTAACTCAAGGCAACTGCGGGTCATAGGTGACTACATGGATAATCCCTATATGTATAGAAAATATCCGTAAACAAATATTCGCAACCCCCTTATTTCCATGTCTCTCTTTGTTGAGCCCTCTCTTCGACAGATTGGTATAGGTAGTTTCACGAGAGTTGAGGCCACGCACACAACAACACTGTCATGTAATGACAGCGAGGTTTTGAAATTACTGTTCTTTTTTCGTACCGATAGCAAGTTCAACAGTGAATTGCAAGATAGACCAAAAAATTTCTGTAAACTATACTCCGTTTTTTTTAGATGTGGAAATTTGCTAAACAAAAGAATCAATGGTCGTCGACATTTTTAAACATCAATGAACAATTTAAAAGAACATGATGTCCCCGATATTAATGTATTAGCCTATGTGATAATAATTATTTTTTATTCGCAACTGCGTTGAAAAACTAAACATAACGACAACTACGTTTAAAAACCTGACCATTGCTTCAAAACCTGTGCCTCTTTGGGTATTTTATTGTGCAACATTTTATATCAATGATTACAATAATAGATAAAAAAAATAATTTTACATTTTTGCGTATAGAATAGTGTAAGTAAAATAAAACTAAAATGCTATTTTTTGATTTGTTAATTGTGTAAATTGTTTACCTATATAAAAATCAAGTATTCACTATCAAATTAGATTAATTACACTATGTTGCCACAAAATATACCTGATAAAATACCTCAAGTTGACAAATGTCAATTTTGTTTACCAAATTTCCACATCTAAAAAAACGGAGTATATAGCCTTGTGTTTATTTACTCACTCATTCATTTCATTCATTCACTTTTTTGCAATGAGTACTTCATGTAGCTGTGGGTGTAATCATTCACCTCAACTCTCGTGAAACTACCTATACGACACGACGTTCACCTTTTCCTTCTATTATAGTCTTTAGATATTCGTCCTAACAGACGACAGACGTACGACACGACGATAACCAGTAACATTTTATTATAAAACAGCAGTATTTGTGTACAAACTGCTGGTGTTTGGATGCACACAGATATTGCTCCGTCGCCGCCATTGCGATATTGAAAACTAACCCGTACTTCCACATACTGCATGTATTCCACGTACTGTATGTATTTGTCAGGCACGTGTATTGATTTCATGCTCACGACCCATATACAGACAACATTGCATCGATTGGGGACACTCAAAATATTTCTTCCTGGCAAATACTGTAATCATCGCTTACTTGAACCTTTCCTAAATGTAATCATACTTTGCACCATATTTGAAGCGTCCCTATCCCTATTCAGAAACAGAATAAAAACCTTTATTCATTGAAAAAAGATAACTAATGGCTCTGTGAGCTTTAGAACCTTCAAGTCTGTCAACCCCCTAGGTCCGCCATTTTGAAAAATTTCCAAAAACTGAATGAAAGAATCTATATCATTATATTCATTATCGACCTGCTCACCAAATTTCACGACAATCGGTTGAGAAATGCGACCTGCGAAGAAAACAGCCAAACAGACAGACATATGGAAGCATTTTTGTCCAAGCTGAAACAGACACGGTAGCTCGCGATTGGTACTTGCTCGGTTGAAAAAGATAAAGTCAGCTGCGCGTCGTAGCCGAAGAAAAGGAGGCTGAAGTAATGCATGAAAAGTATTTTACAATAACTTACTATGTGATATCATGTTTCTAGGTACAGTCAAGGGCAAATATACACACAAAGTTTCAAAAATATATACTCATCAACTCTACTGTAAATAAGGTTTATGTACATATTTATGAGATTTTGTGGTGTTTACTTATTTTTGCCCTTGACTGTACATATATATTGTACTTATTATTCTCAACAGCCACAGAAATCTATCATTCTAGTACCGGCCGAGAACACCCCTGTAATACGACTCAACATTTCAAAGATACTGTCTGGCTGAAGCGAATTTATGATTCGGACATAAGTAGGTCTTGAATTTTCATCTGGCAAGTTAGCGCTATCTGAGGCAGTCAGCGACGTCGTTTAATCCTTATCGTGCTTACGTTAGATAGCTCATACAGCCTTGGTAATTAATCGTAAGGCAGCTCTAAAATTCAAAAGAGGATTATCTGCTTCTATTAACAAATTTCGTGTTAAAACCTGTTGACAGCACGTAGGCGTTAACCACTCAGATGATAATCCATTATGGCGCGTAGTCTAACTTTTTCGGGTTTGCTACCAGTGGCGTGGCGTGGGGCAAGGCAGTGCAGACAAAGTACATATAAATAAAGACGAACAAGTAGTCCAATTTCGGCCATTTAGGAGCGCGCGACACGTATTCACAGTTTCACACAGACGCGTGATAGAGTCTGGCTAATGAAAGATGAGACTGACATTTATTCCAAACTTTTTAAATGGCGACATTATACAAACGTCAAATGTGTCAAACGTCATTAGATTTCTGAGGATAGTATGCTGTAGTGATTTTGATACTCAATATGCAACATAAGAAAGTAACAGTTTCCGAAAATACTTACTGAATTGTTTTGCTTTTCTTTCCGTGGCTAATGTGGGGAGTAAATATATATCATAAATAAACACTAACACTCTAATAAAAGCTATGTACTTACCAATTTTCACTAAAATCGGAAGAATTAAAAAGGTGACAACAACTCAAAAATCGGCTCAAGTATCATTACCGTTTTTGTCACCCTATAAACAGTGTTGCAACCCGTTGTTTTTTTAAATTTGCCGCTATTTTTTAGTCTCATCTTTCATTAGCCAGACTCTATCACGAAATCGACCCGTTAGAAGTACTGTTATTTTTAGATGGAGCCTGCTTTATTATATTCTAATCAGGACTGTACTAATAGGCTTGTGTCCTGAATTCTGTTACATAGTCCGTTAATTTGATTATCAAAAAATATTGGACACGTATTTTTTTCTTTTGTGAATTAAGCCAAAAATAACGAAGATATAGCCCGTTACAGATCCGCGTGACGTCACGACGTGGCTCGATTTTTACCACGTGGTAGAGTCTCGAGCCCCTACTCCCGAAATTTAACTCTCTTTATCTTGATAATGTTTTGTCGGATTGACTAAAGAAAAAATACGTACTAAATATCATTTGATAATCTAACTTACCGACTAATTAAAATCATGTTTTTTTTTACCCAGGAAACAAGCCTATTATACCTACTACTTAACATTATATTATTTATATAAACGCTCAATGGTCATGCAGTTCCACCACAGCAGTGGCAGTGATTCTTATCGGCATTTGGGGCTTAGTACCGCGTCGGGCAACCCACTTGCATTTCCATCAGACTTTCACAGAAAGCCTCTTTCTAGAAATCAGACCAAACTAAAAGACATTTCAGTAATATTATGTGTCAATGTGTACATGGAGAATTTACGTCTCTCGGCAGATTTTCGTGGAAGATATGCGCCCGCTTCCTTCGATATTGGCGTAATTTATTACTTTCTCGTTATTATCTGCAGGAACTTCCCAGAATCAACTAATTTCCCCAGAGATCCAAGCGTTTATTAATATTTTTTTCAGTTTAGTTATTAAACGTAGTTATTGGAAGAAGAAATTAATAGAATTCGCATTATTAGAGCATTTTTAAACACCCGTGGGAACTTGTCCTATGTAATTAATTTTCATGATCATCGCTTAAACTGAAGTTCATTTAAAATTAATAAATTCTACATAACATAATTCTCTATAAGGCGACGCGCAAACACCGCTAGGTTGCTTATTTACATTGATATTGCCAAGGACCTCTTCATATAACATAAGTATATGAGGAAGAGATGATATATCCTATAGGATGTTAAATAAGGGATGAAAGTGTGTTTAGAAAATATTGTGGCAGCAAGGTTAGGTCTATCTGCAGTGGCTTGTGCCGTTCGTCGATTTGTATGGAAACCAAGCGTGTAACGTTTTTCGCTTGCCGTTTGACGCCAAAAGTGTAATTTAATGATGGAGAACATAAATTTTCCATTTCATTTGGTGGTATTTAAACAATTAATTATACCATTACTATCAGATTTTCAAATCTGATAATAATATTGACGAAAGAAGGAGTTGACGGCGTTCAAAGTAGGTCACCGTCACTTCTTTTTAGCACGTGAGGTACATACACTTTTTCCTTTTACCTCAATATATTTATGTGGTCCTTAGTCACGGAACTATTTTGTATAGATTCATAATTAATAAATAATTTTCTCATCGTAACTTTTAAATCTTTAACAGCTTTCCAACTCCACTCGAACTACTGACAAGCCGACTGTTAACTCCCGAGTTAAGTCGATTGGACAGCTGAAAGGTTCAAATGGACTAGGATTTTAACAGGAAATACGTAGAAGGGCAGACCGGGTCTGGTTGTCGCAAAGGTTGGTTGTCTCAGCGGCTTTAAAATAATACATAACGAGCGAATAGAATGCATCGATCGGTGTTCAAAATCACAAGAGCTATGGGAGCGTACTTTACCAATCGTTGCATTTATTCCTTCTTTTAGTCTTCTTTTGTGGACGCTGAAACAACTAACCTCTGTGAGAACTACGAGTATACCCGGTGTCGTAACAAGACAATCCGTTTGCAGGCCGTAGCAGTTACGAGCCTAGCGCCCTGACGGAACGCACCGCATACGATCGTCTCTCTCTATCGCATAACGCGTGCTCTGTCTGGTCCCTGGCTAAGTCCAAGAGGCAAAATTTGGTACTAACAGCACTCATGGTTTTGTATGGGAAATGTTCTCGAAAACATTCTCGCTCCATACGAGAATGGCACATCGCTAACTAAATCTGACCACTGAAAGTGGATGGTACCACCTTACAAGACATTTCGGAATAACCTACGGACATAATATGGATCAACAAATGAAAAAAAAAGAACTTTGCCATCCACTATGGCCACACCATGACAGTTTAGAATTTCTAAAAGCCAACTGTATATTTATACAAACGGTGTAATGGAAGCTTATGAAGACAACCCATAAAAAGTGTAATCCTTTTGACGTAAACACAGCCGAAACACGATCACCCCATCGATAACCGTATTCCATCAATGATGGGGGCACACGTCATTAATCATTGATTCCTGCTCGGAAACAGCTCAAAACACGCGTCCACTAATAACGAACTGTTACACAACTCAAGGGCAATAATACCACAGTAGAGTGATTCACAACTACGTCGTCGATGTCGTCGTTAACAGACCTGTACCTCTAGCATAACTGTGACACGCGACTCTTTGTCGCGCGACAAATGCTACCTATCTCTTTTCACTCAATGTGACAGTGACAGGTGATGCTCTGTCGCGTGAGAAACGAAGTCGCTGCCAGTTATGCTAGACAGCCTGATTCGACCTGTGAACTTTAATCGGGGAGAAAAATGTCGGGCCTGTGCGCCGCTTCGATTTTGACAAACTACGGTAGCATGAAGTTTGTGACTCCCGATTGCGAACCCCGTAACTCGGGTCGTTCAGACAATCAGAGTAACGTTTTGTATCTGTGGCACAGCACAGCACAATACCTCTGGCTGAATGACCCGAGTCACGTGGTTTTTATTTGGTTCGGTTTTACCTTTCTTTAAATACCTATAAGAACAAACGATAGTTCATGCGTCATATTACATTAGTGGCGAGGTTGATGGCGAAGTTATGACTTGCTCCACCGGGTCGAAACAAATTGCCCAGACTGTGCGGCAGGCGTAGTGTTTTTATTTATGTAGTTATCCTTTCAAGTGGCAGCTGTCATATTGCTTATTTTCGTTGCGTGGCGGGCGACGGGTACCCGTCGATTGTCAAAAACCGTTGAGTGGCACGGGGCGGCCACCCGTCGATTGGTATTGTTTACTATTTACCTATGAAATGAGCTGTTTAATCTACACCTGTCTTGCTCTTTCTTGCAAGATGGATTCGTGAATAGATAAGGATAGCATACAATAACAGACGCGACAACACTTCCTAATAAGTTTGTCTAAAAATTCAAATTTGCAAACCCAATTTTCTTCGACCGCGCGTGTGACCGATTTTAAACTCGTTTTTGAAGACCTTGTAGTCTAAAAATATAAAAATATTCTATGGAGAGGGATAGTAAATGTATTTTTTTGTAAATAAATGGTATTTTCTACATTTAATTGTTTAATTCGTACTTATAATTATTTATATAGAAAAAAAAGGAAAAAATGTTACTTTCCGAGATTTGATCACAAGTAGCAAATTTCACATATTGGGTACGGCTTTCATTATTATATAATTAGATAGGCAATTTTATGCTTAATCCAGCAATACAAGATAATAATATAGCCTTTCATAATGTTTTTTTGAATAATGGTAATTTTTTTAACATTAATCGAATTCGCCGTGACCACCCATGGAGGCCCCTGCCACTTGAGGGAAATTCGCGGAAAATGGCCGCGCCACTTGACGGTAAATGACAATTGGCGGGAAACGGTCGACCGCCACTTGAAGGGTTATTTTCTTACAAAACCTCTAATCGACTCGTGCCAGAGAAAAAATTGCCAGTCAAATATTGGCACTTTAATAACTAATATTGGCACGTTTTTTATTGTTGTTTTCGCGAACTTTTGTTGAGAGAAGTCGTTTTTAGTAATAAAGTATTGCTAAAAACGAAACTGACTCGAGTTTGACCAGCGAGTCGTGCACGAGTTTTTTTTTAACTTCTTTATATGACAACAATTTTGCATGTAAAAAAGGCTGTTAGATTATTTTCTGTAAGCCAGTTTTGTGACACTAACTCAGACAAGGTGTTAACTTTTATAAAGCCAAATTTAATAACTAAAATCGAGTCTTTACTAAAATTATCTTATACTCTACTATGCCTATGTCATTATATTCCGTTAATCATGCCCAATGATCTATACCAATGCGTCTGATAGCCTGGAGAATAAGGCTGAATCTAGGTCATATATCACTCCAAAACGCTGCCTAATAATGCCTATCTTAACATCAAGGACGATATTACCAGGCCTTGCCAGCGCCGGCTCACGAAGATAATGAAAACGTAATATAGCCGCAAAAATAAACTTTCTGGCATTCTGTCTTTGTTAGCAGTAATGTTCGCTGTTACGTCATAACATAATTCAAAAGTGTAATTCGCGCGTGTTCGTAACTTTTACACTTTATTGTACATGTAACATAAATAAAGATAAGACTGCTACAAAGGTACAAGTAGCTTAGACATAATACAGTGTTTTTCAACGTGTGGGTCCGTGTGGGGCTTCTTTAGGGGGGTCGCAAGAGGTCGAGAGGACTACTATAGTAGAGAAAAACGATAAAGTTTAAAAAGGTAGATTTCATGTATGTTATACATGATCAAAAAGTGAAGGGTCGGGGGGTCGCGAAATATTTTTTCATATCAGGGGGGTCGTGTCATGAAAAATATTGAAATTCACTGATATAATAGACTACTTTAAGTACTACTATTTGTATCATTCTCTTGCGAAAGAGACCACTTTATGTACTAGTTGACGCTTACTACTTCTGGTTGACTTACGAGTAATGTTGTAGCAATGGCTACTGCTACGAATACACCCCTCGGGTTCACTTTGTCCACATTCCCAACTCGTCCACATACCAATCCCAACTGTTAAGGAAACGTGTGTACGTCCTAAGCGATATAACCTTGCAGAGAACGAGTTGTTGCAGGGATGCGGACGAGTTGGGAATGTGGACGAGATGAGAAAATGGACGAGTTGGGAATGTGGACGAGTTCGGAAAGTGGACGAGATGGGAATGTCGACGAGTTGGGAATATGGACAAAGTGAACCTAAGGCGAATACACTCAAATCCTATATGTATGTATCAAATAGTCACAGACGTCCACTGCTGCATGGGCGTCGCAGAGTGCGATCCTGTGTACATCGCATCCACCGACTCCCCGCTACACTAACGGGGTCATCTGTACACCGAGTCTGATGCCGTCCCACGCACGCATCCTACAAATAAAATTCGTCCCCTTTGACAAGCGGCAAAAAGCACGATTTTTACTTTTTACCTGAAACGCCACATTCTATCAACGTATTGTACAATTCAGTTTTATTTTTAGGAGTTTAATTGGTTCTATTCAAAATATGGTCCGAAAAGATACCGTAGATTCCGACATGGCAATAGTAGTTTTTGAATAGGGCTTTCAATACCGGTACTACTTGTATGTTTGGTCAATACCGGGACCCTGGTATCCCAGTCGGTGGGTGTCATCATCATAGGGCCTTCTACGTCTTGACAGACGATTTAAGCAGCGTCGGTGCGAGAAAGGCATCGCCTTCCGTGACTAAACAGTCCGATCCGAGAATGACATATCCGCATTTACTGCACGAGAATCGTGAATCACCTACACAGGGGACACAAACAGGATTGTGCCTTTAGTTCGCTTCGCGGCTAAATCTTGAAACCACGCCCTGTCATGAGTTACGCAGCCATCCAAAAGACCACCCCTCCACTCATCGCGGTCTACTGCAATATCCCCCCCAAACGTTGCAATCGATGCCAAATGCAACCATGTCGCGTTTCGCACAATCTTTAAGTTATCGGTGAGTGTATATATATTTAAGCTTCTCAATAAAATGTCGTTACCGTTACATTCTGGTACTTGTATGCACGGCCACGGACTTTAATTGTTAAGCCGTCTCTCTCTATCGCATAGCGCGTGCTCTTTCTAGTCGCTGGCTAAGCCCCTTCGGAGGGGCAACATTTGGTCCAGCCGCGCGGCGAAATCGCGGGGAGAGTTATGAGTGCCTGACGACAGTGACAAACAACCCCCCTGTAGAATCGTTTCGATTCAGCTGGTTTAATTCCACCGTAAAAGGTAAATTAAACATCCCCTTTTATTAATGATGCATCCTGAATGTTTTTTCTTGTATCATCAATTAGGTACGCACCCTCATCAAAGCCGTTTTTTTTTTAACTTTTCGCTTAACTTTATTCATTTGTATTTCAAACATTACACAAATGACTCCACTTCGCCGTGCCTTATCATTGAATTACACTAAAAGTATGCTCTTAATAATGGTCATAAAATGACTATTACTAGAGTTAATTGCATCGAATTCATTTTTATGTTCCATAAAGATAATGCGAACGAGTAAACACAATACAACACCATACAATTTGCTATCTTAAATACCTTTTTATCCTCTTTCATACAATTTTAGTGTTACTACAACACTAAAACTATTATAATCAAGTTAAACACGTTCTAAGTCCAGTAGTATATTTTATTAATAATGCATATAATAAGGGCAAGTCACGGTCTGTCAGTGCCGCGAAAGCTATGAGACACTTTTCCTGACAGGCGCCGTCATGTCTCAATCCATAGCCCAGTATCTAGTCCATATCTCCACCACCATAACCCAGTAGAATCAGATTCCATCAATCAACAATAGTCCTTGCATCTGGCGGGGGCTGTCTCGGCGTGCGTCCCGTGACACGGGCAGGGACAGCATCCGCTGGGTGTACACTTTGCCTTTCATTAAATTGTCAAAAAGGCCTCTACGCGTTGGCTTCGGCTCCATGCACGCCTCCCAAAGGGCCGCGACACCATTGTCTCGTGTACGGGAAAGACATATAATAATAAGTGCAATATTATTTTAGTGTTATATAAAGGTCTCTGCCCACTACACCGTATCATACTATGAACGTGTCAGGCAAAATAAACATTCTTTGTATTGAAAAGTACGAGACCATGCCCACTAGCACGTTCCGCCACCGACCAGCATTTGTCATACCGTGTCTGATACGTTTACAGTACGGTCATCCAAGGCTCTCACTACCTACTTGTACGTCACTGAATACAGTGTCTGTCACTATGAAGGATCTTTACTTCATGTGTGTGTACCCGATGTGCTTATCTATGCAACAGCTATTCGCTTAGCCAGCATAAGATACTATGACCACATGCAAAAATATCGTTTATCGAAACGATCAGTGTCCATATTCCGAACCCGTCCTAACTGCTGTGTAAACATATATGAGCACCTATTGCATGTCCGATGCACTGCATTCTGGCAAACAAGATCGCAAATGGACTCCAAGGGATTCGAGGGCCTTACAAAATGGCATCCCCCATTTGCGGTAGAAAATGTTAACACAATTTACAGTAAATTGTTTACACACTTTTATCGGAGCTGAACACGAGTTGTATTTTTCAAGTGAATTGGTTTGGCATTTTTTGCAGTCAGTCAGAAATCAAAGAAAAGTTCGTTAATCCTTTCCCTATCCTATCTTACAAATATTATAAATGTAAAAGTTTGTGAAGATGTTAGGATGGCCATCCAGCCATCCTTGATCCATCCATGACGCGGAACGATTGTATGGATTGAGATGAAATTTGGGATACAAATAGACCAAGTTCAGGATAGAAACATAGGATACTTTATATCCCGTAAAGAGTTACCTCAGGATAGTGACGGGAATAACGCAAGCGAAGCTGTGGGTAAATGCTCGTTTACTAAAACAAAGAAAAATACTGTTTTGATTTTATTAAAAATAGTATTTTTTAGGTATGAGTCGCTTCTTACATTCTACAGCAAAAGGGTAGGTAGTTATTACACAAACTCGAATCGAAGAATTAATTAGTAAGCCTAATGTTCCAGTCTAAAAGTTTCTAAATTGCTCATAACATTTGAAGGCCCATGTAACATTCCATGTGAACAAAGAACAAATAAAGCAGTAAAAAGTAAGATGGCGGCAACACACACGAATAAAAAAAACATTTATTACAGTAATAAAAGTTAAATTGCGTCTCCACACCGCCGCGACAAAGTCTCAATTACGTAGGAGCCAGGGGCGTTATTTGTCGCGTCGCGCGCGACAGTGAGCAATGCCGGTGCATTCCGTCCCTTCACGTGTTAAACAACAGCTGTAACTTGAGCCGTAAGTTGCAGCGTCTTGTATGCACCGCGAGCTCTCAAAGATTGGTTGGTCGTGTTAACCGACCTATGTTGCCAGACGTTCACAACAGTTGTTGGACCAGTCCAGCAGGGGTCACTTGTTTTGGTCGTGTTGCATTGCCGGTCACGTCTGGCTTCAGTCTTGGGTTTAGAAATTAAGCAAGTTCACCGTTGCAGAATGTTCAGTGGAGAGCGACGTGATGCCACAAAGGGAATCGTTTGGCTGTTCTCGAATGCACCAGAACTCTCTGGAATGGACAAACGTGAACATAACTGAATCAATACTCCCAATAAACATTAACCAGGACTACAGTGAAGTGGCCCGTACTTAGTCGTTTTTTTAATATTACTCTTCTTGAATTTGCCAATGAGATTTTTACGCCTAGTACATACGAATTGTCTCGAGGGAGTCAATTATAGACATTGTTTTTGCGTCTATGTTTACATCAATTGATTCAATATATAGAGAGATAAGCAAGGGCAAACCGTTCGTTCGCCCTTCTCAATGCCAGTTCTATTTTCAGCACACAATGCATTAGCAATTTAAAACTACAAGTTATTGCAACAGAATTCCATCGCAACTAATGGATTCTCAAGATTGCCATAAAATTTAGATGTAATAACGAGTCACCTGAAAGCATAAACTCGCAATTTTAAAATTCTCTCATTTTTACAGAGAAATTGTAGATGAATTTGATTATTTTAATTTAAAGTTCGCTCCGCCCGGAGCGCGTGGCTTTCGTGAGGCGAGAGCAAAGTTTTCGTTTTAACTATACTATTTATCAACTACAGAACCCATGGCGATGAATATTTAACGAGGTTCGAGGTTCCAAAAGGATAGAACAATGAGAAATGGAGATTCAAAATGCATTAATACACGTACTGTCGAAGTTGTGAGGTTCCAATTAAGATATTGATGTAAACTTCTGCTGGAGAAGGGGCTGAGTTGTTTGCATGGATACGATAGCCGTAGGAATGACCCGACCGGGGCACACAAAGTTCAAAAGTTTTGATGCGGTATCGCCCTATACATTAAATACAGTGATCATTTTTTGAATGTACGGTGAACTTCAAGAAGAAGCCATCCTGTCATATAATTTATAAATAAGTATCGCAGGGAAGCACGTTTTAAGTGATCGACTGTACTATCTAATACTTTCATATCGTATCAAGCTGTTCTTGCCTGAGTTCACCAAAGTCAAGGGCGCGTTTGGCTACAGAATGCAGGCTTAGTTATTTATAGCTGCGACTCTTGCGACATCGACAGGTGAACTTTTGGCTCTGAACTTATCGAAGGTCAGCCAATGCTGGGGTGAACACGTCAGCCCATAACTTCACCATACAAAACGTATCTAAAAGATATAAAGGTCGAAAGTTCGGAGGCACTTATATAAATTAGGTTTTCATGTTGCAGGCACTATGTTAATGCCAATTCTGTAAAGTTCGTCGTTCAATTAGGCGACTACGACAACTGAACAAAACTCACACTTAACCGAATAAGTAAAGAGAAGCACAAGTAAAAATGTAATTGTAAGGTACATTTAAATGACATTAACCACCAGCTTCGCAAAGAAATAATCCCATTTTTTGACCAAAGAAAGACGTAATAGTACATTGTGACTCTGTATGTAATTTTATAGAATAAGTAAATTGCTGTGCCCTAACAGGGTTCCAGTAGTGTGGCACCCAAAGAACTCGATTCCTACCGATTTTCCAAATATCAAGCATTTGAGCACCTTATCCTATAGCTCTTAAGGAAAATGTACGCCAAATTTGCACCGGTTTGCCCACAGACAGGTGCACTTCACTCGATTTTGGCCTCCCGCGCGGTGGGCGTAGCCGATCCGGTCGGTCGCAGGCAACCAAAACATCACAGTTTCACAATATAATTATAGTGACAGTACGCAAACGCCGTTGATGCCGGCCGAACGCCGCTAGCGAAACCTATTTCCCACGCTCGCGTCAAAACAATAGGCTTCGACACAAGCGTGGGAAATCTTGTTTTTTGTATGGAAACGCGCGACACTGAAATTTCTGTTTATATTCTCTAATCTAACCAGAGATATCTTTTACCACGCCACTGCAGGCTTCATGTCTGTGAACTAATGTATAAAACTTAATATCTTATGTACGACATGATTTTGACGCAATCCATGAATATGAATATGAAAAAAAATTATCCCTGAAGCTTTTCTCAGTAGTGGGTTAAAATGTAACATTCATTACATTTACTCTAAGAGTCATTATTCAGCAGACGTGCAACCGTACAAGACATAGTTGTTCAGTTGCAGGCGACACTCGACAGTAGAAAGCAAATTGCATTTTTCCATTACGTGTCCTGGCGTCGGCTAATTCGCTAACCAATTCAATAAAGAACTGCAAAATACGAGTACTGAAGATTCAATGAATTTCAAACTAGATTCGGGTAATGTGAACTTCTGTCGCTGTCAGTTAAAACAATGAAACATACCGAGTAATTATCAGAAAAAATGGAAACAGTAGATTTTATTAATATAAACTCTGCAAGTCTGTATATTTACGAACTGACCTTATTATAGGAATGTATGTCAGATATGCTTTGTCCGAAATTTTTGTGATTGGTTGTGTTTTTTTTTGTTATTTCTTCTATCATCAGCCAAAAGAGATTAATTGTTGGACAAAAGCTTCCCCAAAGAACGCCCGTATGACCAACTCCAGTGATCTTCAGGTCATTAATGCACCTTGAGTAGGCCTATCCACGCTGCATATTTCGGTACCTAACAGAAAACATGAATGACCTTTTAAAGATAACACGCTACCAAAGTATAAAGACGAACAAGTAGCCCAACTTCGGCTATTTAGGAGCGCGCGACACGTACCTGTGCACACAGACGCGCGATAACACGTCTGTGTGGGTGCAATCCATACCGGAGCATTCCTACGCATTCTTATTTCTTTGCTTGTAGTGCGTCCACGGTACTAACGCCCACGGGAAGAATGCAGTTGATTTACCAGCTCGGGCTGATTCTGACACTCGAGGCTCAATATACTACCAGTAGGGATACTAAGGAATCCAATAAACAAATACAAGATCAAGCTAAATAAAACTTGTTTAATAATGCACGTTATCAAAATTTAAATTAGGTACTTTGTAGAATCCAAAGTACGTAAAAATCGCTCCATTTGGAAGATACCCCACTTAATAACCGGCCAGATGAGTTGGAATGATTTCCGAACGGTCGCAATCGCCCCCGCCCAGCGCCAGAGGCGATTTGAATAACGTCTACGGGAGGAATGCAGTTAATTTACCAGCTCGGATTCATTGCGACACTCAGGCCCAATATATTGATACACCAGTAGGGATTTTAAGGAATATTCATACGAAGTGTATTTATTTAGAAATTTAATGCTTCCAAACTTAATTTCGGCTCAACGATAATTTTGCTGTATAATAGAAACGGATGGTGTAAGTGAACAATATTAAATTGTTGTTAAATCTGAAAAAAAAACCAGCGCTATATGAGCTGCGAGACAACGAAATTTGGAATCAGGTATTTTATCGTACAATTCCAAGAAAATGGATCTAGCAAATATATTTACTTGGAAGAGATCGCTATTATACAAGGTGAAATTTTAGTGGTTGTTTCCGTTATGTCTTTTGTATGGAGGGTCGGCTAATTTCAACGACCTGCTCCATAGAAAATACTTTTTTCGCGTTAAAAAAAATTCTTCCACTTTTTCCTAATCAGAACACGATACTGAACATGCCCTTAAACGGAAAACGACCACTAAAATTTCACCTTGTATCGCCTTTTCACTATTGTTATTAAGAGCCTTATCACACTTGCGATTTACGAGCGAGCGGCGGGCGAGTTAGAAGCGAAGTTCCATACAACTGTCGCTGCGCCGCGCCAAATTTTTGTATGGATCGCCCGCAGCTCACCCGCAAATCGCAAGTGTGATAAGGCCTTATATAAGTTTGCATTGTAATGTGGTGTGCGATAAATAGGGTGGACCAAAAAAAATTTTTTTTTTCGATTTTTGGTAGCTTCAACCCGGAAATGTTCTACATATCATTTAAATGATTCATGGAAAATTTCAACTCGCTAGCTAAAACGCAACCGGGACCTCAACGAGTCTTTAAGTTTTTTACTATAGCGATATTAGCATAGCAGATACGACAGACTATCCGCCAGTTGATTTGTATCTTTTTATTAATCTAAGTACTGTACTAAGATTAGATATATAGTGTAAATTTAATTTTAATGCCAGGACAAGGAATTAGATAGCGCCTCTTTACCGCTATGGAATGTGACTAGCGGTAACTTGAGGTAAAGCCAAAGCTTTTAAGAGTAATATGTCGAATATTAATAGTTTTTCATTTATATTAATCCTTAAATGGAGTTATTAGTAAACAAAAAGAAAAAAAATCACTAACATTTTTGAATATGTATGCAGGTCATGAATATAAGAGCACCGCTTTATCTTATTTTTAGAATCAAGCGTAACAAGATTAGGGGGTAAAAAAATGAAACTTTTTTCCCCATACATTCGTGAACCACCCTAGCGAAAAAGTATTATTGTATTACATCTCTCTCTACTGCCCCAACTTCATTGCGTGCCTTAAGACCCCTTTGTTTATTGCGTCGCCTCGACCGGCGGTTCTTTAATCCAGGCCCTCACTGCCACGACCACCATTCCAGAGTTTCCAACTTTAACAAGAGAGCTTTACCACGTCGTTTAGTTAAGAATATTAAGTTTATCAAATTATATGCGACGAATAGGCACTTAAATATTTAAAATAACGTAATAACAATTCAAAGTATTCAAACTGATTAACAATTTTCGAAGTAATAAATTACACAAACAGAAAAACCTAAATTCTGAATCGTGAATAGGTATACATAAAACAAAGTCGTGTTAGTTACACCATTTATAACTCAAGATCGAGTGGACTGATTTTTATGATCTTTGATTTGTTGGGTTTGTCTCCGGCCCGAATAACAGAATAACTATTAAAACATAAAACTGAGGCGGAACGAAGTTTGCCGACACAGCTAGTTTTAATTAAAATACAGTATGGTTCTTTGTAATTTTAAGGAGTTGTTCATGATTCGTTATCAAAGTTATAGTTTGAAAAAATGTTTGCTACTTTAAATGTCTCCTTAAATACTACACACTTTCTACCTAATAAATATAAAATAAGCAAACATGAATAGGGTCGGATCTCGGACTACGTAAAACATGTGTAAATCCACGTGCCACTTAGCCATTCCTTTATGCCCAATTTGTTTCACGAAACACGATCGGCCCGTCTGAATGACTGTGGGTTCAAGGTGAGGAGCCAGTGATCGTTTTAGGTAGAGTCATCGAAACAAAAAAATTGTAGAAAGGAGCAAAAGAATAATGGTTGTTATTGATGTTACCTACTGTTCTTTTTTTCTACCTTTAGTAACTTAAAATATAAAAAAAATACTAAATTAATAAATACCTTAATTACAAAAAAACGATCAAGTCCAAAAATATGAATAGAATTTTGATTTTTATTCCAAAGAAAAGTTCAGAAATACATATTTTCAGACGCTACCTATTACATTTCTGTTATGTGCTATTAACGCTGTAGGAATAAAATATTTATAATCGCATATTCATTCTAGCCAGTACTTATGGTCCCTCATCTATTTCTGAATAGGGTATTTGACAACAATCAAAATAAATTCATTAACTCTAACCAGCAAATTACGCTTCCAAAACAGCCCGGATAAAATCATTGAAACTTATTTTCGTGCCATCAACGATTTTACAATGACGAAAACTAAAAATAAGGCACCATGTTGAGCATGACGTCACAAGCACGTCACAAGATAGTATTTCATACTAAACTGCATACTTTCGGAGCGTTTTGACACTTCATAAAAAGAAGCTGATTTGAACTGTCATCAAGTAGCCTATTGTTGTTAAGTTGCAATTATCCGTAATTGACTCATACTTTTCTGCATGGCTCTTATCTGCTTAGTAAATAGATTCAACTATTTCAGTAAAGCATATCTACAATATTGTCGAACAACTTAGCAGTGGCGTGGCGTTGAAGAAATCCTTGGGCAAGCCGGAGCAGCTTTGGCTTCAATTTCCTTTAGGAGCACTAGAATTAAGTGCTGAACTGCCCAATATTACTGCAAGCCGATGGGAATCGATTTCTATGGACGCTACGCCACTGCAACCTAGTGAACCTAGCCAGTCTGACGCTCAGCTCCTAGCCTACAGGACCACTGTGAGTTATTCCAACAGTCCATCACGGAATCATATCTGCATACGAGTCATACGACGCTCGTTTCGACAGAGTATTCCCTTTCTTTTTATGGGTTCCGGGTCTGTCGGGTTTGCGTATTATTCGGACGTCAGCGGACGCCGGATCAAACTTGGTCATTTGATTTTTATTGGGGCACGATATATGACGCAGCATGATACTTTCGGAGCTATATATTAAAAAACTAGCTCTTGCTCGCGACTTTGTCTGCGTAGAAATAGACTTTTATATCCCTTATACTAGAGCTTGCTTGATAACTGATTCCTTGTATAAATTTCCAACCCCCTAGCCTAGCCTCTCAGCCCCCCAGCACTAATAAAAATTGTTAATTAACTAGCCTAATTCGGTATAATAACATACGAGTTCGGTCAAAGTCGAAATTAACCTCATTTTTTCATAAATTTTTGATATACCTACAGACAAGACCATATCATCCATGTAAATTTCGTATCATTATTCTAGCAACAGGCAATTCGTATTGATAATAACAAGGCTGTTCCAACCTAATTAACACCATTCAATCTTCATATTAACGTCATCATAACCGGCGATGTCCCATTACCGCCCCGATGGAGGTATTTAATATCGGCCTGCCAGCATTGCATAATAATGGGCCGAATAGCGAGCTGTCTGAAGACACATATCTGGACGGTAATGGTGATTTTATGACCTAGTTTGGTATTGAAGACGGGTGTACTGAATGTTGTCTGGAATAAATTTATACAATGGCTCTGATATTCTGAGTGTTCTTGTGCATCTTATTACGATAATTTATACAGATATATGTAGTAAATGCCGTTGGTAGTATGGCAATTTTTGAACGTTGTAGACGCATCAGCACACAACAGATCAGCGTTCAGATAAAGTAGTTGTTTCTTAATTTATCCGATGTTGTAAGATTATTTACTCGGCGAAAAGGGGCGACAAAAGACTGTAATCGAAAGACTTAAACAGACTTGGCCACAGGGCAGAAATAGTATGACAGAAAAATTAAAACTTCAAGAAGAATAATAATCCGAAGAAACCTCCACCTAATTTCTAAGAAATCTTCATTACTCTCAGGCTTCCATTTCCATTTGAGTTCATCATCTTTCACGTAAATTCACGTAATTTCCTAGACTGTTTAGGCACTTGCAATATTTCTTAACAAGAAACGGCGAGAGCCTCTCAAAGGAGGTTTGCTCCCAATAACCCGCAGTTTGTCAAGCACTGCTTATAACATCAAACGCAGACCGCGACTTGCCTAGTTGCCGTGAAACAATGGAGGCCGAGAACTTTCGCAGACTGTGAATGTACTTCTACAAACTAAAGTCAGATAAGTACCTTATTTGATTTCTCAGTCTGCGAATTAGAGAGAAATGGGATATTCAAGCTTGAATTTTATTTTTAAAGTTGACTGTTTCGGCTATTAAGGGTCCATAATCTTGAAAACGCAATTTATAAATCAGGGAATCTATATGTAAAATCATTCAAAGAAAAATATACAAATAACAGTTGGGTCAAATAGCCTTTCGCACTTTAGCCAAGTTGAATGTATGGCCCAATATCACAATTTCGAGTAAGCTTATGAACTTGCGATAAATTATGTCCACTTAAGACTTTTATAACATTAACTGCGAACTGACGAAACAGTTGACACTTCGCATGCTGCAAAGAAAAGTAAATGGGCTAAGATACAAACATGTATGATAGGTTGTACAAAGTCGGTAGTGACTATGAAACAATTACAACACAAGGGAAAATGCAAGTGCTGATTTCCCATTATACTAGCGGAGCTCTTGACCCGATTTCGAGGTCGAGGGCATGCGGGCTTGCATGCTGATCGATTGTCTTCGAAGTGCTATAATATCGGCGCATCCGGTCATCGAAGGAAATGATTCACATAATGGCCCCACGTTGGGCGCCACTTTTATAAATTGACTAGTTTTTCACTTATATACTAAGTAAATGATTAACTTTGTGTGATATGAACTTAATCTGTATTTGAATGTAGCTTTATTGGGTAAAAAAATGTTGTCATAAACACAATTTATAAATATGCTCGAAACTTACTGTGATAAGATTTTTTAGCACATAAATAACTCCGTTAGCAGCAGCTACACAAGTTACTGCGTTAAAATGAAACTGTAACTCAGAAGGGCTGTTATAATAAGCTTTAACCTTATCTGTGGAACAAAGAAAGTCAAGGGCGCTTCGTAATGTCAACTGCCAGAGAGGGTGGTTAGGGTATCCAATAGGGTCAGGCTCATAAGGACCAGGTTTCAGAATGACCACGCAAGTAAAAGGCCTAATTTGCATCAGGTCTTAGTTGTAAAATGTCAAAGCATGACAAGGAAGTGACAAATGGGAATTTATTAACAGTTATAACCTTGTCATTATGCAACCACGACGTTTTGCTGTTTTGCGTTTGCTAAATTCAAGACTTAGTCGCTATTTAGACAAAATGCATAATGTGTCATTTTACAACCAATTCATAATGGTCTTAAATCAATTAGTAATTCTGCAACTACGGCATTTTATTATAATGACGTTCGTGCAACTATAGCTTGGCAACTTCGTTGGAGACACTCACATGTGTGCGTTTTGTTATGTGCAGCCGTAACTACTTACACAAGATCATAGTCTAGTTTTATTATTTGGAAAAGTATGACTACAACGTGACTTCTTGCCACGACCGCAATTCGCTAAGTGATTTGACAAGCCCGGGACACCCCGTCCGCCATGATTGATTGATAACGCGTCAGTCTTGATGTGTTATTAATTATACGATGTGCTCAACTTGTATTCGAACTCGAACACAATAAAGTATTTTGTAGCACGACATAATAATACATGTCCTCAGCAGTAGCAAATATATCAATTTATTGTTAGAGAAACGTGTGTATACTACACGCTATCTGTATTTATTTTGTTATAAAAAATCTTTAATTTACAATTTCAATAAACATGATGATGGTTTACGTCGTATGGGAGTTAGGATGTATCAAAAGACAGTGTTACAAATTTTCTAGTGTAACTTGCTAGGCTTCCGAACTTCCGAATAAAACTTGTTGCCAGTACAACGGTTTAATTAGTAACTTAACTGTAATATCAATCTAATTTAAACGAGCGTGCATGCATTTTCTATTCTTTGTCTACACACTGATTATGTATATCATGTATTACATTCATACTGATATACGTATATCAGAAAACGCATCCCACATCATATTTCTTCGTGATGTAGACGAAGATATTTCCGAGTTGATTTATAATTATAAAAATAACACTGAACAACATTGAGTTCTGCTTTTACTATCTAGATAAATAAAATGCAATACGTTCTAATTTCCAACTAACGAACACAAGAGGTTCAGCCAAGATTGAGGAGCTTTGGTCGGTCTATTCATTAGTGATAGTATGTTCTATTTGTATAAAGAACAATAATGTAGTCTCAAATACACTAATGAATGGCTACATTTTATAGAACGTTCCTAACTACTCAACTAGTTATTTGAACCTTACTGTCCCCCAAATCGCCTAGTGACTGCAATACGGCCACATTTAAAAAAAAAAAAAAAACAATTTTTTTTCTACTGTCACGTACTACAATGATCTCAAATTTTATTTTTTTGAGATATGGCCGTATTGAGTCACTAGGCGAAATATCTTAAAGATACAACAGAATGGAATGACTGAAGACAATCTCAAAGATTCCAACTATCCTTTTTTTTTCAAATTAGAATATCGTGCTTTATCCGTCATGCGATTTCAAGAAAAACAATCTTGCAACTGCTATATTTAATCGTAATAAACTACTGAAATGAGTGAAATTGGTTCCTTTGTGTTATTTTCTGTTATCTTAATTTATAATCCCCTGATATACTAAGGAAACGACAAAACGTAGGTGAAAATAACCGTTAAAAATAGTAATCTAAAAAAAACGAGGTATACAGTTATGGGTCACTTGTAAATATATGGGAATCTCAGACGGATGACCGCATGGGACAATAATTGATTCAGTCGAAATACCAGATTTCCGAGATTAATTTAAGAATTAGACTTGTCGGTGGAGTAGCTTCCAATCTTGCCTGATGTAAGCCAGCTTCTTGACATTTTGATAAAACATGACACCAACTTTTTCCTTCACTTGGTCCACGTAGCTGCGTCTAGGTCTTCCTCTACCTCTTCTTTCCCTCTATCTTTCCTTTCAGTAAAGTTTTAAAGAAGTTATCTATGTATACAATATAGTATCTATCATCTTTCACTTACATACAATTCCTACATCGAATAGGCTTAATAATTATCCGGAAAGTATATGCAAAGCCGCCGTATCCGGCTCAGTACGTAGCTCATTTAACATGGGCAAACAACTTTGTTTGGATTAAAAAGTTGAACAATTTCGAGCAAGGCTTATATCGGTAAGCCGCTTAGCGCTACTTTGACACCGCACTGTGGACATGGCAACATACTTGTTACGAATTATTTTTCACTGGTGGCTTTCTGTTTACCTGTGAATTATTTATAAATTTGAATACCATTAACGGTACTTCCTTCCTTTATTTTGAAGAGACCGAGCTATTCAGAAAGTATTGAGTACTTATAGATTATTCTATAATTCATAAAACAAAGTCGGGTTAGTTTCACCATTTATAACTCGAGAACGAGTGGACCGATTTTTATGATCTTCGTTTTGTTGGGTTTGTCTCCGCCCTGAATAACAGAATAACTATTAAAAAATCTAAAAAATAAAAATTTCTGAGGCGGAACGAGTTCGCCGGGTCAGCTAGTATTATAATAAATGTGAATAAGTCAGATATTTAAAGGTTTCGGTGTTTGGATGTTTGTTACTAAATAACGATGTTACAATCTAACGGATTAAGATGAAATTAGTCAGTAAATCAGGACTTGATCTACGAGTACTTACAAGTACAGTTAACATAGGATACTTTTTATCAGCAAACCCGCAAGTAAATGCTTGTCTAGCTAATATTATGTGAGATATTAAAATAAATCTACCCTCAATCATGATCCTGCCTACGCTCTAAACAAATAACTTTCTAGAGTCAACAACAGGCATGACAGTGATGTCTTTTTAAATATAGGTATTTGCTCAAAAAGTGGTACTTTTCGTAGCTATATATCGTGTGGAAAGTTGTATTTTTGAGGTGTCATTTCCACTCGTCCCGAGTTCTGTCTCTAGCTTCGCGGCTCGAGCCAAGACACCACTGGTCTCGTGAGATATGACATTATTTCCGACTTATATCAAAGAGTTCTATTAAGTACGGTATTGAACGCGTGGAAAAATCAGTATCGCGGCTAAAGCTGGATTTATATTTGTCTGACGTGACGTGTTGTGACGCATCGTTTGTACTAGATTGTTGTCAGATCACAACACACTAGTGTGAACGTTACCACACTAAATGTATGAAACCGATTCCGATCTGATGCGTCACAACACGTCACATCAAACAAGTATAAACCTGGCTTAACACTCGCAACATACATTATAGAACCTCGTCGAGGGAGACAAAGTTATTAGTCCCGACACGATGGCCTTCGTTCTATTAAATGAATTACTGACTTGCTAGCACAGAAGAACAGATAATTCAGTTCAGGACAGGACAGTATTTATTGCCTTTAAACTTAATAAGAGATAAGAAACTAATTAACTCTAATACAAAGAGTTTCCCGATTCGGATCGCTAAGACATTAAGCATTAGTATATGTTGAAAAACAAGTGTAAGGTGCACAAAAATACGCCTTCTTTAGAATTATTTTCTCAGAACTTCATGGTGTTCTTTTAGAAACTTTTCGGTATCGAAAGCCTATTGTTGAAGCTAAAAAAGTACACTACTACCTAATTGTATCTTCTTTTTTGTCGTTCCCTCATTACTGAAGATCGTGACCAACTGTAATGTCTCTCCACATAGCGCGGTCAAGGGCCATATGGGCTGCCCTCTGCATGGTACCACAAGCATTTTTTATGGTGTCAGACCATCTTGTCGGGATTCGTCCTCTCGCGCGTCGGCCCTCAACTTGGCCTAGAACAATGCATCTCTCAAGGCAGTGCTGATTAGAACGCATTATATGCCCAAAGAATTTGAGGATCCTCTCATTACCAATAGCTGACAGTCGCTTCGTAATTTTCAACTCCTTTAACATGGACTCGTTAGTTCTTATTGCGGTCCATTGGTCCTAATTGTATAAGATGACTTAAATAAGGCCGCCTTTACACCTGTAAGTTTTACTTACGGAAGTCACTTACGTAAGCGACTTACGATAATTTTTCAAGTGTAAATAGTTTTTGTAAGTGACTTATTGTAATTTCTCACAGCTTACGTAAGTTGGAAAATTACAGGTCTAAACACGTTCGAGTTTGTTTACGGAAACGACTCACAGCTTATCGAACTAAATTGATAAGTTGAGAAATTACGCTACAATGTCCGGTTCAAAACAAAAAGAAAATAAAAGCTGGTCACCTGACGAGGTGGAAACTTTCATTACTGCTCTTGAGGCACGTCCCATACTATGGGACTACAAAAATAAGGAGTACAAAAACCGCGTAAAAACAAACTTGTTACATATTGAACTTAGTGAGTTTCTCAGCTGGTGAAATTGCCGAAAATGTGTATCATTTTTTTTATGATTGGTGCGACTTTTTCCAAAAGATATTCAAAAGTCGTAGAATACATTCTTATAAAGTAAAAAAATTGGTCTCGGTCTTCCATTCTTAACTCCGTTAAAAGATTTTCAAATGCACCTTTTGCCATTCTTCTTTCTAGCCATGGTTTTATCCAGCATTTTCTTTTCTTTTGCTTTCGACTATTTAATAAAATTATGTATGCAGCAGCTGCTTGAACGTGACGACTGAGAGAAGGCATTTTTATTACTGATTTGAGAAGCATAATGTAAATGGGCGTGTAATAATTTCTGCAAGTTTAAACTTACACAACTTACGTAAGCATTATTTACGTAAGTATTTATTGCAAGTGTAAATGCAACTGTAAGTAAATTCTGTAAATATTACGCAAGTAACTTACAGGTGTAAAGGCGGCCTAAAAGTGATCATCAGAGCTATGAGTGATTGTGATTAGACTTGATCTATTTAAGATCACAAAAACGCGACGATTTTCGTGTCGCCTCAAAAGATTTTACCGCAGGCGACGCGCGAGAAATGCAGTATTCATCCCGAGATTCAGGCCCTACTGTAAATCATGATTAGATTGATTAAGCCTTTAGAATCTTCTACAGACAGGTTGAGACATGTTTTTGAGACAGAGTAACATAGCCTTTATTAGCTATTATTAACCCTCAAATGCATACCGTATCGTGCATTTTATTCCTGAAATGTCTTATGTGAAAATCAAATCCACGTCAATTTGAGAGTTCTTGACCAGTTTGAGAAGATTGAAATTGACGATAAGTTGATTTCTACTTGTGTCATTTCAGTAGTATCATTTTCGATACCGTATGCATCTAAGGGTTAGGAGCGGTGGGTAACTGACTCAAGAGTTTTCACGAAAATAAATTGATGCAGCTGCGGCTATCTGTGCCCGAGCACACAGAGCGAGCAAACAGCTTAATTATGAATAGAGCCAGCACATGTGCAGCCCAAACGCGAATTGATCGCCGGGACCCGAGAGTTTACGTTTGTCTAATTGATTTTATAAGTCTATCCGGCTGGTTATATTTTTAATGTTGATCTTTGGGATTTCAATACAGCATTTTCATGTTTCGCGAGCATTCGGCATTCCTTTAATCATGAGTAGAATTCGCGAACATGTCGAGTGGAAGTCTCGTCTTTTTTTTAACGTGAGTGATCCGTTTTTAATTCGATATGTTTGAGTCTCACGGTGGTTTTCGAAACATTTTTGACGTTTGGAATTTATAATTTTTTCAGTACGTAAATATTACTTTCAACGGATTTATAGAGGGTGATCTCAAGTCAAACATGAGTCCCAACAGGATAACTATTTAATTAAATATTCTGAGTTGGCATTGTGAGCACTGTGTGATCGTGTTTGTCTATTCTGTTTAAATGTTTTATGGTGTGACGTTGAATGGATCATCTATTTTGTTAATAAGAGTCAATAAAATGTTGCGGACATGCTGATTTTGCAAAATTGCATTCTTTAATTATTTTCACTTGTCAATTAATGCAAAACATACAAGTAAAAAAAAATACAATTATTTTGCATTCGCAAACGCAAGCCTTGGAATTTGTTAGCTCTGATGTCCATCAGTAATGAGTAAACTCCATTTGTCTTGGTTAAAGTTCTATTACTCTTGCATTGTTTTCCTCAAACGACGTCATCTCTTTGTTATTAAAAAAAAACTAAACAAAAGAAGGACAACAACTAATTATCAGGTGTTTAATCGGAACTTTATCGAGAGTAACACCTAAATAAAGATTATTTTTTACCCCAAATGAGCCTACAGATGAGCAAACCAACTTGATAGGGAAAATTATATCGTCGAATAATGGACATATAATAGCCGTTCATCTAAATATAAGAGCCCTAAGACCTTGCGTCTTAACGAAGAACGTCACTTCTCGAAGGGCCTCATCTCATCTCAATTCATAATGCGTACCCGCACGTGCGACGCTAGTTTGTTTACAATTCTATAAGGACACGCAAATATTCTAAATGCCGGCGCTGACAAACAATAGTGTTTTCGCGTCGGGCGTGATCAAAATAAAGCTGTCAACTCCAATAACCCGCTGTATCCGAACGGGCTGGACTATTCACAGCTTCGACGTCATCTGGTCCCTAATATACCCGACCTGTGAATTGGTAATAACAATTCGTAAACGAGGATCAAAATCAGCCGGGCCGCTCGTCGCTTCGACTTCGACGGATCATAGCAGCGTGATCTGTATACGCAGGTCAAATGATATTAAGTACGAGATTTAAGGAGACGTTTAGAATTGGCCTACTGAATCGGGACAATCGCGCATATTACCGGTGTCCTTGCTCGCATAAATATGGTAAACTCCCGAACGGAGCATGAATAATTTACGTACAGATTCCTTTCACGCGCCAATGAGTCTGTTTGTTTATGTTTAAAACGCCTCCGGCCCACGACTTGACTTTGACTTATTCAGCAACTTGTCAGTCACAGGCGAGTTTGTGCTTGCTATAATTTAGTATGTACTCCTGCAATACATTTATTCACTGCGACTCTTCGTTGCGAGACAAATAGTAGTATTTGGAAAGACGATGGTCTTTCCATTCGAAATAGTGCGAAAGTGACAGTTCATGGTCTGTGGCGCGACAACCGGAGTCGCGGCCAGTTGCGCTAGCCCCCGAGGGCTCTTTGTTCAGCATTTCAACCTTGAGTCCACTGTTGGGCAAAGTCTCCCCCAAAGACTTCCACAACGACCGGTCGCACGCTTTTTACCTCCATCGAATTCCTGCAACCTTAACCAGGTCGTCTGACCATCTTGTAGGAGGCCAACCCACCCTGTGTCTTCCGGTTCGCGGTCTTCATTCGAGAGCCTTAATGCCCCATCAGTTATGCTTAATCCAAAACCACTTAGGCTTCCTATCGTCGGTTGGGCAAGTAATAATTGTTCGTAATCGAAGATGAAGACAAAAGAAAAAACAAGCGGGCATCACGCTCATTTTTGCCAAAAACTGGCAGGGTGTGGAATTAACTCTCTCCTGAGGTGTTTCCGGAGCGCCATTACATGGGGTACTTCTAGAAACGAGTAAACAGAGCTCTTAAAGATCAGCAACGTATAGGTAACACCTCTGGTATTGGATATTCATGGGCGACGATGACTGCTTTCCATCAGGCCGTTCGTCTGCTCGTTTGTCACAATACTAACCAAACTGTTATATTCCACAGTATAAAAACAAAAGCAGGTCCCATTATCTACACGTCGCAGGTCCTCGTTCCATTGCCACTGAATCCGACTGTCCGTGCAAATGGCGATGCACTTTAAAAATGCAGCTAATTTATCTGGAGAGCGAACAACACAGAAAGTGTGAGCGCTAGAATTACCAGGCCAGCGGTGTGGAAACGTAGATAGGCGGGCGCACGCTTACCTGCAAGAGAAGCCATTGTTATTGCGACTGTATTGGAATGGTACTCGTAGCTTTATTAACAGTGGTCGGCAATTGGTGTAAAACTTCAACAAAACTTGCCAAGGGGACGTAATTTTTGTACTTTCGGTATTTTGTTTTTCGCGGTAGTTCTAATAGCGTTTCAACCGCTCTTACTTTCCTGGTAGAATTATGAAGCATTTCCCCGTAGACTTGGATTACTATTTGAGGCTATTTTGTAGAATACCAGTACCTGTAGAAAATAACAGAAAATGGTAATCCGAGCCTACAGGAAAATAGTCAAAAATTCCACCAGGAAAGTGAGAGCGGTTGAAACGCTATTAGAATTGCCCTTCGGTGTTTTGTCCATCGGTATTTCAACTTTAGGTATTATGAATTTTCGGCATTGTAATACGTAACCTTAGTATGAAGCGTTTTTTGGAAAAATCTAAAATTGTGATGTTACCATTGCTGTATCTCGGAGAGTTTTTTATGATATGGAAGTAATTTTTACCCTAATATTTCTATTATTGAGAGATCGTTCTGTAACATTACCACAGAAAACACTTGTAAAATAGTCTATTACGATTAGCCTATTGAGTATGTATTTACTCAATGAGGTTACAAAATATCACATATTCTTTAACAATGTGATCGCAAACATGGAAGTCACCACGAGTATTGTATACAACCCCAAGTTTCCTTACAACATCTTCAAAGTTCATTTTTCAATTTCCGAACTTGGGCATTTATGTACAAAGACTGTGATGGGTAAGAATTTCTTGTGGTTGCCAGTTATGGGCCGACTCGTAACTCAGTTAGTAGTTGCCAGAGGCTGGTTGATTAAAAACGCATTACCTCATCGGCCAGATGTTGCACGGTGAGAGAATAAACCTGCCACGTACAATTTTGTTGTAATAAAGAAAGGGCTAACCTGCCAAGTACAATTTTCTTGTACTACAGAAAGGGCTACTACAGGGTGACTGAAAATTCGCCGTATTCCTTGATAGGGGCTTTTCTACAGCTCATTTGCAATGATTTAGGCCCAGTCAACTAGGGGTCAAAACTCCTTGGTTTTCGAGATATTCAAGTTTTTTGGTTTTCTTTTTAAATACCCGCCTCTTGATATAAAACTGGTGATTATGCAATTGTTGTAATGTTTTGGCACTTTTTACTATTGTAATGTAATCAGTAGTTTATTAGCTATTCAAAACATGTTTTTTTTTTTTTTTTTTCAAAATTGCGTAGTTTCTACACAATCACCAGTTTTATGTCAAGAGGCGGGTATTTAAAAAGAAAGCCAAAAAACTTGAATATCTCGAAAACCAAGGAGTTTTGATCCCTAGTTGACTGGGCCTAAATCATTACAAATGAGCTGTAGAAAAACCCCTTTCAAGGAATACGGCGAATTTCCAGTCACCCTGTATACTATTATTTTTTTATCAAGTACCATGTGTTTTGGTATAATATTTAGGGCGATAAGGCCGACTTTGAATATTTTAGTTCTAATTTTTGTTTTTCATAATAACGAATTTTCTTTTAAGTAAATCCAATTGTTAAAATTAGACTACTCGATTTATCAGACAAATGCATAGCCGGTATAGACGGAGGGGTGAACATCCAGACTCATTAACAAGGTCCACTTGCTGCCCTTTGCGAAAGCAACATAAAAAAGTGTAATAACCTCCGCAGAATATTGGAGTCCGAATCGCCATTTCTCTCAGCACATTGGCTCACTTACAATTTAAGTGGTTAAAGCTCAGAAGAAACCTAATGGAATCGTTACATCGTCAGCAAAAAAACGAAGTTAGCCAGGCACTAACTTAGCGTTCGTCTGCCCTTTGATGCAATAACTCCTTCGTGTTCAAATTTTCAAAGCGCGCAGAAGGCTAGACGATTCCGATCACGTCTCCTTTAGTATCCAGTGTCGCGCCGGGGAGTTATACTTCAAATCAAGCAAAGTGCCGCCGGCACGAGCGAAATGGACAATCCGCGAATCGGCCCCAGAGGCGCCGTAACGGACGAGACGCGAGAACCGATCGACAAAATTGAATAGTATACATGCAAACAAATACATAAAGATAGCAAATTGAATATGCCAGATATTGGCGCCCAACGTGGGGCCAGGTACTTTTATTACTCCATATCACCTAAGTTAGGTAGTTAACGTCAAGTACAGTGCCAGGACAAATGGAACGATATCCTATGCGATAAGCATCGGAACGGCTATAAATAAACCTAATATCGAGTCGATATGAGTTTCTATGACACCGTCTCCGGCTTTATAGGTGGTGTAATTCAGCGCAGAATATATTTCTATGCACTTAGGTTGCGCAGACATCATAAGTACAGGAACCTAAGCCGACATTTATCGGATTCGTGGAACTCTCAAGTTCGAACTTTGCGCGCTAAGAGTATTATTTCTGAGCCTTAGTCAACAAGGCTTATATAATTATAAATTATACATGTTTTTTTTCTGATGTTCAACAGTTTCCAAAATAATCGAGCTTCATAGATTTTATCAAAGACAAACAATTCAAAAAACCTACAAAATTATTTTTTAAAATGATTTTGCGACAGCGGGAGTTACAATTGCGATCGCTTTCTTCGTTGATCGGTCTCCAATAGTTTCAAAGGTAATAAACGGGAGCCCGCTAATGCCAACAGAAATGCTCTAGGTATCTGATTACAACCTCTGTAACATGTTTTCTCTCGAACTCGAACGAAGTTAGGAAACTTGGAGAAATGAGTCCATTAGGGAAGTAATACGGAAATCAATAATAAACCCTAGTTCCGGACATGTGAGTATTTTATTTATTAAGTTTATTGAGTAAAATCACTTACAGGTAAAAAGTTTTAGATAGTGTTATATCACATAAGTCGTTAGAGAATTAAACGCTAATAAAAGTCACATGCCGATTATTATTCTATTGACGAATCAGAAAGTGATAGTAAAAGGCGGCCATGCATATTAAAACAACACCTAATTCCTTTGGGAAAGTAAATTTTTGGTCAGCCGTTATTAAAATTGATCCGCAAAAAAAAATAAGCAGTTAAATCATTTGGGCAGCATACAAAGATTTGGCTGGCAATAAATAAAATTGGGCGGCAACTCTTGTTCAGCAAACAGTTTAAAAACGGTTAGCATTTTAACCAATATTAATCTGCTTTTTTTATCATTTGGCTGCCTAATAAACAGTCGAGCTGCAAAATAATTACTTGGGTTGCAAGATTTCACAATTGGTCAGCAGAGAGTTTAATTGAGATATACAGGGTGTCACTGTGATATATACTGGGTGTCACTGTGATATATACAGGGTGTCACTGTGTTATATACAGGGTGTCGCTGTGATAGATACAGGATGTCACTGGGATATATACAGGGTGTCACTGTGTTATATACAGGGTGTCACTGTAATGTATACAGGGTGTCACTGTGATAGATACAGGATGTCACTGTGATATATACAGGGTGTCACTGTGTTATATGTATACAGGGTGTCACTGTAATGTATACAGGATGTTACTGTGATATATACAGAATGTCATTGTGATATATACAGGGTGCCATTGTGTTATATACAGGGTGTCACTGTGATAGATACAGGATGTCACTGTCAGCAGAGAAAACATGTCTGTAAGCAGTTTAATTGAAATATACAGGGTGTCACTGTGATATATACTGGGTGTCACTGTGATATATACAGGGTGTCACTATGTTATATACAGGGTGTCACTGTGATAGATACAGGATGTCACTATGATATATACAGGGTGTCACTGTGTTATATACAGGGTGTCACTGTAATGTATACAGGGTGTCACTCTAAAAACGAAACAGCTCCCAAAAATAGGTAGGTTAGGGTTATTTTTTTTTTGATGACCCTAAAACGAAACGGCTCCCAAAAATAGGTAGGTTAGGGTTATTTTTTTGATGACCCTAAAAACGAAACGGCTCCCAAAAAAAGGTAGGTTAGGGTTATTTTCTTTTTGATGACCCTAAAAACGAAACGGCTCTCAAAAATAGGTAGGTTAGGGTTATTTTTTTTGCTGACCCTAATAACGAAACGATACACGTTGTGAATAAATAATATAACTTCTAAACATTATGAGATGTATAAAAAATCGAAATACCAATTTTATATGAGCCCATCACAGTGACACCCTGTATACATTACAGTGACACCCTGTATATAACACAGTGACACTATGTATATATCACAGTGACACCCTGTATATATCACAGTGACATCCTGTCCTGTATCTATCACAGTGACAACCTGTATATCTCACAGTATCACTCTGTATCTATCACAGTGACACCCTGTATATATCACAGTATCACTCTGTATCTATCACAGTGACACCCTGTATATATCACAGTATCACTCTGTATCTATCACAGTGACACCCTGTATATATCACAGTTACATTCTGTATCTATCACAGTTACACCCTGTATATAACACAGTGACGCCCTGTATATATCACAGTATCACTCTGTATCTATCACAGTGACACCCTGTATATATCACAGTTACATCCTGTATCTATCACAGTTACACCCTGTATATAACACAGTGACACCCTGTATATATCACAGTGACACCCTGTATATATCACAGTGACACCTGCTACTTGACAGCTGACAATTACCGAATGACAAAATGCGCACACGATTGGCGGCAGAATAGTTGCGCCCATTTAGGTTTTATTGCCCCCTTTTTTTTGATGAACAAAATGAAATATTTTGCTTACCTACTGATTGCTTACCAAAATTTGATTTACCGTAGATCGCTTAATGCAGCTCAAATATTTAATTTGCTGACCAAAATAATTTAGAGCAGATCAGTATATCATTAATTGCAGCCTGATTTATAAATGTTTGCTTACCATAAGTTGCTTACCAACTAGCTATTTTGGCTGACCAAATACATATTTCTGCTGACCAAAATATGAATATTTTGCTGATCGATTAAATGATACCCATTCCTTTGTAACACATAATGAATCAATAGACTCGCTAATTATTTATTTACGCAAACTTCTATTAATAATACTTCTATTAATTATTAACATAGTTCAACTAATAATAACAATACGTGACTGCAAATATAAAGTCTTACTTAGAATGTATTTGAATACCATACATATTTATACATACAATTCGTCGTTAACAAAACACGTGCCAATATATCAAAACCGCGATGCATTTTCGTCTCCGTTAGCCGACAACAACCGACGAGTCGTTTAGTTGAAACAAGTTGAAAAAATGAGAAGCAATAACCATTTATTTGCCCCCAGCGCAAATGAAAACCGTATACGTGTGTCCTAAATACATATAACCTAAGTGTTTGCGGTTACGTTGGCGGAAAAAGCATTCCATTAGTGCTCTGTATTGAAATATGGTATTCAACGATGATAGATGGAAGACGACAAATGTCGTTCGGAAGGGAAACAGTGCATGGGATTTGCAAATTGTGTAAGGCTTATGAAATAAAACGAGAGGGTCTTGTTTCAGTATTTCGTTTTCGACCTTAAATATTTTTCTTTTTTAGCATTAACGTAACAACGAACAACGAATTCTAAATATTTTATTAGAAAAGTTGAAAAACTAGACGCCTCGGACAAATTTCGAACCTGCGTCTCCAACGGCTCTCTGGGCCAACACAGGCGCACTACCAATGGTGCCACCAAAAATATTAAGTTAAATATTTAATTAAATATTTCGTTTTCTTTTTGTCTAATAAATAACTCTCATTAAATATCGATACCTTTAGACTTAAAGGGCGGTAACGCCGTAGGTTCTAATGGCGTTTACGCCCTTTGAGTCTAAAGGTATCGATATATTATTTTCCCCACGACCGACAGAGCCGAATGAAGGCGGTATGCGTTTGGAGTTAGAAATTCTTTGTTTGCGTGTGTGTATGCGCGATGTCTGTGACCATTTTCCTAGTATAGACATTTATTAAATGAACAAAAGGATAAAATATAAAAACAGTAACTAGGAGATAAAATTAAATATACTATACGGACAACTAAAACTAAATACTTATCTAAATTTCCATTATACTTGAAAAATACTACGATTTCGATGCTTTTTTTTGTTTGAAAAGTGACTTGATCGAAAGGGTACTTTCACTTAAATTGGTTTATAAAATTTTTTTTTGAGTTGTGGATTGGGGGTCTTAAATTAATGTTAAAAAACATACTTTTGAATGGCATTTACTCATGATAGCAAATTCGACAATACTAACTAGCTATCAGCGAGTTTCAGCCCCTATACATCCCGGCTTCACCCTCAGATCAGCGTATGCCGTAATATTGCACTGTTCCTAAACTTACATAAGTACGAATATGCCAAACAGTTGGATCTGATAGCAGCGTAGGAGCGTGGCTGAAAAATGTTTTCCAATTTTTTTTTACGGACCACTTACATATGAACATTACAAGTTAAAAAAAAGCTCTTTAAATACGCGGCGTATTACAAGGGCCGATCTTTAAATTGTGACCTCTGTGTAACCCTTTACGTACAATGATAATGAAATCAATTATGATTGTCTGCATGCGGCTTTAAATACTCGTAGCCGTAGCTACGACAATGCTACGGCGTAGAGCGTCTACGTAGTTTCGTAGCTTGTGCGTAGTACAACTAAGCCATAAAAGCATTATATGTACACTCTGAGGAATACTTAACTTATCTAATAAGGAAACGACGAAAGACAATCGCATTCCCAGTTTTTGATGCCTTGGAGCCGATTTGATATTCGAGGTCTTCATTCTTCGAACCAAATGCCCAGCCTATGCCCATTTTAACTTGCTTACTCTGGCGCTTATGTCGGGCACCTTAGTTTTTTATGACTTCCCCGCTGGTCTATAGCACGATTTTCAATTGTATTTTCATAGCATTATTTTCAGCTTATTGTTTACACCTTATTGACAACTACGTTTAACCACCAAAGACCTTGCAATGGACTCACCTCGCAATCAATCGAACACATCCTCAAACACTGCCCAAAATCCACCAACCCAAGACTCAACCATGAAATCATCTGTCATAATCTCCATATCGACCCATATAATCTACAGGACATCACACTCAAAGCATCAACAACCACCTCATTCTGCAAACTGGCCACTATCATTGTCAATAGTCTGAAAATTTTCAACGGAACATAATTCAACCGACTTTTCACTTCTCATTCATCTTCCATTCATTCATACAATCACCCCATTAAAGTCCATTACCTATAATAAAGAGGGAGAGGCAGACCGCCGCAGCGCTGGGCGGACGACATCCGACGACACGGAGGACAGGACTGGATGAATCGGGCACAAGATCGCCAGGAATGGAAGAAAAGGGAAGAGGCCTACATCCAAGAATGGATAAACAAAAGGCCACCATGATGATGATGATGATGATGACCTATAATAAAGTCACGCATATTTGCGGATTCAGCCACCCGTATCCCTCGCGGGGACTGAAACCCGTCATTTCACAGTCATTAAAAAAAACACCAAAGTAGCGCACAAGCTGTATAACAGGTTATAAAGACATTATACCTACATTTTAAGCACTATAAGGTCTGTATAATCGCTTATACAGCTTGTGTGCTTCTTGCCCGAGTACACGTTTATTGCTTCACTAGAAAAATACGTGTACTATATGCCATTAAAAGCGAGACTAACGAGCACTTTAAAAACTGCACGTGTTTGGCCGACGCTCCGCCGGTAATTGCCCTGAATATGCACACATCACACATGTTACACAGGTACATTTTGTGTCATGCCACACACCCATATGCTGGTCATTATTAAAGTCAAGTTGGTTACATGCAATAACATAAGAAAGGTGAGGTCAAACGCCATACGTTATTATGCAGTAACTGAAATAGTAAATTTTTTTACTATAAAAATTAGTGATTTTTGGAGCTTGCGCTAGCCCGATGACTATATTTTTTTTTAATTACGTAAAACGTTACTTTACAGTTTGCGGTAATGTGGGTATTTCTGTTTTAATATAAGAACAACCACGCACAGTGTGATGACGATGCATAGGCAAGCGCAGCGTGGGGTGGCCGGTGGACAGACGCTCGTGGGAGTCGTGAAGAATGCGGTGGATGCTGCACAGGACCGCAGTCTATGGCGATCTATGGGAGAAGACATTTTTTTCTTATAAGTGGCAAACGAGCAGATGAGCTGCTTGATGGAAAGCAATCAACGTCGCCCATGGATCTGAGATGCCCAGAGATCTGTAGCACCAGGGATATCTGTAACCACCACTTTATACGTTACCGATCTTTGAGAGCCCTGTTTCTTGAAGTACCCCCATATCATAGCGCACTGGGAACACCTCAGATGTCCAGCAGTGGACGTCCTTGTCCTTGGCTGATAGATAGATAGAAACAACTACGACGGATATTTGGCTATATTGTTTAATCTGTGCAAAAAGCTATAGAATCTTTTTCATACATTGTTCATGCGTAAAACGGAGTTAAAACAGCAGCTATCAGTATGGTTTCTATCACGGGCCTTCAAATAAATAGCCGGATGTTGCCTCGCTGACAGACAACTAAAGCACGTTTAGTAAGCCGGTCGCATAGCACTGGTTGATATGTGCGTGCTACTCGTAGAAGGCTACTACGCTGGTCGCTGGTGTGTGCGTGTCAATTGTAAGCGCTCATTCCCAAAATACCAGCTTTTCAAAAACCAGTCTCGATTTATCAGATTCCTGTCTTACCACATTCCCTCCCACATTAGAGTATAAAATCGTAGGTTTCTCAAGAAACTAAACGATTATGTAGAATATATTATTTTGGAAATCTGGTATACGGGGAATCTGATAAATCGAGAATCTGGTGATTTTGAAAAATCTGGTATTCTGGGATGCAATATTTTGGGCGCGAGGGCTCGTAAGTACAACGCGACTGGTGTGCTTGAGTTATCCGTTACCGAGGCTACGTCCCTATTTATTCTAAGGTCCTTAGTTTTTATATGGCTTTCAACACGTAAAATAACCATAGTTATGCAGAAAGAGAACAGAGGCAAGCTTCATATACTTGGATTATATACTTTACGCAGTTAAGCAGAAATCATATCGATACCTTTAGACTCAAAAGGCGTAAACGCCATTATAACCTGCGGTGTTTACGCCCTTTGAGTCTAAAGGTATCGATATAATCCAAGTATACGAAACTTGCCTCCGGGCGCTTTCTGTTTAACTATGGTCAAATAAGGCCTGGAATATTTACTCGGCGAAACGAATAACGTGTGAAATTCCACATTTTCACGCTCCGCCGTAAATTTCATTAAAATGACGAAAGTTGGGTTATTTAAAGTTTAGCCGAGTAAGTACATTTGCGCGAATTGTAATTACTTAAGCACGTGCGGACCAACTCTGGCTGTGGGCATATTGGGTTACTAACCATAGGTAAAATAACTACCAAAACAGATTTATCTATATACAGGGTGTAATCGTTAAGTGTAGCCAGGCGATTATTCTGTAAATATAACAGATATTGAAAACTTTAAACTGATATCAAAAGTACGTTACCCAAAGCGTATAATCACATTCATAACTTTTTTTAAATAATGGAGTAATTTTTAAAATATTAAGTTTAAACGCTCCTATTGTTGTATATTGGGTAACGTACTTTTGATATCAGTTTAAAGTTTTCCAATATCTGTTATATTTACAGAATAATCGCCTGGCTACACTTAACAATTACACCCTGTATATATATATATTTGAAGCCAGTCTGACTAGACTTTTCCAGAAGGCAAGGGAAGTGTTGATATGATATGTGATGTCGGTTAATAAGTAATAAAACGTATTAATATAGATGCACCTTAACAAGAAATATTAAAAGAAAATAAAACTTGATAATGATAATTAAACTAAAATGACAATGTATTATGTACAAAACGAGTAGGTACTAAATGTTCTTTGTTTATTATAAGTTTTTCTATATTTTAAATTTTCAACGCATTTGTTCTTGAGTATAATATCCACTTATAGATAAAAAAAAGATCTTTCTACATCCACTGAAGTGAGTGGAGTAAAATTGTACATTAAAATTACATTTAAAGAGGTTTGCTAAAATAGATTGCTATACAAATCATTTGTTTTGATGGCGACGTAAAGATCGTAGTAGAAAGGCAGTATAAATAAAATAATTTAATTAGTTATTAAATTACACCACATCTACCATTGAATGACAAGGTGTGTCCATAATATGGAAACTCTGAAAACATCTCACCCTGCCGAGCTCTGAATGAATATTTAAAAACAAACGTTTATTGCTAAAGAAAAATTCGTTTTGGCTTTTTGCGAGTTCTCCGGTCATTTCGCGCAGACAAAATGTATCAAACTATTAAATAAAAAAACAGTGACCCTCTTTTAAGTTTCAAATCACCACACTCAAATCCCAGACTCAAATCACCTTAATGGACTTAATAAGCTCAAGTGGTATTGGGCCAGTCCCGTGTACTGCATGCAGCCGGCGTCCCGGACAGATGGGCTAGTACCTATAGGTATAACCTCTAAGTGGGTGCCGCAATGGTGGTGGTTGGTACGAATCAACCACATTCCTTAACAAATGGCCGGAGGGGTGACCAAATAGGGAGTAGGTATTGGAAATCTCAAGGAGACTGACTAGTTAAAAAAAAATGGGTCATTGTGAACGCACCCTGGTATATAAGAAATTACGATCTACACCGGGACCTCAACCAACATACAGTTCGTCCATAAAGTTGTAAAAAAATACGCCGAAGCCCACGAAAAAAGGCTGCTTCATCATGTGAACGTCGAAGCAATCCAGCTCCTCAATCACACGGACATCGTGCGACGGCTCAAGAGAACGAAACCTTTTGAGTTAGTGTAAAGTGATAAATAAAAAGTGCTGTGAAAGTATTAAGTAGTAGTAAGTAACTATAGACACATGAACAAAGTGCCTTCCCCTTAAATAGAGACAATAAGAAAAGTGCCGATGGACACAATCTTATATCATAACTTTATAAAACTAGGTCAAATTTATATTACTCATTAGTCTGTACTTAGGCTAGATTGTAATTGCATACGCATTTAATAAGTTATTATTATATACGCAAAATAAAAAAAAGTTAAAAAATTTTACTTACTGGTTATTGAACATAATGCGGTACACTGCGAAAGGTGGGCTAAGACAAGCACAGAATGGATTCCACAAGTAGAACGACGGCCTCGTGGTCTGTCCAGAAGGAGATGGCGGGATGACCTACACACATATATCTTCGAAAACTCAGAGGCAGGAGTGGCTCACTCCGCGATTTCGCCGCGCGGCCTTAAAGTCCCCCGAGGGGGCCTTAGCCAGCGACCAGAAAAAACACGTGTTATGCGATAGAGCAGGGGTTCCCGATCTTTCTTCTCTTCTTTTTCAGCCCGTGGCGCACTAATTTAACTTTTAAGGGATATTTTTAAAAATATATTCCCGTATTGCCACAGAATAAGTAATAGTACTACCAAGGACCATTAAAACAAGAGGACTGTTACTCTCCATACTTTAGATTGTACCCCGACCGCAAGGGGATATCCAGGCAAAAACTAGATGGCGCTAAAAAACTAAACATTTAACGATGTTATAATTGAACAAAGAAACATAGTACAGTAACAATTAGTTCGTAAACAGCTAATAATAAATAAATTCTAACATTGAAATACTGTGTCACGCTTGCAAAGTTGAATAATTGTAAATAATATAATTCTTATACCAAGCTAATACATAGATGGCGTTGTAATATCGGGGAACAGCTTTTTGTATGGAGAACGACAGTCCTTTTGTTTTAATGGTCCTTGGTAGTACTATTACTTATTCTGTGCCAAAGGTCACATTGGATTGAGGTGACTGGAACTATGTACGCCCGCGGCCGACAGCGGTGTTGTAACGCGCCATTATTTTTTTGCTTTTCTCGGTTAACATTTGTAAGGTTTTCTAGATTACTTGTTTGCCTTTTACTTGTTTTCAAAAATAACTCCGAAACTTGCGAAAATGCTGCCAACAATAGGCGTACTTGTATTTAATATCAAAAGACGTTGTTTCGAAATAAAACCTTAAAACAGGCGTTTACGTCACGAGCCCTTTAGTTGCCAACACGGGCGTTTCCTTAATTATTTTTCGTTGTCTTTGTGTTTACGAACTGTTATTTTATGTTCGACTCCGCTACCCAAAAATAGGTAATTTAGATATTTTTTCAGACTAAGCAACTATTATTTTAAATTAAGTGTTAATTCTAGACACTATAGGTTTCGAATTTCAATGGAACGTAAAATCTCTGTGGATACGCTTTGGCACATAGATGGTTAATAAATTCGTACGTCCAAATTCCAATAAAGTTGTCAATAATAAATATCATAAATCACAGCATATGAGAAAAATGTATTCAC